>CM041292.1:66617806-67352958 GCA_023052935.1 Piezodorus guildinii
AGTAAATCGGTGTAAAACATACATTATTCTGCCATAGAAATGAACCTATATGTGTTGTTTTGTTTGTCAGTGAAGTTAATTAGGTATATCACTGATCATTCGGTCTTTTCATCAAATATAAATTAAAATCTAGAAAACACAAAGAAATATCACCTTTATGAGTTATAATTGAATATTTTAAAAATAGAAGGATAATAATGAAACACAGGTTTAATTTTAAGCATAAGTCACATAAATACACACATATATGGTAATTAAAAGCCATAATTAAATTTATTTTAGCTCCAAACATTTTTCGGTTCTTATATATTAGTCTCCCCACGATAGGATCCTCTATATATTACAAAAAACGCTTTGACAAGGCTATTTAAATGGCCTGTCAAGTTTAAAATATTTTATTGTGAGCTTTTATATTGAAATAAAACGTCACTTAAAATAATTGACATTCAATAGAAAAATATTCGGAAAGATGGAATCATTTTTCCTGGAAACCTTTTGAGGAAGATTCTGGATTTCAGTTTCCCACTTAAGAAAATTCAAAGGCTGTGAAATTAAATTTTCAATAATGAACGTTTGTAATCGGCCAAAAAAAAAAAAAATACCCCTCTCCCCGCAAACTTTGAGAGCTTACGTTTCAAGATACATAGAACCTGAATAACGAATAAAAGAAAATCCGTTAGTCCGCCGTCCGCCGTGATATCCGCCGTTTAGTTTAAAAATGGCAGCTGATTTAATTATTATAAAAATATGATTTAATTTAATAACTCAGTTATTTCTGAAGATAGAGAAAATATTTATTAGACTTTTTTAACCAAGCAACGGCGAATAATTATAAAAAGGAAGAAAAAAAAAAGTGTAACATTAGTTATAACTCAGATAACTAATGTATAACTAAAAACTCAGAGCTCGAATGACGTATAACAAAAAAAAAATCTGGTGCGGGCAACACACGACTTAGAGATAAAAGTACGTGAAATTATTAAGGAATTAATCAAATTGAATTTATATAGAAACATGTGTTTTATTAAAAAATCTATTATATTATTATCTTAAATAATCAGTTAGTTTTATCTTCTTTTCATCACTCTGCATTAACTTCTAAAAACTTGTATATGAGATAATATTTTTTCTAAAATCTTTAGCTTTCCAACGGTATATCATACATGTATATTACTGCTCTTATGTTCAAAAACGAAAAATTGCATTAAAAAAATATTTTTTCTGTTTTCTCCTTTAGTTGGATATCGAATTTATTCAATTTATATATTTACCTGTTTTTCATCAGCGTTAACAAGATAATCTAGTTATTATTATTGAATCTACAAAATTAAAGGTACTTTAGAAGAAGAAAATTTAAAATATCGGCATTTAAGCCCTGTCAGACCATTTTTATCCAAATAAAACCTACATGATATTAAAGCCCATTAAATTTTACATTGATATGGCGAGTTTAATTAAAATCGTCGGAACCGTTTTCGAGAAAATCGAAAAAAGGTGCAAAATGCATGGTATAAAGTGCCTCTTCTGGTAAGCTCATTTTGATGAAAAAAGTTTTGTCACGTCTCGAGCGTGTAGTTGTCTTAAATATGAAATTTCAGTTTCATAGGACTTACCGTTTTCGCCGGGAGTTACCACACAGACCTTTTTGCGAGACTTGGTTATTTGGACTCAAGGGACCCTAAAACGTGTATTTCCGTTGAAAACTGGAATTCGAAAATTTTCATGATCGCAATACTTCCCCTTACTCTGTCTTACTGCTGTAAGAATTTATAAACACCAGAAATAATCTGTTATTTGTGCTATTCTATAGAGAATCAATTTTTTTTTTTTTTTTTTCAGATACAATTTTTATTGAGTAATAATACAATATGTTCTAATTAGGACATTTTTAATATTGATCATGTACTACATTCACACAGTATATACAAAACAAAATTTTCTAAAAAAAAAAAAAAATAATAAATAACAAATAACCATTGAAATCGGTTTTCAAATAGTAAAGATATATATATTGACCTATTTAATTTCAATTATTTGTTGCTTTGCATATTAGTTAATTGGCTTTAAACCTACGCTAACATAGTTATTTGGAAAAATAAACCTTTGCAGCGTCTTTTTCTACTCGATTTTTTTTATCAAGGAACGCTTAGATTTGTTAAATATACCTAACATACGCAACTATATATTTCAACGATGTAAAATATCTGCTGAAATAATAGGGGTGAAAACTAATAAGTATCTAATAAACTAATAAGATGTTTCTATAAACTCCAGGTATTAATAACCTCTCATTGATTTAATTTTAAGCATATCAAACCCAGTTCCATCAAACTCTATTTAAACCAGCATCTATAGACCAAATTCTTATTTTACTGCATTCGGAATCCGTCCGAAGCGAAAGGTTTCAGGATTATCGGGAAGCTAATGCCTCAAGAAAGTCGTTTGGAACTTTAGATGGGAGGACGGGCTTTGTGCGTGATTAGAAAGAGGAACTAGGTAGAGACTTAGTCTAAACCCGCTTTAAATAGGTGCAACCTAAAACTAGAAACTTCTTTCGAATCTCTAAACCATTTCAGCTGGATAAATAAAAAAAAAAAAAAAAGTAGCCTCTTTCATTTATCCTATTTGATTCATATTTTGGAAATAAGCCACAGAAAAATAATTTTTTTTATACAAATTTATTAATTGAACAATAATTACAATTTACCAAAATCTATGTCTCTGAGTATTATCGTTAAAAGAAACCGATCACTCAATAGGTTTAGTATAATTGGACATGTACAACATAAAAAAAGAAAGAATAAATTTTTTTTAAATAATTGAACATTCAAGATTAAAGTAAAAATAAAATAATAATATGAATAAAATTGGAGGCTGATTTATACTTCGCCACTCTTAAAAGAATCTACACCTTATTAAAATGACCAGTAACAGGCTGACTGGTAAAAGCGAAGAAATTTGGAACAATTTTAAGAAGTTCATTAAAGGTTTAAGTGAAGTACAAAGTATAGACATTGAAAAAAAATTATTTCCTTTGCACCTGATGACTGCATTTTAACCGAAACGTCGTGCATTAATTTTTAAGAAAAATGGTGAAGTATAAATCAGGCTCCAATTTTATTCATAGAATTTGACCTTCCCCTTAAATAATCTACACCTTATTAAAATATTAATAACTAAAACAGAGATAAATAAGAAAAGATGAAGTAAAACCTTGTACACTATCATAACTATAAACTATACTTACATTCTGCCACTCAGCCGGGCCAGCTGAGGTCATAGATAAAAAAAAAACACTAGCACAGAATTTAACCTAATAAAGGCCATGTATTTTTTCATGACATCGGATTTAACTTATAACGTTCCATATAGTTTCTGTAAAAAGTTATTAATCTAAAGTACAGTTATGTTTGTTTGTTTTTGTTTTAAGGCGTAAAAGCTTAAGGTCATCAACGCCTATTTAAAGTAACAGTAATGTTACTATCATATTTTTTAAACATTTTTTATTAGAGGAAAAAATATCATATAATGCATTATAATACTTAATACTTACTATAATTTAAATCTTAATGACAACCTGAAAATTCAAAACATCTAAATTTGAATTTAAACTTAAAGTTTTCTTAAAGAACTAATTATTTTTGTATTATATCTTTGGGACCTCCTGAGGACCACGGGGCTCGTATCCACTCTTCTGAAACGTCTGCTATCTCTTCTTCCAATATTCCTTCATTTTTTTATTATGACCCAGCTTTCTCTCCTCTTTCCATTTGGTCCCTGTGGTCTTCTTACTGGTAAGGGACATTGGGAAAATTCCCTTTCGGACTGCTTGCCAGAACCGCAGTCTATCTTGGGTTTTATCCAGTGGGATCACTAGTTATTCCAGATTCCACTTCACCGATGTGCTTGCCTCTATCTGCCGCTGTGAAGATCCTGTTGGTTAGTCTTTTGGAACCCATGCGGGCTACTCGATCATAAAAGGCCAATGGTCTCTTCCTCAACCCAAAAAGTGTCATATACTTTATTGACTGGTCCTAGGATATTCCTTAAGATTTTCCTCTCCTTTATCTCCAGCTTCCTGAGTCGGCCCTTTCTATCCATTATAAGGCACTCGGTAGCAAAGAGGACAGATGGTTTTACTTTTGAGTTGTAGAACTGATATTATACAACCGAATATTCTTTACAGGTTTCATTGTGTTATAGTTATTGATATAATTATAACTACACTTATGTCTTCCAAATGGCGGCAGATTAAATACGCTTTAGCTCCATTACTAGGTTCTTTATAAAGATGGGGAAAGTATGTTAAGTGTGAATATAAAATTCTACCCGTAGAGCAATTGATAATGAACCTTTTTCATCCCATTACTCGATTAATTACGTGTAATTAGAAAAAAAATTTAGAATCAATTCGACTATTTTGTAACTGATTAAATGTTCTACAAAACACATAAAAATCATTAAGCTAGGACAAAGCGTTTTTAAGTTAGTAACCATGATTGTTAAATTATGTTCTCCACAGATTCAGATTGTTAATGGTTCCTATCCTATCCTATCTGACGGTGCTATGGTCATTGCAGGATCTTGGCTTTCTTAGTGATCCTCCACCACACGTACTTGTCTTCGGACATTTTCCACCTGCCGACACCTAACGATTGAAGGTTATCCTGCAGTCATCTAAATCAGGTCTTCCTCTGCGTCTTAGTGCCATTTTCGGTAGTCTTCAACTTTCCATTATATGCACGTGCTCCAGCCACCTTATCGTGGCTCTCATTATCTTAGCAATAATATCTGGTGTTTCATAAATTCGTTTGTATTTATCCAATCGCAAACCCTTCTTTTATTTAGGGCCAAATATTTTTCAGAGGATTTTCTTTCCCACGTGTTTAACAGTCTTGCATCGCTGCCTCTCAAATTCTAGGACTTGCTTCGGTACACGATCACTGGCTGAAGGATCACTCTTATTTAGAGGTATGGTAAATAATAGCTTTATTTCGTTCCTAACAGAACAATACCAACTCTCGTTTGGGAGGTACAAGTCTGGTACAAAATTTCCTCTTCTTGATTCATGCTGCTATTTACAATATTTACAGTTTAGAACTTACAATAAAACATTTGCTGCCTGATTCAAACTAAAATTCATATCCATGTGTTTAATGATAGATTGCTTTTTCACATTATTCCACATTTGCCTATTTCTAGCAACTGCAGCCCAATCATTCCCGACTACATGCACTACTTCGTTCTCCACCTCGTCAGTGGTCTTCCTCGCCATCTCTTTCGTTCCCTTGGAATCCACTCGGTAGGAATTTTCGACCACCTTTCATCCAGCCGAACCCTATGATTTACCCACCTCCAATTTCAATATGGGCTCCTCCGTTGGTAAACGTTTGAGGAGAACTTGTTTTTGTCTTGATATATCCCAGATTCTCAATATTTCCGCTCAAGACCAGTAGTATCGATTGGCATCTGTTATTTTTGCCTTAATTTCTTTAATATTATTATCCTCAGTGCTAAGAGTGCACAAGTACCTTTAAACTGCTTCTTGAAACGATATTCAGGCATCTGGGCATCCTTATTCACCCTGTAACATCTTTCTGAATATCAAATTTTTTAACACTTCTCCTTCATTTTTGTTACTTGTTTAATCACTGCTGACATATATTATCCTCGTTAAAAATATAAGAATTTCTGTGCGAATCGCAACACCTTATACTTTTGATATCTATCCAACCATTTGTTAATCATTTTCAGCGTTTTTTATTAAATTTATTTGATTTTGTCAGATAAATTTATTAATTAGTTTTTTAATTAGAAAGCCCTTCTTATTTGAATAGAAAAAAACAAACGAAAATGCTCTCACAGAATGTTGATTTTGAAATCGTGCATTCACAGGGAGATCAATTAGATTTATTTAGCCTGAATGAAAAAAAAAAAACTGGCCTATTTAGGAATCCGATTGTAAACTGAAACTTCAAAGAGAATTTAATTAAAGATAAACCCGTTCACGTGCAGATCATTGCACATCTCAGTCAGGCGTTGCCAAGCACCATTGTTCCAGATATGACGATTTTATTTTAGAAAGGTGGGTATTGATTTATTTCCTTGCAAATCTTTGATTATTGGTACCACGATACTCATTTGTCCATATTTATAAAAGCAAGTTACCACTCTCTCACACGTGTAGTCATTGCATTATTTAAAAAAACGACGATGATTGTAGAGTTATTTTTTTCTGATTGTTCCCACGCCATCTAGATGTGCGATAAGGCTGGATTTGAGAAACTTGGTTTTATGGCTAGTTTTTTTAAATTTATTTATTTATTCAGAAATATTACAATTTGCCTTAATAGACACTAATAATATGGCTGCTGTAAGGTCACATTTATACAATTTTTAAAGTATAAACAATAGAAAAATCAAATTATATTAAAAAAATGAATAAAGATATATAATAACAATATTGATAAATTAAATAAATACAAGTTAACAAATTCATTAACACACTCATACCTATGTACAATATTTACAAATAAAAAAATTTTACGTTTTTTAAATCAATGACCTCCTGGCCCACATTATCCTTTGACAATACCTCACTTAGACCTGCTGATCTTGAAAAACGTTGATTATAAAATCTTATACTAGGCTAGTTAATAACAACTACTAAAACACTTTCTCGGCAATCGCTCAAAACTCCCTATTAACTACAAACAACTCGTTTATATTACCATTATCAGATCTATATATACCTATGGCATTGAACTATGGGGGTCCACAAAACCATCATATAGTAGAAAGCACTGAAACTATTGAAAAAAAGTCGATTCCTTAATTTGAAATTTTGACGGATAGGACAATGAGCTTGCAACAATCCAGTTGAGCCTCGACACAATTAGTAGTGTTTGGTTACATTGCATACAATGGGGTATTCAATGCAGTACATCGAATCGGAATCATATTTGTTGTGTATTGAACCATATTTTGCTTGTTAATAATAATTGGTATTTATAATTGTTATTTACTTTCGCAATTCCAATATGATATATTAATTGGGGCCGTGAGTTTCCTCATCAGGGTTCTACAAATGAATTTCTTAGCTAGTGAAATTTATTGAAGTGAAAATGGATATTTAATTTTAGAAAATAATAATAAAAAATATTTTTAATTAGAAAAATCAAATTTATACTACCACACATTTAGTTATAAATCAAAGAAATCGGACATATATCTGCGAAGGTACCGCGTCCTATTCATTGTCCTTTTGAAAAACGGCATACTTGCGTTATATGTAGCACTAGTGGAGCCGACCCTGCTTTCCACGGGGAAATTAGAATGAGGTGACATTTATGTATACAAAATCTCAGTCTGACCGATTTATAATTTATCGCTTTGGGAGTTTTAGTTTATCGTAGTGAAAAGTGCGATATACAAGAAAATATGTTTGTTTTATAACGTATATTTATTATTATATTTAATCATCGCAAGAAATAAATATCATAAATCCAATTTTTTACACAGATAACAGAAATTTAATTTCTCTATGCAAAGAAAACTGAGATAAATGTATTCTAGAAGACTGCTATGTATGAATTCAAAAACTATATAATTTAGAATTAGGTTTATAACTATTTAATATTTCTAATTAACTATTCAAAATACATTTGAAAAGTTTAATGTGTTTCCCATGGGTGTCCAATTTAGTTTACAGTGAAATCATCTGTTTTCACGAAATAGTAATTTGAATAAATAATAACAATATTACAATATTAACAATTGAAATAATTAATAAAAATGTTAGTTTATAGATTTATAACAACTTACCATTTATGTTAACAACTTAGTTACAATTCAGTACATATATTGTTTTTAAAGCCTTGCGTACTAAATGGAAGAATATAACTTGAGCGATCCTGTACTATTATAACCTCCCTCTTTACCAATAAAAGATGTTGATAAGTTTATGGGCTTACGATAACTTAATATTAACTTGTACTGTTGCTTTTATTGACATAATGACTTTTCTAAAATCTTAGGCTTTTCAAGGATATATTATACGTCTATGTTACTACTTAACATTTTAGGAATAATGTTTTGATGACTTACAGAAAATGATTTTTTTCTGTTTAAGGAAAAGCTAAATTGCAATGTATTTTACTTATAAACCTTCAGGAAATAATACCCTAAAATCTTTGTATATATGTCCAAAAATTTTCAGCTTCCTAACGGTATACTATACATTTATATAACTATTCTTATGTACGGAAGAAAAAACTTTACCTGAAAATATTGTTGATCTTTTTGCGATAGTGAAAACTTTCGAATTCAAGTTTTCACCGGAAATACACGTTTTAGGATTCTCTGATTCCATATGGCCAAGTCCCGCAAAAAATTCTGAGTGTGTTGGGATCACTTGTAGCTGGGTGGTTAGCATAACAGCCTCCTATGCCAAAGATCATGGGTTCAAACCCGCAGGTGGTCCTAGTTAGACCGTCCTTCGGAGGGGACGTTAAAAGGTGGTCTCGAGCCTGTGCGATCGTTCCTAAGATCCCTATCCTAATAAAACCTGGATAGGCAAAATTTAGGACTCCCTCTGCAGCATCGTCCGATTAGTCATAGTAGCATAATGTGACGTAAAATAAATAAACAAACAAAGTATGAGCGTGTGTGTCTGTCTATCTGTCTGTGTTTGTTTGTGTGTTTGTGCCCTTGTGTGGTAAGACTGTAATCTGAAAATTCATATTTAAGACAACTATACGCCCAAGATGTTACAGTAACTTTTTTAAAAAAAATTATCGACCAGAAGCCACTTTATACTGTGCATGTTGCAACTTTTTATGATTTTCTTATAAACTGATCTAACGATTTTGATTAAATTCGCTATCTGAGATGGAACATGTCGTAAATTGAATATCTAATATCATGTAGGTTTCATTGAAATAGTTTGGCAGTGCCAAAATGCTGATATTTTGAATTTTATTACTCTAAAGTACCTTCAATTTTGTATATTTAATGAAATTGATCATACCATCTTACACGTATTACTAAAAAAGAGCTAAATATACAAGTTGAATGAATTTTATGATCAAGTAAAGGAGAAAAGTGCAAACATATTTTTGTATGCAGTTTTTCAACATGAAAATGATGTATAATATACCGTTGGAAAGCGGAAGATTTTAGAAAAAATATTATCTTATACATAATATTGTAAAAGCTAACGGAGAGTGGTGAAAACCCTATAAAACAACCTGATTATCGTAGATATATGTATAACAGATTATTTAATATAATACACGTTTCTACTAAAACTCAACGTAAATAATTCTTTAACGATTAATTTTCGTTTCTACATGTTTTTAAAGTTCTTACATTGATGTAAATAACGGAAGTAACTGAAAGTCAGGTAAGTTGTAGTATGTTAAAAAAAAAAAAATAATAATGTCTTCTAACCGCATAAATGTCTTGATTTGTTACCTATTCTGTCAGGTTTTTCAAGAGGACAGATCCATAAAAAATCATGGCACCTATTCTAATAGAAAAATAATCTGTCGAGAATAAACCTACATTCTTGAAAACGTTAAGAATTAAAAATGATGGAGTTTTGTTGACCGTAGAGAAATTAGATGAGGAAGATGGTTGGGGGTGCGGTCATAAATTAAAAACACACAATTAAAAATAAGCGTTATTTTAATTATGTGCCGACGTTTCGGCCTACAATGTGGGCCTTCATCAGGGCTAAAAGAAACAAGATAACAACCAATGTAATTATAGACTTAATAATGCGTTAGGTATATAATAATAATATGACAGTAATAAATTATGGGAACATAAATAATATTAAATGTAAAATGATAATAAGATGACAATTATAAAGTATGGAAATAAGGTGACAGTTATAAAGTATGGAAATAAACAAAATTAAGATGATAGTTATAAAGTATGGAAGTAGACATAATTGAGATGATAATATTGTAATGAGAATATATAAATAGAGACTAAGTAAATGAAAAAAAAAAAAAATGATAAAGGAAAAATATGTGAACAATTAAAATTTTAAATATTAACAATTTTGAGTTGATATATGACGGTAATATATTAAAAACATAGTTAAGAGTATAGGTAATATATAAAAAAATATAGTGATTACAAAAGAGAAACAGTATGAATAAAAAATAATAATTTAAATTTTAAAATAATGTAATATTAAACTAATAATTATATGTCAAGATATGTAACGGAGAAAGATATGAGTATGGAAAGGGGGAGAAAGAAATGGGCGATGAAAAAAGTTAAGAATTAAAGGGAATTATTAATACAATAAAATATCGATCTCAAAGTACTATTTTATTAAAGCTACCTCCTTCTTCTTTTTCTTAATAGCACGAAAGATGCTTTGGCCTGCTGGAGAGCCTTTGTCCAATGATTCCAGTCAGCCGGACACCTAATGGAGGTTCCGGTTTTCCTTGGCTGCTCCACGGTCATGTCTTTATGGCCTTCCATCTTCGGAACTATCGTATATATACGATGGTCAATCCTATTTTATTTATTCTATCCAATATATCTAAGTACTAGCTTATATAATAAAATTAAGAAATACCTTTGAGCATTAAAAGAGGAACGAAACATAATAATGAGGGAATTCGTTCTTATGCAGCAAATGCATAAAAATGCCCCAGCAACGACTCCTCCGAACACGACCAAGATCAAGAACGAGTTAGTGCGGTTCCTAAGAAAAAAAAAACTTTTGTCTGTTTTGACAAGGTCTACTGTTAGGTATGCTGATATTGTCGCATTCCCAAACGGCATTAGTCCTAAACCCAACCGTCCAATATAAGACAAATGATCTCGATCCGGGAGGTGGAGTGGTAAGAAGGGAAAAAGAAATGTATGTGAAAGGCATCCCTTTCCTAAAAGAAAACTCTTCGCGACACTGCTGCAATACCCGTATTGCCTAACAGGCAGGGCAGGGAGAAAAATAAAATAAAATAAAAAATAAAGATATATAGTACTCTCTGAGAGGCCTATACTTTGGGTCTCTTGGAACCATCTCGAAGCAAACAAGGTGATTCCTAGAGGTGTAAGCACTAGGTATGTCACGATTTTGACCGAAAAGGTAATCCTAGACTCCTTGGGAATTATCCATCTCATGTATGGTTTGCATTGTTCCAATACATTTTTTTGGTATTGATAGATATTAAATAATTCCAACAAAGCATTAGGTAACGTTTGAAACAATTTTTAATATTAGTAATAATAGTTGTTTATAAATTAAAATATAAAGAAAATAAATGTATGAACAGTAATCTAATTTAGATTGATTATGCTCTGAATACGCCATTAACCCATAAATACGCATATAACTCAGTTATTTTTGAAGATAGAGAATATGTAATATGTAAAAAATATGTATTGAGCTAAAGAACCACTAAAGCACAATCAACAAAAAATAAAATAAAAATTGATGTATATATTTCTACAAAAAAAAAAAGAATCATTCAAATGGATTCAGAACTAGCAAAGATATAGCGTTTTGAAATTAGTAGCAATGATATTCCATTTTCCTTTGAATTATTTATTGCTTTTCATATTTGTTATATCCTATAAACAGTTATTCCCTAATTTAGTTAAAATATATTATTTAAGATAGTTATCTTTAAATAATAAAAACCATTATGAAATAATTTGCGGCGTTTTTCAATATATAATTTTAAACATTATCATTAGTGATTTTAGACATTTATTGGTCCTTAGACCTACATTTTCATTTGTTTATTTTATACTTGTATTAATGAGTTTCAATGAACGTAATTATTATCTATCGAGAGTATTAATAAGTCCTTGTGTTGTGTTTGAAGGATAATTCCCTCTCCTTTGGCCCCTTCCTTTCCAGAGGTTTATTATATATTTACCGACCCCTCGCTAACAATTAGCGCGACACGAGGCAGACTAGCTGTTGCAGCTGGTAGAGCTAAGGAGGCTCACCAGGTCCCGCTGATAATGGCTCGCTTCAACGTGGTAAGGCTGTCCCGAAATCCTCCATGTTTTATTCAACTCTCACTCCATAAAAGTTTACTAAAGCTCTTTCACACCGACGACTCGGCTCAGAAGATAAATTGAAGTTAAGAACTTAGCAGGGTTCTTAAACTCTGTCTTGTTTTTATTTATGTTTTTCCTTATTTTTCCCCTGACAGCCATAAAACTGGCTGAGGACAATTTAGAAAGTCTTTACACTTATTTTCAACACGTTTTTCATCACACGACATAAGTTTTCATTTTAAGATAATACGTTTTTGCTTGACTATCTCGAGACCTGGACCATTACAAGCTTTCAAAAGTTGTGATATCCTTTCGTTTTATAATTTTTAACGGTAAATAAATATTTCCGATCCATTATTTTAATTTGTGTAATGAAATATTTGGGGCGAGCAACATACAATTTTCATTTACCTCCTTTATAAAATCAATTTATGAACTTTATATAAAGTTAGATTTTAAAAAGTTGAAAGAAATACATTTAGTTTCGTAGTATTTTCGGTTTAGCAAAAAAGGTTCACGTACAAAAAACTGCAATCATGTCAATCCAAAATTTTAAGACTGATAACGACAGCTCCTTGGTACGTAAACAACAGAACCCTACATATATAGACTTACAACAACCAACAGTTGACCAACATATACGAACACTCTATACTCGTTTTCACAGTAAACTTAACGGACACGACAATAGACTGATTAACATGTCAATAGTTGAAATGCCAGTCAGAAGAAGGCTAAAGAGAAGCTGGATGAGGGACCTCCTCTGATAAAATAAAGCCATGGAAGGGGTGCTACTGGGCATTTTCCTGCTTCATGCCTACCGTGCCTGATCCCAATTTGTACAACACATTTGCTGATTGTCAGATACTTTCTGACAGGCATGAATATAAAGAGAAAAAAAAAAAAGTTTCGTGGGAAACATATGTTTTAGATTAAGTAATATAACAGTATTAAATCGTTTGTCCAACAATAACCTAAGTTTATGCCCTGTTTGTTACTTTGCATTACCTTTCACAACTTCGTATTAGATATAACATTTTTTCTAAAAACATTTGCTTTCCAACTAAATATTATACATTTATATTACTATTATTGGGCTCAGAAAAAAATAACTAAAAAATATGGTTTTAGTTAGTTATCTAAATCGATCTACTTTTATAATTTGCCGTTTTTAGCAATGCTAACAACCAGGAATGGTTAATTTATTTGAATCCACAAAATTAAAGATACTTTAAAGAGCCAAACTTAAAATATCAATATTTCAGCCCAGTCAGACTATTTAAATCAGAATGAAACCTGAATGATACTAAAGTCCATTAAATATTTCATTGACATCGAGTTTAATAAAATCGTTAGTCACTTTGGAGAAAATTGTAAATAATTGCAAAATGCGTAGTATAAAGTAGCTCTTTTAGGGGGCAATTTTAGTGAAAAAGTTAGTGTAACATTTCGAGCTTATAGTTGACTTAAATATAAAATATCAATTTCGTACGACTTTTCGTTTTTGTGGCTAGACTTGCAAAACACACAGTCCAAGGAGTATGGAATGCTGGATTCAACGCCCTAGCTAATTGAACTAACTGTACGCTGATTCACTGATCAATAAGATACGAAAATACTAAAAAAATAACTTGTGTTATTGTGTATTCCATCCCACGAAGACATCGATGGCAATGAAGAAAGCGGACAGGGCTGCAAAAGAAGGTGCATTATCTAACGTCCAACCAAACTTACCAGAAAGACGTAAAAAAATACCCAAAGGTAAAAATATCTCAGGTTTGGGAACAGATGTGGTCAGAAGTTTACAATACAAATAAATTATGAAAAATCAAGCCATAACATTCTCCATGGAATACATCATTGCGAAGTGATCCCCGCAGGGAAAAAACGCTATATTTCGCATCGGATATAGCAGACTCACACATCTCATTCTCAAGCAGCCCGGACCAATGTATGACTTGTGTAGAGTGCCTCTCACAATAAAACATATAATTGAGAACTTCCTAAATGTCCATGTACTAATGGATAAATTTAATCTATCAAGATCGCTGAGTGAGAATTGTTTCACGCTCTAGTGAAACAATTTTTTCGCTATTGAGGCTCATCAAAAAATGTGGGGGAGTGTCCCACGGGTGGCGGATGAGGGGATGATTGGTGGAATTTCCTCGGAAGCTCCTCCCGGCTAAGTCCGATGGACTCGCTGACCAACAATGAGAGCGGCCCTCCAGGCTTGTTGGAGGGTGTGACGTAGGTTCGAACGCCCTACTCACATATTTTAGTTCACAAAATACCACAAACAGTCATGGATTCCTCTGAGGTAAAACGCTTACTGCGTAAAATATTTGGTCCGAAGACAGATGAGGGCACTAGGGAGTTTAGGAGGTCGCACAACGCGGAATTGCGGAACTTGTATCCTGTGAATATAATTGAGTTGATTGCGTCGCGGAGACTCAAATGGGGGAGTAAAATTGTTGGGCTCGGTGAGGAATGGATTCCAAGAAAGTTGGTATTTGCTGATCCGACTGGTAGGCGTCCGAAAGGTAGGCCGAAGCGGCGATGGGAGGATTGCGTTAAGGTTGATCTCGGGGGCTTTGGCTTGACGAGTCTGTGCAGTCGAAGTTTGGTGGTATCGGCATCGAACCTTCGGGTTCGGTAAGCTTATTATTATTATTGATATAAATATTTTTGGGGCTAATAACCAAGAGGTTGAGCACACATGCTAATACAGTAACCGTTCCCCCTCCCACACAGTCCAAGACAGACCTTTTTACGGGACTTGGTTATTTAAGCTTAGAGGACCCTAAAGTGTGTATTTCAGTTAATTGTAATATTAGTGTGTATTTAAAACTGAAATTTAAAGATTTTCATGATCGCAATAAAAAAAAAAAAAAACTGTACCACTACAACCCATGGAGGGTCTTGGGCTCAGTACATATAGAGATTCGTACTGCTTTAAGGCCAACGGCACTGCAATGAGGTTATTAGGCCTTCATCGTGCTCAGACGCCAGGTTTTTCCCCAATTAATTTGGGTACCCACTTTATAGAGGTTGGGTCTGCCCCATGAGGGTCTCCATACCCTAGGGTCGTTCCCGACTGAATGAACAGAATAAATAATATTCTGCCACAGCCGGGATTCGAACCCCACAGCAGACTAGCGCTCTATCCACTAGACCACCCCGCTCCCCATGATCACAATACTTTACTAAATATTCCATACGTAGGTTGGACGGGATAAAAATAGTCAGTAAAAAGTGTGGATTCGTGCTAATTATTAGTAAATGGCTTTTATTTATTTTTATTATTTTGTCTCTTGTTATTAGTGCTGCGTAAGCCTCCAAAATGCCAAATCCAAAAGATCGCTTCGGCTGATAAAACGTAATAAATACATAATTATCCTGACACACCCAAAATCGAGCTCGAACCGGAAGATTATTTTTGCTGTGTCCAACCTACCCCGCTCCCTTAAATTGGTTTTAGGTCTTTTCGATTGAAAATAAATCAAAGCAATACGTGTGACAGATAATTCAATAATCAATACTTCAAATAACGTACTTTAATGATAGATTATTGACAACTTATCAATTTATACTTTATCCCAAACCGTGGAATTTAAAAACCAATCAATTATTCTTCGTATATCTCTCGTTTAGATTCCATTACAGAAAACTGTCAAGGTCAAGTTAAGAAACCTCTGTTGTTTTTTTGTTTCCTATATAATCGAATTTCATGAGCTGCCCTTTACTGACGTTAATTTCCTGAGGATATAATTTAAGTTAGACTTCGGAAGATAATCCTGCTTGATTTACGGTTCTCATATAATGGATAAGAAGTTGGGAACTATAATTCCAACAAGACATTCTAAAATATAACCAAATCCTTCATTGGTATATTAACATAGTAATTATAATAACGCTTTGAATTTGGAATTACACCCTAAAATTTCAAAACCTATATGTTGTTCGAAATTACCACTTGTTACTAAAATTTTCAAGGGTCAAAACGACAACACTTTAATAAACGGCAGACAATTGCAATAAGTTAAACAAATTAAAACTTTTTATTTTCATTACCGACCATTTTACTTTCACTTACCTATAAATGAAATATATAGTAAGGGAAAGGATTACGATCATCAAAATTTTAGAATTCCAGCTTTCGACGGAAATACACGATTTATTTAGGGTTCCCCGAGTCCAAATGACCAAGTCCCGAAGTCTGTGTGTGTGGGGTGGGCAGGGGGGAGTACAGCGCAAAAACGAAAAGTCGTTCGAAACTGAAATTTCATATTTAAGATAATTATACGCCCGATATGTTACATCAACTTCTTCATCAAAATCGGCTAACCAGAAGAGCCACTGCATTTTGCCCATTTTTACGATTTTCTCAAAAACGGCTCTAACGATTTTGATTAAACATAGTGAGTTAAACTTACTATATTGATGTAAAATTTAATGGGCTTTTATATATATTTATGTAGGTTTCATTCTGATTGAAATATTATGACATGGCTTAAATGGAGATATTTTAAATTTTCTTCCTGTAAAGTACCTTTAATTAGATACATACATTTTAAAATATTAACGATATCATCTTAATAACACTGATAAAGGACGGCTAAATATACAAGTTAGACGAATTTGATGATCAAATAAAGGATAAAAGAGCTAAACTATTTTTTTACGTAATTTTTGGTTTACTGATAATAAGAAAAGTAATATAGACGTATAATATACCGTTTGAGAGAGAAATATTTTAGAACAAATATTATCTGATTCAAGGGATCACTTGTAGCTGGGTGGCTAGCGTAACAGCCTCCCATGCCAAAGGTCACGGGTTCAAATCCGCAGGTGGTCCTAGGATTTTTTAATGGGAGTAAAAAATCCTTAGTTACGCCGTCCTTCGGAGGGGACGTTAAAAGGTGGTCCCGAGCCTGTACGATGTCAGGTACTCGTTAAAGATCCCTATCCTAATAAAACCTGGATAGGCAAAATTTATGACTCCCACTGTAGCATCGTCCGATTAGCCATAGCAGCATAAAGTGACGTTAAATAAATAAATAAAAAAATCTGATTCACTGAGTTGTAAAATGTGATATAATGTGACGAATGGTGAATAAACTTATTACTTATTAACATTTTAATGTTGTTATGTTATTTAATCTAAATCATATGTTTCCAATGAACATGAATACACTTTTAATTAAAATCAACTTTAAATATTTTTCAAATTGAAGTATATTTAATAGTTTTTAAATTGATTTTAAAGTTCGAGGTAATTGAAAGTCGTGTGTTGCCCGCACCTTTTTTTTTCAGAATTATACATAAAGTAGTGTTTTTAGATTTATTTAGAGCTTTTTCGAAGTTAATATTAATAAAAAAAAACAATAATAAATTAAAAAATATATATACTTACCATTAGAGATAGAAGGTTCTAATGATAAACTACCCTTTACTTAATAAGAGTATATTTATGATTTTAGAAAGAACATTTATGAAAAATATTGCGAATCTGTTGATAGATTTTGAGTTTCATATCATCCCAACCCCTAACGTTTTTACAGTTCTGAGCAATGAGCTACCTTGAAGAACATTGTGGCAATGAGTATTTCTACGATAAATGTTTTTAAAACTTCCCTTAGAAGTATATCACGCCATCAGAAGCTCGGTCTACTCAACAAAATATTGGAAAGTTTAATTATCATGTCTTTTGTCAACAAGATGGCAAACCAGATTCTAATTCGAAAAAATTCTGCAGTACAGAGGAGCATAAAAGACACTTTCTGAAAAAATACGTTGTGTGACACCTTTCAAAAAGGTAAGAAAATATATATTTTGATTTTCATTCATCTAATAAAAACCGGTTTTTCGTTTAAGGATTACGATCCTATAATTTGTTTAAGTCGTTAACTCCTAAAAAAGATTATTTAGCTCTTCATCTATATAGAGTTTTAAAAAAAAACACCGCTTTATTATATATATTTTTTGTAGTATTTCAAAATTAGTTATAATGCTTTTTTGAGGTGTCAATCACCGTATTTTTTTAGAAAGCGTCTTTTATGCTCTTCTGTACTGTAGATTTTTTTTAGAATTTTTCGAAGTGGTGGAACAATATGATAAAAAAAACTTTTGTTTTCTTACCGAAATCTTGCGTTTTAAGAAACTTATTTTTTTTAGATTATCGAAAATTGAGCATAAAATCATTTTTTTAACCGAAAATACATCCTTCGTGACGAGAGCCATAGAGAATACTTGAATAAGCCAGACCTTATAAGAAATGATTGATAGGGGCTAAATAGAAGACGTTACAGAGCGCTGGCTTGGCGCGCGTTTTGAATAACATAGCTTTAATCTAATCATTTTGTAGAAAAATGATTGAAAATGTTTTATAAGTAATATAATTCTGAATTTTTGGTGAGAAACAATTGTTTACATATTGATCAATAATAATAAGAGATATAAGTTGAATGTGAGATTTCAGAAAAAAATAAGTTTTTTTTTTTTTCATATTGTTCCACCACATCAAAAAATTCGAAAAAAATTCCTGCTGATAGAGGAATATAAAAGACATTTTCTGCTAAAAATCGGTGATTGACACTTTTCAAAAAGGTTAAAAAAATACATATTTGTTTCCACTAAAAATTTGCTTTTCGTTTAAGAATCATGACCATATAATTTTTTCATGCACTTGACTCCTAAGAATTAGAGAAAAAATCATCATTAATTAATTTAAAATTTTACTATAAAAAAAAATTAAAATCGAAAAAAGAGTTGTTTTGAAAAATCTCGAAAAACATTTGAATTAAAAAGCTAAAAAATGGGGTAAATTATTTTTATGTTATTGATCCCCCAATTTTGAGTCAAAAAAGCCTCGGGGCAACCCTAACCCTCCTATAACCTTTGTTTTAAAATATTCAAAAACTACATAAAATATATCAGTTGGTCATGTAGTTCTAGAATTTCTCGTTTTCATGTATTTATTAATCCCAATCTGATGAAAGTGTTAAGCCGATAAATTCAAGGGATATATATGAATAATATAATATCTAAGCCGATCTAAGCAAGATCTCCCGTTCAAGTCAAGTCAGTATTATTTGCTTATGGGTTAGTTCATTCTAAATCGCCTAGACCATGCCGCCCAGAATTTTTGATCTTCATGATTTTTTTTTTCCTACCTTTTGTCTATCCTTTTCTAGCTATAAAACCGTGTTCGAAACGGTTTTCTGGCTAATTCTTTTAGGATAGTTTAGCAGCCATTTTAAATCAGCTTCGCGTCTAAAAACATTTGTTGGGAAAGTCCCACTAATTCTGGTAATTTTTCGTATATTAATTCGTTAAAAATACTAACAATGTGGTAAGGATATACATCACAACACATTAACTAAAGTGGTTAATTATTTTAATATCTTGATTATTTTTCCTTTGGACTTCACTTAGAGTCTCATCAACCAATTGATGGAATACAGAAGAAAAAAGCTTAAAAAAAAACGATTTAATTACTTTTATCTAGTCTAGAAAATTAATTCCTTCCTAATGAGTCTAAAACATTTACTAAACATAGTTTAAAGCTGTTCCAAGTTGTATAACCCAAATCGGATATTGAATTTTAGAAGGCATTCCAGAAAATAGGGTGGAAGTTTTAGTGTTATTAGCTCGGCCGAGTTTGTAAAATATTACTGAAGAAACTAACTTCTTTTCTTATTGGTTATATGGAGGGGGCCAAATTAGAAAAGTAAAGAGATTGGAAGTGAGTTTCGGAAACTTTTTCTCTAAAAAGAAACCGGCCCACAGGTGTATTATAGAGCTAGAATTCTTCGACCATAAAAGCTATCTGGACAGGCACACTTTTGGAAAAATACTCTCAGTGAATTTTGTAAATAAGACCTTAAAAATCATTTAATATATCATTATCATCAGAAAGTTCAAATACTTAAAAAAAAATTAATAATGCTTTGAATTCTTATTATAGAATTGCTATTATATATTTCAGTTCTTAAACATATTATTTAAACTTATAAAAACTCAAAATAATTTAATAGTAAACGAATAATAAATAGTATATCTTTCTAAAAGTATTTGTGTTTTTTTTTTTTTTTTTTTTTTTTTTAATTGAATAAGTTATCCTTGGGGAGTTTAGAAGGTTGCACAACGCGGAATTGCGGAACTTCCATCCTGTGAATATAATTTAGTTGATAACGTCGCGAAGACTCAAATGGACGAGTAAAGTTGTTGGGCTCGGTGAGGAACGGAATAAGAAAAAAGAAAGTTGGTATTCACTGATCCAACTGGTAGGCGTCCGAAAGGTAGGCCAAAGCGTCGATAGGAGGATTGCGTTAAGGCTGATCTCGGGGCTTGGGCTTGAACGGTGAACTTTGGACGAGTCTGTGTAGGCGGAATTTGGTGGTATCGGCATCGAACCTTCGGGTTTAGTAAACCTATTATTATTATTATCTTTTTTTTATTAGTTTTATATTGATTTCTAGTTGCTCATATTTTTACTTTTACTTACCTTTTTATAAAATATATAGTAAGGGGAAGTATTGCGATCGTGAAATTTTTCGAATTCCAGTTTTCAACGGAAATACACGTTTTAGGGTCTCCTGAGTCCAAATGACCAAGTCCCGCAAAAAGGTCTGTGTGTGTGTCCGTGTGTCCATGTGTGGTAACTCCCTCGCGTAAACGAAAAGTCATATGAAACTGAAATTTCATATTTAAGACAGCTATACCCCGAGATGTTACAGCAACTTTTTTATAAAAATCAGCTTACAAAAAGAGTCACTTTATACCATGTATTTTCACCCTTTTGCGATTTTCTTAAAAACAGCTTAAACGATTTTGATCAAACTCGCTTTATCGATGTGAAATTGGATGGGCTTTAATATGACGTAGGTTTCATTCTGATTAAATACTGATATTTCAACATTTCTTCCTCTAAAATACGTTTACTTTTGTATATTCGAAAATATTAACCATATCTTCTGATCAGCATTGATAAAAAACAGGTAAATATATAAGTTGAACGAATTCGATGTCCAACTAAACGAAAAAACTGCAAACATATTTATTTAATGCAATTTTTTGTTTTTGAACTTAAGAAATGTAATATACATGTATAGTATATCGTTGGAATGCTAAAGATTTTAGAAAAAATATTATCTTATACACACTATTGTAAAAGTTTACGGAGCGTGATGAAAAGCCGATAAAAAAAACTGATTGTCGTAGATAATAATATAATAGACTATTTAATAAAACACATGTTTCTATTTAAATAATTCATTAACAATTTATTTTTAAAATTTGGCCAGCAAATTTTTATGAACTTTAACATGAAAACCTTTGTTATCTCAAGGTTTGTATAGCTGATCATCATAGTTTCTTATTATTATTATGCCTTTATTATCATTTATAACATCCATAAGAATAGAGAAATAGCTGTACTTAAAGTCAGAGTATAGAATATTGTTCCTGGTAGAACATCAAATCGAGATTTTTCTTTCAGTATATCTTATAACCTGTATTCCACGTGGAATACCACTAAGGGAATATCCGGGCCTTGCCGATTATTATCTTCAGCAGGATACTTAAGAAAAAAATATTGGGAATTTGCGTTTAGAATCTGGCTTGCCATCTTGTTGAGTAAAGACATGATAATTTAACTTCCCAATATTTTGTTGAGTAGACCGAGCTTCTGATCATTTCACTGTCAATGATGTCAAAAATATTTTATTTTTGCCAGTTTATGCTCTTTGTCATTTAAGGAAGGGGAAAACGTACACGTAAGTGTCGAACTGAAAAACTTGATTTTTTTTAAAGCGGACCAATACATATAATTATTCCTGGAAATCGAAACCTACACTCCTTAAGATAAAACGTTGTTTTTGAACTTGAAGATGGCATTATAGACGAAACATTGTGCATTTAATAAAAAGTGGTGGAGTATAATTACAGCCTTAGATCTTGACATTCACCTTTAAATATCAACACTTGTTTGACTATAAACTTATAAACGACATGTCAAAAGAGAAACTGGATAGTAGACCTCCTCCCCTAACTCAAAGCCTAAGAATAGGTGCTGGTCGACATATTCCTTTCACATGCTTATCATGTCTGCTGTTAACATTTTATATAGAACATTTGGTTATTGTTAGACTTCTGACAGGTGCAAATGGAAAATATAAAGAGAAAAAACAATTGTTATATCGGAATTTTCAATAGTTTAAATCAATACCAAGATCACAACATGTCACAGAAAATACCAATTATTCCAAAAAACAATTTATAAGAATTACTTTTCGCACTTTATTTCTTTCACTTCTCAGTCAATACTGAATATGAAAATAAAATCTGGCCTACGGAGTGCCAACTCGACAGCGTTTTGAGGGAAGGTTGGAAAAACATGAATGTATGATGGGGAACATGATGGCTCCCAATTCAATTTCAACCTCCAGCGCACCTTAGACCTGGCTCCCTTTACGATATTTCTTTTATCTTTGAAATATATGTAGCTAGACCCACATGCGCGCTTCCTCTTCCACGATAACGGCAAGTCTCTAGGCAAATTTTATGGCATCCTAACCATCCCATTACTTCCACATTCTACTTTTCTTTCTTTTCCATTTTTTTCTCAGTGTTTCATAATTTTGTTTTTTAGTTTTGCTTTTTTTTCATCACCTTCATTCACATATTTTTTTTTTTTTTAATTTAAATAGCTTCTTTTTCTTCAGTCCAAACCCAACGCCGCTGCGGTAAAGTCTATTGAATTTGGATAGAATAGAATAGAATAATGTTTATTATAAAATATAAATACATCATAACTTTACATTTTTTAACATGATTAAGGCTTAGTCTTATTTGACCGTTAACCCGGAGTCGGTCTTAATCTAGTTCATTATTATAAACATAAACCATTTATATTATAAGACAGTATTTTAAGGCCATTTTATGTATTATTGTTTCCTATTTGTTTACAATTATTGATATTATTTGCTACCATTGTCCAACTATTTTCTTTGTCTAAAATTTATCAGTTACTTATGTCACTGTGACGAGGCTCTACTTGTGGGACGAAATTGAAAATCCTCAAACCTGCTTTGGACTCGGTGAGCCATATCTTCAGCTTCTCGTTTTCTATTTTCGCTTTCCTCCTTCTTTTCTTTTGTTAATTATTTTTCTTTGTTTTGATCCACTCCTCTGCTTCATCTACCTCATACGTTTTTCCTGCGAAATTAATTTTACCTTTGTATCTTCCCACATTTATATCAATTTTTTTTTAAACAATTATATATTCGTTTACCGACTTCTCTATCATACTTACTTCATTCATGGGAAATAGGAGCATTTAAGTTTCTAAATTTTTCCTTGTTCTTCATAATCTTCTGCTTTATTAAATTCGATGTTGAGGAAACTTTGATGGATCGTATTCCTATTCCCTTTCCAATTCTAAAACAATCGTTTATTTTTTTCGTTCTTAATTGCCACGTTACCATTTTAAAGTACTTCCTTTACTGCCTCCACTTGATCTTCCTTACTTCTGTCTTGTTCCTCTGCGAAATTATATATAACTATGTTATTTTTATTTAATTGTCTTCTCAGGGACATTATTTCTCGTTCTTGATTAATTATTTTCTTTTCTAACTCTTTACACCTTTTGTTGGTATGCTCTGTTTCGGCGCATATTTTATTTAATATATTCATCATATCCTCTTTTCTCTTCCAATGGATAGAATAGAATAGGATAGAAAATGATTTTTATTCTGGGTAAGGGTCACTAAAGAATAACATGTTTGTATAGTTGAAGTATACAATATGCCTGGTCAATAGACAAAATGAACATAATTTACTACTACTAACAATTATGGATGAAACGTATACTACATAATAAATAAATGAAATAAAAACAATCTTCAGAAACGAATTGTGTTGTACAAAATGAGAAATAAATAAATTTATACCACAGTTTAAATATTAAAAAAAAAAAAAAGGATAAAGGATCTATATCTGGTTAATGGATCTACATCTGGATCTATAGAGTTAAGGAAAGATAAACCAATTAAACATAAATAAAAATAATATAATGCAATAATAAGAAATGAATTCTTCTAGTGACAATATAACATAAAAAAAAATAATAATACTGTAATGATTGAACCATAGGATTTTCAAACAAAAAGTTGAACTATCATAAAAAACTACTTGTGGAAAAAAGAAAAGAAAAATGTTGAATTCAATCAAACTAAAATTATTTCAGTGTCAGGTAGCGTCATTTTAGGAGACTAGAAGGTGCTGGAAACAAGGATTTTTGAATGTAGAGAGGGAGGGAGCATGACGGATGTTTGATGGAAGGGAATTCAAGAAACTAGTAGAAAGGGCCAGAAAGGAGCATTCGTATTTTTTTATTTTTTATTATTATTATTTTTATTTTTTTGTTCTGTGGAAAGGGATATAAGGTTTGGATAAACGGGATCTCGTCTCTAGTGGATGAATTTCGGGTAGAACTGTAGGAGATTGTAGATATAGGGAGTGTGTTGTGAGTTAATGGTTTGGTATAGGAAGGATTCAAGGAAATATTGCCTACGGTTGTGGGGAAAGAGCCATTTTGATTCCGGTACAAAGATGGGATACATGAGACGGCCTCGATGTGCCAAAGACGAATTTATATTCTATTTATCATGGACATTTTTATTGTTAATAAAAATTCATGCAAAATGCAATCAAAAGCTAAACAGTTGATAGACTACAGATAATAGTGAAAATATATTTGCATCAATTGACATTGATGTATAGTGATTTTTTTAAGTGTTATATTAAATTACATCAAAATATTTTTTTTTTTTATTTCTTATAATATGGTAAAAAATTGGATTTTCTTAAAAATATGGATGGTTCGGATGGAGGTACAAAAAAAAATATTTATATGAAAATAGTTTAAAACTATTCATTATCCAACATTTCAACCCACTCTGCGTGTCTTCATGAGGGCTAAAAATATAACAGGTAAAATGTTGGTGTTTGATAAATAAATGACTATAAAAAATTAATAGAACAAAAAACAAACAATTGATATTAGAAAATAGGTAGTTAAAAGTGATGACATAAGAGAATAGTAAAAGATGATGAAAAAAGAAAAGTTAATAAATCAAATATGAGTTAATAGTAAAATTGGTGAGTTATGATTGATAATATTCATGCTTAATATATATATGTATATATCTTTAAGGTCAAATATTTAATAATTAATTTACAAATTATAAAAAAAGTACTGGTTTTCTAGATGCGCCGCATCATTTTGAGTCTGGGATAATTTTCAGAATGGAAATGAATTATTTTTAAACAATAGATGTTACCAGTATTTGTTAATAGTAGTTGTTACTTATACATTTCCTTTTTTATTTTTATATTTTTCTTTATTATAATTTACTTTGTTGTTTTATTTTCATTATTTTTGGTATTAATGTATTAAAGATAAACTATTACTTTTATGCCCAATAGGGCAGTATTGTGTCAGATTTATTTTATATCAATAAACAAGTTTTAAAAAATAGTATTAATTTTTTTTTTAGCTCAAGGTAATAGAAGAATTACTTATATATATATATATATATATATATATATATATATATATATATATATATATTTTTTTTTTTTGTTATTTATTTTATTTTACAATTAAATTCTAAAATGATAATCTTTAGACATTTTCCAACATATGATAACAACGGATTTATCAGACGCGAGTTTTTTTTTCTGAAACGAAAAATAAATTCAGGGTTTATGCTGCTTGGTTGAACCTCTGAGCCTACCTTTATCATTTCCATGAATATTTACCATTTACTCAACCCTCTCATCCTCTTTGTTTTAAGCTCCAACTCAGTTTGAGATACGTTATTGAAGCTGTACAGAATAAGGTTATTAAAAAATAAAAAAAAAATGTTTCTCAATTAAATGTTTATTCCAAGCTATTTTTACATGTTAGTTAAATTTTGTTTTTTATGTTTGGATGCTTTCTGACTTAATTCAAGAATGTTAGATAATAATGCTTAATTTAATAAATAATGCTTAAAATTTTTTAATCATAATATTACATAAATTAATGTTTTATCATTTAGAGGGTTTTATAAATCTAAGAAAAAATAATGTGAATAGATAAAATTTGGGTTTGATTATGTTTTAAGAGCAATATAATAAGAATGACTAATAAATTAATGTGTTATTTCTTTCTTTATTATGTAATATTAAATTCTGTCTATGGGTATGGTATGGAAAAATTAACTAGAATAAGCAGTGAAATTAAATTAAAAAAAAAATCTGACTATTTACCACACTTATATCATTGAATTAGGTTAAGAAATAGCGGAGATATATCGTTTTGAATTGAATTGAGCAGTGGTGATAGACCATTTAAAAAAATATTTAATTGACAGTGTTGATGGTTCGTCTTTCTTAAGATATTTATTTTATTTATAGCTATGAATATAAATTAATTGCCTACATAGCTATATAAATTGCGATACATTAAATAATAAATCAATGTGTAATAATTTGTAGATTTTTTTTTTTAATTCTCATTATAGCGTTCGTGACTAGACTTGAAGAGTCAAACTGACCACCTGAGAGAAACCCTATGACCAGGCGTATTTTCCTTTAAAAGCTACATAAATCTTTTAGACTTCTACGTGGCCGTCACATTACGTGGCCCAAAAGAAAACCAGACCTGAGAGTGATAGTAATTGAAATTAATATCATAGGAGTAGTTTAAAACTATAAACATTGTTCTTTCAACATAATCTCGTTACTGCGTATAACTAATGAATGTAGTTACTTTTTAGAAGACCATAAAAGATTCGTTTTACTTCTACATTTCATTTCCAATATTTTTACTTTCGCTTACCTACATTATATTTCAAATTTTGGGTGGAAAGAAGATTAATTTTTTTTTTGTAGTCGATTATAAATATTTATTATTAAAATATTAAAACAAAATCGTCTTCTTTACTATTTCATTTTCTTTTAATTATCTTTGTACAAATTCAAATCATAATTAACTGAACGAAAGATGTACTTTATACCATGCATTTTGCACTTTTTTACGAAAAATCGCGATAACTATTTTGATTGAACTCGCTATGTTGGTGTAAAATTGAACGGGCTTTAATATCATGTAGGTATCATTCTGGTTGAAACAGACTGACAGGGCTTAAATGCCGATATTTATTTCTCTTAAGTACCTTTAATTTTGTAGTTAAAAAAAAAAAATTAACCAGATCGTGTGATTAGCATAGGTTAATATATAAGTTGAACGAATTGGATATCCAACTAAACGAGAAAACTGTAAAAATATTCTCTAGTGCAATTTTCTGTTTCTGAACTTAAGAACAGTAATGTAGATGTATAATATACCGTTGGAATGCTAAACATTTTAGTAAATATTATGTTACCCATACTATTCTAAAAGTTAACGGAGTGTGATGAAAAGCCGATAAAACAAACTGATTGATAATAATATAACAGATTATTTAATAAAATACATGTTTCTATTTGAATCCAATTGAAATAATTCATTAACAATTTATTTTCGTTTACAAATTCTTGAAATTAAAAATTATTCCATTGATATAACTAATGGAGGTAATTGAAAGTCGTGTGTTCCGAGCACCAGATTTTTTTACTTTCACTTACCTATTTATGAAATACATATATAGCTAGGGAATGTATTGCGAATTCCAGTTTTCAACGGAAATACACGTTTTAGGGTCCTCCGAGCCTAAATAACCAAGTCCCGCAAAACTTTATGTGTGTGTGTATGTATGTCTGTCTGAGTGAGTGTGTGTGTATGTCTGTCTGAGTGTGTGTGGTAACTCTCGGGCTAAAACGATAAGTACTAGGAAACTAAAATTTCATATTTAAAACAACTATACGTCCGAGATGTTACAGAATCTTTTTCATCAAAATCGTCTGACTAGGAGATCTACTTTATACCATACATTTTGCACCTTTTTTACGATTTCCCCAAAAACGGCTTAAACAATTTAGATTTAATTCCCTATATCGATGTAGAATTTAATGGGCTTTAACATCATGTAAGTTTTATTCGGATTAAAAGTAATATGACACGGGTTAAATGCCGATATTTTAAATTTTCTACCTCTAATATACCCTTAATTTTGTAAATAAAAAAAAAAAAAATTGGAAAACCATCTTATAAGCATTGATAAATAACGGGTAAATATGTAAGTTGGACGAATTTGATAAACAACTAAAGGAGAAAAGTGCAAACATATGTTTTATGCAATTTTTGTTTCTTTGAACACAAGAATAGTAATATAGATGTATAATATACCGTTGAATGGCTAAAGATTTTAGAAAAACTATTATCTAATACACGGAATTTTATAGATTAATGAAGAGTGATGAAAAGCCGATAAAACTGACTAACTGTTGTAGATGAAAATATAATACATTATTTAATAAATCACATATTTCTATTGAAATTCAAAATAATTAATTCTTTAACAATTTATTTGTATCTTTAAATGTATTTAAAAATTCTTAAATTGATTTTAACAACAGATGTAAGAGAATGTCGTGTATTGCGCGCACCAGATTTTTCTATATTAAAAAACAAAATAAGTTGTGAGGAATTAATTGCATCGCTTACAGGTTGTGTAATAAATATAAAATATATAGTAAGAGGAAGTATTGCGATCATGAAAAATTTCTAACTCGATTTTTCACCGGAAATACTCGTTTTATTTTCCTCGAAGTCCAAGTAACCAAGTCTCGCTCAAAAACGATAATTACATGAAACCGAATTTTCATATTTTAGAACCGTATAAGCTAAGTTGTTACAGAAAATTTTCTCAACAAAATCGAATAACCTCAAGAGCCACTTTGTACTGTGCATTTTACAATTAAAGGCACTAACGATTTTGATGAAACTCGCCATACTGATGTAAAATTAATGGGCTTTAATGTCATGTAGGTTTCATTCTGATTAAAATAGTGTAACAGGACCTAAATGCCGATATTTTAAATTTTCTTTCCCCAAAGTACCTATAATTTTGTAGATTCTAAAAAATGAAGCATTCAATGTTTTCGGCATAGCTTAAAACGGGTAAATATACAGAATGAAAAAATTCGACAAAGATCTGAAGGAGAAAAGAGGGAAAATATTTTATAAGTTAATTTTATTTTCCAAACATAAGAGTAGTAATTCATGTATACTAAATATTGGCTGGAAAGCTAAATATTAAAGACAATTTTATACAATATTTACTATGTTCTATATGGTAATGGGAAGTGAGGAAAAGCGGATAAGTGAAAGTCTTGTTTTTCGGGCTCCAGATTTTTTATTTTGCTACTCCTATTCGCATTCCCTAATTTATTATTCATACGATTTGAATTATCTGAAATTCTTATTGTATATTAACAAAACTATGTTCCTAGATTTACATTTTTTTTTTTTTTTTTTTTTTTTTTTTTATTTAAAAGAAATTTACAACTGTATTACAATAAAATACAATAAGTAAATGTGCTAATAGATCAAGTGGGCGTGATACAGGCATGTGAAGAAACTACCCAGTGGTAGCACTTCAAAGTTTATTCAGCTAAGTAGGTCTCGAGGCCATCGTCTTTTCAGCCGCCTAGGAAGATGATCAGGAATAGGAGATGAGAGTTTGCGGACGAGTGGGTTGGAGTGGACGGGTAATTTGGAATAAAAGGAGGAATATCTAGTTCGGGCTAGATCTGCGACTAATGGGATATTTAGGTCTTTATGAATTATTTTATTGGTGACAAAGTAAGGGGCGTTTAGGATCTTTCGGAGGATTTTGGATTGCAAGGATTGAATGCGGGAAGAATTGGATGGTTTGGTGGATCCCCATAACTCAATCCCATATGTCCAAATAGGCCTAATGATGGTTATATAAATTAATTTTTTGTAGTATGTGGAAAGTTTTGATCGTTTGTCCAGTAAGTGTTGTAGTAAGCGGTATCTACGAGCTGTTTCTTGTCGTTTCAGTCTAGTGTGAGGATTCCAAGTAAGACGTTTGTCTAGATGGAGTCCTAGGTACCGGATCTGTTCAACTGAGGTGAGTGGAATATTGTTAAAGGAAATAGTGGGACAGGCGGACATAGGTTTTCGACGAAGGGTGAAGGTAATTTGATGGGATTTAGTAGGGTTGATTTTAATTCTCCACTTTTGACACCATTCTTCAATGGAAGAAATGTGGGACTGAAGGGTTTTGGAAGCAACAGATGGGTCATTATTTACGGATAACACACAAGTGTCATCTGCGTAGGTTGTTGAGGACAGTACCAGGATGGATTGGAATATCAGCTGTATATATGGTATAAAGGATTGGGCCCAAAATACTACCCTGAGGTACACCAGCGGACTGAGGAAATATGGATGAGTAGGAAAGGTTATGACTTACTTTAAAGGTTCTATCAGTGAGGTAGGATCGGATTAATAAGAAGTACGTAGGAGAGAGGAATTGGCGAAGTTTGTAGAGCAGCCCTGGGTGCCAAACCCGGTCAAAGGCCTGTTGTACGTCAAGAAAGGCTCCAGTGCAATACATCCCGCGCTCCAATGTAGAAGATATCACATCCACCACACGGTGACACTGTTGTATAGTGGAATGGGATGAGCGAAATCCAAACTGGTGGTCAGGAATCACATGGTTAATATCTAGGATTGGGTATATACGTTTAAGGAGCAGTTTTTCTAGGATTTTCCCCATAATGGGCAAAAGAGAGATAGGACGGTATGAAGATGGGTTTTCAAGAGGCTTTTTAGGCTTAGGGAGCATTTTGATGATTGAAAATTTCCAAGGATCAGGAAAATAAGTGGAACGCAGCGTGGCATTATATATATAGCAGAGTATGAGTATGGCTTTTCTGGGAAGCTGTTTCAGGATGCGGGGCGTGATGAGATCGTGGCCAGGAGCTTTTTTGGATGGTAATCTTTGGATGAGGCTAATAATTTCTGAAGGGTGAAAGGCCTTGGGAGGAAGGGACATTTGGAGTGGAACAGTTAGTTCTGCTTCAACATGTTTAATATGGATCGGATCAAGGATATCAGGATGCGGATTAAACGTTTTAGAAAGGTGTTCACCAAAGATTTGGGATTTTTCTTCATCGGATTTCGTCCAGGTCTGGGAATCAGTGAGAAGTGGATGATTAAAGGATTTGTATTTTAGTAATGTTGCAGTTGTTTTCCATAAAGATTTGTCTGAAGTAGTTAAGGTTTCTGTAATGTTCTGAAATTTTTGAATTTTGAATTTTCGTATTTCTGTTTTTAATTTGTTAGTTAGTTTACTGTAATGGGTTTTGTCTGAAGGATATCTAGTTCTATGCCACTTTGCTCTTGCTCGGCGTTTTTCAGTTATTAAGAGCCGAATATGATTTGGCAAGTAGGTTTCCTGAGCCTTCCTATTTGTATAGTGAGATGTATTGGAATGTATGGCAGTTTCTATTGAGTTTGTAAGTTCATTAATGGCAGAGTCTATGTCCTGTTTAGTTTTTAACGGAATTTTCAAGTCCAGTTTGTTCTCTAGATCATATCGAAAGTTGTCCCAGTTGATATGTCCTTTAATCAGTGAAGGAGGAGAGGGTTTATTAATAGGATTTGAGTGCATGAGAAGCAGAACAGGGCTATGATCTGAGGAAAGTTCATCTAAGGATTTGATTGTAGATTGGGTGGAGGTTATTTGGGAAGTAATGAATATATCAAGGATATCGGGACGTTTCTTAAGGGATGTAGGCCAATAGGTAGGATCTTGAGGTGATAAGATGGAATAGCTATTGGAGGTAGTGACTTGGGAAAGAATCCTGCCACGAGTATTAGACGTTCGGCATCCCCACCGTTGGTCTTTGGCGTTGTAATCTCCACCAGCAATGAAGCGCGGACCAAAGGATCGGAATAAGGAATCAAGATGACTGAAGGAAAGAGTATTACCAGGAAGACAATATACAGCTGAGAAAGTTAGGTTGAAAGGACGGCAGGTTAAGGTAATGGAGGTTGATTGAATGGAGTCAGTAGGAGTTGAAGGAATGAAAGAGTGAGGTAAGGATTTGTGTATAAGTATACACGAGCCAGCGTGAGATGTGTTGTCTGGATGATCTGTTCTGTATGTAGTGTAGTCACGTATGTAGAAATGAGAGTTTGTAGTAAAATGGGTCTCAGTCAGTAGGGCTATGTCTATGAAATTGTGGTGAAGAAATATGTCCAGTTCGTCCCGATGGTTGAGTAGTCCATTTGCATTCCATAACAGGATCGCTAAAGGCCTTTTACTCATCGTAAGGTATTGAGCGGGATTTCTGAAAGGAGTCGGGTAAGGAGGTTGATTAATGGTTTGATTGTTTCCTGTAAATCACGAAGGAACGATGAAAGGATTGAGGCAGTATCGTATGGATTTTGGTTAGGATAGGAGAAGCTTGAATAATCTTGGGTTGGAGGAATAATTTGTCTGGGATGGGGTTTTTCCTTCCATCGCAGACTATATTCGACATTTGATTGAGGTTCTGGTGGAGGGTTAATTTGAGAGGATGATTGCGAAAGGACAAGGTGGTTGGAATTCTGGGGTGGCAACTTAACTCTTGATATGCTTTTAGAGGATATTTCATTAAAAGAGGTTTTTGATTGGAAATTGGGGTGAGAAGTCGGAATGTTAGGATGAGTATTAGGATGAGAAGTCTGAGTATTGGAATGGGAGATCGGTGGCTGAGGATGAGAAGTCGAAGGCTGAGAAGGAGAGGCTTGAGAGTTAGCTTGTCTGGTTGGAAGTAAAGAAGCTTGATGCACCTGTTGTTGAGGTTTCCTGCCAATGTTCGAAACTGTTGGGGTCTTGATCTTGGAACTCGTTGGTTTATTAACTTCATTGACAACCGCATTTCCCAAGGTTCCCAGTCCGTTTCGCGCTGAAGGGTTAGATTTTAGATCTTCAGGAACTACGTTTCTTTGCAAATGAGAAGAAGTGTAGATGGCTTTTTGACGTTGCTTATTTTTATAAATAATGCATCCTTTATAATTAGCTGGATGGGCTTCACCACATAGAGCGCATTTAGCCGGTGTATCTCGAGTCTTCAGACAGAGGTTGGTCTCATGTGGACCGGCACATTTCACGCATCTGGCTTGATGATGACAATAAGTCTTCGTGTGCCCAAGGCTTTGGCACCTAGTACACTGAACGATTTCTGCTCTCTGTCTTGGTTCCTCAAAACTTATAACGGAGTATACTAATCTATTGACGTGAAATATTTCAGAATTATTGTGGGCTGGTTCCAGGTCAACGAAAAACAAGGGGAGAGGATATTTTCCCGTTGGGTGAATCACGTTGGAGATGTTTCTGACACTGTGACCCAGCTCTTCGATGTCCCTCTTAATGGCTGTGGTGGGTGTGGTGCTGTGTAATCCTCTCAGAACTACTCGGTATGACTTCTCTTGTCTAAGTTGATAGCAATGAAAATCATACTTTTTGTCTGTTAAGTGGCTAACTAATTTTTTGTAACTTTCTTTGTTCGTCGTGTTGATCTTGACCTCTTTTAATCTTGAATAACATTGGAAATTCGTCTGGCCAATAAGATTAGAGATTTCTTGTCCCAGAGCCATAAAGTCCTGTATATTTGTGACGAAAATGGGGGGAGGCTCAGGTTCAGTAATTTGATGTGGTGTTGTGGTCTCTGTATCAATGTTACTGAGGGCTGCAAACTTATTGCTGGTCGTAATATTTGGTACATTGGAGGTTGACGGATATTGCGGTAGAGAGGAATCAAATTTGTTGGCTGCAGAAGTACTGCCGGAGCTATTTATGGAGTTACTTGGAGGTGAATTTTGTTTCTTCCCCTTTTTATTTTTTTTTTTATTTGGTGAATTTTCGAGAGAACGTTGTCGCTTTTGAAGAGTTCTTCTTGTTAAGTATTGTGAGTCGGACTCACTTACTTCTGAGAAGGCTGTATCTTCATCAGTTTCCAAACACGAAGTTTTACTCATTTTAATGTTTTAAAAAATAAAATAAAAGAAAATAAAATTTATCTTATAAATGTATACATAAATAATATAAAGGAGAGAAAAGAAGAAATAAATGAAAAAAAAAAAAAAAAAAAAAAAAAATGTAAAATAAAAATAAAAGATATTGTTTGTGACAGTAGTCGAACTCGTGTTGGAATACGTAGATGAGACCAGGAAGCAGCGCTCCAACCGAGTGAGCTACAAGTCAGTTGACAAGATTAGTCTTCAATAGAATGATAGCTAGAGGCTCGGAGCGAGCAGGTGAGGATCTGCCCGTCCACGAGGTAGAGAGGACCCGCTTGCAACACTCAATAGTTCTCACTGTTAATAAGTACAATTATTACACTTACCCCACGAAACTCAATTGAATATTGTTCACGTCTGTAAATAGTCAATGTTTACAAACTTTAGCAACAAATTAACGGCTAATACCACTGTAGATAAGAAATGAACACAGAGCAATAACTATTTGTAGGTTCACTTGCGGCCATGATGCTTATCTCTTTACATTTTTTAAAAAATTAATATGTTCTCGAGAAGGGCCAATAGCCAAATATTTAAAATTATTTACAATGAATAGACTTACATTCATCAGTAAAATACATACTTTTCGTAACGTTTCACCGAACATTGAAATATTTTGTTAATGAATGTGTAACAGAAAGAGTTATAATTTAAATTTTAATTTCATTTTTTTCAAAAAAAATTTTATTTCTGAAAACTTAATTTCTATTTATACACGGTAGCGACTATATAAGAAATTCAATTTCAGCAACAGGTATTCAGGAAAACTTTCTAAAAAGAAAAAAATTACCCCTTAGGAAAAAAAGATAAATAAAAAGTTAGTTCCTTGTTTTAATTTAATATTCCATTCTAAAGTGTTTGTGTTATTTGAAAACTTTACGAGTCTTTAGGTTCTTGATTTTATCCTAGGTTTTCCGATCCACTGTAATCCAAAAACGGTAGAACACGTTTATTTTAAATTTCATTAGTGTATTTATGTCATTTCTTATTTTAAAAACATGCAAAATACATATACATGTAAATAGGACGTACTGCTCGAAATGTTCCTTTTTTACCATCTATAATTTTAACAAAACCGTTAACAATGCCATTCGACAGAATTGCCTCTTAGTTTTTATAGCCAATGAGAATTGCTCTGAACGAATACGAAGCCAATATGTTGGATGATGTATGTAATGCGAAAGGCAGGATATGTTTCTAAGCTGACCATTGCTATAACAATTTTTTTATTTTTTATTCAGTATTCATGGCAGGAAATTCAATAAGCCATTTTGGAAAATAGAGGGAAAATCGATTAATCGCAATGCTTTTAATTTAAGTGTAATCTTTTTTATAGAACCTGAAACGTGGATTCTACCAGACATTAAAAAGATCTAATCAATAGTACTTGCTCCAGAATCGTTTTGGAAAATCTATCGAATTTTCAATTTATTATAGACTATTAAGATTGTATTCACGAATCATGATATTATTATATTTTGTGTTGTTAAATATATGATTTCTAGCCTCCTGTATTATGGAAGGTAAAGGTTTAACATTCCGGTACGAACAGCCTCTGCATAGCTACAATACCTCTGTTTCTAGCTTCAACAGTGCATCACTTGAACAAAGAATTAATGTGAGGAATCATATAATAATTTATTTATTGAGATATATTACAATTTGTTTCTATATGAATATTGTTAATAGTGATATGAGATCACATTCACACAATATATACAGTATACAATGATAAAGTCAAATTACATAAAATATAATATATATATATATACAAAAAAATAAAACAACAACAACCTATAATTGAGATAAATAATGTGGGGTATAAGTAAAATTGTTCATAACTCATTTTAATAATTAACAAATATGGATAGAGCGGAAAAGTGACAAACTAAATTGGAAGCAGTTAAACCCAATTGAAACTTTGAGTTCCAAAAGGTACTATATCAACATCAGACATGTTTAAAAGAAAAATTGTCATTTATTACTGGACCAATTTACTTGATTTCAACAACTTGTTTTTCCAAACTATTGCACTTTTCCAAGATTTTTTCACAATATATTAATGAAACGAAGATACAGTACTTTTTGGAAAGCATTAAAAGAATATAGTACATCTTGGAAAAATATAACGCACGAGAACTGTTGGTAACAGTCACCAAAACCTTTCTCACACAATATTACTTATAACTGTCGTCTTATATTATGTTAATTATTAAATAATGTATATTACCTTATTCCCTCTCATAGAAATATATTTCATTTTTGGTTAACTACATTTTATTTTCTATTCATAAATAAAGCGAATATTCAAAGCTCCTTTTATTTATTTATGGCACTATAATAAGAATGTACGTAATTATGAAATTTGAACTTACGATAACCAAAGCGACACAACTAAAAAGTTTTTTAAAACAACCTTGAAACTTATTATTTAGTTGAATTAATAGGGGTGATGCAAGACGTGCTAGGTGAACTTGTACAAATGATCAAAATGAAGAAAACAAAAAAATAATGGTAATATATTACGGTGTTAGTTGCTTTTGCTGTATAATAGGAAATATTGTACCTTTTGGAAGGAAATGTAAGGATAAGTGGTGTGTCCTCTAAGTGATGCGTCCTCTGAACTCCTTGCTAGTATAAATATTAAAGAAAAAAAGTTGGTATACCACAAACATTGGAAAAATAATCTACAACAAAGAAAAACAAAGACTTCATAAACATTGTTGAATACTATATTAGGATGTAGGTAATTATGATGACGTCGATTACCCTGTAAGCAAGAGGCGGACCAACAAATAAAAATAAAAAATTAAATTAATTAATCTCTATAATATATCTTAAAATATGTAATATCATCTTTACCAATAAAATCAAGTTACCATACACTCACTAATGTGGTAATAGCGATGTCTAAAAAATGGCAGTGTATAAAATGATAATATAAAATACTACCATATTATATATAATATGCATCTATATTCCTATTCTTGTGTTGGGAAAAAAAATATGTTAGCTATTTTCTCCTTAAGTTGGATATACATTTTTTTCAATCTGTACATTTGGCAGTTTCATATCAATACTAAAAATATGAAATGCTTTAATGGTACTTTAATCAGACTATTTCAATCAGAACGAAACTTTACATCGATATAGTGATTTTAATCATGATGAGAAAATCTTTTAAAGTTGCAATATGTTTATACCAGTATCATTTTTGGTTAAACATTTAGTGTAACATTTCAGGAGTATAGTTCTCTTAAATATGAAGTTTAGTTTCGTGCTAGATTTACCACACCAAGTCATTTGGACTCAGGGTATCCTAAAACATGTCTTCAAATATGTTGACGATCGCAATACTTTCCATTACCACATATTGCATATATACCTATTGCATAATTGCATATATACCTATTGTATTATAACTATAAAACAAATAATAACCTGGTAAATCGGTGCCATTATAAATAAATGACAGATTTTTGCGCTTCCTGAAAAAGTTTTTAAAGTAGATATTATACTTTTTGGAAATCAACGTCTGAAATATCGTACATATAACATTGTTGTGTGAATAATGAGCTTGAACTAATGAAGTTTTAAAGTGTAAAATAATAGCTAATGCATTTTATTGTGTTGCAGAGTGGGTATGACGGGAAGGAAGTACCAGTGGCTGATCATGGGGACCTACGGGACCCAGTGGTGGCTGGAGCCGGCGCCTTGTCCCACCCACACCCTAGCTCAGGCCCTCGATGGCGTCATGCTCACAGACCTTCTCCCGCTGGCCACTTCTGGAGAAATCACCGTCTCCGGGAACGTGAGTTCTTTATTTTTTTGATTACACTGAATGTTTATCTTCACCTTATATCGAAGTTAATAATTCTCAAATAAATTCCTTCAAAAGAATAATAATGGCCTGTTTGACCAATACGAAAGGAAAAAAGTAGGAAAGAATGTTTATAGATGGAATGGTCAGGAATCAGTCATTTTTTGAATTTTGTCAACGTTTCGGCTCAAGCTAGTGAGCCATCATCAGGGCATTACTGAGCCATAAACTACTGCTTGACATGTTGGCACTATGCTAATTAACTATGCTAGACATGCTCACAAGCTTGAGCCGAAACGTTGGCAAAATTAAATTGTTTTTCAAAAAATGACTGATTCCTGACTATTCCATCTATAATAGTTTCTATAGTCGACTATGCATCCTCAACGAAAGAATGTTTAGTTTTTACTTCAGTCTAAAGTTGATGAAAAGTTAAAGCACTGGGCATATTGGACGCGCAAGCTTATTCTACTAGGTAGAGAGAATCCTTAGCTGATCGCTTTTATTGCTTCTCATGTGTTTAAGTGATCCCCATATTTCATGATTTTTTTTAGTGAAGGTATATTCCAGCAAGGATACAGAAACTTTCCAAACAGATCGAAATCCTTTGAAAGACGCGTGCTTCTTTATGAACCGGTGTTGACAACTTCAAAGGCTACTGAAAAGGAACTCCTAATTTCTTAAATAAAAGTTCTCCGCTAGTTCTTGGAGGACCGAAAGTTAAAGAGGAGTGGAAGCGGCGCACGAACCAGGATCTATGCAATGCCTTCGGGAGAGCCGTTGTCGTTCAAGGAATGAAGTTGAGGAAATTAAGGTATGCAGGGCATATAGGCTGGATGGCTGATAAAGACATGCCTAAAGTATTGCTGACTCAGCTAGCCCATTGACCAAGAATAAAAGGAAGACCTAAGAAAAGATGGTCAGGTGGTGTTGCAAGAGACGGTCGCAGCATGCTGGGAGTAAAGAGCTGAAGTAGAAGACCGTGACGATTAGAAGGAAAGGTTGCTTGAGGCACAGCTATAGTCTTGACGTGAAAAATAATAATAATGTTTCACTTAAAAAAATATTAAATACATCCTATAGATGGTTAGTCAATAACTTGAAAATTCTGTATGGTTTTTATTTTATTCTTCGAATTTACGGATCGGTGAATGCCCCTAGTATATATTACATCTATACTTTATCCCAATTTTTCAGAAGTAAATTCATTCATTTGCATTTTCAACAAGAAAATTAACGAAGATATTTTACGACAGTATGTAAAAGCCAATTATTCTGTTCCCAATTGTAAAAGTCCATAAAATGTACAAAAAACATGGCAACAGTTTCAATAAAAAATACTCCCTCAAGCCGAAGTGCGAACACTCCAGTATACAAGAGTTTACATATACTCGTATACATTGAGTTAAATCATAAATTATACACTATATCAGAATATTGATATAGAATAGAATAGAATAGAATAGAAAATAAATTTTATTCTCAACCATAACCTTTCATACTCATCCATATTTTCTCAGTCCGCAGGTGTACCTCAGGGTAGCATCTTAGGCCCAATCCTTTATTCCGTTTATACAGCTGACATTCCTATTCATCCTAGCACTGTTCTCACTACTTACGCTGATGACACATGTGTGTTATCCGTAAGTGGTGACCCAACGGTTGCATCACAATTCCTACAGTCTCACATCCAATCCATTGAAGAATGGTGTCATAATTGGAGAATTAAAATCAATCCAAATAAATCCCATCAAATTACCTTTACCCTTCGCCGCAAGCCTATGAATACCTGTCCTACTGTATCCTTTGGCAACATTCCATTAATCCCCGTTGAACAGATCCGCTACCTTGGACTCCATCTAGACAAGCGCCTTACTTGGAATCCTCACACTAGACTGAAACGACAAGAAACTGCCTGCAGATACCGCATACTACAACACTTACTAGACAAACGTTCAAAACTCTCTATTCACTACAAAAGACTCATTTACATCACGATTATCCGACCTATTTGGACCTATGGCATTGAGCTATGGGGGTCCACTAAACTATCAAACTCCTCCCGCATCCAATCCTTGCAATCCAAAATCCTACGAAAAATCCTCAATGCTCCTTACTTTGTAACTAATAAACTCATCCATAGAGACCTAAATATCCCACTGGTTGCAGACTTGGCCCGCGATAGATACACCTCCTTTAATTCCAAACTACCTGCCCACTCAAACCCGCTTGTCCGTAACCTCTCATCTACATCTATTCCCGGTAATCCTCCGAGGCGCCTGAAAAGACGGTGGCCTCGAGACCTGCTCATGAAATAAACTTTGAAGTACTACCACTGGGTAGATTCTTTACATGTCTATTCATGCCTGTTATTGTAATTCAGCCATTTTACTTATTGTATTTGTATATACAGTTGTAAAAAACAATAAAATATATTACAAAAAAAAAAAAAAAAAAAAAAATTTATTCTGGGACAGTGTCCCTTGAGAATAATAAATTTGCACAGTTTAAAATATACATGTCTGGCCAACAGACAAATAAACATAATTAACTAATATTTAAAATTATAGATAAATATATGCATAATACAAAATAAAATAAACAAATAAAATTAAAACAATTAAAATAAAAACAATCCTCAGAAAATAATTGTGTTGAACAAAATGGAAAATAAATGAGTTTAAATATAAAACAAAAAGAAGAAAAAAATAAATGAATATTTACATTATTCTGATATTTAGTCTTTTAAGAATAACATAAGCTTTACAGTAATAAAGGATCTTTAATCGGCTAAGAATTAATAAAAGATAAACTAATTAAAACATAAATGAAAATAATATACTACAAAAACAAGAAACAAAGTCTGATATAAGCTATTTAATTCATCAACATAATATGCCAGACCTCGTCAGGGAAGTTGGACCAGCTTCAACAGACCAACAGTTTACTATATATTCTATACGTACCAGCACACTTTCCATTCTTGCCACATGGTATGCAAATAGTAATCGCCCGAACTTATCTACCGTAAAAAAACTTAAGCTATTGATGAGATTCACGCCAGATGCGTCTTCTTCATATTTCACCAGCTTTTATGGATTTAAAGGTCTTAACTCACTACCCTTTGACACACTAGTTTAAGGTACTCCGTGTCACGTTTTCGAATCCGGAACTTAACGTTTAATCGAAAATTATGTAGCAAAATTAATATTTGTTCTATTATTTGGGCCGCAAGGTGAGCTGAGTTATAGAGACACAGAGCAAATTCCGCCTCTTTACAGTGAATACGCAAATATTGGGAAAAACTTTGGCATTTAAGCTTGATCATTAAGGTAGTACGAGCTGTAAATGTACTGAACTGAATAATTTCGTAAGTAGTAGAGAGGAAGGTGAAAACCCTACGTTATATCCCAAAACACTAAACCGATTATTAAGCACGTTATAATTTTGGTTTATATTATCAATAATGAACCTTTGTAATCGACCAAACAAATAAATAAAAAAAAATTACCTCCCTTCGAAATTTGAGGGTTTACGTTTCAAGATACGTAGAATCCGAATAACGAATAAAATAAAAATCCGTTTTTACTAGTAAAATGAAAAGAAAGCAAAATTGAAATTTTATAAATAAATACGCTAATAACTTTTATTTTGACAATAGAAAAAAGAATGTTTTAAGAGTTTAAAAATCAGGAAAAGGCGATAAATAAAAAAACAAAAAAGGAATTTAAAAAAATCCGTTTCTCCTAATTAATAAATAAATTAACACCATAATTTTTATGTCATAGATAATTAAATTTTCTACAAAATTAAAAAATGTTTGTTTTGTTCGGTTTTAGGGCGTACAACATCTAGGTTATCAACGCCTGATGGTAAAATGAAAAAAGAATTATTGAAATTGGTTTAAAACTAGCAGAGATATTGCATTTTGAAATTAACAGTGGTGATATACCCGTTTTCTTTGGATTATTTATTGCTTTTCATTTTAGCTAATTGCCTATTAACAGCTATGTAAATAGTTATACCTTGATATAGTTATTTGGAAATAATAAAATTATGTAATAATTCGCAGATTTTTTTTTTATATTACAACTTTTGTCACCTCTAAGAAAAACCTGGTTATTAGGTTCCTTTAATTAAAATGATCCATTTCATTCAACTCATTTTATTTTCTTATTTTTTTCTCCCTACGTTTCGGCTCTTTGCCATTCTCAAGGGATCTACAAAAAAACATTTATTTTAAAATTAAAAGATACACAACATTATTTTTTATCTTTTAATTTTAAAATAAATGTTTTTTGTAGATCTCTTGAGAATGGCAAAGAGCCGAAACGTAAGGAGAAAAAAATAAGAAAATAAAATGAGTTGAATGAAATGGATCATTTTAATTAAAGGAACCTAATAATACAATTATTCATTCAAACAATTTTTAATTGTAATAAAAATTGAAAACCTAGTTGTTAACTGCTTCTTTGATATGAATTCGTATCTCCAGTGACAAGTAACTTTTTATATTATTAATGTCGCCAACTAAACTAAGCAGTGAACATATCCATACCTGAACTTGCCAGCTTCCACGTACTTCTCTCTTTTTCGTCTCTATCCTATAAACTAGCGAATATTTATATTTTAACTTATTTACACTGAAACCAACTTTCATGGCTGTCTCCTTCAATCCAAGGAACACTTTCTGTAATATATTTTTGAAAATCGCAGGAATAATCGGTAGAGGAGTGTGTTAATACTTATCTCAACGATTTGAGTCTGGACGGTGGTCAGTGAATAGTACGAACAGCGACTGATGGCATCGACGGACTTCAAAGTCGCTAAGCTTTAATTGTAATATCCACGAGGTTTTAAACATTTTGCAATATACTAAAAAATAATAAATATTGGTAATTATTCTAACGAATGTTTTATAAAAATGGAAGTCCAAACTTATAAATAAAATACACGCCATTAAAACAAGGAACTTACAGAGAATAAATTTCCAGCGAAAACAATGGAAATGAACTCGTGTAGATGCCGGAGCTAGATTAAGAGTTGAACCGCTAAGATAAATACTGAAGCGGGCGGCCGCATTATCCAGCGTCCTCATTAACATTTTACATTTGAAATTAGCTATGTAGCGTATAATTGCAACATTATGTCTTTTGTTTACGCAATCTATTGTGCTAGTTTATATTTAGAACGTTTTTGTCATACAACACTTCAATGTATAAGCATTGTTAATAATCTATGGTGAATCACCGAAACTTTTATACGTTAACTATAATAAGGTGTTAATAAATGTATTCTAAGAGGCTAGAAATGCTATATTTGATATGAAATGCTATATATGATATATGCTCCGGGTATAAAAATGAATACAGTATTAAAACAAGTTATAGAATATTGCATTTGGTTGATCAAATATGTATAAAGTTTATTTTAACTGAGTATTTACGGCTGTAGTCATTTTTTATACTTACGTTCTATTATTAATTTCATTAATTAAACCTTTTATTTTTGTTGTATGTTATTCCTTAGAGAGCTGCGTGGTCTAGTGGATAGGGCACTCGACAACTCTTCTACAGATCACGGGGTAGAAGCCCTTTTGTGGCGGAATTGTTATTAAGTCCGTTATTTCAGCTGTGAAGTAGTCCTGAGTTAGGAAGACCATTCTGGGTCACATTTAGCATTTATAAAGTGGGTACCGAAAACTTGGAGAAGAGTACTTAGCGTTTCACATAAAAACTGTATTAGTACTGAGCCCAATGGGTTACAGTAAGGACAAAAACTAAAGTATCAAACAATCATTATTTTTAATTCAGTGAAAACGTTGACCAACTTTTGAAAAGTTGGAAAACCAATTTTCCACCCTGTACAGACTGTCTTAAAACATACGAAACAGTCATGGTTTACACAGTTCGTTAATTGAATTGCATATCGTATGAAGAAAACATACTAAATCTAATAAATGTTACTTAAAGAATCTGGTGCGACTTTCTTTTACCTTCGTTGTTAAAATCAATTTAAGAATATTTAAATGCGTTTAGAGATAAAAATAAATAAATAAATTACAATAAATAAATGTGTTGTAATAAATAAATTTCATTGAGTTTTAATAGAAACACGCGTTTTATTAAATTGTCTGTAATATTATTATCTAGAAGAATCATTTAGTTTTATCGGCTTTCATCACTCTCTATTACCTTTTACAATTTTATTAATGAGATCATCTTTTTTCTAAAATCTTTAGCTTTCCAACGGTATATAATACACGTACGGTACTGTTCATAAAACAAAAACTTACATTAAAAAAATACTTTTACTTTTTTCTCCTAGTTCCATACAACTCTTTGTTTATGTATTTCGCCTAAAATCGAAATTAGAATATTTTCAGCATCGCAATACATTCCCTTACTATATTTCATATACATGTAAGTGGAATTAAAATAAACTATAAATGGTTCAGATTTACATTAACTACATATTAAACCATTATAGAGTTTATAAGAATTATATGTACTGATAAAATATATCGATCAAGGATAAAATATTATTAATGGCTGTAATTTAGAAAAAATGGACCAAGAGGTGAGGAATAAAGAAAACTTGTTAAGTGGCAAATTTAACTCCAGACTATTCTAACTTTTATACTTACTTAAGAGCTCTCTATTCCATTTCTTTGAAAAGTTTCAAAACATCAAAAGCCTCCATAGCCAAAGTAGAAGTGGCCAAGGGGGCAAACTTCCAGATATTTTCGTCAGAGGAAAAGTTGGAAAGTGGAAATGGAGATTAAAACAATTTCAATACTTACCAACTTCATCATATCTTTGTTTACTAATAATTCGAATTGTGTTTTGGCTCAAAATTTAAAAAACAACTCAGCAAATGCTCTTTCTGTAAGCGCTACTTGGTTTAGTATTTCCAAAAAGTGATATGGATATTAAAATTATAGGGCGTTATTCAGTTATAAATGAGGGAAAAAACCTGTACTTCTACAACCCATGAAGTTTATTGGGCTCATTACATATAGAGATTCGTACTGCTTCTAGGCCAACTGCAGTACAATGATGTGATTAGGCTGAGATCACACTCAGACGCAGTTTTCCCCCTTATTCGGTACCCACTTTATAGAGGCTGGGTGCACCCTAGGAGAGTCTATACCCACCCTCAGGCTGAAATAATATAACAAATAAAAATTTTCCACAGCCGGGACTCGAACCCAGGACCTGCAGAACAGTAGACTTGTGGTCGGAGGATTATATATACACTTAGGATTTATTTATTTTTGATGTATTGATTCCAGAACACTTTATATATTTTTCTCTATCTTTATCTTTATACATAACCCAGTGACCATCCAAGGATTCTAAGGATCATGTGTAGTACTTTAAGCGAATATTTTACCTTCAGCGGATTAGTCAGCCGGATATTTTCAGAGGAAAGAGGCAGAAGGCTTACGGCCTGTGAATAGCGTACAAATGGAATTTTTAAAATTTGCATTATGCGTATTTTGAAATACGAAACCTTTAATTTCTAGAATAAAAGTATTTTTTCTTAAATAAATAAACCAGTAGTGAATTTTAATTAACTGAAGGAACTTTCGACTTCAAAATAAAAACGATTCCTGATAGACCCCAATTTCTGATAAGCTATTTAGAATCATAGAAATTTTTTTTACTGAATTCTTACAACTACATTAGTCGAGTTCTTTCTTACTATAGAATAATAAATACTAATGATATCTTGAAAAAGTTAGAACTTATTGGTGCTTTTCTGACTCCATCTACTCTTTATTCTAGGAGTCTCAGAACAGGTCAGTCGATTCAGTGGAAAGGTCTATGATTTTCAGAATGGTCTGTTGTTTAATAGACGAGTGTTACCACAGGCTGACTTGATACAAGACCATTCTAAAAAATTCTGGTGCGGGCAACACACGATTTTCACTTCCCTCCATTTTTAAAATCAATGAAAGAATTTTCAAATACACTTAAAGATAAAAACACGTGAAACTATTTAAGAATTAATTAAATTGAATTATATAGAAAAATGTGTTTTATTAAAAAATCGAATGTATTATTATCTAAAATAATTAGTTCTATCTGCTTTTCATCATTCCTTATTAACTTTTAAAAGCTGTTGTGTATTAGATAATATTATTTTCTAAAATCTTTAGCTTTCCAACGGTATATTGTAAGTGTATATTACTGTTGCTATGTTCAAAATAAAAAAATTGCATTCAAAAAACATTTTTTCAGTTTTCTCCTTTAGTTGTTTTTTTTAATTCGCACAACTTACATATTTAGCTGTTATTCATCAGCGTTAACAAGATAATCTAGTTATTATTATTGAATCTACAAAATTAAAGGTACTTTAGGAGAAGAACAATTAAAATATCTGCATTTAAGCCCTGTCAGACCATTTTAATCAGAATGAAACCTACATGACGTTTAAGCCTATTAAATTTTACATCGATATAGCGAGTTTATTCAAAATCGTCGGAACCATTTTTGGGAAAATCGAAAAAAGGTGCAAAATGCATGGTATAAAGTTGCTCTTCTGGTAAGCTCATTATGATGAAAAAGTTTTTGTAACGCCTCGGGCGTATATTTGTCTGAAATATGAAGTTTCAGTTTCATAGGACTTACCGTTTCCGCCCGGGAGTTACCACACATAGAGCTTTTTGCGGGACTTGTTTATTTGGACTCAGGGGACCCTAAAATGTGTATTTCCGTTGGAAAAACTGGAATTCGAAAATTTTCACGATCGCAATACTTCCACTTACTATATATAGTAAGTGAAAGTAATATTGGGTTGTAAAATAAGTTCAATATAATCCTCTCTGTGTTCAAGAAGTCATGTTTACTTGGTCAATAGATACATACATAGTTGGCGCAACAACCCATTAACGGGTTAAGGCCTTCCCTTCGTCAATAATGTTTACATATTTTTAAAAAGAATTAGTTAAGGTGATTTTATCCTTCGGTTGTGGTATTTGTCTTGCTCAAAATATTAAATTTTTGATTTAACAACCAAATCGTATAATTGATTTAAAATACTAACAAGAATCTGGAGTTTGTATTAAAATCAAACCAACACAAGGCAAGAGGTGGGAAAAGCTAAAGCTGAAAGGACACATCGTCCTACACCTCATGAAAGAAGAGTGTTCTAAACAATGCAAGATGATGTGTAGAAACACTTGCATCTGTTCTTGATTGCAGATTCTCTTGATATTACGGTGGAATCAGATTGTTAACCCTTTCGCAATGTGAATGTTTTCTCGTCATGAAGGTTTCATGCGTTAAGGAAAAATAACACCTACTTCAGGAAAAATCAAATTAAAATTAAAAAAAAAATAGGATCCATATTATGTGTTATGTATCCTTCATAAGAATGGCTAAAAACATAAATATGTAGCCAAACTAAACATGACCCTTTTATAAAAATTAAGTCAGGCTTGGATAATACCGACGAGGATAAGAGGAAAAACAATATCATGATTTACATACTCCGTTTCCGAGAAATATAGAATAAAAAGTAATAATCATATTCGGCAGAGGTCTTGTAGAGCTTGGTGAACATTCTCCTGATGATTCTGTATATACATAAATTATCCATCTAAAATAGTATTTATTACATTAAATGAAGTTTCTTTATGTTTAATATTGTATCCTTATTAAAATAGTTTGACCAAAATTCTTTAACAAAAATCCTTCAGAGATCCCTTCACCTCTTGACTTCCATGACTAGGACCCTCTAAAACCTAAATATCGTGGATATTTATGTATATTCATACGATATACATATATATTTATATACACGTTTTAGGCGTTTCAAGCGGCTAAAGTCAGGCGCTGAGCTTAAGAAATAAAGAAGATACACCAGAATGGTGTAGCTCTACATATATACATACTAATGAATTTTTAGTTCTGATATTTAATTCCCATATGGTTTTTGTAAATTAATTATTATTCTCTCTTCTTCCATTTTCTAAAAATATGTTTATTATTAATTATGTGTTAATTATTAATATGAATATGGAACACCCAAATACCATCAGTAACTTAAAAAAAACAACAACTTAATATTAGATGCGAAAGAATAAATCCCTAATGATTTTTGTTTTGCTATCTTACACTTTGTTTTCCTAATAAAAATTTACTTCTGAAATTTATCAATAAAAGTTTAAAAAATTATCATTCATTGATAGTTAAAATCATTCATTGCATTAATATACTTGCAGGCATCGCTAGCATGGTTGAAAAATTGCAATGTTCCTGACATAGTAGGATTTCTACTTGCTATCCGAAGTCAAGTAATAGCCACAAAATAATACAATATAAGTGATCTATGCCGCTTATGAAAAAAACCTGCTGATAGCATACAAACGTGACTTTTGGTTGTCCAATTCCGGATCGTAAGCAGTATCTGCAAAGAAATAACAATACAGCGAAAATTATTCCTCAGGCCATATCATTGACGATGAAGCTCTTATGTATCGTATATATATGCATATTTCAAGTATCATTCGTCACTAATTATGCTGTCCACAAAACTATGATTAATTGAGATCATCCTATTATTACGGACACACTCAATTTTAAATAATATCTTATTCATTAAGTCAAGCCAGATGTCTTAGTCACTGAAACAAATATAAAACTGGCGCAGATTATTATTATTGTTGGTTTGGTTGGCGCTACAACACGTTGACGCGTCCAGGCCTCCTCAACCGGCAGCCTCTTGAAGTTTCTGTCCTGTGCTGCAGCCATTCAATTGTGGACTCCTAAACTCCTCGCATCCCCAGCCACACAGTTAGGCGCAAATTATAGAGTTAGGTATCCCATCGGATGGTAATCTTCAGAAGACAGCTGCCATTAAGAAAAGAAACTACCAATAGCTGGCGGGACAGCTTAAGCGTCTATATGTATTAGAGAACTGTGGAATTAACCCTATTATATTATCCTGTAATGGCCAGATATCACGCTATAACCCCAACAATGACTTAAACATCCAACGAAAACTCTAGCAGAGGATCAGCCAGCGATTGTTCTTGAAACGATGGCAACAGTTTATAAAATTTAAATGTAACATAATTTGAGCCTATCCTTTGACTAGTTGAGTTCTTTATATTACCACCGAAGAATAAGAGCGGAATTTAAAAATATTATATATACTTATGCATTCAGACTGCATACGCCTATTTAAAATACAGATTTCCTGTATTTTTTTAATGAGATAAATACCTCTATAATCATAAGATAAAGGTGAAGGATTTTAGTAGATTAATGACTTTCAGAAAACATTTTGAGTAATAAAAAAAAAGCTGAAAATTATAACACAATGTTTATTACTTCCAAATAATTAACTATATTAACAGATAGCTGTTAATAGGATATTATCCAAAATGAAAAGCAATAAATATATTTTTTTTTTTGTTTTTTGTTCCTCTAAAAAGGTTCATAATTAAAAACAATAAACCAAAAGAAATATGGCAATGGTTTGAATAATTTAGGATACAATTTAACCATCCCAGATTAATAACAGAATATACTGAGCATTTTCCCTAATCGCCAGATTTTTGGGGACCGTTGAGTTTGAGGAATATATAAAGTACAATATATATATATATATAGTTTTTTTAAAATTAAAAATGATTAATTTGTAAACATGTTAATGGAATAGCTAGAGCAATTCATTGAACTTAAAGAAAGCTGACGTGAAAGACTTACTATGAAGTTGCATATTTGGGGGAAGGTTAAAAATCATCATCCAAGTATAAAAATTACCGAAAATTAAGGAATAATTACTATTAATGTTTAATTAATGTGATTAAAACTGGGGGGGAAAAACAGCAAAAAATCTAAACTCATTTTCCTTTAGTTTCTATTTTTAGCTAAAAGGAGGCAAGGGGCTTTATCTTATTTCTTATCTCTTTCCCTCTTATTCAACCTACTTTTCTCATCCTCTGAGGACTTTTTTTCGAATCTGATAATTATATTTAGATACATTTTCATTATTTATTTTACCGTGGAATTTAAAAAAATATAAATCCTGAATTCTCTCTGACGATCAGCTATTCTTTTGCCGCTGCCACGGACAGCCTTTCTCACCCAGCTGTCCAAATGACCCCCATCAGAATAAAATTTATTAGAATTGTGGTTGATGTGATAGACAGACAAACTCCATGATTAATAGAGTTTTCTTAAGGAAAAGTTCCGTTTACAAAAATACTAATTAGATATACTTTTTAAGAGGTTGTTATGCACTAATTTCTACATCTGATAGGGGTTTGTATTTTTCTCTACGAATTGACAGATGCATGAACGCACACAATATTCATCACCTTAAAACATCCTTCGAATTTTCCTCTGTTAATTGATTTGATTTGCATCTCCGAAAAAAAGCTTTGTCGTAGCTATTTTCCACAACATGTAAGAGTCAATTATTTATGGAAAAGCCCGATAAATGTTAATTCTGTTACCACGTTTTTAGCTGCTAACATAAGCTTAAATATAATTAATAAGCTTATGATTAGACACCTATGCGAATGCCGTATTTTATGAAGCTTTTCGAATTCCCTTCGAATGGTTCTTGGAATCTATTTCGTTATTTACAAGTCCATGTTATGGGCTTTATAATTCCTGAAAAACAATATTTGTTAAAATATTATTTCATATATTGATTTGTCTTTATTATTTTCAATAATGAAACTTTTTAATCGACCAAAAAATATCCTCTTCCATGGAAAAAACAACAAATCCATTTGTTTGCCGCCCGCACTACGCTGTCCGTCACACACCGTCCGCGGATTTTCTCCAAAACTATTAGACTAACTTTTTGGAAATTCTCCACAAGAACACTAGGGCATTCAACGATGGTCCTAAAACCTAGAAGTTGATATCAGCCTATTAGTTTTAAAATTGCGCCCGACTAAGAATGATTTAATTCAATAATTCTGTTATTTTTGAAGATAGCGAAAAATGTTATTAGAGTTTTCAAATTAACAAACCTCGAAAAATAACTTTAAAAATGTTCTATACATTCGGTTATGAGTTTTCTACAAAACGAAAAAAATAATCATTGAAATCAGTTTAGAAAAAAACCAGCCATAGCGTTTTGAAATTAGTGGTGGTGAAAGACCATTTTCCTTTGAATTTTTTGTTTGCTTATTTTTTTTAACGCTCTTTATGCTGCTTAGGCTAATCAGACGATATTACAGTAGGAGTCCTCAATTTTGCCTAATCAGGTTTAATTATAATAGGGATCTTTAACGAGGAGTACCTGAAATCGTACAGGCTCGAGACCACTTTTTAACACCCATCGCGAAGGACGGCATAACTAATGATTTTCAACTCCCATTAAAAAGTTCTAAGGGCTACCTGCGGGTTTGAACCTGGGACCTTTGGTATCGGAGGCTGTTATACTAACCACCATGAAACAAGTAAACCCCAGGATTGTGGTTACTTTTGAAGAATTGTGTGGAACTTAAGTTTCTTTTGGTGGAAAACAAATCACCTTCTTTTCCAGCCACTAAGGATCTCTTTCTAATAGGGAGATATATTTTGAATGAAATATTCTCATAGAAGTTTTTAGAAATGATTGGACAGGTTTAATTAGGATCTTTAACGAGTACCGGACATTGTACAGACTCTGAAGGGTATAACTAAGGATTTTTCACTCCCATTAAAAACTCCAAGTACCACCTGCGGGCTCGAACCCGTAACCTTTGGCATAGAAGGCTGTAATGCTTTAGGTGGATTTTTTATTGCTTTTCATATTAGTTAATTGCCTTTAAACCGCTATATAAATATTTATATCCTAATATGGAAATAATAAACCCTTGTCTAACTATTCGCAGATTTTTTTTAATGTATGTAACTTTGAAATTGAAAATCGAGAAAGCAACTTTGATTGCTATTAATATAGAACATTTAAAGGGCCTAGCTTCGTCACATTTTATTGATAAGTGCAGTACTAAGTAAAAGGTTACCTTAGTGAACCTATCTATATGTGCATTATACTATACTATACCTATATGTATAGTTCATCAAAGCTTAAATCTACAAGAGGTACAACGTATAAGAGGTACGTCATTTGGATAACTCTTCTTTATTTATTCTTGGATATATTTTAATTCGACTAACGAATGAAAAAATTATTTGTGATCCGTTATAGGAATAAAAATTATTCGGATAATGTCCATCTCTGCCTTAGAGGAATGGTGGAAAAACTTTTCGAACCTAATTGGCAGACTTTTTATCTTTTCTTTTTCTTGTTTTGCTCCTTATCGATATAAAAAAATATGTCATTAGAGCTGGGATGGGGTATATTCGCTCTGAACCATCAATAAATTACATTCAGTCGGGTAATTTTAAAGCAATAGGGTCTTAATAAGTTCACTGTGCACTGGTTAATAATACTAAGAATTTAAAATACAAGGGAAGTTGTCTTTCAATTAAAAAAAATAAAAGTCGATGTATAAAAATCTTACAAATCATTCATTATAATTAATTATCTTGGTACGAAATTTTAAACTATCTCCTTTCTTCATGATCAGCTGATGCGCTCGATGATAACAGTCATACGCTACATCGTCTCTCAGATTTTTGCTTTTTTCAGTAGGAATTCGCTTGAATTCAGCCTGGAGAACATCACTAGACCTCAGGAATACTACGGCAGTGAATATTGGAGAAATTTCGGTTAGCAAAGTTATAATTTACTTTGTACAATCACGAAAAAGTGAAGGGAGGGTCACTGATCAGCTGATTGCCGCTAGCTCGGCAAGCTCGGGCTTGCTTTTCTTTAACTTAACTTTCTTTTATCTTTAATTCTTATCTCATTATTTACTTATTATCATTATTTTCTTAATCAATGAGATATTTTCATCAAGTCATGTCCTCAAAGTCTGCAAGTAAAAGATCTAGATCTGCAGGTTCTAACTCGTCTCCCACAAAACAGAGACCCCGCCGTGAACAAAATAAAAAAATAATTCCACCAGCGACCGCGTCAGCTACCTTATTAGGATCTGAACCACAGCCCAGCACATCATCACAAGGAATAACTGACGAATCCCCGTTTTTTACACCGAATCCATTTGAGATCCTCCAAAATGAAAAAGAAACCATGGAATCTTCTCCTATACCCAGGGAACCACTACCTCCACCAATATTTGTTAAAAATATTAAAAAATTTAAACTGATGTGTGCGCATTTAAACAAAGTAACTGATCCTAATAGTTATTATTGTATAAGTAGAACCAATGATACTAAAATATCTCCGACTACTGCTGAAACCTACAGAAAGATTGTAAGATATCTGACTGAGACCAAAGCTGACTTTCATACTTATCAGCTGCGCCAGGAGAGAGCATTAAGGGTCGTAATCAGAAACCTACATTCCTCAACACCCGTTGAAGCTATCAAAGAAGAACTGACAGAATTAGGATTCCAAGTGAGGCAAGTCACCAACGTTCTAAAAGATAAAAGTCCACTGCCTCTATTCTTCGTGGACTTGGAACCATCAGCAGGAGTCGAAAAAATCTATGACCTCAGTAGACTGTACTATACCCGTGTAAAAGTTGAAAAACCTTACACAAAGAAAGAAATAGTTCAGTGTCATAACTGTCAGGCGTATGGTCATACCAAAAGTTATTGCCATCACATACCACGCTGTGTGAAATGCGGTGAACAGCATAAATCAGAAGAATGTACAAGATCAAGATCAACACCCGCTGTATGTGCCCTGTGCCTCAAGGACCACCCGGCTAACTACAAGGGATGCGAAATCTACAAGAAACTCAGAACCAGATACCAAAAACCTCAGGATACCAATGAAACAGCTATACCAATCAGAAGCAGAAGAGAACAATCTAAACTTGTAAATTCTAATGTGTCATTTGCCCACTTGCTTGGAGGTGGAAACCAGAATCATGAAGTCGAGGCACTGCCGGAACAACGTTTTCCTCAACATTCTCAATCTATTGTACAACAATCTATCCCTCAAAGTTTACCTAATCTTCAAAAAACTCCTCAACATCAAATTTCACATATCCCTCCACCATCAAACGTCACTGATCTTACCAGTCTAATGACATCGTTCATCTCCGAAATAAAATCTCTTGTTATGCCGCTTATATCACTCCTTACAAATCTAGTATCGAATCTAATCCCCGCCTTGAAAAATCCCTAAATGAATTCACCTAACTCCTTATCCATTCTCCTTTGGAATGCGAATGGTGTTAGAAATCATACTGACGAACTGACAGCGTTGTTGCAAGACAAAACAATCGATGTTGCACTTATAACTGAAACAAGACTAACGACTAAACAGTACTTCAAAATACCGCAATACATGACATACCGTACTGACCACCCAGACGGCAAAGCCCATGCTGGTTCTGCTATCATTGTCCACCAATCCCTCTCTCATCATTTACTCCCAATTCCCACCTATGATTTCATACAAGCCACAGCCATAGTAATCAAGACTTTTTCCTTTCCGGTAACCCTCACATCTGCATACTGCCCTCCTAAACATTCCATTTCCAATTCCGAATTTGTATCCTTCCTGCATTCCTTAGGAAATCGTTTCATTCTGGGTGCAGACTTAAACGCCAAGCATCAGCAGTGGGGTTCCAGAACCACGAATTCTCGGGGACGAAATTTGCTGTCTGCACTCAACTCCCGAAATTTTAATATCCTGTCTTCTTATTCCCCTACCTACTGGCCAACCGATCCTAACCGCAATCCTGACATCCTCGACTTTTTTATCCACAGCGGATTAGGCTCCCTCAACTTGTCTGTAACTCGCCTTGATGAACTATCCTCAGACCATAGTCCACTGATCCTAAAAGTATCTCTCACTCCAATTCCAAAACCCATTCCACCATCATTCATCCGAGGCCCTGTCAACTGGAACCTTTTCCGCCAAATCCTGACCGATAATATTGACCTCAGAGTAACCCTCAAAACCCCAGATGACCTAGATAATTCCGTCTATTCCTTTACCACCGCCATCCAACAAGCTGTCTGGACTGCCTCCTTTCCTAAACACTCCAATATAAATCCTCAACAAAATCATTTTCCACAACATATTATAGACCTCATCCATACCAAACGCCGAGCAAGATCATAATGGCAGCGCACCCGACACCCAACAGATCGCCGCTCCTATAACTTCTATTGTAAACAATTGAAGAGGGAGTTGGCGACCTTCCGTTCCCAGTCCTTTAATTCCTACCTCTCTTCTCTATCAGCTCGTGACGATTCCCTGTGGAATGTCACGAAAAAGATCCTAAAATACCATCAAGTTTCCCATCCTCTCCGACGTGGTGATGACTCCTGGGCTGCGTCTGATGAAGATAAAGCCGATGAATTCGCCACACACCTCTCCAAAGTTTTCACTCCTCACCCGGAATCCCACGCCAATCACACCGCAACAGTGCAAGACTTTCTTATGTCACCAATTCCACTTTCCCTACCTCCTAAAGCTATTAATCCCTCTGAGGTCAAATATCTTCTCCAAAAACTGACCCTCCGTAAATCTCCTGGACACGATCTCCTTACTCCCCAGATCCTCCGACAACTTTCGCAGAAAGCTATTATTTTCCTTACATATATTTACAACTGCATCCTACGCACCACCTATTTTCCTCTGTTATGGAAACATTCCACTATCATTATTTTTCTTAAACCAGGCAAAACTTCCAATAACACTTCATCCTACAGGCCTATTAGTCTACTCCCCATCCTCTCAAAAATCTTCGAAAGGCTTCTTCTTAAACGTATCCTACCCATATTGGAATCTCAAAATCTTCCTTCCCATCAGTTTGGATTCCGTCCTCAGCATTCCACAGTTCAACAGGGCTCCGAGTTGTAGACCATATTTCCTCAGCTCTTGAATGCAAAGAGTATTGTTCTGGTGCGTTTCTGGACATTGCGCAAGCTTTTGACCGGGTATGGCACTCTGGATTACTCTTCAAGCTGAAAACCCATTTACCCCAGTCTCTATACCTCATTCTCCGATCCTATCTCTCAAACCGTTCCTTCCGCGTTCGCTGTGGTGTAGAATTTTCTAACCTTTATCCCGTTGAGGCCGGTGTTCCTCAAGGCAGCGTCTTGGGACCCGTCCTCTACATCCTTTACACTGCTGATATTCCTACACATCCTGATACCTTTCTGGCAACTTTTGCAGACGACACAGCCATCCTATCATCCAGTTCCTATCCTGAAACAGCATCCTTAAACCTGCAAAGACACCTTTCTCTTATCGAAGACTGGTGTAATGCTTGGCGCATAAAGGTGAACGAAGCCAAATGCAAACACGTAACCTTCACTCTTCGACGAAACTCCTGTCCGCCAGTTTACTTCAATTCCATTCCAATTCCTCCTTCAGATACAGTCCGGTATCTTGGCTTACTGTTAGACAAAAGATTGACTTGGAACCCACATACAAGACTTAAGAGACTAGAACTCAACCGACGATTCGGACAGTTATACCGACTACTCAACAGAAAATCTGAACTTACAGTTGACAACAAATTATTAATCTACAGGACAATACTGAAGCCCATATGGACCTACGGACTTGAACTGTGGGGGACAGCTAAACGTACTAACATCAAACGCATTCAATCCTTTCAATACAAAGTCCTCCGTACAATAGTAAATGCTCCTTATTATGTTTCCAACTATACCTTGCACCACGACCTTAATGTTCCTTTTATTTCAGACCTGATTCCATCCAAATTTTCCCAATTCCACCAGAATCTCATTCATCATCCTAATCCTCTAGCTCAATCCCTATCCAGCTCCACTCATCCATACAACCCACCTAGAAGGTTGAAACGGCAGTGGCCTCGTGACCTCTTGTAACATGTATATTGGAGTTCTAGCATTGGCTACATTCTCCAATCACGTGCTGTATGCTTGTGAATTGTATATAGGTATGAGTGACTACTGTATATATTTTTATTGATTTTATTTTGTATATATGTATATTTTATTATTATTATTATATAAATTTATTGTTTTGTATATATCGTGTGAATGTAGTATGAATGTTGTACGTTATCACTATTAAAAATGTCCTGAATTGGACAGATTGTAATATTTCTCAATAAATAATTGTTTCTCTAAAAAAAAAAAAAAAAAAAAAAATCTCCTTTCTTTATACTCTCCAACAGCTGATCTTAATAGTTGGCTTACACCGCATGTTTTTCTTTTAGAATATATGGCTTTGTTTTGTTTTTTTCCGCCTAAGAAATCTTGGAGTGGTCTAAAAGGCCTTTTGTACTCTAGTCTATTGTCTGTATAAGGCCGGCCTATTTTCTTGAATGAATGTTCAAAGTATTTTGCCCTTAATGACACGTTATTCCACATAATCAATTTTCACACATTATTCATTTACTTTTAACTTTTTTTAATAAAAAATAAACTAATATTATTCATTAAGTAAATTTAAAACAAGGTTATCTTATTGTGTAATCGACAAGACTCCCAAGTTTTAGGTGGTGAAGATCTTTTACCTCGCAATGTGATTTTTTACAGGCATTTTTTTATTTTGCAAAAGACTTAAATACCATTTTTTTTTTTTACTTAATTTTTTATTTACAAACAAAAATAGCTAAAATAAGTAAATGTCTTAAAATCAAACGGAAATAATCCAGAATCCTTCTGACATTCAGCTAAACTATATTTCCAGGTCAGGAAGTACCACATCCAACTCCTTTTCAGCCTTCGCCGAGTTTTGCCAGGGATGTCAGCTGTAGTCACATTTAAATGAGCTTGTTAATAAAATTTTTTAAATTAAATTGTTAAAATAAGACATGTTGCTTGTCGTGAATTAATTCGTAAGTCATTCGGATGTGGTTTATTATGGTTGGAATACGCAATTCGGTAAGAAGAATAGTTCGTTGCCATCCTTAAAACTTGAGATTGGAAGTTTTTATTTTTCGTATGTGTCTTTTTAGCAGCTCCGTAAATTTGGCTTGCCTAAGTCCATATAGGCTTTAATAAATATACGTCAAGTTTTATGTCTCATAGGTTCTTAAGCACGCCTATGAAGTATCGAATACAATAGTTTCAATCGAAAATTTCGATTTTGAAGTTTTGTCTTGACCTCTGGGTGCCAGTCAACCTCGTGTTGTAATGCCTTAACACATAATATAATAGGTTACCCAATCCGACGTTACTATATAGTTTGCATTTCACCGATTCACTCCAGGACGGTTCATTCAACTTCCACGAATTACGGTCATAACTGGCGCGCGAGGACTAAACCTTTCCCGATTTGGATCAGCTGGAGAGGAAACCATCGGGGGAAGCAGGGAAGGGAGGGCTCGTTATTATTATGGAAAATTAATATTGCATGAACACCAGTAGGTTTCTGAGGAACTCATATATACTGATATTGGTTAAATCAATTTTGTCATAGGCGAATTATTGATTTTTTTCAAGACAAAAAAATCTCGTGCGGGCAACACATGACTTTCATTAACCTCGGTTGTTTAAATCAATTCAGGTATTCAATAAAGTTAAATTATTAAGAAAATAAAAGTTGAGTAAGCTTCAAAGAATTATATCCAGTTTCACTGAAAACAAATGTTTTAGATTAAATGATGAAACGAAAATCACTTAAGTTTATGTTATATTAGTGACATTAAACTAGCTTTCACAACTTGGTATATAAGGAAACATTTTTTTTCTAAAATCATTAGCGTAACGATATATTATACATCTATATCACTATTCTTATTTTCAGGGAAAAAGCAATTACCATACAAATATTTTTGCTCTTTTCTTTTTTAGTTGATTTTCAAAAGGACGTTAATTTTTTTTTTTTTTTTATTTGTTAAAGATATACATTTTGTGCAAATTTGGTTAATTATTGCACACTTTACCGCACACACATGATTATTGAATATCTCTTCTTACTAGTCATTCAAAAATAAATAGTATACAAAAACAATAGCCAACATTTTTTTTTTTTAATGAAAAAAAAACAATAAAGAAAATCATGATAAACAAAGATAATAAGCGAAATTATATCACATCACTTAATTGGTGTCTGGGTCATCACTATTTAAGGGGTCTAAAGTTCTGCACACTGACATTAAAAAGATGTAGATTGTTCCTATGCCAAAGGTCACGGGTTCAAATCCACAATTGAGACGTTGATTGATATATTTTTTACGAAATTGATTTTTTTACATATTTATATTCTCCTCATTTAGTTTTATCTAAATCTTAAATTTGATTGTATCTATTGAACACTCATGTCTTTAATAACGTGATTTAGAAATGCTATTAATTTCTTAAGATACTTATTACACATTTAGTTTCATTTTTCATTTCATTTCATAACTTTAATATGGTTTTATTAATATAGTAAAGAAATTATTCTAGATTTTAAAGTGAAAAGAATCAAATTAGCTGGTTTAATAATATAATAATGAGAGATTTTCGCGCTTCCTGTAAAATTACCCAGAATGAATATAGTACCTTTTGGAAATCTACGTCTCAATTGGTCCTTGGATTTTTTAATGGAAGTAAAGTCGTCCTTCGGAGGGGACGTTAAAGATCCCTATCCTAATAAAGCCTAGATAGGCAAAATTTAAGATTCCCACTGTAGCATCGTCCGATTAGCCATAGTAGCATAAAGTGACGTTAAATAGATAAACGATTAACAAACGATGTAGATTGTATTTTTTTGTTTTTGTAGGCAGTTGATTTGGAGTATATTAATTGATTCATTCAAATGTACATTAACCTCATGCAAGTTGTACTCATTAATTTTTTTTTTCTTTTTTAATTAAAACACTTTTTCATCCAGCAGCTCTCTCTCCGCAGCGTCACTGGTGTGAGACAGTGGATGCTGAGCAAGAATTTGTTTTTAAATCTACAAAATTAAAGGCCCGTTTGAGTAAGAAAATTTAAAATATCAATATTTAAGACCTGTCAGAATATTTCAATTATAATGATACTTATATGATATAAAAGTTCATTACATTTTCGTCGAGATAGGGAGTTTGATCAAAATCATTAGAGACGTTTTTGAGAAACTCGTAAAAAGGTGAAAAAGCCTGGTATAAAGTTGCTCTTCTGGTTCCCAAATCTTGATGAAAAAGTTGCTGTAACATCGCGAGTTGTCTTAAATATGAAATTTCACTTTCGTACGACTTTTCGTTTTTTGTTTTCATGATAGAGTGACCACACACGGACATCAACACACAGACATTTACGCTCGACTTGGTTATTTGGACTCTTATTGAATTATCGGAAAACTTGTATTTCCGTTGAAAACTGGAATTCGGAAATTTTTCCGTTCCCAATACTTTCCCTTACTATGTATTTCATATATACGTAGGTGGAAGTAAAAAATGAAGTCAATAATTTCCGTCGGTTCCTCAAAGGTTCAGAACCGCAGTGCGAAGGGGGGGGAAACCGAAGAAAGCCATAAGGGACCTGAGTAGGGAGGGGGAAGTGGTTTCTGCACCCTCCCCCCTCCCCGGGGGTTGCTGGCAATAAAAAGCGGTGCATAGTGATCCCGTTTGTTTTTTTACTGAGTCCATATCCACTCCTCCAGGAGTAGCCTGTATATTTCAGTAGACAATCTGAGTTGGAAACAACTTTTGTTCAACAATATGGCCTCTATTGTTATTGGGTATTGACTAACCCCTGAGCAACCCTTAGATCCAATAACATTCCTTTTAAGGGTATTCATACATTAATGGACGTTTTAATAGAGTTGTACTTGTTCATTATTACTTTCGGTTCATTCCATGCAAATTCATCCAGAAATTGTAATATCTCAGATATTATTGAAATTTGGCACGATGTATCCTTTCATGTAGTTAAGGTGATAACTATGGCGCTTTCATAACCTCTGCGCTCCCAGAGAAATAAACTTGCGCTATTGTTATTTTTCAATTTACAACATGAAAAATTAAGATTATATGAAGCACACTATGGTTATTACTAGAATAAATAAATAATTAATCCATGATACAACTATAATTATTTTAAAAAAATATCGTGTATAAAAATATAAAAAATGTAAAGCTAAATGAACGAGAATAAAATAAAAATAAAATGAATTATGAACTAAAGACGGTACATAGAAATAGAAAAAATAAAATTTTACATTAAATCATTTAACTATATGAGAAATATATTAAGGGAAAGTATGGCGATCGTGAAAATTTTCGAATTCACGTTTTCATCAGAAATACGCGTTTATGGGTCCACCGAGTCCAAAGAACCAAACCCCGAAAAAAGGTCGTGTGTGGTAAGTCAGGAAAGTGGTTAGTAGAGTAGGTTCACAAGACAACACAAGTCCACAAGACACAAGGTAGACAAGGTAATAGGCACGAAAACAAAAAGTGGGAAGGAACTGAAATTTCATATTTAAGACATCTATAAGCACAAAATATTACACAAACTTTTTCACCAAAATCAGATAGCCGGAAGTGTTACTTTATATCATGCATCTGGCACCTTTTTACGATTTTCTCAAAAACGGCTATTAAGATTTTGATTAACCTGGCTATATCGGTTTAATTTAAATTCTTAAATTTTTTTTTAATTTAAAAAATTTAATAAGCTTTAATATCAGCTTTAATAAGCTTTAATAGTAGGTTTTTATTCCGATTGAAATAGTCAGACAGAAATTTTCTTTTCTGTAAAGTACCTTAAATATTGTAAAATTCAGAAAAATTAACCATGTCAGCCTGTTAGCATTGAAACAAAACGGACAAATAAACAAGTTCATTACAAATTAAAGTAGAGAATAGGAAGGAAACATTTCAAGGTTTTTTTAAACATTAAAAAAAAATCAAAAAAAACATAGTAATATAGTTGTTTCTAATATTCCTTTAGAAAGCTAATGATTTGAGAAAAATGTTATCTTATATAAAAATCTGGTAAAGGTATGTTAAGTGACAAATATTTCATTTGCTTATGTGAATATTGTACATAACAATTTTATAATGTTATATTATTTTATCTAAAAAATATGTTTCCAACGAAACTGAATATAATTTTTCAAACAATTATTTGAACTGAAAGTCGTTTGTTGCCCACACTAGATATTTTTTACTTATATTTTTCTATGCTCGGGTGGATATACTGTGTGTCAGAAAGATGTTATATGGCTAATACAAAATGAAAATGAATTAAAGATTTTAATTTATTTTTATATCGAAGTAACGAAAGTATAGCTAATCTGGCGAACTGTGGCTTTGTGTTTGTTTATTATCGTTAAACTCTCCGATTAAAAGTTCTCTAAAGTATTTCATGAATAAATTCTGATAGATATTTGGAAGTAGAAGTTAAGTAGTGTTCTAAAGTTAGTTTTATTTACCGATATAACTACATTTATACCGCTACAATAGTTTTATTACAGTTAAATGGTCATCTAAATTTGTTAGTACATTTCATGAACATTAAATAATTTTGAGGTTTCTCAAGTAGTTTATGTGCCATTAAAATGTAAAACGAATGTAGCATCTAGCGGGTATATTTGTACTGTACTCTCAACTTCTTCTGTGGTCATTGATTTATTTTGTAAACCATTTCGTCTGAATTCACTCTTGACAAACCTGAAAATAAGTACGTAATCGTGTGCCCGGAAAATTTGTACAGAAGAGAGAAAAATGCTTTATTTCGACATCATGCTGTACAAATGATGTGGGTTGCTTTTTTTTTTTTTTGATACAGTATACTAAATCAGTTTAAATTAGGTGAGTATTAAAACGTTGTTTAATAATTCATGAACAATTATTATTATTTACTAACAATCATTTCAATCGTTGTTCTACATTAATAAATTAATGCCTCTACATCCTTCTCTGGAATTATTTGATATTTATAACATATTTACAGATGTATTATATTCCTCTCAAAAAAACAAAAAATAGATTGGTGAACTAATTTGAAACCATATGTGTGGCTATGGATAATTTCCAGGTAGTCCAGGATTACATTATCGGCCAAAAACGCGACATCCCTAGATATTTTTGTTTAATTTCTTAAGCCCTGTCTGCGTCTTCAGCTATCAATTTCCAGTCAAAACGACAAAACAGTCCTTCAAGGCCACTTTGTAAATAATTAGTTATTTCATAAAAATTTAAAGATGGTATCTCGGAACTCAGTGAAAGACTTTAAGTTGAGACAGATAGTGATGGAGGATGGTGAAGCCAGCGGCTCGGTTATTCTTTTAGCTAGCGGTTAGGGGAGATGATATGAAATGCATAGAGTTTCCAAACAGGGTGATGGATCGTTCTAGTCACCGCGCAGCTCCCACATAGTGTGAGAACTTCCATTAAAACTTATCCTCCGAAGTGATTCGAATAGAGCAAGAGATAAACTGTTTTAGACTTTTCTTGGTATTTTTATTTCTGTTTTAATACCTTTCGTTACTATATCTAAAGCTCCTAATGAAATATTAAACAACTATACTCACCTTCAAAAAATAATAAACCTTTTTAATCGATCAAAAAAAAAAAATTGTCTTCCTCAAAATTTGAGAGCTTAATTTGAGAACCCGAAAAACAAATTTTTAAAAAATCCGTCAGACCGCCGTCCGTATTTCTTTCACAACTGGGCAATTTTTTTTTTTAAATCGCCATAAAAATACTAGGGCATGCAACGATGATCTTAACACCTAGACAGACGTTGATATCAGCTGATTACTTTAAAAATGAAGGCCGATTAAAAGTGATTTAATTTAATAATTCAGTTATTATTAAAGATAGAGAATACATTTATTAGTGTTTTTAACTGAAAACCGCGAAAAATTATAAAAAAAAGAGAAAAAATTGAAATTTTACGCATAAATAAGCCAGATAGAGAAAAAGATGTATAGATTTTTAGATTAAGTTGATCTACATATTCAAGTTACAAATTATAATAGATTTAATTCCATCAAAACTCCGTCATAATTGAAGATAGAGAAAAATCGAAAAGATTAGCAGCTATTTACAGTTATACCCTAATTTAGTAATTAGGAAATAATAAACCATTGTGTACTAATTTGCAGTGTTTTTAGGTTTCACTGACAAAATCAAGGCGCTTGAGTTATACTATGCCGCATGACAAACAGTGGCTTTAAACTCCATGTTGGATAAATTAGAGTCCGTTTTTTATTAATTATTGATTAACATATATTACATAAACCTATGAAAGAATATAAATTTCCTGTCAATGTGTTCACAGGCTTTTTATTTATAAATTTGAATAAAACTACCTGGCTTAATACTATACTATAATACTCGATGAAAATAATACTGTTACATTTTGTTTTAATCTGAATTATTTAATAACTATAGAAATTAACATACAATTTTAACGTCATATGCTTATGATTAAAATTAATAAAAATACCTAGTTATGTAATTTAAGCAATGAATAAGTGAAAAAATCAAAATTAATAAATCACGTATAGTTGATCACCAGCCTGATATAGCACGTAAGTTTTCACAGATGTCAAAATGTCACAGTTTATTTAATACGCACTAATGTCTTACCTTTCAATTTGAATTTCAATGTTTTGGATTTTCTAATATTTTTATTTTCTTCTTTTGTAATTTAATTGTCAAAACCTTATTTGTATTTAGTTATTTTACTAAAATGTTTATAATTCGAATTTAGAGCTAAAATAGCCCTCGTGGTTCAAAAGCCTGAATGTTAATTAACAAATATAACTTCTTATATTCAGATTATCGCTAGTTTTGACACTAAAAAGACTTTTATTTCCTTTTTTATGAAACATAGGATACCATGATTTCATTTTCTTTAACGACAACTTCCTTCTTTTCCCTTTTTTTTAAATTTTATTTATGAACACATGAATATACAAAATCTAAATTATTTAGCTTTTTACTTTTTAAATTAATATAAGATTTGTACTTTATGTTTACTTTTCTTTCATTATCTATCTAACATACAAAAAAAAATATATGTAGTCGTACACCTCCGAATTGCCTTTTACGATTTTTTTTTCTTTTTAATTCCTTATAAATATTTGTTTTAGAATAGATCCTAAAGTATATTTCATACCGCTAGGTGATTCAAGTCTCCCTATTCAGAATTATTTTATTTATTTACTTTTTTTTTTTGTCCTCTTCACGAATTTTTTTTTATTTTATTTTTTAACTGTCATAAAATAACTACAGTACCTAAGTTTCACGCTCCTTCCCCCATCCTCGCATTTTCTAAACATTTTACAAATTTATATGTTATATAATATTTTATCTAAATTTTTTAACTTTCCAACGGTATATTATACATCTATATTACTGTCCTTATGTTCAAAAAAGCTAAAATAACATTTAAACAATTATATTTGATCTTTTCTCCTTCAGTTGGCTATCCAATTCGTTCAATTTCCATATTAAGCCATAAAATTAATGGTACTTTAGAGGAAGAGAATTTTAATGTCGGCATATTTAGCCCTGTCAAACTATTTCAATCAGAATGGAACCTAACATGATATTAAAGCCTGTTAAATTTTACATCGTGTTTGATCAAATCACAAAAAAGTACAAAATAACGTTTGTATAGTAGAACAACGTTTGCTGGGTCAGCTAGTAATATTAATTTTGTTTGGCCTCTGATATTTTTATAATTACATTGTTTTGTTATCTTTACTTTACCTTCATATACTTGTGTTGTTGGCTATATTTATTTCTAATATAACTAATTTTACTATTGACTCATGCTGATTTATTTACTTATTTAAATGTTAAAAGTAGTTATTTAATTGTCCCTTCTTTCTTTTCTATTGTTTTCACTAATTTTTTTTTCTACTGTTATCACTAATTTTCTTTGACCACTACCCGAACCTTCTCATCCTTCTTGATCAGTTCACGATCAACTATTGAATATTCAACGTGATTTTTGCAATGTTTTTTTTTTTTTGTTAACTATGTATCTTATAGTATATTAGGCTTAGCACCGGGTGAAAGAAAACCGAATTAATCAGGATAAACTTTAAATCTTTTATGTTTCTTTTAAGGAAATTCTTTCTCTTTGCTTCTAAATTACAAGCTCCTCCTCCTTGGGAGGTTTTCATAACGTGCAGGCTGCCGCAAACGGCTAACCTTAGGAAATAGAGTAGGGGAGATGTTCCAATTAACAATCCAAGTGTACGAGAGAGAGAGGAAGATAGAGGGAGAGTGAGAGGTACAGAATGAGAGATGGTGTGAGTGAGAGAGAGAGAGAGAGAGAGAGAGAGAGAGAAAGAGAGAGATGGTGAGAGGAAAGGCTATAAAAAGTAAGGAAGGGCCGGGGAGTGTTTCTACCCTAGGCCTTTATGTTTCTTACTCTCCAACATTGCGAATCCTGTCCTCACCCGAAACACGTACTGGTTTCCTTCTTCTCTTCGTTTCTTACTGTCTGTGAAAAGGCTACTCACAAAAATACGATTCTATCTGATTTTTAGCACCTATCTATCAGGTTTTATATTCAAGGAAGATAACTGAAAAAGAAACTTAAAAAACTAAGTTAATACATTACATGCCATATAACCAGATTAATTTATATTTCGGCCAACATTTTAAACCTTCTTCAAAGATCTACTGAATCCATAAAAACTTTAACAATATGCTTTTAACATATCATTTCCAATACCAAATAAAATTTTACCATTTCCAGATATGTGAATTATAAATGAATGCTCATTAGCAAATTATTGTCAGTTGTTAATATTATGTATAACGTAGTGGAAGATAGAAATCCCCAATTGGATCGACTGCTCAACTTTTCTGAGTTACTATTAATTTACTGAATACAAGACTTAAACAAATAAAAAAGGGAGATATATTGCCAAATAAACTTATATATAGCCATATTGCTTATTTCGAAATAGGTCTTGGAAAAATTACAAATCCATGCTATCCTTAATATATGTAGTGGTGCAAGGTGCCCAGCGAATACAGGTTTATAGTCTTTGCAATGTTCTGGAACTGATTCCTTTCAAGTCCATACTTTTCCAAAAGTACTCTCGCAGCTAATGGGATGGTCTCCTTACTTCCGAACTAAAGGTCTTCGACAGTAAATGTTCTTTCACTGAACTCTCCACGAAACTATGCGTTTTCACTAATGTCATAAACCTTAATTTTTATATAAAACGTCCTATCTTAAGATAATTTCAATTTACATATAAATAAGTATGAATTAAAAACTTATTTAAAATATGTATATTTATATAATGTGGTTTTTACTACTATTTTAAAAGTACCGAAAAGAGGTTAAATGTTCCATTCAACGTATCTTAAAAAATAGTACACGTGTTTGACTGATGTTACATTAATGTATTTTATACCTCTTTTTACTTCCTATTACCTATTATTATGTGAAATATATATTAAGAGAATGTATTTCGATGGTATAAATTTTCGAGTTTGAGTTCTCATCGGAAATACAAGTAGTAGGATCCACTGAGTTCAAATGACTTAAGTTCCGCAATAAGATCTGTGTGTGGTAAGTCTACTGAAATATCACCTAAGACAGATATCCGTGTATGTCCGAGATTTTTCGGCGACTTATACATCAACATCCAGTGAACTAGAAGAGCCACTTAATACTATGCATTTCGCACCTTTTTACGATTTTCTCAATAATCCCTAAACGATTTTTATTAAAGTCGGTAAATCGATGCAAAATTAATTGAGCTCAAAGTAGTCTAAAAGTGGTCCTAAAGGGATAAATGTCTATATTTTAAATTTTCTTCCACTAAAGTATCTTTAATTTCGTAGTTACGAAAAAAATATAAATACTAAATTTTAAAAGGAAACGGAGAGTAAAGAAAATCGGATATAGCTTATTGCTTTATAAAATAATAAAATAGATCATTTAATAAAACATGTTTCTATAAAAACTTAATGTAATTAATTCTTTAACGTCTTTACTTTCACATACATACTAATTTCAACTGTAACTGTATTTAAAAATTCTTAAATTGACTTTAACTGAGGGGGTAAGTGACAGACATGTGTTGTGCACATCAGATTTTTTAAAAAAAAACCCAAAACTTCAAAATGTTTTTTTTTCAAATTAGTCTGATCTAATGTTGTACCGATTCAAAATTCACTTTTACTTAGGTCTTTGCATTTATATTTTTAATTTTAAAAATAATAATCTATATTATTATATGATTTTATTTCATGAAAAAAAATCTTTTAATAATAACAATTATTAATGAATCAAATATATAATTTTCCGTTATATAATATGTTATCCTTGTTTAATATTTAATAATTACTAACGAGTATAATAATAAAATCAGATTAACTGTTTAAAACCATTTAATATTAAATATATGTTGATTTTATCTTTTTACAGTTAGATTCAGACTTGACCTTCACAGAACGTAAACATATTCGTCATCTAAATGAAGGGTTAAATTGGTGTATAAAATGAATAGAAACTTTTTAGCCATTATTTGTATGTGTTTTACACTATGTTTCATCCAAACTAGGCCAGAAGGGGTGGGTTGTTTACGAGTTGGCATCCTATTTTATTCAAAGAACTGAGCACATTTGTTTCATATATTCTATGTGAATAATATTGTGTTTCTTGTCAACAATATGATCACAAGCCAACATGCAGGAGAGTTGGAGCTGTGGATTTTTATGATACATTCAGAACATTCTTGATTGGGTTAGTATCATATTTTAAATTTTTATTTCGATGAACATGAGAAACGTATGCCAATCTTTTAGCATTGGTGAAGAGATATGTATGTAAACCTGACAAAAATAGGCTACCATATTTATTAAACGATGAAGTTGTTAAACAAAAGGTATATTGGACAAAGGATTTAAGAGAAATAGCTGAAAAACATAACATTGACATAGACATTAAACTTGACAATCAAAATAAATGGGATTTAATCCAACAGGAATTTAGAGTATCGTTAACAGAAATTTACAGATTAAAATATGTACAAAAGGCTTCAGTTTCGGAAAAAATGTATCTATATAAAAACTTAAATTATGATTATGGATCACATTACCTTGATGATAATAAAATAAACTTTAATGGGGTTAAATGGATATTCAAAGTTAGATGTTAACTTCTTTATCTCAACTACAACAGATTTTATTCAAATGGTAGTGTGATGTGTTCTTTGTGCAATAAAAAAGAAACAGAAAATACATTTCATGTCCTGGCTGCATGTCCGATTCTGTCGGAAATTAGAAAAAAATTGTTTCAGAAAGAGTTCTCTAAAAGTTGATGATGTGATAAAATGTCCCAATGGTGATAACTGGGTGTCTGTATACAATTTTTGTAAAATTGCATGGCCTTATAGATATAGGCTTATTAAGGAATTTAATTATAATTGAAAAAAAAACTCTAATGTGTAATATTATTGATTATTGTTATTTTTTTTCTGCTGTTTTATTTATAAGTTAATATAGTTAGAAGGTGAATAGAATAAGTAAGTAACCTGTTTGACTATTGTATAATTTCGTAAAACTTTTCAGATCGGCTCCGGGCTGACGGTCTAAAAGACCATAGTTCTACAAATGTTTTTTATACTTGTAATATTTGTTTTTGTTGTTGTATGCTTAAAGAAATAAAAAACAGTTATCTATCTATCTATCTAAGAGATATTTATGATGCTTTTGAAAAGGACTTGGACAAGCTCATGTGTTTTTATTTTTTGTCTTTACTGGAAAAATGAAGAGAAACTTGCTGGATTGCAGCTATAAAGGAAAAATATAAATTAAATGAAAGCGGCCTATTCATATTCATAATAATAAGGAGTCAGCGAAGATAAACGAAAAAATAAATCTTCAGAAGTAGAGAATATCATGCATTTATTAAAATTTGTTTGTTTTTTCCGGTTGATGTTCCTTCAAAAATTTGGTTGGAATCTGTATCTGATGAAGGCAAAACATCGTTAAGTGAATTTTGTTTCTACTCACCCAATCCACATTTTGAGACACGTCATGCCAACGGAGGGACAATATAAAAACATTTTTTTTTTTCACTTAGGGACCAGTGTCTTTAGATAATTATAGGATATATACACAGTTTTTACTGCTATTGCACCGATGTACCTGAAATAGACGTTGAATTACACCAATTCCTTTGAGCCATAACTTTCGACAAGATGTTAATAATGTTCATTAAACCGTTAGTAATTATGTTGAACGTAATTCGGTTAGTTATATAATATTTCAAACTTAAATATTCTATTGCGCGGAACACACGCCTATCACTTACCTCCCTTCATTAAATAAATTTTAGAACTTAAATTTGAAAAAAAAAAAAAAACTTCCCGTTACAATTTATTTCATATACAAGTATGTAAAAGTAAAAGTACATTGTGTTGTAATGAAAATATTTTTTTTGGATTAGGTTCAATAATACTACAAGAGAGAATATTATCTACAATTACTAGTGTTAATGCGTTTTTTTTTCTATTACTATTACCTTCCACAACGTTGTGCGTTAATTTTTTTTTCTAAAACCCTTAGCTTTCCAACGGTATATTACACATCTATATTATTATTCGCTGATAAAAAATTAACCTAAAAATATTTCTCCTTTCCTTTTTTTTTTTTTTTTTTTTTTAATGTATTTATTGGTATTTACAACTGTATGATAAAATACATTTAGTAAATGTGATACAAGATATGTTGACATGATTAATATGTAGGGATACTACCCATTAGCATTTCCCCAAAGACTATTCTAAGCTAGAAGGTCTCGGGGTCATCTTCTTTTCAGACGCCTCGGAGGATTATCAGGGATTGTAGAGGAAGCAAGGATCGAAACTAGTGGGTTAGAGTGGGAATGGAGTTTGTCATGAAAGGAGTGGTACCTGGTTCGGGCCAAGTCAGCAACAAAGGGAATATGAAGGTTTTTATGGATAAGTTTATTTGTGTTCTTTTTTTTAAAGTTAATCATAAAATTTGTAACAACATGAAATGGTCTTTTGTTTCGCATCAACCAACTGTACTTTCGAAGTAAGAAAGTAATTTCGAAAAATTGTCATCTAAGTCCTGTCACACTATTTCATTCAAGAATAAAACCTAGATGAAATTAAAGAACATTCAATTTAACATCAACATCGTAAGCTAAATCAAACTTGTTCCAGCTGATTTTGGGAAAATCATGAAAAGGCGTAAAAGAGGTCACTACTTAAGGTTATTCGATTTTGGTGAAAAAAGTTGCTGTTTGAGAAAAAAAAATATCTCAGGCATAGATTTGTCTGAAATTTGATACACACAGCTTTTTATGGGACTTGATAATTTGGATTTAAGTGACACAAGAACTTGTATTTTGTTTTTAAATGTTTAATTTTCCAATATGTTTTCTTACTATATTAGATTAAAACTAATAGATAAATTAAAGTATGGCTTTTAAAAACTTTTTACATTACAATAAAATTAATTAATCGGAAGAACACCATTGATAATAAATAATTAGATGGTTCCTTAATCTTTCATTAAAAGTTTATTAAACTTAAATATCAATATACCATGCCTTTATATGTTTCATCTAATTTACTTGTTGTATTCCTGTATACAGTTGTGAATTCCAATAAATAAATAATTAAAAAAAAAATATCAACATGAGTCAACGTTTCGGGGGCCTTCCCCATCTTCAGCACTCACTGACAGACATGTAAAAATTAAAGATGAAGGTGCGTGATAAGTCGTCTAAAGTAAATGAAAGTTATTTTGGAATGTTAATCTCCGATTTTATTCAAGATTATCGTGCCTTTCCTCCTCACCTGCTACTATCGCACTATTACCTGCCTTATCGTGTAGCTGCCTTTAAGACTAGTAATATTGTCATATGTTAAAGTGAGAATATTAATATAGAACATGGATATCTTACTTGTTTTAGGGTCTGAATATATTATATCAGTGGCGGTCGTGAAAAACTGTATAATTCGAGTTATATCAAAAATGAGTTAACTCCACGCATCGCTTCCTCAGACCGTCTCCCACGTCGTGTTAAATTGGTTAAAGAAATTTCTTGGTGGAAGAAATTTCAGGTGGAAAGAAAGCTGTATGTTATAACTCTATTTTGTGTATTGCGTAAAGTCGCTCACCTGTAAAATGAAAGATTTTGACTTAACCACTTATTCACGACCGCCACACATATATTTTAGGATACCATTTGAACTAATTATGTGAAGTTTATAAAAAAAAAAACAATACGTTATAATGTATTGTTTCTAAACTCCTCCTTAATCAGGAATTTTTCCAAGAAATATTTCCCTAGGGATCTGAACGGATCGCTAGATATCTTTTATCTTTCATTGTATACTATTTCCTTGTTTATCAGATGGTTTCCTACTTGTTTTAGGGCCAGAATGTTTCTAATATTCCATCGCATTTCTAATGGGACATGAGGTAATCACATCCATCGTTTTTGAATAATATAATATTTTACCATAAGATACATGGTTGAGGTCCAGGCTTCTGATAAACAGCTGCGTTCAATTGGATGATGTGTAACGTTTATTGGAACGTGAGTAATTAATAAAGCTAAGCCAGTGAAGGGGTTATTCAATATCCTCGACTCGCTAAGGAAGCTAGAACCTCGTTACCGACCTCCCGCGGTATCACCTTCCACTTAATTCAATGAGTTCACATTACACAAATGTGGTGAAGGGAGATGTTTATGGAAACTGCTCTCTAAATAGCCGAGAGATAGTATCTGCTAATTTAGCTGTTCAACGGTCTCGTTTGTTAATGCAGCAAGCGTCAAGTCCTTATATCACAGAATCCATTTCCATCTTAATTTATTGTCAAACCACAAGCTCTACTCGTTTTACAAGTTCGAAATGCACTTTTAGTGAATATTAGGTGTATCGAAATTCCTCTAATACATTCTTTAACATTAACTATGACTTTCAAACTAAGTCAACATTACTCATGATAAATTGTGGTCATATGTTTATATGCTAACGTACACTTTGTACCTCCTTGCGTAAGAATTATCTCAGGTCCGTTTTATGATAACGTTGAAATGTTGACTGATTTTCTAAGACGAGCAGTATCAATAGATTCTGATTTATTTTAGTCAATTCAAGATCTCTTAAATACTTTTTACTTTCACTTATCTTTATATGAAATATGTAGTTTTTCTAATCATAATATTATATGCATTATTTTTTTGTAAGATATAAGGTGGCTAATCCAAAAGAAATAATTATGTTTCAAAATTCACAACGTTTCGGACTCTAGAGCCATTTTCAAGTGTCTGTAAAAAATATTTTTTTATGATATTAATATGCATGTTACCACTTTTTCTTTTCCAATTTCATGTAACTTATTTGATTTACAGTATTTTCATTTTAAAGAGACTTACCTATCATGCATAAACATTCCATATAAAACGTTTCAACTGCATAGGCAGCAGTATCGTCGGCTTATATTCACTATGTTAATTTAAAGATAAAAAAATAATTATATGGTTCCTTATTCTTCCATTAAAATTTTTTTTTTTTTTTTTTTAACGTCACTTTATGCTGCTATGGCTAATCGGACGATGCTACTACAGTGGGAGTCCTAAATTTTGCCTATCCAGGTTTTATTAAGATAGGGATCTTTAACAAGTAGCTGACGTCGCAAAGGCTCGGGACTATCTTTTAACGTCCCCTCCGAAGGACGGCATAACTAAGGATTTTTTACTCCCATTAAATAATCCTAAGGACCAAATGCGAGTTTGAACCAATGACCTTTGGCATGGGAGGCTGTTATGCTAGCCACCCAGCTACAAGTGATCCCCATTAAAAGTTTATTAAACATAAACATCAATACGAGTCAACGTTTCGGGGGTTTCTCCATCTTCAGAACTCACTAACAGTCGCGTAAACATTAAAATTTTTATCCATTTTAATTAAAATTCAGTCAATAATTTATGTCATTAAAAATGCTTATAAAAAATTACATATTTCAATTTCTAAATATATATTTAGAAATTAAATTATATAATTTAAATACGCATTAGTACAATGTTTTTATTTTCAATAGATATATAAATTTTTAAAATTAATAATATTCAGGCGATTTGCGCTGGAATTTCGTAGGAAGAAGAGTACATTTATAAAAGTAGATTATGTTAAGATTGCATGTTTTGTTATTATTGTTTCATTTAATTGTAAAACCTCATCACTTTGTAGAGATTAGCATGGTCATTTTAAATTATGCGTTCGCAATTTGAATGAGACTGTATGCGTTGGCGGTATACGTAGCACATTTTTTTTTTTTTTTTTTTTATGGACCTGCCATTTTATCACGGAAATTCGTAAATATACTCCCTTTTCTTTTTTTTTTTTCTTTTTTTTGTCGCGACATTTTTGCCCGAGTTGATAATGACCCCGCTTAATTTTCTCATCTTGAATTTCGGCGTTATAATTCGCATTATTCTCTATTTAGAAGATTGATCCATCTATGGACAATTAAAATGGATGACTTTTTTCTTATATTTATATCGCTGTTTTTTTTTTTTTTTTTTCTAAAGGACGCTTTATTTTCTCTCCTCTTCAACAGTTATTGTTAATTTGTTTATGGATGTAAAATTTCGTTGATTAAACTATTGTATATTTTTTTGGTTCTTATCCCTATATCGCTTGAACCTAATTTTATTTGTTTCTTCTTTGAATCGAAATATGAAAATACAACAGGATTTTTTTAATTTAATGAAAATTGAAGATTAAGAAAATCAAATTACAGTTTAAAAAATGAACAGACCGCGGCCCATGCGGTAGCCTAGAGCATGTTGGTAATATCACCTTGGGTACGAAATAAAAGCTTTTTCCCCTACCAAAAATGCATTTCGCGCCTAAAAACATTTTCACTTCAAATATTTTTGTTAAAATAATTCATTATAGAGAAAAGAATTGTATGAGAGTTGACATATGTAAATAAATATATTGAATATGTAAATAAATATATATCCGTATTTAAAGAAGTTATTGGAAAAATATTCGAATCATATTTTAGAAAAAACATCCATAAATATTAATTTTTTTGCGTACTTATTCACTTTTACCTGTAGTGAACACGCTCGTATTCATTTCCGAACCTCTATGATACGCCAGAATACGAATTCACATCTAAGAATATATTCGTATTCGTACATGCGCAAAACCCGTTATTACAGAATGCATTTGTATTCGTATTTTCGAATGCGAATTTGCCCATCTCTGTTTGAAGAATGTTGTCAGCACTGGATAATAAAAATAAATACCAACAAATCCCTTTACAACCTTTACAATTTGGCGTAAATCTTTGACTTACTGCCATACAGTATCTTTTAATAACACCCAATAAGTCACCGTTGAACAAATCAAATCCAGAACTCCATATTGACAAACATCTAACTTGGAATCCTAATAGAAATATAAGAAACTGCTCGCCGTTTTCGGCTACTTCAACACTTCATATACAGGTAGGTATTTATGAGCAGGAATTCAAATATATGTGTATTTGGAAGGATATTGTGAAAAAAAAAAATGTAGATAAGCCATATATTAACAGTTTATTATATCTATAGCTTACATTTTGGTCTACTTGCAAAAATAATAAAACAACAGGAAATTGAATTGCTACACTAATTTCGCTTCAAAATTTTTTTTTTTTTTTTTTTTTTTTTTATTGAGAAATATTACAGTTTGTTACATAATGAACATTAGTAATAGAGATGTAGTACACATTCATACAATATATACAGAATAATGATAATAAAGTCAAATTACATAAAATCGGAAATAAATAAATTCGAATATATACAAGAAACAATTAAAAAAAAACAACAACAAACAAATCAAAACAACAACCTGTAGTAGAGATAAATACAAGTTGGGAAATAATTAAAAATCATACATGCAAACTTAACTATATACAATATATACAATCTGCTAAAGGGACCCTAGACTCCGCTGCTCCCTCCACAAGTGGGGGGAGAAGCCGAATCCAAGAGATCCCAGCGCCTCTCACCCGGCGCTTCACTGGTGTAAGCCAGTGGAGGCCGAGCTAGGGCGGGATAGCCACAAACATACAGTACATGAGTGGAGGATCTGACCAGTGTCAGAACTCCAGAATAAAAGTTTACAAAACGTCGCGGGGCCACTGCCGTTTCAATCTTCGAGGAGGATTGTAGGGATGGGTGGAGCTGGAGAGCGATTGAGCAAGAGGATTAGGGTGATGAAGAAGGTTCTGATGGAAATTTTGGAAAATTTGGATGGTACCAGGTCTAAAATAAATGGAATATTAAGGTCGTGGTGTAGGGTACAGTTGGTAACGTAATAAGGAGCATTAACTATTGTTCGAAGGACTTTGGATTGGAAGGATTGGGATACGTTTGATGTTAGAATGTTTAGTTGTCCCCCATAGTTCAAGTCCGTAGGCCCATATAGGTTTCAGTACTGTCTTATATATTAGTAATTTGTTGTCGACTGTAAGATGAGATTTTCTGTCCAGTAGTTTGTATAACCGGCCGAATCTGCGGTTGAGTTCTATCCTTTTAAGTCTTGTATGTGGGTTCCACGTCAGTCTTTTGTCTAGTAAAAAGCCAAGGTACCGGACTGTGTCTGAGGAAGGAAGCGGTATGGAATTGAATTTAACTGTTGGACAGGATTTACGTCGAAGGGTGAAGGTGACGTGTGTACATTTGCTTTCGTTCACCTTAATTCGCCAAGCCTTACACCAGTCTTCGACAAGGGAAAGGTGCCTTTGGAGATTTAGCGATGCTACTTCAGGATCGGGATCGGATGATAAAATGGCTGTGTCATCAGCAAATGTTGCCAGAAAGGTTTTGGGATCGGTAGGGATATCGGCGGTGTAGAGGATGTAGAGGACGGGTCCTAAGACGCTGCCTTGAGGAACACCGGCCTCAACAGAATAATGTTTAGAAAATTCGGAACCACAACGAACTCGGAAGGAACGGTTTGATAAATAAGATCGGAGGATTAGGTATAAAGATTGAGGTAAATGGGTTTTGAGCTTAAAGAGCAGTCCCGGGTGCCATACCCGGTCAAAAGCTTGAGCTATGTCCAGAAAGGCACCCGAACAATACTCCTTGCACTCAAGGGCGGAGGAAATGTGGTCTACAACTCGGAGTCCTTGCTGAACCGTGGAATGTTGAGGACGGAATCCAAACTGGTGTGGAGGAAAATTATGAAATTTGGCTAGGATTCGTTTTAATAGGAGTTTTTCGAAGATTTTGGAGAGGATCGGAAGAAGGCTAATAGGTCTGTAGGATGACGTACAGTTGGAGGGTTTGCCTGGTTTTAGGAAAAGGATGATAGTCGAGTGTTTCCACAACAGAGGGAAATAGGTAGTGCGTAGGATACAGTTATAGATATATGTAAGGAATGTAATGGCTTTAGATGGAAGTTGTCTTAGGATTTGAGGAGTAAGGAGATCGTATCCGGGGGATTTACGGAGAGGAAGCTTTTTAAGAAGATATTTGACCTCAGAGGGATTGATTGCTTTAGGTGGTAAGGAAATTGGTATCGGTGACGTAAGGAACTCTTCAACTATTGCGGTATGGGTTGGATTGAGATCAGAATGAGGAGTGAATACCTTGGAAAGGTGTAGTGCGAATTCCTGGGCCCTATCTTTGTCAGAAGCAGCCCAGGAATTATCACTACGCCGGAGAGGATGGGATATCAGGGGGGATTTAAGAATTCTCTTCGTGACATTCCACAAGGAATTGTCACGAGTCGAGAGAGAGGAGAGGTAGGAATTGTAGGATTGGGAACGGAAGATCGCCAACTCCCGCTTTAATTGTCTACAATAAAAGTTATAGGAGTGGCGATCTGATGGGTGACGGGTGCGTTGCCATAATGCTCTGGCTCGGCGTTTAGTGTGGATTAGGTCTAGGAGGTGTTGTGGTAAATGGTTTTTGTAAGGATTTATTTGGGAGTGCTTGGGAAAGGAGGCAGTCCAGGCGGCTTGTTGAATCGAGGTTGTAAAGGAATAGACGGCATTGTCAAGGTCAGTTTGGGTTTTAAGAGTCACTTTGAGGTCAATATCATTGGTGAGGATTTCGCGGAAGAGGTTCCAGTTGATAGGGCCTCTGATGAATGACGGTGGGACAGGTTTAGGAATAGGTGTTAAGGATACATTTAGGATCAGTGGACTATGGTCAGAGGATAGTTCATCAAGGCGAGTTATGGAATAGTTCAGGGAGCCTAATCCGCTGTGGATGAAGAAGTCAAGGATGTCTGGATTACGGTTAGGATCTGTTGGCCAGTAGGTAGGGGAATTGGGAGGTAGGAGATTAAGGCGTCGGGAGTTGAGTGCAGCCTGCAATGTCCGTCCACGAGTATTTGTGGTTCTGGAACCCCATTGTTGGTGCTTGGCGTTTAGGTCTGCACCCAGAATAAAGTGATTCCCCAATGAGTTGAGGAAGGATCCAAATTGGGCAGAAGAAATGGGATGTTTAGGAGGACAGTATGCTGATGCGATGACGAGCGGAAAAGAAAAGGTCTTGATTATAACAGAGGTGGCTTGTAGGAAGTCGTGGGCGGGAAGTGGGTGTAAGTGGTGGGAGAGGGATCGGTGGACAATGACAGCAGTACCGGCATGGGCTTTGCCGTCTGGATGGTCTGTCCGGTATGTCGTGTATTCAGGTATTTTGAAGTACTGTTTAGTGGTTAGTCTAGTTTCAGTAATGAGTGCAACATCAACTTTTTTGTCTTGCAGTAAGGCTGTAAGTTCGTCAGTGTGAGTTCTAACACCATTCGCATTCCATAGGAGAATAGATAAGGAATTAGGTGAGATCATTTATGGCTTTTTTATGGCAGGAATGAGATTTGATACAAGATTCGTAAGGATTGTGATTAGGGGCATGACAAGGGATTTGATTTCGGAAATGAAGGATGTCATCAAACTGGTAAGGTCTGTGGCATTTGAAGGAGGTGGGATATGAGAGATTTGTTGTGGATGAGGATTTTTAGGATTGATTACGTTTTGAGGAAGAGGTATTTGTTGAATGGACTGAGGATATTGAGGTACATTTTGCAGTTCCGGCAGGGCCTGGGTTTCACTACATTGGTTCCCACCTCCAAGTAAGTGGGCAAATGATACATTAGCATCGATTATTTTTGAGGGTTCTCTTCTAGTTCTTGTTTGTCTTGCTGTTTCATCCAGTACCTGGGGTTTTTGATACCTGGTCCTTAGTTCCTTATAGATTTGGCATCCTTTGTAGTTGGCCGGGTGGTCCTTGAGGCAATGAGCACATACAGCGGGTGTTGACTTCGGTTTTGTACATTCCACAGACTTGTGCTGTTCACCGCATTTCACGCAGCGTGGTATGTGATAACAGTAACTTTTGGTATGACCATACGCCTGACAATTGTGACATTGAACAATTTCTCTCTTGGTGTAAGGTTTTTCGACTTTTACACTTGTATAGTACAGTCTTTTTAGATCATAAATTTGTTCTACCCCTGACAATGGTTCCAAGTCAACGAAGAATAGCGCAAGTTGAACCCTATCTTTTATGACATTAGTGACTTGGCGCACTTTGTAACCCATCTCCATAAGTTCTTCTTTGATTGCTTCAACTGGTGTAGAAGAATGTAGATTTCTTATTACAACTCTAAGAGATCTCTCTTGGCGTAACTGATAAGTGTGGAAATCCGCTTTAGTATCAGTTAGATATTTCACTATTTTTCTATACGTCTCGGCGGTGGTCGGTGATATTTTGGTGTCATTGATTCTACTCATACAGTAGTAGGTGGTGGAGTCGGTAATTTTATTCAATTGAGCACACAACAACTGAAAATTTTTAATATTTTTGACAAATATCGGTGGAGGCCGTGGTTCACTGGGTGTAGGAGCAGATTCCATGTTATCTTTTTCATTATGTAGGATTTGAAAAGGATTTGGGGTGAAAAACGGAGATTCGTCAGTCATCCCTTGTGACGATGTTCCAGGTTGTGGTTCAGATTCGGTATTAGTACCTGAAGGGGTTGCTTGCTGATTTAATTTTTTATTGGTATCACGGCGGGGTCTTTGTTTTATGGGAGGCGTGATTGAACCACTAGATCTAGATCTTTTAGTTGATGCTTTGGAGGACATCACTTGGTGAAAATATCGCATTTCATGTGAAGAAGATAATAAGATAATAACTAGATGTGGAAAATAAAACAATAACTAAAGAAAAGAAAACCAATCCCGGCCTTGCCGAGCTATTGGCAATCAGCTGATGTGAAGAGGTTACCCAGCATTCACTTTACACCGTAAATTGTAACAAAAACTTACTGTTTTTTGCTCCAATATTTACTGCAGTTGTTATCCTGAAGCCTGGTGATGTTTTCAAGATTGCACTGAAGTGAATTCCAACTGAAAAAGCAAGAAATCCAAGAGACGATTTGAATGATGACTGCTATACTCATGCGCATGCGCAGTTTAATGCCGCTTCAAAATTAAAAAAAAATAAATAAATAAAAATTATAATGAAACGAAAATAAAACCAGCTTCTAATGAACAAAGTTGTTTTAAAACTTATTAAAACTGTTCTTGTTTTACGCTTCAGGAGAATGAAATTGCTTTTGTTGTTGCAGGCTTGACCGCACCCTCAAACTTTCATATTAGCAACTTCAGAAATAACATAATCCTGCAGTTACTAGCCCAAAAATATTGCATAATTTAGTTATATTGTTATCTTGTTTCTAAACAATCTAATACTATATGCAACTTAAATCAGATAGTAGATAAATTTATAATTAAAATTATTTATTTAATACTTGTACACAGTTATATATAAGAATGCACAGAATCTACTTAATTTGCACACTAGGGTATATAATGTTAAATTTTATTACACTCTTTTAGTGTGAATCAGTATATATTTTTTTAATTGCATAGTGTTGCTTTTTCAGTTAATCTCTAAGCGTGCATACAAGTAATTTTTCTAAAACTTCGTATTTTTATCCTCTTCTTTTATCGTCATCTACCCTCCTTAACAAGGTAATAGTATACGGTGAAAGCTAAAAGATGTCTAGCGATCCGTTCAGATCTCTGGGGAAATATTTTTTAGAGAAAATCTTGTAATGATAATGATGCCGAGGAGTTAAGAAGCAATAAATTATTACTTATTGGATTTTTATGAACTTTACATGGTTAGGTCAAATGCAATACTATAACACATAATATTTTCAGTAACATTCAGGCCTTAAAACAAATAGGATATCTATATTCTACAGCAATACTCTCACTTTAAGAGATAAGAATATTACTAGTCTTAAAGGAAGCGACATAGTGTCACCTGTTGCTAAGTGGCTATAACAGCCTTCCATGCCAAAGGTCATTGGTTCAAACTCGCAGGTGGTCCTAGGATTTTTTAATGGGAGTAATAAATCCTTAGTTATGCCGTCCTTCGGAGGGGACGTTAAAAGATAGTCCCGAGCCTGTACGATGTCAGGTACTCGTTAAAGATCCCTATTGTAATGAATCCTGAATATGCAAAATTTAGGACTCCCCTTGTAGCATCGTCCGATTAGCCATAGCAGCATAAAGTGACAAATGAATAAATAAACCGAGGCAGCTACACGATGAGGTATATAATAGTGCGATAGTAGCAGGTGAGCATAATAATTTTGAATAAAGTCAGAAATTCACACCCAAAAATAACTTCAATTTACAATCGCTGACTTATTACACACCTTTCATCTTTCAGCTTAGAGACTTCTTCAGTGAAGTCAGTCCTTATACCTTATAATAGTTGTGATAATCAACCTGTGAACTCTCAATTAACACACCATATACAAAATAGATGTGTTGAATAACTATAGCCGGCGCTGTGCCTGAGTATTCTAGTTACAAATATAGACCAAGATTAGAACAATATAAGAAAGTGTTTCATACGACTTTGCCATTTGGACTCAGGGGACCCTAAAACGTTTATTTCCGGTAAAAGCTCGAATTGAAAAATTTTCGCGTTCGCAATACCCCCCTTACAATATATTTCATATATAGGTAAGTGAAAGTAAAAAGAAATGGAAGGATATAAATCTGGAGTTAAACAGATTTATTTTAGTGAGAAGCGGAAATGAAATACTGAGATGAGATTTTAATATATAAAGATTAAAAATAATCTTTACTCATAATTAAGAATTAAATTTATTTTCAAAATCATTGACTTGCTCATATACAATAACTTTTCGTATTCTCACAGATGTTCACAATGTGCATTGATTCAATACTAATATATGAGAGTAATTATTTTCATTCAGTTATCGAAAAGAAGTTCTGAATTTTCTCTCATTAATAAATTCCTTCTAATTTCGTTAAACCCATAAGGATTAACAAATAATTCTGTCTATTAATAAGCATCCTCATTATGATTACCTTAAAATCTAACTTCTAATCTATCACTGATGTTTGGCCAAAAGGGCCTAAGGATTAGAATGCGGTCTACAAGACGACTTTCTTAAGTTTTGAAACATCATTTTAAATCCTGTCTAAGCGTTTCCTAATTATTTTATTGTAAAATACAAACTTAAACAAAATATAATTTATTTATTTATTTTAAAACATAGAAATCTCATTTTCATAAAAATGTTGACTTAAGCCCTTTTACCCTAACACCAGTGATATATGTTTTAAGTAATCAATCCTCTTTGAACCCTATACTCTCTACCGTTCAAGAAACACATTAAGCATATTAAGCAATTTCAATGATTATTTTCTTCATTTTGTCGAAAATTTAATTCTCTATCAAATGGCACTAAAAGTAAAATTCTAAAATTGTATACATACTTTTCTTTATCGTCAAAAATAACTGAGTTATGAGCGTATTTATGTGTAAAATTTCAATTTTTTTCTTTTCTTTTTTTTCTCTTTTACATAATTATTCGCTGTTTTTTGTTAGAAAACACTGATAAATTGTTTGTCTATCTTTGAAAATAACTGAATATTTATTATAAATCAAGTTTAATCTGTCGCCATATAAAAAAATAACCAGCTGATATCAACGCCTAGGTGTTAGGATCATCGTTGCATGGACTAGCATTTTTGTACCGAATTTTAAAAAAACTGGTTCAGTAGTTTCGGAGAAATGAAGTGGATGGCGGGCAAACAGTTTTTTTTTATTCGTCATTCGGATTCTACGCATCTTGAAACGTAAGCCCTCAAATTTTAAGGGAGAGGGGTGTTTTTTTTTTTTTTGTTTTTTTTCTCGATTGAAAATAATAAACCAAAATCGGAAGAAGATATTGCACAATAAAAAATATACATATAGTGTTTGTTATGTGTCAGTCCTCCATTGTATTTAAAAAGATCTAGACCCTTTTTTTTTATTGTTTTTGTTATTTATTTTATTTATCACGTTCTTCACTTTCCATTGAATTAAAAAAATTATTTTGGTAAAGACCATAAGCTAAAGACTTAAAAAGTGTAATTACCTCATTCCGTAGAGAACCAAGGTAAATGTTTCTCTTTCAGCTTAACTCATCTCTTGACTATATAATTTAATTTGCTACAAACACATAGGATAATGTTAGCTTAATCTAAAGGTGTAACTTCTGACACCATAACCTTAGTTAAACCCTATTTCGGTTAATTTGTCATTCTCTATAATAATGACTTCAATCCAGGAATATTATCTGGAGAACTAAGTGTAAAAGGTTTTAATAAGACAACCATTCTAGTTCTCTTAGGGCAAGATCTCTACTAGCAATCAAGAATCTCACGTACAGACCGAATTTATTATTATATTTGTATATATAATTTTTATTACGTTACTATTATGAAATTTAAATAATCTGGAGCTGGAAACACACGGCTTTCACTTACCGCGATTTTTAAAATTAATTTAAAAACTATTGGGCTGATGCGAAATTAATGCAGGTTTCCTCTATTGCAATATCTTAATTCCAATTGTGTAAACAAAGCTAATCCTAAGATTGATCATTATTATACCAAAAGAAACCTTATCTAATACCCTCTCTTTCACCATGAATTTGTTTAGTAAAATCGTTTTGTTCAGTGTGTTCAAAGGTCTTGAATCGAAAATGTCAAAGTGCGATTTTCGTCAAATTTATTTTTACGAATTTAAATTAGGGCGCAGCGCTGCGCAAACGGCTCGTAATATTAATGAAGTGTGGGTTCAGAGGGCTATTAATGAGTGCACGGTGCAGCGTTGGTTCCAGAAGTTTCGCAGAGGAGATTTCGACCTCGAAGACAAGGAAGGTCGGGGCCGTCATCTTGCTCTGGACAACGACCAGCTGAGGTCAAAAGTGGAAGAAGACCCAACCAAAACCACACGAGAAATGGCGGCGGAACTCGGTGTGAACCAATCCACAGTTGTACGCCACTTGGAAGCAATTGGTAAGGTAAAGAAGTTGGCCAAGTGTGTGCCAGTAGTAACGCCAGACCACACGTTGCACAACCAACGCTTCGACGACTGCACGAGTTGGGCTACGAAGTTCTCCAACATCCGCCTTATTCACCTGACCTCTCTCCTACAGACTTCCACTTTTTCAGGTATCTGGACAACTTTTTGAGGGAGAAAAATTTTCAAAACCAGGACGACATTGAAAATTCTTTTCGTGATTTCATTGAGTCCAGGGATTCGGATTTTTTTTCTGGTGGAATAAGAAAGCTTGTTGAACGTTGGCAAAAGTGCATTGATTCAGATGGAAATTATTTTGATTAAATATATATGGTTAAAGTAAAGATATGGCGTATTTACAATACCTACTAAAAACCTGCATTAATTTTGCATCAACCCAATATTAACTATACTTCAAATTATAAAATATTTTAAGCTGTTTTTAATAAATTGTGATTTTATTTTCTTTATAAACATATGATTAAGATTAAATAATGTAACTTTTTATACATCATTACTTTTATTTTATTTTTTTTATTTTTATTTTCGTTCTGTTTTAAATTTAATTTCATTATTCAATTCTTATGAATAATTATAACTCTAAGATGTTTAGGGGTGTTTTTGTATAAGACTATACCTCCAGGTTTTCAATTGTTGTATAAATAAAGCATTAATTGTTACAAAGAAGAAAAAAAAAAAAAAAAAAGAACTTATTCAAGGTTCTGATAATATCGCAAAAGTTCTCAATGTTTCATATGTTGCTTTTAGAGTAATCTAGTTATAGTTCCATTTTTTATTGTTTGCAGACCGCCGACGAGTACAAGGAGGAATACGACTCGCGACGAGGTAGCGAGTACTCGAGGTTCCACGGCTACACCTACGACGGAGTGTGGGCCGTGGCGCTGGCCATCCAACACGTGGCCCATCGGATCCGCAACATCCGCAAGAACCAGACGGTGTCCGACTTCCAATACAGGGACCCCCTCTGGGAGCGACTCTTCATCGAAGCTCTCAACCTAACCAGCTTCGAAGGTGTTACGGTGAGTAGAACTCTTACAAAATTTTATTTAATTTTCTGAGTCAGCGCAACGTGGACTAAATGCGGCACTTTGGGTTGTATTCCAAACTCAATAAGAAAGACATAGAAATATTTCATTTGGGATGTGTTAATTAAGCAGTTGCTTAAATGGTTCCAGTTACTAACGGAACTGGTTCAGAACCCTTTTGTAATTCGGAACAGATTTGACCATGAAAGAAAACAGTTCCTAAGCTAAATGCTTCATCTCTACCTGCCAAAGCTACTACGCTCAGAGTATTTTAAAACAAAACAATTACTAATTACTAGAGACGGACCAATATTAAAATTAAAAGAACAAAGTATTTTACTCACATTATCTGACCGCTGAAGTACTAAGACAGTATGGCCTGTTATTATCCATCTGGTTGCTGTAAACTCTGTATAAATTACTCATAAGGCTATATTGTATCATTACTTAGCGGTCTGATAATATGACTAAAATACTCCGACTTGGGTATTTTCCAATTTCTGGTATTTATCCATACTGATATACTGGTATTTCAGATCTCAACACATTCTTTTAGTAATATAAGAGGGAAAAGTCAAGTTAAGCCCTTTCCCAGAAGTTACCTGATTTGAGTTGGTGAATGAAACAGACATTTCAATTAATATATGTTCGATTTCCTCCGTTTTCAAAGAGAAAAAAAATGTTGGGTTTCCCTGCCTGCTTTAGACATTTGAAGTAAAAAGTTACAAAGGAAAAGTCTTATTTTATTTTGTGTGGTAGCACAAAATCTACTCATATTCTGGGATACATATCTAAGCCACATTTATTCATTTTAAAATTACAACTTACACCTTTTAAATTTAAGGTGCTGTGGTTAAATGTTTTGAGCTCAGAACAATATGTCGCATTCAAGGCTATATTTAATAGTTATCATTTGTAGAAACCAGTCAAATTATACCTAAAGCAAGCCAGTTAAATGCAAACAAATAAAATAAAGTAAATTAATATTCAATTCATAAACAAATACAATAAACCTGAATAAACAATGTCCTGATGTTGAATACATTGATTGAAAATACAGGTTTATTTGCCCTTGCTCTCATGCTTAAGTCATAATTGCCTCTGCAAACTTTATTTATCTATTTTTCATAATAAGCTCAGTATTTTTATTTAAAGAAAATGCCGTTTTGAGACCAAATATATCATTTTATTACGTTTCATAAATAAATGAACTATTGAGTTACTGAGTGAAGAGTTCATTTCATTTCATTACACATCATGTTCGAAGTCCAAAACAAAAAAAAATAGAACTTCAATTTTTACAATCGTCCCAGTCTTTTCATTACCTTTTACAAATTTACATGTAAGATAATATTTTTGTTAAAATCTTCGAACGGCATATTATACATCTATATTAATGTTCTTGAATTTACTTACTTGAATTCAAAAATTACATAAAACAAATTTTACTTGGCTACTAAATTCTTATTGTATATTTACCCGTTTTCTGACAGTACTAAAAACACGAAGTGGTTATTTTTTGTCTAATTTACAAAATTTAAAGTACTTTAGGTGAAGAAAATAGAAAATAACGGCATTTCATCCCTCTTAGACTATTTTAATCGAAATGAATTCTACACGATATTAAACTTTAGATCTATTTAGAGAGTTGAATAAAATCTGTTGAGTCGTTTTTGAGAAAATAGTAAACATGCATGGTATTAAGTAGTTCTTTTGGTTTGCCGATTTTGTTGAAAAAGTTGCAATAACATCTGAGACATATACGCTCCTACAATATGAAATTTCTGTTTTATGCAACTTATCGTTTGCGAGCTATACTATCGGGCTGATGCGAAATTAATGCAGGTTTCCTCTATTGCAATATCTTAATTCCAATTGTGTAAACAAAGCTAATCCTAACATTGATCATTATTATACCAAAACAAACCTTATATAATACCCTCTCTTTCACCATGAATTTGTTTAGTAAAATCGTTTTGTTCAGTGTGTTCAAAGGTCTTGAATCGAAAATGTCAAAGTGCGATTTTCGTCAAATTTATTTTTACGAATTTAAATTAGGGCGCAGCGCTGCGCAAACGGCTCGTAATATTAATGAAGTGTGGGGTCAGGGGGCTATTAATGAGTGCACGGTGCAGCGTTGGTTCCAGAAGTTTCGCAGAGGAGATTTCGACCTCGAAGACAAGGAAGGTCGGGGCCGTCATCTTGCTCTGGACAACGACCAGCTGAGGTCAAAAGTGGAAGAAGACCCAACCAAAACCACACGAGAAATGGCGGCGGAACTCGGTGTGAACCAATCCACAGTTGTACGCCACTTGGAAGCAATTGGTAAGGTAAAAAAGTTGGCCAAGTGGATGCCACACCAATTAAACGACCACAAAAAAAATCGCCGCTTTGAAATCTGCTCCATGCTTGTGACACGCAATAAAAATGATCCATTTCTCGATCGCATTGTGACGTGCGATGAAAAATGGATCTTATACGACAACAGAAGGCGTTTTAGCCAATGGCTGGGCAAAGATGAACAACCAAAACCTTTCCCGAAGCCCAACCTGCACCCAAAAAAGGTTATGGTCACAGTTTGGTGGTATAATGCTGGTGTTATTCACTACAGCTTTCTCAATCGAGGTGAGACTATAACTGCTGACAAGTACTGTCAAGAAATTGACAGCATGAATCAAAAATTGCAACGTCTTTGCCCAGCATTGATGAATCGGAAGGGGCCGATCCTGCTCTACGATAACGCCAGACCACACGTTGCACAACCAACGCTTCGATGACTGCACGAGTTGGGCTACGAAGTTCTCCAACATCCGCCTTATTCACCTGACCTCTCTCCTACAGACTTCCACTTTTTCAGGCATCTGGACAACTTTTTGAGGGAGAAAAATTTTCAAAACCAGGACGACATTGAAAATTCTTTTCGTGATTTCATTGAGTCCAGGGATTCGGATTTTTTTTCTGGTGGAATAAGAAAGCTTGTTGAACGTTGACAAAAGTGCATTGATTCAGATGGAAATTATTTTGATTAAATATATATGGTTAAAGTAAAGATATGGCGTATTTACAATACCTACTAAAAACCTGCATTAATTTTGCATCAACCCAATATATAAACAAACGCACACAGACCTTTTTTGCGGGACTTCGTTGTTTGAATTCAGGGAACCTAAATTAGAAAATTTTCACGATAGCAATACTTTCCCTTACTATGTACTTCATGTATAGGCAAGTGGAAGTAAAAATATCAGATTTAGATTCCTGTGTAAAATAAATTAGGTAACAGTCTCTGGTATTGGTGAAAAAAAGCAGATGTCAGTTGTTACAACTATTCTAAATTTTGGGACCAGTAATGAAACTTTTGATTCATCCAATACTTTGGTATGTGATGTGTCCGTGCAGTTCCTTCTACTTTCACTTACCTATAAATGAAATATTTAGTAAGGAAAAAGTATTGCGATCGTGAGAATTTACGAATTCGAGTTTTTGCCGAAAATACACGTTTTAGGGTCTCCTGATTCCAAATGACCAAGTCCCTCATAAAGGTGTGTGTGTGTGTGATAAGTCTAGCGTGAAAACTAAAAGGCGTATGCATCTTAAATTTCATATTCAAGACAACTATACACCCCAGATGTTACAGCAACTATTTCATCAAAAGCAGCTAACCGGAGGAGCCACTTTATACCATGTATTTTGCATCTTTTTACAATTTTCTCAAAAACGGCTTTAACGATTTAAATTAAACTCCCTATATCGATGTAAACTTTAATGGGCTTTAATATAATGTAGGTTTCATACTGATTGAAATAGTCTGACATGGCTTAAATGCTGATTTTCAAATATTCGTCCTGTAAAGTACCTTTAATTGTGTAGGTTTCATAAAATTAACACATTGCTTAGCATTTTAGCATAGCTAAAAAACAGCTTAATATGCAAGTTGAACGAATTTGATAACCAACTACAGGAAAAAAGAGCAAACATATTTTTAATGCAATTTTTGTGTATTTGAATATTAAAACAGCAATATAGATGTATAATATACAGTTGGAAATCTAAATATTTGAGAAAAAAATATTATCTTATACATAATATTGTAGAAGTTAATGGAGAGTGATGAAAAGCCGATAAAACTGATTGTTGTAGATAATAATATAATAGATTATTAAATAAAACACATGTTTCTATTGAAACTCAATTTAATTAATTCTTTAGTAATTTATTTTCATCCCTAAAAATATTTTAAAAATTCTATAATTAAATTAATAATTAAATTTATTTTAACATCGGAGATAAGTTCAATTCGTGTGTTGTGCACACCAGTTTTTTTTTTTTTTTTTTTTTTTTATGAACTTCTTGAATGTTAACCGATCCTAAAAATTAGCTGTAATGCGTTGATTGTCTAATGTATTAATAACTCAAGGAATACGATTTTTTAACCGAATTGTATATAACGAATGCAAGAATATGATAAAGATTTTCAATAATAAAATATTAATATGTATGAGTCTTTCCTTTAAAAAGCCAACGACGAATTAACAAAAATTATTTAAAGAATAATAAATGTTTCGTATAGCAGGAATGCTATATTTTCCAAAGCTCCTAGAGAAGAAACCATTCATCATGGCCGAGCACAATCTCCACAACAATTAGAAATAAACAAGAATGACGAATGGTAGAACCTACCTCTATCCAGGCTCCTACATAACTCTCTAGGTCCAAACTGAATATCAGGCATCGCTTTTTGTCAAATGTATGTCTCATTTTATTTTTAATGCTGAATTCGTATTTGAGATTCTAGAATTATTGCTAGTAATTATTTTATATTATTTATACGGTTTATTTTGATAAATGCGTTTGTAATATCCACTTTTGAACATTAATTATCTTACATCACATACATATAACAAAAAAAATATCTTTATGGTGTTGCAACTTCAATAAGTTTTAAGTTTTAATAAACAACTATAGTCGTTGAAAACATTAGTTGTGCCAGCAACACCAAAAATTTACCTCCTTCAAAAAGTGTTTTGTCATTCCTCCAACCCTATTTTGGAATTCATTGCCTATAACCATTCCTAATCCAAATTTTTTAATAATTTTAAACAAATTATTTCTCCATTTCTCAAACTATGAATATTCCCAACATATGTAATCTTTAAATCTGTAAATGAAAACAATTCGTTGTAACTAAATCTGATCTATTCTGTTTAGAAGTCTTAAAAGACCAGAAAAAAATCATTTATTTTTAACATTTTTCTTATTCTTAGTTCTTACTATTTTGTGCATGATTAAGGTTTTTTTTTCATTTAATTTTATTTCAAAATACAATTACAGTCACTATATCAAATTTATTCATTAAACCCATTTCAAATTCTATGACAAAACCATTTTCTATCCAATGCTATCATGATTGAAGCCTGATTCTTGAAGTTATTGAATTCCTCATCTTCATTATTATATTATTTTCCTGTCAAAACTACATATTGGTCGTTTATTTTTAGAAATAAAACTTTTACCATTCTAACCTTTAAAGTATACATGAAAAAAAAAAATTAGAAAATTCTTATTTGGTGAGTTGATGACTTTTGAGGATAGAACTGAAATTCCGATACAGTGGTTAACAAATACTCAGTAGTTTATCCCAATTTATTAAGGGGGATACACTATCAAACTTTACAATGGCACGATATTATCAAACAGGTTTCAGAAAAAATGCAAAAGGGATAGAGAGGGACAAAATATGCACACGATATGGTACTGACTTCATTTTCATTCCAAACATGCTAAATATTGGTTTTACTTCTGTTTGTGCCATGTATCCCATCGAAGAGAGGTGTTGGTTGGTTCCTTTTAATTCTATTTCATAACTTTAAGAATACTGTTTTTGAGATATAATGAATACCTAATGATAAGCATTTCATATAGTACCTTACCTTTTATCTGCCATCAACATTTGGAGTTTTTCCATTTTATATTTCAGTGAAATTTAGATTTATTATATTTTTTGGGGGGTAAAGATGAAAAGATATTGTTGGAAACCAGGACTGAATAAAGATATCTCATCATGTGAGCATTGCAGTGGAATGTTAAGGGGTCCTAGACAATTATAGGGCTGGACTTTGCTTCAAACGCGGCAATGCTTGGAATCATCTTCAAGCGTTCGATGGAATTAGATGAAGAGGTTTAGCATTTGAGCTGGTTGAGGTAGCTTAGCTATTGCCTGTGAGCTCTAGGCTCAACAGCTCGTTATCTCTCTATATCAGCTTTTGGAGGGCTCGTATCCCGCTTTGATCATCCGTAGCACAGGACATTCTGGGAAACAAAACAATCGGGTAAGCGTCTTCACTTAATTTAACTTCATTACTGATGGCAATGAAGTCCTTGATAACGAGTGACAGTACATTAAAAATACACGATTAATTTAACTACTATTTAAATAGTTAAAAATATATATATGACTTTCTTAAACTGAAAGTCCATGACCGAAGGAAGACGGTACTTAACTATAATGAGCTGTATACGGTGCAATTAACCGTACACCATCAATTTACTAATTACTGTGTGTCAACTTGAACTGTCAATTAACCTTGCACAGAAGCTGTATGCTCTATTAATGAGCAAATAGTTGGTTTTGCGGTAATTAGCTTAGAAATGTTATGAAGATCATTTGAATCTCAGACCATTCATCAATGAATAAAATGCACATATGATTTAGAAATCAGATCGTATCATCAATTATTTAGCTTATTTTTTTATGAAAAACATCATGACGTTAGTTGGGGGTCCTGTGTTTTCTTGGTGACCAAACAACATTAAGGTGACCGCAACGCCAACCTACTTCTCCGTCATATAACCGTAACAAAAACCTCGAACATTGTAAAAACATGATGATTTGGGTTCTCTCATAACTAAGATCACGGGGGTTAATCATTCATTTATTATCGGCACAACAGACGCATAAAGCGGCCAGCTCAAACGTTCTTCTCCAGTTCTCTCAGTCGGTAGCACACCTCACAGATACTCCCGCTTTCTTCAGATCCTCGGAGATGCTGTCCTTCCATCTTCCCTTCGGTCTTCCACGAGGCCTCCTCGTTTAGCGTTTCCATAGTACAGTCTTCCCACTGCCCTCTCTTCACCCATTTTGATTATGTGGCCCAACCATTTAATTCGCTGTAATCTTACAAACTGGGAAATGCATGTATGTACAGCTCTGCGATTTTTCAGAGTCGAAACAAACCATTCTCCTCTACAGGCCCATATATACGCGTTAGGATCTTCCTTTCGAATCTGCCAATGCGGTCAGCTGATCCTTTGCTCAGAGTCCAGGTTTCGGATGCATATCTTAAAAGGGAGCGGACGAGCGTCCGCTGAGTTTGGTTGTGCGACGGAACACCCTACTTCTGCAGAGTTTAGATAGGCTGAAATAGGATCGATTTGCTGTCATTATCCTGTGCCTTATTTCTTCTTCCTCATCCAAGGCATCATTCACCATCGATCCCAAATACTTAAAGTTGTTGACACGCTCAAATCTATAGTTCCCGACTATGTAGTGTCTCTGTGGGTGTGCTGGCTTCTTCCTCTTCAGGGCTTGGATCTTCGTCTTAATGATTAATAAAATTACTGAGAGTGATAAAGGTTGGACTGGTTAGAGCAGACAAAGTTTATAGTAGTATATTCAGTTTCGTTGGAAACATATTTTTTGTATTAAATAATAAAACATTATAAAATTGTGATGTACAATAACCACTTAATTTGATGTCCTATTCGACATTTAAATTGCCTTTCAAAACATTTTTAAGTAAGTAAAATTTGTTCCCAAATCTTTATCTTTCCAACTTTTCTTATGCTCAGGAAAATAATCTGGTGCAGGCAACACACGACTTTCACTTACCTCTACTGTTAAAATCAATTTAAGGAATATTAGATAAATTTATAGTTAACAAAAGTTTAAAAAATTATGTTTAGTTTCGTTGGACACATATTTTTCAGATTAAATAATAAAACAATATAAAATTGTGATGTACAATAATCCCTTAATTGTAAGCCCTATTTATCACTTTATATTACATTCCAAAACTTTTCCATATAATATTTTTTCTCAAATCTTAATAAAAAATTTACCTACAAAATATGTTTGTTCTTTTCTCCTTTAGTTAATTATCTAATTTGTTCAACTTATGTATTTATTCGTTGTTTATCAATGCTAAAAAGATATGGTTATTTTTTTTATTTTTTTTTTTTGTCGATCTACAAAATTAAAGGTACTTAAGAGAAAGAAAATTTAAAATATCGTCATTTAACCTATCTCAATCAGAATGAAACCTTCTTGATATTAAAGTCCATTTAATTTTACATTGATATAGCGAGTTCAATAAAAATTGTTAGATCCGTTTTTGAGAAAATAATGAAAAGATGCAATATTCATGGTATAAAGTGGCCATCTGGTTTGCCAATTTTAATGAAAAAGTTAAACATCTCAGTCATAGAAACTTCTAAAATATGATAGGCGGATTAATAAACCAGTTTATGCTTGGACATGGCTCAGTAATGCCCTTATGATGGCTCACAAGCTTGAGCCGAAACGTTGGCAAAATTTAAAATTAAAAAAAAAGACTGACTCCTGATTATTCCACCTAAAATAGTTTCTACAGTCGACTATAAATCCTCAATATACTTCTAAAATATGAAATTTCAGTTTTATAACTTATTGTTTTCGTAAAAGACTCACTATACAAACACGAACGTTTTCGTGGGACATGTTCATTTAGACTCAGGGAATCTTGAAACGTGTATTTCCGGCGAAAACTCCAATTTTCATTTCATACAAATGTAAGACAAAGTAAAAAAAAAAAAAAATCTGGCAAAACACGACTTTCACTTACATCCATTTTTAAAATCAATGAAAGAATTTTCAAATACAGTTAGAGATAAAAATACGTAAAACTATTAAAGAATTAATTAAATTAAATTTATATAGAAACAGGTGTTTTATTATATTTTATTATATTATATTTGTCTTAAATATGAAATTCCAGTTTCATAGGACTTACCGTTTCCGCCCGGGAGTTACCACACACACACACACACACACACACACACACACAGACCTTTTTGCGGGACTTGGTTATTTGGACTCAGGGGATCCTAAAATGTGTATTTCCGTTGAAAACTGGAATTCGAAAATTTTCACGATCGCAATACTTTCCCTTACTATATATAGTAAGTGAAAGTAATACGTGAAACTATTAAAGAATTAATTTAATAAATTTTTATAGAAACAGGTGTTTTATTAAAAAATCGATTATATTATTATCTAAAACAATTACTTAGTTTATCGACATTTTATCACTCTCTATTAATTTTTAAAAGTTTGTGTATAAGATAATATTTTTTCTAATATCTTTAGCTTTTCAACAGTATATTATACATGTACATTACTGTTCTTATGTTCAAAAAAGAAAATTTCATTAAAAAATATATTTTTTCTGTTTTCTCCTTTAGTTGGGTATCGAATTCATTCAATTTATATATTTACCTGTTTTTCATTAGTGGTAACAAGATAATATAGTTATTTTTATAGAATCGACAAAATTAAAGGTACTTTAGAGAAAGAAAATTTAAAATATCGGCATTTAAGCCCTGTCAGTCCATTTTAATCCAAATGAAACCTAAATGATATTAAAGCCCATTAAATTTTACAACGATATAGCGAGTTTATTCAGAATCCGTTTTTGAGAAAATCGAAAAAAGGTGCAAAATGCCCATGCATTTCTATCTACCATAGAAAGTGGCTCTTCTGGTAAGCTCATTTTGATGAAAAAGGTTTTGTGAAGTCGGGCGTATATTTGTCTTAAATATGAAATTTCAGTTTCATAGGAATTACCGTTTCCGCCCGAGAGTTACCCACACACACACACACACCACACACACACACAGACCTTTTTGCGGAACTTGGTTATTTCCGTTGAAAACTGGTGAAAATGTGTATTTTCACGATCGCAATACTTTCCCTTACTATATATAGTAAGTGAAAGTAAAAATTGACTTAAATATACTTTGATTACAACAATTTATTATAATTCATAAAATAAGTATAGAAAATGTTCAAGAATAGTTAATTATAGAAGTATTATTTTATGTCCTTTTAAGGAATTGTTGTTACCAATTCCTTGGCATTTTAGGCGAATCGTCGTAATTTGAAAGAATTTTAATAAAATGGTGGAGTGAATTGAGACGTTGATTTCCACAAGGTACTATATCCATTCTGGGGAATTTTACAGGAAGCGCGAAAATCTCTCATTACTATATTATTAAACCAGCTAATTTGATTCTTTTCGCATTAAAATCTAGAATTATTTCTTTACTATATTAATAAAACCATATTAAAGTTATGAAATACGTAGAATCAAGACCCGCTAATGACCCGAAAGGTAGATGCGGAATAGCAATAAATAAATAAATAAAGTTATGAAATGAAATGTTCTGTATGATTTGGAATGAAAATAAATGTGTAATAAGTATCTTAAGAAATTAATAGCATTTCTAAATCACGTTATTAAAGGACATGAGTGTTCATTAAATACAATCCAATTTAATATTTAGTTGGAGAATATAAATATGTCAAAAAATCAATTTCGTAAAAAATGTCCTTTAGTACCTTTTGGAAATCAACGTCTCAATTGATTGTCATATTTATCAATAAGATCCTTTTTTTCATCTGACCATTATTATTCAATTATTAACTGTCTCTATTGTTCACAGGGTCCTGTTAGATTCTACGACAATGAAAGGAAAGCTAGTATACTCCTCAAGCAGTTTCAAAGTAATATATTAACTTAAACAATTTTATTTCTTCTTATATGTACATTTTATAATATACTGGAGGGATATATTAAACCGCTGTATGTGAGCGCACAATAAGAAAAATAGATAGCCCCATAAAGATGGGATGATGATAGGTTTTGAAGATATTGCTTCTAGAGAACAATGCTTCCACCGCCTGGCCTCTCAGCTTATGGCCCCTCGTAATTCAAATACAACTTATGTTCGTGCTAAATTAAGGTACTTACATACTAAACGGTCGACAGTGTATACTCATTTTCTCCGTCATAACCTTAGCAACACCCATCTCCTTATAAGCATTTATTTAGTAGCCTAAAGTAATTTTCTTTATTTTTAAAATCCATTCCTCAAATAAAATTTAAAAAAAAAAAAAGAAGCGAGATGATTCCAAAACTTATAAAATCATGTAGCATCGTTAAAAATTGCTATTATTAACAATGTTGCACTAGTCAACTATTTCCGTGTTTCCTGTTCGAACCACAACTGCAGCAGAAATATTTATTCCGTATTTCAGCCGAGGAGCGACCCAGGGGCATGGAGACTCTCCTGGGGCTGATCCAGCCTCTATAATTGGATACCGAAAATTGGTGGAAACATTTGGTGGTTGTTACGGCCATTGGCCGAGAAACAGTACGAATATCAACAAGTTCTGAACCCAACACCCTTCATGGATTGTAGAGCTACATTTTTTTTTTTCTTTAACTGTTGTCTTCCGTTCGCTTCACTCGGTTGAGAAATATGCGAACTACCAACAGATCCTTTTCATTTAAGATCTTGTCTTTACTGTGATTTTAATTAGGTCAATTTGTAATATGGAAATGTAATTTCTATTCTTAATTATTTTCGTAGATATTAAAATTCCAAAACACTGCAAATAGTTTACTGCATCTCTAGCCCATCTTTTCAGTAAAACTGAGGCGAAAGCCTGCAGTTGGAACCACCACATACAGTGGACTTAAGAATGTTCAACTTTTAATTCTTCCAAGGTAGTGTAAGTTCTGAAAGGGCATGTACTGTTGCATTATTTGTTTTTACGAGATTGTTTTATTTGTTACTTGATTTTTAATCAATAAGGGAGAAAAGAAAAAAAACATAGTCCATCTTAGCATAGAAATTATTCTATGCCTCCTCAAAAACACTACTTCACTTCGGATTGCATTGAAAATCAACTCTTTAAAGTCCAAAACGTTCTTCATTATACTTCTCAATCGAAGAGCTTTGTTTAGCTAAAAAACTATGGACCATATCCTATTATAACAACAACCTAGTGCTATTTTATCTCTTTGTTGCAGAATTTAATCCTTAGATCTTCCACTCATTGTGATGAGCATTTAGATTTGAGATTGCCAACACTTTTCAGCAGCTCCTCAAGCAAAACACCTTCCATGAATGAATTTTCCGTCCTTCTCTCTGTACGAATTTGATCTTGGTTTAATCCCCTTTCGTTGAACAATAACTTCATGTCGATGGCTTGTTCTGTATACCAGAAGCATGGAAGTAGAATGTAGATATATTCTGTGGATAAGTAATTTGTATCACTGAAAAGGGTGTAGAGTGTTATAAGCTTAATGCATTTCCTTTGTTCGGTTCAATGAAGTTCCCAAATTGAGGTTAGAAGCTGTGCTGATCCGATAAGTGACTCAATATTCTCATAATTCCCAGTACCGATTATTTTTTGAAGAGTTTTCACTTTTTCTAATATAATGTTGGGTGATAAATATAATTATTATACATTTTGTGCAATAACTGATGACTTTTAATTAATAGTCCAAGAACTGGGGACGAAAAATGCGTATTATAAATTATGACATTGAATAAACTTTAATTTCAGATCTGATAGACGTCTGTAGTTCTTATAGGTAGGTACCTTTACTGTATTATAATGCTTGGTTTCTGTAATATTTACCTTCATAACGTTAAAATTAGATCAATTTTCGTAGTTAGAACAAAATGTATTATATGGAGAAAGATATCTCGATACCTCTTAGACCTTCAGACGTCTATTAGCTCTCAAATCGAAGCTTATTTAATGTAAATCAATTTATTTTATAATGAGTATTTTCTTAAAATCTTAGTTCTGTAATATTTACCTATATAATGTTAAAATGAGGTCATTTCCTGGATTTGGACCGTTTTGGATGGCCGCCATTTTTTATTCCGACCAGTTTGAGGGGGCAGAAAAAAAAATTTGTACAACTTTACTAAAATGTGAAATCACATTGAAAATTTTCTTCTAAAAATACCCTTTTTCGGCCCTCTTGGACTATAACATAATGTACATTAACCATGAAACTTCCTAAGGCAATAATATTTTTTTCCATTTGTTAAAATAATTCCTAAAAAATTAAGTGGTAAGTTGATACTATTTACAAATTATACTATTTAAAATGGTGAGATAAGAATATACTACTTTATTTAGTCAATTAATAGCCCAACAAATGTTTCTGACTTCTTCTAAGGACATGAAATAATGGTTGTAACTTTGTCTCTAAAGAAAAAAATTATAACATCTATTGGAAGAAATGTCCTAATTATTTTTCCTTAAATTAATTAAATATAAAATTCTGAGTAATTAATGCTGGAGTGGAGAGCTTTGAATAAAAATTTTGTTAAAAATGTTTTAAAATATATGACACAACGTTGCAGATGGAACTGAAGTAAAGGTTGGAGAGTATAATGGAGTATCCGAGGAGCTTGACCTCAACAGGGGTAAAGGAATCAGGTCAGTAAAAGATTTTTTTTTTTTTTTTTAGGTTATTAATATTCTGGACCTATTTAAATGCCGGTGATTTTGAAAAAGTTTTTAATTTAAATGATTTTAACAGTTTTAAGACTCAAGATTATTTATGTACGGTGTAATATTATACATTCAGTTGCAAACTACTGATATATAATAATGTGTTGTTTTTTAAATGTAGCAAATTAAATTATCAAACTGGATATTTCGTAAGGTTTACATCAGGGCGTGTCAAAATTGATTAAAACAAGGACCATTCAATGCATGTGATAAAATTCACAAGTGGTGCCATCATATACAAAAGAAAGATCCTAAAACTACATTCTAAAGTTAAAATTCAATAATATAGATATTTCATTAAAAGAAAAATCTTGTTTGCTCAACCCACGACTTTCACTTACCTCCGTTGTTAAAATCAATTTAAAAATGTTTAAATATATTTAGAAAAAATCTGGTGCGGGCAACTTGGGGAACCCGTGGCTGAGTGGCTAGCGCGCTAGTCTCTCATGCTACAGGTTCTGAGTTCGAATCCCAGGTCCGGCGGGGCTTTTATAAGGATGTAAAAAAATGTGGATTCACTCACAACCTCTCCCCCGGGTATGTGAGACCCGTCAGCTAACTCACAAAATTAGTCGCCGGGAGTGATGACCCTACACTTAAAATTGCATTGTGAAACGTGAGTGTAAACTCCAGGAATTTACACCGCGAGGCCCAGGGCCTTCACGGCCTGTCGCGCCACTGGAAGGAGATAAGACTGGTGCGGGCAACACGCTACTTTCACTTACCCCCGTTAAAATCGATTCAAGAATTTCAAATAAGGAATTAATTAAATTGATGTTCTAAAGAAGCATGTTAATTATTTAAAAATCGATTTGATTATTATCTAAAACAATCAGTCAGTTTCATCACTCTTTATTAACTTTTACAAGCTTGGATATAAGATAATATATTTTCAAAAATCGTTAGCTTTCCAACTGTATATTATACATGTATATTATTGTTCTTATGTTCAAAAAAAAAAAAATTGCATTTAATAAATATTTTTGCAGTTTTCTCCTTTAGTTGAATATCTAATTCGTCCAACTTATATAATTACCAATGATATGGCTATTTTTATTGAATCTACAAAATTAAAGGTACTTTAGAGGAAAAAAATGAAAAATTTCGGCATTTAAGCCCTGTCAGCCTATTTCAATCAAAGTGAAACCTACATGATTTTAAAGCCCATTAAATTTTACATCGATATAAGGAGTTTAATAGAAATCGTTATAGCCGTTTTTGAGAAAATCGTAAAAAGGTGCAAAATGCATAGTATCAAGTAGCACATCCGATCAGCCGATTTTAGTGAAAAAGTTTCTGTAACATTCAGTATTATGTAACTTCCTTTCGTTTTCGAATTTAATGTAAATTTAAGAGTAATATTTTATTCAGTTTCTTTTCTATATTATAAATCTTTTGCAGCCAGACAGGTAAGAATCTGATGACTTACTATCTCTACGCAAGTTGACTTGCAAAGATTAACGTTAATTGTTTATTTTTTTATAAATATGTATCTAATTACAATTAGTGTAATAGAAATACTTAATTTTTAGTTTATTGAAACTTATTCAATTAAAAAAAATAATAAATTTGAAGAAAAAAAAAAATCACCAATGCATACCATTAAACTTGTTCAGACCACTTTATTGCCACTTTTCTCGTTTCATTGTTGTTCCGAATCTGCCCCTTAAAAATACTTGAATATTTTTATTCTATTTTTTTGTTTAGATTCCGTTTTTTTTAAAGAAATTATTTGTAGTTTTTAACCGGACTTATGATGCTTTTAGGAAGCAGCGTGGTCTAGTGCGTAGAGCGCTAGCCTACTGTGCTCTGGGTCCTGGGTTCGAATCCCGACTATGGCGGAATATTATTTATTCTGTTATTTCAGCCGAGGGGCGATCCTAGGGTATGGAGACCCTCCTGGGGCACACCCAGCCTCAATCAATTGGGTACCCTAAAATGGGGAAAAAACCTGGCGGCTGAGCGTGATCTCGGTCGAATCGCCTCATTGCACGGCCGTTGGCCTAGAAACAGTACGAATCTCTACATGTACTGAGCCCTAGGGAACGGGGTAGCCGAATGGGTTAGCTTGCGTTGCTTTGACGCGCGTTGCCCGGCAACCACAGAGAACCAAAAATTGGAAAAAAAAAAAAAAAAAACGAGTTCGAGTCTCGATTCCGGGAGGGGACTTTTATTTCGGCATTTATACCCCGCCCTCACTCCCTGGTCCGAGAAACTCCCGTATAGCCTTCAAAGGCGAGGTAGGGGCGAAAAAAAAAAAAAAAATGTACTGAGCCCAAAACTCTTCATGGGTTGCAGTGGTACAGGGTTTTTTTTTTTTTTTTTTTTTTATGATGCTTTGTGATATTTTTCAAGTTTTTTTTTTTTTTAAACTGAAACCTTACGGTATACATAAATATGATGAATATATATATATATATATATATATATATATATATATATATATATATATATATATATATGTTAATAAAAACCGGTAAACAAATAGGTCTCGAATTAAGTACCGATAAGACGAAATATATGATTAGTAGCAGAAATGGTGGCGATCTTGATGAAATTAATATTTCAGGGCATACTTTTGAACACGTAGAGAAATTCAAATATTTAGGTTCAATGATAACAAGAAAAAATTAAATCCAGGAAGAAATAAAGTCCCAGTTAAAGGTGGGAAATGCGTGTTATTATTCAGTTGCTAAATTACTTAGCTCGCGGCTTCTGTCTAAAAACTTAAAGGTTAGAATTTATAAAACTATTATTCTTCCGACGGTTCTTTACGGATGTGAAATGTAACGTGGCCACTTACTTTGAAGGATGAACAACGGCTTAAGGTTTTCGAAAATAAGGTACTGCGTAAAATATTTGGTCCGAAGAGAGATGAGGCCACTGGTGAGTTTAGAAGGTTGCACAACGCGGAGTTGCGGAGTTTGTACCCTGTGAATATAATTGAGTTGATAGCATCGCGGAGACTCAAATGGGCGCGTGAAGTTGTTGGGCTCGGTGAGGAACGGATTCCGAGAAAGTTGGTATTCGCTGAACCGACTGGCAGGCATCCGAAAGGTAGGCCGAAGCGTCGATGGGAGGATTGCATTAAGGCTGATCTCGGGGGCTTGGGCTTGACCGGTGAGCATTGGACGAGTATGTGCAGGCGAAGTTTGGTGGTATCGGCATCAACCTTCGGGTTCGGTAAGCCTATTATTATTATTATTATTATATATATATTATATATATATACATACATACATACATACATACATAATACATAGTCTAATGTGAATAAAAACCTTTTTTATTTCTTTCATTAAATATTTTTAATGTAAATATGAAAAAATATTAAATACATAATGGTTGACCGTTTGTAAAATCTGATGGACGAGATGGTTCGGGTGGCGGTCAAAAATGATCAGAAAATAGTGAAAAACTACTTATTATCCAATGTTTCGACCCACATTGCTTCCAGGCAAGAGTCAAGAACCAATTTCCCAAATGAAATATACGTTCTTCTCGCTTACTAGTAAGACTTTTAAGGAGGTTGAAATTATCTGTATACAAAGGAAAAATAGGCAGTTACTTCTTAACCCTTGTCTAGAAGCCCTGATGAAGACCCGCAACGTGGGTCGAAACGTTGGATAATAAATATCATATCATCCTTCATATGAAGAAATAATATTTTTTTTTTAATGAAAATGTTTATAAACAGATCGATATTAAAAAGTGTAACTGTTCTATTAAATAATAGTTATTTTTCGATGTCGATACATGAAATAATTGTATTAACTGTAACTTGGATCGTACTGATATAAATTAAAATTTCTATCACCCTCCCTATCTCCAGTCAAGTACACCATTGCCTCATTTATTTTATTTCACGTGTTTTCTCATTTCTCCTCCTCTTTCACTTTCTCCATCCTAAGTATATTTGAGTGCTAATGCCTTTGGGTATTTCATTCCTCCTCAGGTGAAGTTAATACCCTCCGTTCGTGGCTTCCTATCACTAAGTATTTAACTGGCTTGAGATGGCTTTTCGCTCACGACGTGCGGGAGGAGATATCCTCTTATTTCTCCACCGTTTTCATTACCTCCTTGCTCTAATGATTTCCTTAGGCTGCTAGGATACTTTCATTTTTAATTTTCAATTACAAGTCAAGATTAATCTATTAGTAAATATTTTTAAATTCCTCATTGAAGATTAGAAATAAAATAATTTGAAGTAAAATGTGGAACAAGTGTGTTTATTATGTTCCATTATGAATTATAAGCCATACACGTATATACATTATAGTTCGCTTCGTTTTAAATCATTGCTGATCTGAGATTGTTACAGTAAATAGTAAAAATAAAGTTAAACAATTCATTGTCCATTGATGTGTATTATTTTTTCTCTCGATTTCATGATTTTATCTTATCGTTTGATTAATTATAATCATCAGATTATAGTTTTCTCCGCTTTAGTTATGTGCCTAATTTATTTCAATTTTTGTGAGAAAAAAAAATTCTTCTTTAAGTTTGTACATTTTTTCACGTGTGATTACTAACTTTACCGTCATCGGTTTGTTACAAGACACAAGTAAATATTCTAAAAAATGTAGTATGAATTCTCATAATACGTCTGAAATCTGACCTAACTAAATATAGTTAATGAGGTTGCTTTAAAAAAATTGAGATGAATGAAGTTTCAACAAAAATATTGTGGTTTATTTTGAACAATTGTGTGGAACTGAAGTTTCTTTTGGTGGCAAAAGTCACTTCCTAACCTGTTCCATTTCTTTCCCAGCCACTAAGGTCTCTTTTTAATAGAGAGATATATTTTGAATGAAATATTCTCAAAGAAGTTTTTAGAAAAGATTGGACAGTTTTATCATATTTAATTACTTCAGTATGGTGTACATTTGAGTAATAATTTTAATTATTATTTACAGATAATTTTCATTGTTGTTTTGATTTTATAGTGATTAATAATTATCTATTAGCACGTTAAGTATGAAAAACTGAAATACCGTCTAACATTTATTTTTTTAAAGCTGTTGAATGTATCAATATTTTTATTTTTCATTTTATAGTGTAAAATAAACATCTCCGTCTCCTTATATTTTCATTTTTATTGTTTTAGATGGGGAGATGGGAGAGATCCACCGAAAGATAGAACCCATCAAATTTTAGAACAATCTCATGTAAATGTGGCAATATACACATCACTGGCTGTAGCTGCATCTTTTGGCATTGTTCTTGCTTCTGTATTTCTAGCCATAAATATTAAATATAGGAATCAGAGGTAAGAAGAGTTCTTAACAAATATTCAATATTAGATCATATCACTCTTTTTATCTCACATCACTGCTTATTGTGCTGGAATGGTTCCGCACTTTCTCACTATTCACCTTTTTATCTTCAATTTATTTCCTTTCATTAAATTAATTGCTTAGCGCTATTTATTTGCTCATTTAGTTTATTTACATTTATACTGGGTTGTAAAATATTTTTTTAACGTTTTTAAATATTTCAATTTAATCCATCCTCTCTATGTTCATAAAATCATGTTTTTAGGATTTTTTTAAGGTGCTATTATGCATCTTTATTTTATTTGATTTGCAGCCCTTCTCTGCTTGTTAGGCAATATGGATTTTGCAACAGTGGGATGGTAAGCATGACTGCATAACAACCCACTGCTGCTATTAAAGCAATAACAATATTATCCTGTGCACACAGGTTGCATCAGTCTTCAGATCGGCCACCGTTCTGCTCTGCTCCTCATCCGTCTGGTAGCCTGTCTGGAACGGGGGATCCCTCTCTCCTCCTCAGGGTAGCAGCTTCATCTCCTCTGCCTCACCTGTCCAGTGGTCCTCCAAGAGTAGGTCTTCAACACACATTGAAGTGGGTTGGCCCAATAGTGATCTTCCACCCGTACACAAAATCTTTGTAGTACGGGTAGTTATGGCTGTTGACCGGCCGGAGGAAATCGTTTTCCGTGAAGGCATAGATACCTGTATCTTCAATAATTCAGCTCTTAATGAATCAATGGTGGTGCAGTCCATAATGATGTGCTCAGCAGTTTCTGGGGCATTGCAGCTAGGGCATAGAGGGTCAATGTCTATCACATGGTGAGAAAGCTTTGCTCACTCCCCTCCTGCCTGTGAGATATTGTGAGAGCCTGTAGTCCGGGAGGACCCACTTTGCTTCTAGTTGTGACCGGACAGTGGGCAAGTATTTCCTCAGAGTTTAACCTTTCGGATTTGTCACCCACCTCTGGTTCCACTTTTCTATTGTATCCTCCAAGATAATTGCTTTCCATTTTGCATTAGTTCTCGCTAACCCTTAAGATCTTCTGGCAGACCTGCTGAGCCTCCCCTTTTAAATTTATATTTCATTTCTTCACACAGGAGAAGGTCGAGAGGTACCACTCCAGCTAAGACTTGAACCTCCCCAAGGGCATGTAACTTGCTGAGGGCGTCATACTCTGCAGCTGCTGGTAGACAAGAGCCCACCAAATGCTGTCAAAACACAGCAACATGGCATATCACTTCGTTCTTCTATCAATGTCTGCCCTACTCTAAGCAGGGCATCAGTGGTTCCCATACCTTTTCTGGAGCCATATTCCCATGGGTAACTTGCCTTGCAAAAACTTGTTCCAGATTGGTAAGGATGAGGTTCTCCAGGACTTTGCTCATTACAGGGAGGAGACATGTAGGTCTATAGGACTTGAGAAGCTGCTTACCCCTGTCTACTCCCTTGTAGAGGAGTCTCAAATAGGCAATTTTCCAAATTTTGTAATTTCCTATCTAGGCAATCATTGTAAATACCCAGTAACAATCTTCAATATAGGGCATACTATTCTTCAGAATCACCAAGTCAATAGCATCAAGTCCTGGAGTCCGACCAGTTTGCTGTTTGGCTACAGTAGTACAGAATTTTGTTTAGGAAGACGCAAAGGGTTGTTCCTTCAACTGTTGATGATAACCAAATTCAAAAAACTACCTGAAAGATGGCAACATGTAATAGATCAAAATGGGTCCTATATAATGATTAAAAATATAATAATTAAAAATGTTTACAAGAATCTTAAGTTTTTATTTAAATCACCAGTAAAAAACGCTACTAACTTATTTTACAATAATATAATAATTACTTAATTTTAATCAAGTATTTATAATGCTTTAAAATAAACAAATCATTAGTGTAAATTACAGATGAAATGTGCTTAGGAATATACAGAAATAATACAGAATGATGTTAGAATGGTTGACTGTATATACGTGTATATAGAGAGAAGTTGATTCGGGTTGAAGTAATCAAAACAATTAAGTTTCTATTAATTAATTGTTTTGATGACTGCATCCTGAATTAACTTCTCCTCAATAAATAATACAGGTTTACTAATACACTTATGAGAGTATTTTAAAGTTTTATGTTCAATAGATGATTTACTTTTCTTTCTTATCCTTCATTTATTTGTCCAACAAAACATACAATACACAAAGAAATATATCGTATATACATAGTATATGATTTTAGTCCTTCTTTTTCCCAGGGCTTATGCTTTATTTGGTTGTTATTGTGCATTTTGCCTTTATTTAACATTTACATAAAGAGGAGAGGGACTGTATGTTAAAAAAATAAATAAATCAGGACTATATGTTAAATAATTTATCTTAAGTAGGAAAATAGTTTACAATAATTTATTTGGAGAGAAAATTAAAATTTTCAAAACTCTGTTAGACACTTTAAGGCAGTATCATGGTAATGTGGATGAGGCATGGGGCTTGAGTTCTCTGGTTAGAATCCAGATGTAGCAGGATAATAATTCAATTTGTTAAATTAAATTAAACCGTGGGGCGACCCCAGAACTCTCCTATTCTCTGTAAAGAACTGGGGGAGAGGAAGGAGGGTGGAAACCTAGTAGCTGAGCATGATCCCAGCCTAATCAGCTCCTTAGATGGAGGTTAGCTAAGAAATTAATCCTAATATATGCAGAGCCCAATACCCTTCATGGGTCATCTAGGTATAGGTATTCAATGTTTTATATTTCCAATCATATTATAAATGAATGAAAATAAAATATTATTATTGTACTGTTAGTTCCCTTAGATATAGAAATTGAACATTTGTAGTTACATTTGTTTAGAGCATACAAATAGTATGACATTAAATTAGAGCATACAGATCACTGACCTGCCCAAACCGGTTTGTCCGATTACCATAAAGCACATCTTGACAGAGTGTAGGGCTTTATAATACTCCAAAACACATTATGCAATCGACACTGACTTACAAACTGTTTTACAAGACAACATAAAAGGCAGTATTTAGTACATTTAGTAAATTTGAGAAAAAATATAAAAGAATGACAAGATACACTTTTAGAGAAACTACCCATTGGCAGCCCTCAAACAACCTTGTCTTAAAATCTTACATTAATGGAGAAGATTGAGGGTCAGAAGGTGGAGTGTTATAATTATGATATATATTAATTTTGCAAAATCTTTTAGGTTAATACTTCTCACTAATTCCTTTTATTGCAAACATCAATATGAAAACTTTTCTATCCAAATCTATAACTTATTAACTACTTAATTTATTTTAGGTACATTAAAATGTCAAGCCCCTATCTGAATAATCTCATTATTATTGGGAGTATGCTGACTTATTCCTCAGTCATATTCCTTGGCCTCGACTCCAGGCTCACTTCCATAACAGCTTTCCCGTACATCTGTACTGCAAGAGCATGGCTGCTGATGGCAGGATTTTCATTGGCGTTCGGTGCCATGTTTTCGAAGACTTGGAGAGTGCATTCAATTTTTACTGATGTTAAGCTCAATAAAAGGGTAAATTATAGACTATTTATGTTATTCTTTCTTTTTTTTAACTTTTCTAATTTAAACTAATTGAAATTTATATAGGTGATAAAAGATTACCAGCTCTACATGGTAGTAGGTGTTCTGTTGGTTATAGATCTGGCATAATGACAACATGGCAGATCACTGATCCATTTTTTCGTTCCACTAAAAGAATGGAACCATATGTAAGTTTTTTATTTAGAATATTTACAGTTATGAAAGTTTGATATAAAGATTTTTCAGGCAGATAATGTTACAATATTTTGCCGTACAATAATGCAATTTTTTTTATACAAAATAATAATTCAATCCATGAAGTCAAAGGATGTTTCGTGACAATTTGATAAACGTGTATTATATGTAAAGAGTACAAGTTCGAATCCAGCCCTATCAGCGCTAACTTGTTTTCAATCATAACTGAACTAACAAATATTTGATACAGACCCTTTGTCTACTGAGGCAATCATTACTGCTATGAGCATTGTGATTTTTTTTCAGAGGTCATTAAGCTAACCCGTATTCAATAGTTTTTTATACTTTAATTCATGTTAATATAAATAGATACTAATGAATGAACCAAATTGCTGAATAATGAGTCTTTGATATGTGATTCCCAACTGGGATCAAACATAAAGTGTCTAAGTATTTATCATAAACCCTCAGCTTTTCACAAAAAATTAATGCCCTTAAAAAGATAATAAAAACTCCATTAATAAAAAAACAACATTATCTCTTATAAGCATTTATTTTATTATAAGCCTTTTATTATAAGCATTTAATGTTATCAGTCATTATATGGAACATGATTATTGTTTATTTTATTTTATTTTTAGCCACATCCACATAGTGAGGATATTGTTATAATTCCAGAAAATGAATATTGTAGAAGTAATCACATGAATATTTTTGTTGGAATCATTTATGCCTATAAAGGATTACTGATGGTAGGTCAACTCATTAATACAGTAAGCTCTTAAAACATTTATAAGAAAAAAACAGAACACCCATAATATATATATATTCTTTTTTTCAGATATTTGGAGCTTTCCTTGCTTGGGAAACTAGGCATGTGAGCATCCCAGCATTGAACGATTCAAAATATGTTGGCATGTCAGTTTATAACGTTGTACTCATGTGTGTAATGGGAGCAGCTATCTCCTTTGTTCTGTCCGACGAGCAGAACGCAGCTTTCGTATTAATCTCTGTCTTTATACTGTTTTGTGCCACCATTACACTTTGCCTCGTATTTGTACCAAAGGTGTGCTATGATAAATTTTCATTACTAATAAGTCCTTGTAATGGATACATAAGGTATTGTTATATCATGGATATTATAGTTTAAGTTAAATGTTAACTTTTCTTTACAGTTGGTAGAACTACGGCGTAATCCACAGGGTGTCATAGACAAACGTATACGTGCCACTCTACGTCCTATGTCGAAAACTCGGCGTGATTCTTCTGAGCTGGAAGAGCAACTAAGAGAAGCTAAATCATCTAATCAAAGATGGAGAAAGTTACTTCTTGAGCGTGATGCTGAATTGCAAGCCCTTTTGAGGCTCCTTGGGCAGCAAGAAGACAATAACACTAGGCAAACAGCGCCTCCTCCAGCAGCAGAACTGACACAGCTCAAACGTGAGCGTAAGTTTTTTCAGATTAGGTTAGAGAGATCCTGAAAAATGGTTTCATTTGTGGTTGGCAAAAATGGTATGGTGGCAAAAATGGTTTCATCAACTTCAAAAAAGGAATATTTTATAATTAAGCATACATTTTAATTATCTTAATTAAAGAATTTTATTGATTTTTTTACATTATTTGAATAAAATTTGATTGATACATTGTTTTTTATATATTATTTCATAATTATCAGATTTATTAACTATAATCATATAATTTATAATTATATGCATCATGCTAATCACTTTTTCATTTCCTAGTAAAAAAAATAAAAATATTTTTTATAGATTTGGCAAATTGAACAAAAATATTTAAATTAATATAATTAAATGTCAGTGTTCATGATGCTAAGCTTACACTGTTCAAATAATGGCTTAAACTATGGATTCTATGGATAATTATTGAAAATAATTACTAAAAATTATTTAATCTAGTAAGGAATTGGAATTTGAATCTTATCCAAAGGGCTGATTGTTATCCAATTTATTAATTAACATGAACACAAAAAATAATTTGATTTATTAAAAACAACATAATAATTATTGAACATTGTAATTACTTATCATTTAAAACTTAGCTGATTGTCTTGATGGAGGGTAGATTTTCTGGCTAATCTGAGATATGTCTCCGTCCTTCGGGTCTGTCTTTATGATCACTTCTCTGTGAATACCCCAGCTCCTGCCTTCTCCATCCACTGCTAGGGGCATTCTTTTTTTTCATTGGTAAAATTATTTCGGAGAAAGAGTATCATCTTATGGATTGGCATGGCCCTTGCATCAGATGGTGTTGTCGATTTCTGACTAAGATCCATCCAAGGGTTTGGGAAATGGATTACCAAAAAATACTTAATTGGTTTATCAATGCAGTTACAATTCGATGCACTTTCTTTCCACAAGAGTTCTACCAGTTATTATTTAAAAGCTTCCTGGCAGTCTTATTTTGCAGTCCTGTGTTAGCTAACTCCCTTTTTCTTAAGCCAGATAACATATGACATCTTCCAGTTAGCCAAACCCATTCTATTTCAATCTACAAACATTTTTTAAAATCAATCTACTTGATATATAGCAATAATATGTGTTTTTTTTCAACATTAAAATCATGAAGTAACTGTTCCCAATAAATAAAATATTAGTATCACCATTATTTTAAAGAAAAATTAAGGAATATACTACAATTTATGATTATGATTTCAGCTGCAACAGAAACAACAGAAATTAGTTCAGTATGCTCAAATAACTCATCGCATGAGACAAAGGAAGAATATCAAGCAAATCAAATAGACACACCAGCTCAAAAGTTAGTATAATTTTATGTCTTTTTTAATGATAAATGAAGTCACTTTTTTTCTAAATAAGATAATTGATTAATATTTATTTTATTACAGAACACTTTTGTAAAACATAGCTATGAATTTCTTATTTTTCATCTGTAAACATTTAATTTAATTAAATGGACTTATTTATTCAGTTTGCAACACATTATTTAACTATGATATGATAGAAAGAACCTTTATTAGTCAAAACCTTTATTTAAAAAAAAAAATTTAACCGGCCAACTCTCCTCCGGCCATGGACTATCTCCTTCAATAATCTTTTAGGAGTTTCATGTTCCTCCATCCTGGCTACATATCCAGGCCATCTCAGGTTATGTCGCTTGATGACGCTAACAATGTTAGGCTCTCCAAAGAGATTGTAAACCTCTTCATTTTTCCTTCTTCTTTACTCTCCACCAACGAACACCAGTCCAAAAATCCTTCTGAGTATCCTTCGCTCAAATGCGGCCAACCTCTGATACATCTCCTTTACCATGATCCATGTCTCCACTCTATACGTAAGGGCTGGGCGAATCAATGTTTCTTTTCCTGGTTTTCCTGGTCACTGACCTGCTTCACAGATGCTGCCTCAAACCAAAGATTTTTTGAATCATGAAAAAGACACATCATGTCCCTCAGATAGAAGTGTGGACTGGGCATTAAATTCTTTAAAAAATATTTATGTTTAAAATTATTATTACTTATAAAGCAAATCACCTTGATTGCTATCCCTTTTATAATCTAAATTTATTAATATTTAAATTTTATTTGCAAGCTCATGTTGTGAACAGACAAATTAATATGAATATATAATATCATAGGTATGAATTATTTCCTAGCAGAAAGAAGACAATCTTTTGCAATAACCAAACACCAGTGGCAGCTCTTGAAGAAATGAGTAGTGGTGGCAGCCTATCAGTAATATCTGAAGCTAAACAGGCATCTAAATTGACTGGTCACTCCCCTGCAAGTCAGGCTTCTAGCAAGGTACAGTTACTTTTTCCTCCATCATTAAAAATCTTACTGCTTTAACTCAAATTTATTCCATCTGAAAAAATTGCTTTTTGCTTTCTTGTGTATGAAATATGTAGTATGATTGTGAAAAATTTGAATTTTCAAATTATAAAAGTTTAACCTTTAAAGTCAATGCACACAAAATAGTGTGTGAGCCTACGTTAAGTCGAGTTCTAAAACAAATAATTACACAAAACTGAAACTACCCACTTGTGAAAAGTAGTTCATAATCCTTTGAACTTACAGCAATTTTTCACTAACATCAACTTATTGAAATTACCTCTGTATAAGAGAACTCTTACCTATTTTTAACATTTTATTTAAAATGGCTTCAATAATTATGATTCACCTTATTATATTATTGTATATTAAAATCCCCTTTAATGTCTGTTAGGTTTTATCCTCATTGAAAAAGTTTGTGAGGCCTTAAAAGCTAATTTTTCTAAACTTGTCCTCATAAGTACTTTTAATTTTCTTTTATTGAAATAAATGACCAACAAATTACATTGTTAACAGTAGCAAAATAAGTGTAAATATAGTCATGTCAAATAAACCTCATAATAGAGTCAGTTTTAACTTTTTTGTTAGGTGAAATTTGCTAAAAACATCAAAAGTCAGGGGATTTCCTGAAGCTAATTTTCCAGATGATTTGATTAAAATTATTTTGTCACAAATAAAATAATAGAGTTATATGCTTCATAAATCTTATTTTTAGAAATATTCTTTTAGCCAATCTAAGTTTGATTTTAATTTTCAGGAGTAAGTACAGATAATTAATATTTTTTTCACATAGGCTGTTTCTTGGGAAGAGTGCCCAACAGAGACTAGCTCACTGAGGAGAAGGCAGAGTGGACCTCGTATTCCTCCAACTCGAACCCCTCCTCCTACCAGAAGAACATCTGTTCCAGGAAGAAGAGCACCAGCTTTTGTTCACCAGGACGAACTGTGGCTGACACAGAGGCATTGCAAGGCTAGATGTACAAATGTCAGCAGTCCTGATGGTAAACTACTTTTTTTCTATTCTTTGCTAAATTAGCTGTTTATTACAACAGCTAGAATAGATAACCTTTATTAGCTTATTAATTTATTTATAAAAAAAATTCTAGAATATTTCTCATGCAATATCTTTTTTCATATTTTTATGAATAAATCATATTTGCAGTGTTTTTTCTATTTTGAAAAGGACCACTATGCTTCCTAATGGAATTAGTTATGTCCTTTTATAATTGAAATCCTGATTTCCAAAATATGCTACTGGAATTTTTATTATTTCATTGATATTTTGACTTATATGTATTATAATTCTTTAATTTAATTGAAATTCGTGATCTAAAAAACACCTAAAGCCTTAAAGAATGTGTTTGAAAATTGTAGTTGATTACCAATTTCCTATGTACACATTCAATTCCACTCTAAAGCATACTTAAAGATTTCCCCCAAAATGCAAAGTGAAATTTATTAATTTAGTATAAAAAATATTCTATATTTTGATTAAAAAATAATCTAATTTGTTGGTTTAAAAAAAAAATGAGGAATTTTGGCATTCCTCTAAAATTTCCTGGAAGGGGTATACTATTTCTCGTAAATTCATGATGAAGTTATGCTAATGTATATTTGCATAAGGGTGGTTTTAATATAGAGATTAACAGTAATTCATTAATGAAAAGTGAATGTTGCAAGAAATTATAGGCCAATTATAGTATGAAGTCAACAAATTAGTCTAACGATTACCTTTTATCAATTGCAAGTTAAACTATAAGTTTGTCATTTTTAAATATTCATTCATGCTACAAATAAATTATTATTTCTTATTTCCCTAGTCTGTGAAGAAGAGGTTTCAGTTATACAAAGATCTGTCTCTGAAAGAAGAGACAAGTGCTGCCACAGCACTACAAGTGGAGGCCTACAGCAAGCACCAAGGCCTGTTGGAGGAGGAAGTTTAAAAAAGCCAACACCAGCTCACGTACAAAGCACACCTAATGTTCTTGCAGGTGCACTGTCCGAGGGTGAATTACTTGATCTTTCTATACTTCCTATTTTCCAAAAACTTCTCACAGAACGTAAAGGTGCAGCAATTGCTTCATGTCCAAACATTGCAATAAAATGTGACATTGTTGAATACCTTTAGGTTCTTTGATACGGTTGTAAAATGTTTGCATGACAAGGAGGGTCATCAATAGTATTTCACAAAACCAAAAAATCAGAGGAACTCTAATATTTAGATAGCTGAATTTGAGAGTAGTGTTTCAAAAATGGAATTCATTAGTACTTAGTTACATGAGTAACCAATTTTGTGTATTATTATTTATTTTATTGAATTTATCTCATTTTAAAACAAACTTTTAATACCAAACAACTATGAGTGATATCATGCAGTATTTTTTAATGAAACAAAATCAAATAAATGTTTTTACCAGAAGTTAGATAATACAAAATTATATGATCTCATCAATAAGATAGAAAATATTAAGGTATTAATATTTATCAAGGTATGAGTCATCCAATTTATTTATTTTTTAAATTACTTTATGAAATAAAATTGTTTTTAATGTATAAACATAATTTTAAGCTCTTCAAATCTACAATTACGTTTAGAAGAGCAATTGATTCTAAATTCTACAAACCATTTTAACCAGAATGGAAAAGTCACCATTTTTTCTATGGCTCTAGGTATATAGTTCTTAATTAATAACCTGAATCAGCAGTTTTCCAGTTTTGGCTGTTAGTACCACCTCGGTAAGTACATGGTAAATATGCTGGAAACATTACATAAAGAATACAGGCTTACAATATATATATATATATATATATATATATATATATATATATATATATATATATATATATATATTAAATTATAAATAACTTTTTTTTTTAATATTCTAAAATACTCCACGTTTCGTATGACATTTTTATTTAAATATTTATTATTTATCCAGATATTATTGTAACAATGAATAGTATTCAAATATATGATAAAAAAATGCTAACATATCAGTTGAATTAACACTATGACCCAGTATCAATAATTTTATTTAAAAAAACGGAATTTAATTAAGCACATATTTTACAGTTTTATAGCATAAATTAAAAGATAAGTTCGGACAGTAATTCCTTCAGATAAATGAAACCATTAGAAAATTCATCAGGACATATCTTCTTTAAGCTATGGTAATTTATTAGGTTAAGAAATGAAAAACAAATGTCAAAAGTGCTGATAATATGTTTATATTATACATAGTATAATTCAAAATTATATAATTTCTCTCTTTAATTGAATATATAATTTTAATATATATAATTTAAAATATTTAAAGGTAAATTTTGAGCCAAAACAAAAACTTGTATGTATTTACTATACAAGGCCAGATATAGTAAGTTGTAAATTAATTTCAAACAATAATAAAAATAATAATTAAACAGTAATTTTTTTTTTCAATTTTAAAAAGAAGTAAATTCTTCCTGTTGTGGTTTTTATGACAAACCATCAATGTTGAATAGGCATCAGAACACTTGCATTATTTCTTATGGGATATATTCATATTCTTCTCTCATTAGAGCCCTAAACTCTAATAGCAATTCCAGGTAAATGGTAAAGTTAGTCATACCTTGAGGATGGTAACTTGTCTGACTCTTTATATGGTTTCTGTGAAACAGAACTTGTGAAATTATAATAATTTAAATATTAGATTGTGATGATGACTCTGCCTATTTATGCAAACAATAGTGAATTTGTTGTTATTTGATTTATTCCTTACATATTAATATTTTATTTAAAAAAAAAAAAAGTGTAAAAACTTCCATTATTATGTCATTGAACATTACGGGTTCTTGAAAGAAAAATTAGCCAAATCAGAAAAATAAATAAAAAAAGACAATCACACTTAATAACTAAGTAATTTTCCTACTGTGTTCTTGACAGAATTGGAATCTAGTGCTTGTGAGTTGAATTTTAAATTTCACTAATTGTCTCTATCCTTCATTTTATATATTTTTCAATCTTTTAAAATAATAATTTGTCTTTCTTTAAATGTTCTATATATTTGTGTGCTACAAAATTTTATGATAATATGATCTTTAAAAATAAGAATAGGAGTTTTCTCTGTGTATTAACAATGTGTTTTGATAAGTAATAATATATGTATGTAATTATAGATAGCCTAATATAATTTGCTCAAAATGTCAATTAAATGTGTTTCTTTTTCTCATGAGACATTTAATATTGAGCAGATCATGCCATTTTATCACTATTTTTTTTATTGTAGAATTTTAACTCACACATGTTCTTGATTTCTTCCATTCAATACAACAATTTGATGGTTATTATATTTTTTGTGATTCAGAACTTTGTGTCAATAATTTTCTTTGAGGTATGTCAAAAAGCAAATAAAGCAATACTTAAGTTTTATTGAGACAGGGTATACAATTAAGAACAGAATATCAGTTGACGATGTTGATGCAAATGAATGTCAGTAATCCATTACCGGTAACTATGGTGCAAAATAACATAATCCATTAGTGAAAATTGGCTCTAAAACTAAAATTAACATTAAATATATTTATTACTGTTTGAAACACTTAACATAAGATGGAAGTAACCACTGTGTTGACCTAATCTACACACGTCAAATGAGTTCAATAAAATTATCTTCTTTTTTTATTGCTGAATAAATTTAAATTAAGTAATTTAAACAATTTAAGTTAAAATAGAATATTAAATTAAGTCAAAATAGAAGAAAAGGAAAAGTTTCTAATTTATATTGCAAGTTATTCATTTTTTTTTTTGTCATTTTAATATAAAATTGTTTTTTCTTGATCGCTGATAAGAATAATGAGAAATTTCAATTTGATTCATGTTAATCATCTAAGAATGGCAGAAAATTGCAGTTAAATGGTATTTTTTTTGTTATGACCATCAATTTCAATATTGTTCCTTTTAATCCAAGAGAATGAGTGATGTTCACCATTTTTGTAGAAAAATTTAAATTGCAAAAAGTTATATACTCAATAATAAATTCAAGTGACAAAGGTTTAGTTTATTAAAAAAATATAATACTAAAAAAGAGAAAAAAAGGAAATTTTATACTAACGTAATTCAGGAACTAATATTGGTAAATTTTACCCGTAGAACCGATTCATCATATATCATTAGAAATATTTTCTTCAATGTTTATAAGTAATAACAGACATTTTTTATATATTATATTTCAATATCTAACTTTGATGAATGATGAGTATAACTTATTTTAAGAATATATTTGACAGATTGAATTGGTAGTAATATGTTTAAAAATAATTAATTTATAATTTTAGTAGTATTTAGTTTGTTAGCTTTAAACAAACTGCAATAAAGGTATTCATTTGGTTTGACCAGATGTTCAAACAATTTTTGTCATTTATGAACGATTCCCATATTGATTTAACATTGCACAACTAAAAACTATTTTACTTTGTTCTCACCATTGGATGCCATTTAACAAAAATGAACCAATCATCAAAATATGCAAAACACAGATATAGCTCATTGTAAAGAGAATCAGAACTTACTATTTTCAAAAGAAAAGGACCATCTCTTGGTTCATGTATCTTCAATGAAAAACCAAAGTTTAATACAATATTGAAAATAGATCACAACATTATGTTTCATGATAAAGAATTTCTAAATCATATAATAAAATTATATTTAAGATAAAAAGAAAGAAATGATTTTATTTAGACGTGTCCAGATTTTCTAACACCATGATAATTGTGACTTGAGATTACTCCAAAAAATATGAGGATTGATTCTCTTTTGCAAAATACATTCAAATTTTAAGCCAAATCTGTATTTGTACAATTACAACTAATTTCTTCTAATAAACATATCATAAGACATTACATATAATTTCAAGTAAAATTATTTATAATCCCCACCATGCGCCTGTTGATGACCCACAAGGGGGTCGAAACGTTGGCAAACAATAAAATAGTTGAAACTATTTAGTTGTTTTTTAATGACCGTCACCGGACTAATTCTTCCAGTAAATTATTTATTTTATTATCTGATTTGAATTCATTATTTTGATAAAATCCAAACTCAGTTTATATCATAAACATGTAATGCTTATTTTTATTTTGGTTTATTCTCTTTTATTTATTACAGAGAGGATTGCAAAAACATTTTTATTTTAAAAGAATATGTCTTGACTCATAATAGTAGGGGTATCACAAGTTTGGTATAATTGAAAACAAAAATAGAGTAAAAGTAATTGCAATAAAAATGACAATGTATTGTTAGCTACAAAATTAATCTATTAATATTTGAACATCAATAACTCAGTTATGATTTTTGAGTAAGTAAATCTGCCATTCATTATGCATTTTAGAAGGAAAAATAAAATAATTAGATATAATTGTTTTCTGCTTATTAGTTATTAAAAATAAAATAAAACAAAATAAGTGATGCTACAAAAGTATAAACCATTTGATGTGAGATTTTGAATAATAAAAACTTTAACAACGTGTATATAGATTTAAAAGATAAAGTTGTGTTGATACTTAATCTAACTTGATGATGTGATAGGTTATAAATTGTTTAATTTTATTTTTTATTTTTAAAGAAGTGTTTTGAATAATTAATGGAGAATAAGTAAGGTTGTGTTGTTATTGAGTATGCTTTAGCTGAAGTAGAAAAATAGCATTTTTTATAATGTTCATAGTGTATATAGTTGAACTGATTTATATGTTTTGTCAAAAAGAACTTGTAAATAATAATATTACAATAATGTGTAAAGAATTGTTTAATTAAATATAGAATTAAATAAGTACGAGAACTGTGTTTATTTTCAGGTGGTCTTAATAATGTATTATTCGTTATTTAATAATATATTAGTTATATTGAGATAATATATCATACAAATTTCAGTGGCATTTATCAGCAATAAGATGTGATTTAATAGAAAATTTAAATAGTTATAAATTGTTTATGGTATTAGAATTTTTTTCAGTTGTTTGTAATGATAAGTATTGGAATTCTTGATTACCAACTAATTACATCCATTTCACAAAAAATAATGGCATAAATCACAATGCTGTTTTCCAAATGAAACATTAGAAATATGCATATTACTAATTTTTTTTTTTTTTTTTTTTTTTTTTTTTTTTTTTTTTTTTAGTCAAGTTTTGATAACTCGAATTTCAAGGAATGTCGCTTTATGTTATAAACATTTTGCATATTAAAGGTTTTTATTTTTAAGCAAGATTAAGAGTGCTTTTATAAAGGATTTGATGAATTATCTATGTTTAAAAAATATGTTTCCACAGGACATATTGTTTTTTTTTTCTTAAGTTAAGAGTTAATCCCTAAAATATTATTTTAGCTCTGTTTTTTTTTTTTTAATGAAATGAGATTTTCTACATGGAATCAAGGAGAGCATTACAGATAAAATATTTGAGTTATAAAATTTGACTATAATTATTTCTAATGAATATCTTTTTTGGGAGGCCATTAATTAAATTAATTTCAGTTTGTTTCTAAAATAATGTAAGGAACTGTAGATAAACCAAGTTAGACTATGAGAGGTACTTATACCCCTTAAGACCTTCAAAACCAAAAAACTTGGAAATTTGGAATTAAATTTTTTTTTTCATTTCATCGAAACTACATACAGAGCTATATTTCCAAAAATCACTTAAAGAATGATTAAAAAAATGGATGTAAATAGTCTTGTAATCAGACCAAACTTAAATTTATAATTCATAACTGTGTAGTTAATAATTTTTATCAAATGTTATCTGTTATATAAAAAGTGATGTGTTTTATAACATATTGCCAAAATAAAAAAAATAAAAATAAATTTTAAAAATATATAAAAAAAAGCACACCTTTAGGAACTATACTATGTATATATGATATGTAATTGTTTGTTCCTGTGTATATATTTATAAATTATTGTTGACGTTTGAACTGTTTATCACATGTTCCTCTTGTTCCAGTTACATAAAAGTATTCGTTTTTTAAATAAATAGGTGAATCACTATTCCATCCTAATTTTGTTTTTCTATTTTAATTTATATCTATAAATGTAGTTTTCATAGTTCAGTGTATATAAATAAATTCAGTTTCGAAGTTTTTAGATTTTCCCTTCCTTTGTGTTTTGAAATTCGTACTATTGAAGAGTTTGGCCAACTGTCCATATAAAGTTTTGTAATATACAGGAAAATAATTAATTTGACCCTAAATAGATTAAAACCTTTTTTAGCCTGAAAATGAAACAAACCATTGCTTTGTATAATTCTTACGGCAGTTGCTTTATTTGGAATTTATGTTAGGATAAAAAATGTTATTCAATTAAAACATTATACAAGAATCTAACATAGATTGTTGTTTGGCTGAGCCCTTCAATTATCACACTAAATAAAAATATTTTAACTTCAAGTTTTTATTCTTATTTTTGATTTTTGTCGATTGGAAAAAAAAAAATCTGGTGCGCTCAACACACGATCTTGTCTTACCTCCCTTGTTAAAATCAATTTAAAATTTTGTAATACATTTAGAAAATAAAATAAATCATTAAAGAATTAATTATATTGAGTTTCAATAGAAATATGTGTTTTATTAAATAATCAAAATATTACTATGTACAACAATCAGTAACTTATATTGGCTTTTCATCACTCTCCTTTAACTTTCACAATTTTGTGTATAAGATAATATTATTCAAAAAGCTTTAGCTTTTCAACAGTATATTATACATACGTATTACGGTTTTTATGTTCAAAACCAAAAAGATTGCATAAAAAAATATATATATTTTTTTTTTTTCTTTTGATGGATATCAAATTCATTTAGCTTATACATTTATCCGATTTTTATCAATGCTAAAAATATGATATGGTTATTTTTATATAATATACAAAATTGAAGGTACTTAAGAGGAAGAAAAATTAAATATCGACACTTAAGACCTGTCAGACTATTTCAATCAGAATGAAACCTACATGATATTAAAGTCCATTAAATTTTACATAGATTTATTGAGTTTAATCAAAATTCCATTAGAGCTATTTTTGAGAAAATCATAAAAAAGATGCAAAATGCATGGTATAAAGTGGCTCTGGTTAGCTAATATTGATGAAAAAGTTGCTGTAACATCTGGGAGGATATAATTTTCTTAAATATAAAATTTCAGTTTCATAAGACTTTTCGTTTCCATGCGAGACTTACCAAGCACGGAGGGAAACACAGAGACGTTTTTGCGAGACTTGGTCATTTGGACTCAGAGTACCCTAAAACGTGTATTTCCTTTGAAAACTCGAATTTGTAAATTTTCACGATCATAATACTTCTCCATACTATATATTCCATATATAGGTAAGTGAAAATAACAATCAATTAAATCAGTGCAAGTTTCAAGAAGAAATTATAATATACGATATTACCAATCATTCATAACTTGAATTCTGTTCTCCCAAATTAAGAGCATTGACACAAATGAATCCCAGAAATACAGATTAATAGATTATACAATCCAAATTCTAGGTTAGCAATGTAGCTAATATTAATGTTTCATTTTTTTTTTATTTATCAAAACTTAATCTAGTTTTGAATTTTGTGACAAGTTAGTATATTATTGTATAAATTGTAAAAAATCATTTTTCATATTTTTATCACTACAGCTGCATGTTTATCCATCTTCCATATTCTTCCTCTAGCTATTTAAGTATAATAATTTGAAAAATGTTTTTTTCACATTCATTATTTAACATTTTTCATAATGAATGTGCTATATCTAAAATACTCAAGATATTAATGTAAAATCAGACAATTTTGGACCTGATAATTTGTACAAATCGTAAACTTAACAATTTTTATTATTATGGGTGAAAATTACTGAATAAAAAGTAAATACCTTTGAAAATTATATTATGGGAGGCGACATTGTTCATGAAGGCAATTTATTAATTATAGATAAATACAAGAATCATACATATAAGAAGAAGATGTAGGGCCCCGCCCTGACGAAAACGTCTGTCCACTCAGTGGACTTTCATTTATGGGCGAAAGAGGTCTTCGAACCCATACCACCGAGAAACATCCAAGGGAGGCTAATAACTATACACTGAGGGGCAAAATAAAAAATGTTGTAGGTTCTAAAATTGGGGATGAAGGTAAATTGAAAATAAAAGAGGACATTGGTGAGCCACTTTCATAATCTTTTTAATGAAAAATAATTTGGATACTGCGTAAGCAAGTTCCTAAAATTTCTTAAGAGTATCAATGAGGAACTGCCAGGCCCCCAACATCCTGCCGTAAACTTTTATAGAATCAGGAAGAAAAACAAGGCTCATGTGGCAGATAAGGGTACTGGGAAAGTTTCAAATCTGCAGAGGGCCAATAAAGCAGAAAGGAGTCAATGCCAATACAATACAATTATTACAACAGGTTGTGCAAAATATTATGAATGCTGACGCTCCTAAGCAGTGTCCTCTAACTGGCTGAAATTGAAAAGCACTATATGCTTTTCCGTTATGTACTGTATGCGTGTGGAGTATGAAGGATTTTCCCCAATGCTGGCTGTAGAAGTTGAAGACATTAAGAAGGCTGTTAAATCGACATCCATGGACACATTGCCGGGGCCCAATGGGGTTTTAATCCTGCACACTAAAATTGTTTGATGTCTCGCACATCATTAAAACCATCATAAAGATAATGCTAAGAGTGGCCTACGTACCAGAACCATAAAGGGGTGCACAATTTTGATATACAAGGAGAAGGGAGATATTAATGACATATCTTCCTGGCGACCCATAACCATACACTCCATTGTGCGCCATATTATAGAAAAGGTTTTATAAAAGGTCTTCTGGAAGCGCATGACAAAATAAGAACCATCGAAGCTATAGATGCAAAAAATAAGTAGAATGATTGCAAAGTGGTTTTCCTTGACATGGTTGGTGCATTAGACAACATTGGATATAGACATATTGTGAGCTCCCTTGGATCGAGAGTTGTGTCACGGGATCTAGAAAGTGTAATATCCGCTCTCCTAACAACCAACAAAATTAAAACCCACTCAACTAGTGAGATCAAGGTGCTGCGTGGAGTGCTCCAAGGTGGTCCCTTGTCTTCTTCGCTGTTCAACCTGACCATTGACCATCTTTATCCCAACCTGTGGGAACAAGATTTTTCCGAAAAATTTGGATACCAATTAAAAAGTGACCAGGAAAGTGTGGTCCTCACAGGTTTCGCAGATGGCCAGGCTGTTTCAGTGCATGACGAGGGGGCTACAGAAATAGTTATTGGCAGAATTCAAAGGACATTTGAGGAGATTGGTCTCATATACATATATATATATATATATATATATATATATATATATATATATATATATATATATATCACAATATGTCTATATCCAATGTTGTCTAATGCACCAACCATGTCAAGGAAAACCACTGTGCAATCATTCTACTTATTTTTTGCATCTATAGCTTCGATGGTTCTTATTTTGTCATGCGCTTCCAGAAGACCTTTTATAAAACCTTTTCTATAATATGGCGCACAATGGAGTGTATGGTTATGGGTCGCCAGGAAGATATGTCATTAATATCTCCCTTCTCCTTGTATATCAAAATTGTGCACCCCTTTATGGTTCTGGTACGTAGGCCACTCTTAGCATTATCTTTATGATGGTTTTAATGATGTGCGAGACATCAAACAATTTTAGTGTGCAGGATTAAAACCCCATTGGGCCCCGGCAATGTGTCCATGGATGTCGATTTAACAGCCTTCTTAATATCTTCAACTTCTACAGCCAGCATTGGGGAAAATCCTTCATACTCCACACGCATACAGAAGAAAAAAAAAAATATATATATATACCAATTAAAAAGTGACCAGAAAAGTGTGGTCCTCACAGGTTTCGCAGATGACCAGGCTGTTTCAGGGCATGACGAGGGGGCTACAGAAATAGTTATTGGCAGAATTCAAAGGACATTTGAGGAGATTGGTCTTGCTATATATATATATATTTTTTTTATTTTTTTTTTTTATTTATTTTTTTTTTTTTCTGTATGCGTGTAGAGTATGAAGGATTTTCCCCAATGCTGGCTGTAGAAGTTGAAAACATTAAGAAGGCTGTTAAATCGACATACACTCCATTGTGCGCCATATTATAGAAAAGGTTTTATAAAAGGCTTTCTGGAAGCGCATGACAAAATAAGAACCATCAAAGCTATAGATGCAAAAAATAAGTAGAATGATTGCACAGTGGTTTTTCTTGACATGGTTGGTGCATTAGACAACATTGGATATAGACATATTGTGAGCTCCCTTGGATCGAGAGTTGTGTCACGGGATCTAGAAAGTGTAATATCCGCTCTCCTAACAACCAACAAAATTAAAACCAATATCGGTGCCCACTCAACTAGTGAGATCAAGGTGCTGCGTGGAGTGCTCCAAGGTGGTCCCTTGTCTTCTTCGCTGTTCAACCTGACCATTGACCATCTTTATCCCAACCTGTGGGAACAAGATTTTTCCGAAAAATTTGGATACCAATTAAAAAGTGACCAGAAAAGTGTGGTCCTCACAGGTTTCGCAGATGACCAGGCTGTTTCAGTGCATGACGAGGGGGCTACAGAAATAGTTATTGGCAGAATTCAAAGGAAATTTGAGGAGATTGGTCTTGCTAATATATATATATATATATATATATATATATATATATATATATATATATTTTTTTTTTTTTTTTTTTTTTTTTTTCTAGCATACGGGGTTTGGAAGCAGTAGGGTAGTGCGCTGGGAATGCGCATGCTACTGCCCACTATGAACACAACTTCATTCTCTTTTTTTTTTTTTAAACTTTATTTATTTGATAATGTACTGTGGTGCAGCTCTAAGGTGTGCATCTAGAGCTGCACCCTAACCACTACTACGATGTAATCCGGTGCGTGGGTGCGCACTTTAATGATGGGGTTGCACCTTGTACCTAGTCTGCCACATCCGTCCGGTCTCAGTCCTCCTCCTACTCTGCTGACTCGCCAAGGTCGAGTGGTCTTACCTTTCCCAGGGTAAAATGGTAAAATTGTAGTTGGTCTCGCTATCAATCCCAGGAAGAGTGTGGGCATCGTTATGAGCAAAGGAGATCTGGAAACAATGATGCTCTTCCTTGAGAATGGAGATTGGCATCCAGAGCATAGCAGAAGGTGGAACAATACAGTACTTGGGATGCTCATTCTTGGGAGAGCTACAATTCAATGATCATTTAGTGACAAAGTTAAATGAAAACCTTAATAAGCTTGTCACCTCATGCTTGCTCAAGCCTGAGCAAAAGTTGAGCGTTGTCAATCAGTACCTGTTCCCGGGTCTTACCTATCCTCTTCAAACAGCCCCCCTCACCAAGCTGGGTTCTGAAATATTAGAGTGCGCTGACACCATGATTTGCAGGAGTGTCAAAGCCATCATTGGACTCCCTTCGAATACCTCCACGACCATGTTGTACACTCCGATAAGGTACTGAGGATTGGGATTGATCCGCTGCCAATGGGAGGCTCCACTATAGCATTGGTCCATTGTCCAGTGACTGTCAAATATACCCGATGCCCTGTTCCAGTCTACATTTAACTATTCAGCTGAGGTGGCTGAATGTGCTGAGAGATTGGGGGTTGATCAGGGACATCGGAATGTGAAAGCTCTACGGCAGTCGCTACGAGAAAACTCATTCGAAGAATGGACCATCTGTAGGTGGCAGAGAATTGGTGGTCAGCACTTTAAAGAGACTCTGAAAGTAAATAAATTTATTTATAAAAATCAAATACTTTTGGGGTATGAATGGACTAACGCACTCAAGCTGAACAACAACTGGTGTCAGCGGACAGGGAGAGATGTTGGGTCCCTCGGTCACAAATGCAACAGACATCCTGAAATTTCAGCACATTTTCTGGAAAAATGTCCCAACAACCCCCTCCTCATAACAAGCCAACACCACCGAGTCAAATATGAATTGATGAGGCTCCTCAAAGAGAGAAACTTCGCCTGCTTTGATGAGGTTTATAGCAGATTAGGATGGATCCACGAGGTATGCTGACATTATGGCATTTCATAACAATGAGAAGTCAGCAATCATTTAGGATTCTGCAATAAGATAGAAGAGTAACGACCACAATCAGGTGGAAAGAGGAAATAAGAAAATTTATGATAAGTGCATCTCTTTCCTGCACAAGAAGTCCTGCGAAGACTCTGGGGAGATACTTCTACGTGAAGGGCTTTTGGTTCAGAGCTCTTGAAACTGTGCCGAACTTGACAAGGAGCTTCTTAGAGAATCTCGGTGTGGATATTGGAGATGTAATATTGGACTCCCTAGATATCATCCATCACTACATGCATGGTATCCGATAGGAGCATGTGTACACAAATACATTTTTTAGTATGTGAAGTAATGTACAAATATTTTGATGTTGTTTTTTTTTAAGAGAGTTTTTTGATATGTACAAAAAAAAAAAAAAAAAAAAGATAAAAAATATGCTAAAAAAAAATTAGAAATAATAATAAAAAAATAATTATATTAATACTATTCTTAATATTGTAATTATTTAAAAAAAAATATTTCTGATGAAGTAGTAGCATGCTGTGTTATGAGCAACCCAATATAGTTGGACAGCACTACTTTGTAAGAAAAGTATTTTCTCTTCTCTCAGTATGTTCCAACAAATATCAGTGCCATCTTTAAAATTAGTTTTATATTTCTATTTAAAAAGTAATTACTAAATTAAAATTAGTACAAGAATTAGTAAAATCAAGATAGAATAAGATTTAAAAATTCAATTTTATTATAACATATTAGAATAAGCATGAATTTCTTCCATCATATCTATTTTCTTAAAAATCAACTATATAACTTGTCAAATCGTGAACTAATCAAAGAAATTTAATTGTATTATTTACAATAGTAATAAACTTAAGTTGAATAAAACCTATAGCAAGAGAAAAATACAAATCAACTTGAACCTCTATAATAAATCATTTAAAATAAGTAAATAATTTATAAATCATCTTTATGAGAAACCACAACTTTTCCTTTCAGATGTCCTTCACTGACCTTCTTGAACGCCATCACCATCTCTTGAAATGGGAAGGTGGAATCAATTTTGGGTTGCAGCTGAAATAGTAATAAATAGCAATCAATCCCATAATCTGACTATAGACTATGTCAGTTCCAGTGGCATTAATAAATATAATAGCCCTTATAAATTAGTTTTAAAATAATTAGTATATCAAAATCTAGATTTGGAAGAATCGAGCATGGGTCAATTTTTAAAAACAAATCTGTGCTCAGATGGCAAAATGGTATAGTCACTTTTTCTATAAATTCCATCCATTTATGTTTAAAAGGTAAGTTGTTTATTTGTACAAGGTTGAGTTGTTTACTCATAAACTGCAAGAGAAACTCTTATGACATTTTTCCACCTTCTAAACATAAATGAATGGACACTCTAAAATGTGAAGAATCTCATTTATGAAATAAAAAGAGACTTTGCATTTGCCATCTGAGCACAGAAATAATGGCTATCCATAGCCCCTGATTATATTTACTAAAAATAAGTATATACTAATATCACACGACTACCTCATCATGTTGAGAGACTGGCCTCAATACAAAGAATATATTGAGAACATCATTGATATAAAAGACAAACACACAGACCTTTTCGCGGGACTTGGTCATTTAGACTCAATTAAAAAATGTTCACGATCGCAATACTTTCCCTTACTATACATTTTATATATAGGTAAGTAAAAGTACAAATATATTAATATTTCAATATAAAATAAATAATATTTTATTCTATTCTAAAAAAAACAATCTCTCTGTCACAAGCTTCAAGCCTGTGATGTAATATAAAAATTACCTTTTAACATCTGTAAAGTAAACTATTTTGTATACTGTAGTATACGTTATCGATTATAATGTATCGAGGGAGAACAGATGTTTTAATGATTGGATTACAGGTTAGTTAAAATGTGAGTTGGATATGTTTTGTGATTAAAAATAAAGATTTGGATTGAAGCATCTTTTTCTGTTTTAACTATGGTTAAAGACATTACAAATGGCAACGAGGATGGGATACTGTTAGCAACAATCGTTGGCTAAAAGTTGCAGGGGTGAGTGTTGTCTTTATTTTAGTCATAGAGTTCTAAATATGAGTGAAGGAGTGATCGTCGGACAGTTGCGGGAATTCTCCCTTTGCAACGAGTGGCAAGTGTACAAACCGCGTATGGAAAGTTTTTTTAAGGCGAATAAACATTTTTTTAAGACCGAGGACCTAAAACGCGACACGTTTCTAAACGCAATGAGTGAAGATGCTTTCAAATTATTAACAAATTTAGCTATTCCAGGAAATCCAGAGTCTACCTCTTATAAAGAATTAGTTGTATTGTTGGATAATCATTTCTCTAAGACAGAGTCGGTGTTTGCATCACGTTACAAATTCTACAACGCTATCAGAGAGCACAATGAGACTGTTAATGAATGGATTGCCCGACTTCGTAATCTGGCTGGTAATTGTAAATTCGGCGATAACCTAGACAAAATGTTAGTCAATAGATTCGTGATTGGGATGCAAAAAAGCCCAGCTCGTGACCGTTTATTTGAAGAAGACGCTGAAAAACTTACGATCGCGGATGCTGTTCGCATTGCTACCAGTAAAGAAATCACGGAACAGCAGTACAGTCTTTTGGATGTCAAAAAAGAACCTATAGGGTTTTGTAAGGGTGAATGTTCACAACATTCAATAAATTCAGTTACCGACTCGTTAGCTACAGGTATCAGTAAAAATAAAGATTTTGGTTATCGTAGTTCGTCTGGAACAGAGAGAAAAAGATGTTCTGTTTGCGGTTATACTAACCACGAAGTTTCAATGTGTAAATTCAAAAATTACTCTTGCAATAAATGCTTTCAGGTGGGGCACTTAGCAAAATCGAATTTTGTCCGAAAAATTACAAGTTTAATTCGTCAGGAAGACCCCAGAACCCACCTATTAATGATAGGTATAAATCAAGTAAGGAAAAAACGCATTTTGTGTCAGAAGATCTCAGTGAACAAGTAGAGTTTTTATATCGTATTGAGGCTCCTGGAGATAAGGAATTAGGTTATCATGTTAACCTTAAGTTGAATCGAAATACTGAAATATCTTTTCAGATAGACACAGGATGTCTGAGTACTATTGTACCACTATCTGTGTATAAAGAAAACTGCACACATTTGCCATTGTTGTCTACTGAAAAGACTTTCGTGTCATATTTCAATGAAAAATCTCGACCACTGGGTGCAGTAAACGTTTCCGTTGAATATATGAATCAAGAATATCAGGATATGACGTTTTATGTGGTAAACTCGACTGGGCCTCCACTACTAGGGAGATCGTGGTTTGAGCATCTTGGGTTCAAAATTGTTGGTCCTAATAGTAACAGTACAGCTCAACCACTGCTGTTCAATAGTGATTTGCCAACCGTGTTGTTAGAGGAAGTGGTACAGAGATTTCCCGAAGTTTTTACGGATCGACTAGGAAGGTTCAATAAAGGAAAAGTTAAATTGGATTTAATACCTAATGCGAAACCCAGGTTCATTAAAGCAAGACCGGTTCCTTTTGCCATGCAAGCTGGTGTTAATGCAGAGATCGACCGTTTGGTTCATGAGGGAATTCTGGAATCAATCGATTACAGTCCATGGGGATCACCAATCGTCCCAGTATTAAAGAAGGATGGTTCGATCCGTATATGTGGGGATTATAAATTGACAGTGAACCCCCACCTTCTTATCGATCAACACCCACTTCCACGAGGAGAAGATCTTTTTCAAAGGGTACAAGGTTGCTCGATTTTCGCAAAACTGGATCTCTCACATGCTTATCAACAGTATGAAGTCGACGAAGAGTCACGCGACGTTCTTACAATAACAACTCAGAAGGGTTTATTTCGTTATACTCGTTTGCCTTTTGGCATCGCTTCAGCTCCGAGTAAATTCCAGAAAGCTATGGATGCTTTGCTTTCAGGATTGGAAGGCACTTCAGTCATGATTGATGATGTATTGATAGGAGCCCGCAATGTTGAAGAGTTGCGAACTAGAGTTTTCAAAGTACTAGAAAAACTTCGAGAAGCAGGACTCACGGTGTCTATCAAGAAATGTGAGATTGGAAAAACCTCAATCGAGTATCTTGGTTTCAGAATTGATGCTCAGGGGTTACACACAACCGATGATAAAGTTCGAGCGATTTTAGAAGCCCCAATACCGAATGATGTTAAGGAACTCCAGCACTTTTTGGGGGTAGTAAACTTTCTTTCAAAGTTTCTACCGGATATCGCATCAATTTTATCACCACTTTACTGTTTGCTGAGAAAGGGGAACCCTTGGAATTGGAGCGTTCAATGTGCTCAAGCTTTTGATAAAATCAAGAGGCTAATTCAAGAACACCGAAATCTTGCTCATTATAATCCAGACTACCCAATTCGATTAGCGGTGGATGGCTCTGACTTTGGATTGGGTGCAGTAATATACCAGCGATATGGAGATGGATTGGTTCGTCCACTAGCATTTGCCAGTCGTACGTTGTCTCAAGCCGAGAAGTCTTACTCTCAGCTACATAAGGAGGGAGCAGCCTTGATGTTTGGAATTAGTAAATTCCATAGTTACTTATACGGACGGAAGTTCATTTTGGTGAATGATAATAGGCCTCCACTATCGATTTTTGGACCAAAGCATGGTATTCCAACCTGCGCAGCAAATAGGTTGCAGCGATGGGCACTAGTTCTATCTAATTACGTGTATGATGTAGAATGGGTAAATTCTGAAAAAAATATCGCCGATTGGTTTTCTAGAGCACCACTTCCTGACTGTCCAAAATCAAATGAGCCTGACCTATGTATCAACTACATTTTCGACGCTTGTAGCGACCTTCCATTGAACTACAAGACAATTTTGGCTGCAACCAAGAAGGATAGCATCCTTATGAAGATTATCACCTTTTTAAAGTTCGGATGGCCTGACAAAGTTGAACCTAAATTTGAGCAATATTTCCGGAAAAAGGACGAGTTGTTTGTAGAAAAAGATATACTTTTATGGGGGTATCGAGTTGTTGTGCCCACTACGTTGCGACAACAGGTTCTGAAGGAGCTTCACGCGTCTCATATGGGGATGGTAAAAGTAAAATCCCTTGCTAGATCGTATGTGTGGTGGCCAAATTTGGATAAGGATGTCGAAGAGACCGTGCGATTTTGTCATGCCTGCAACGCTACAAAGGACAACTCCCCAAAGGCAACTCTAGTACCATGGGAATGGCCAGCTAATCCTTGGCAGCGACTTCATATAGATTATCTAGGGCCATTGCAGGGACATATTTCTTTGTCATCATTGATGGTCCCCACAAAGTGGATCGAAGCTTTTTCCACACATTCCATGACCACAGAAACCACAATGAAGCTCTTGAGACAGGTATTTGCCCGTTTCGGATTGCCCGAAACCATTGTTGCTGATAATTATTCTGCGTTCGACAGTGAGACGTTTACTAATTTTCTTCAGCACAATGGTGTTGACCTCAAACATGGAGCCCCATATTCACCAAAGACTAATGGGGCAGCAGAGAATGCTCTACGCTCTATTAAACGCAGTTTGAAGGCAGCTCTTGTAGATTCTTCGACTTCAGATTTGGATTTGAGTTTAAATAGATTTCTATTAAATTATCGTAACACGCCACATATTACAACTGGAGTTTCCCCCGCTCAGGCGTTGATTCGTCGTCAGCTAAGGACCAGACTTGACCTCCTACGACCTCCTGCTACGTCTACTAAGGTGCAAATGGCTCAGGAAAAACAAGTAAATGCGTATCGTGGGTCACCTACAGTTGCTGATTCTTATCAGAAGGGAAGCTCAGTTTATGTCCGAAATTATAGGAAGTCAGAGGAAAAATGGATTCCAGCATCAGTGGTTAGGTGCTTGGGACCTCGAAGGCGTCGAGTTTTCGTCCCATCTTTAAATAGACATTGGACTAGGCATGTGGACCAGATTCATGGGACATCTACTTCACAAGAGTGTCTGCCGACATCTTCAACTTTTGAGGAACCTACTCAGGACACTGATGATGGCAAGGTGGAGCCAACTGAGGAGACCCCAAGCAATCAAGACATTGAGTCACCTCGCCCACAACGGATCAGAAAACCGACTGCAAGGCTGATCGAAGAAATGTGAATTAATTTTAGCGTTATGCATTTTTGATTTTACTTTCTTTTTATATGTCAATTTTGTAATTTGTTTTTTTTTCATATTTATATTTTGTCATTTTTTCATTTTCGATTTTGTAATATTTTTGTTCAATTGTAATTATTTCATATTTTCTAAATTAGAGGGGGGAGAATGTAGTATACGTTATCGATTATAATGTATCGAGGGAGAACAGATGTTTTAATGATTGGATTACAGGTTAGTTAAAATGTGAGTTGGATATGTTTTGTGATTAAAAATAAAGATTTGGATTGAAGCATCTTTTTCTGTTTTAACTATGGTTAAAGACATTACATATACCAATAAATTTTTCAATCATTGATATAAAAAAACTTTATAAAATAAGTTTACAAAACACTTTTCTCGCATTTTATAAGAAAACCATAAACAAAAAAAAAAAAAAAAAAGTAATAATAATTTTGGGCCATAATTCAAAATAGTTTTCTTTACAGATATTGAAACGTAATTTTTGTAATACATCACAGGCTGAATCTTGCAACAGGGGGATTATTTTTTAGAATAAAATGAAATATTATTTATTTTATATATTATATTAAAATATTAATATATTTTTTTATAATATACCTGAACAATTTTTTTTAAACTTATTTAAAAGTCTTTTATACCAATAACTTTTTCAATCTATGCTTTATATTGAGTCCAGTTTCTCAACATGATGATGTAATATTAGTATATCTTTATTTTTCATACTAATCTGAAAGCATGGAAAGCCATTATTATATTTATTGTATAAGTCATTATTGTAGAATGTTTTCTAAGTTAACAATAATTAATTAGCAAACAAATATCTTTTATACTTGTCCAGTCTTTACAAGTTGACCAATTTCTGTCATGCCCATTCCTAATGGGGCGAAAAAACCCCATCTCACAGTACAACCTTTAGCAAGAGCATTGGATGAAAAGTTGTACTTCAATAAATCAGATGCATTTTTGATTAATCCTGAAATATAAAAAGCAAAGAGTATAATGTTTTTATTAATAGTTTCATTCATTTGTTTTATAAATCCCATAACTTATAAATATGAAAATAATTTGTAATCTGACGCTAAATTTAGCAGTTTAAATATGTTTCTGAATGAAAGAGTGGGTTTTTCAAGGACAAAATTTCATGGTGAAGTGTTCTCATTGGTTGACTGTGTGTATATATAGGAGAGAACTTAGTTCCGTGTGCAGTCAAATAATCACTCAATTGAGTGAAAACTTAATTTATTTGTGCCTACGTTTTTGCCTAAGTTTGAGGCCTTCTTCAAGGCGATTGAAGGCCTGAAATTCAGGTCAAAACGTAGGCCTAAATAAATTAAGTTTCCACTTAACTGAGTGTTTATTTGACTGCACCCGGAACTAACTTCTCCCCCCCCAACTCAATCTCATAGACTGTTCAGTCTCCCAGTTTAATAAAGCAGCCAAAAAGGAATGGATTTGACACCTCTATTATCATTTAAGAAACCCACAGTCCATAATGCTTTAAACGTTTTTAGCTTCACCTCAGATTTTGAGTGATGACTGAAAATATTTTTACTCACCAATCTGACTGGGACTAGAATGGCACCTCTAATTAGTTGTCTATGTTATCTATGGAACATGACACTATGATTAGCCATTTAGCTTTAAAATAGGAAACAGATTAAATAAGTTATATGCCCATGACTTGACTATTTATGGAAAAACATATCAAGTATTTTGGAATCGGTCCATCAACTTTTTTTTTTTTTGTAGTTTATACATACATATGGTAATTGATTTAAGGTGTTAAACTCACAACAATGTACAATAAAATATTATTTGAATAAGTAAACAAAGAATAAAAAAAATTGTATAAAATATTAGATTTGATTGTTTTATACAATTTTAATAAATTAAATTTAAAGTTCGCTTTTGATTTAAGTTTTAAGTTATTCAAACATAATTTTATCTATTAACTTGTTAGAAACAAGCGTATTTAAAAACTACAAATCTGATAAACATTTAGAAAGCACCAACATTTATGATTAGTATATCCTCATCAATGATGCTAGTTCATTTAAACTGATATTTCCTTATTTTATATCTAAGAGCATTATTTGACAAACAATTTAAATCATTTCTTCATACATGCCTATTAGCTCATTTTTTTTTTCAGACTTGCAAACAGATTATAGTTGATACATTACAAATTAATAACAAATGATAAATAAAAGAATAACAATAATACCTCCTAGAAGACCATAAGAATCAGTGTTAGAAAGAAATGGTGATTTCAATGTAATGAATTTAGAATTGGACCATTCTTTTAAAAATGGTATATAAGACTGATAATTCACATTTCCTGAAGCATCTAGTATAATGTCATATCTGTAATAATATAAAATAATTTGTAAAATCACAAAAATAAAAGTCACGAAACACTTTAAGTTTAGAGAATGAAAATTACAACAACTCTAAACCATAAATATCATATAATTAATTATCATAACTAATCACTGTCTGGTTTGGTTATTATTATTATTATTATAAACTAAAAAATCAAAAAATAAAATTATATATTTTATTTTCATTTAGTAAATTTCTGATACTTCTGAAAGCAGAAAAAATAGAATAATATATTCTGTGCATTAGTTCAAAAATAAATTATTAAATATAATAAAAACATTTAAACCAATTTCACAGTCATAAAATATTTCTCTACTATGGTGGATATTTTGTATTATAATAAAAAATAAATATGTTAATATGGACTTTGAAAATGGGAAAAAATTAGACATATAATAATTTCAAAAACTGCCCAAAGAGAAATATATATGTCCAAACTTTTTTCTGCTTTAATTAAAATGATTAAATTATTGCTTAATTTACATGGGGAAAGATAAACTCAAATGGCTTGATCTATATATAGCACTAATTAAAAACAAGAATTTTTATTATAAATTTTAATTATCTGAAACTCACTTGCCACTCAATTCTATTTCTCTCATGGACTCCTTCTGCTTATAATCAATTACAATATCTGGAGACATACTCATAACAAGTGGCAATGCTCCAGTACTACAAGTCGCCACCACCTACAAAGATTGCTACTTTTATAGTTTGTTAAGAAATTAAAATTTAATATATTTTTTTTATATTGATAAAAAATAATTAGAGATGTTGAGAATGTATCAATTTGAAATAACTAAAACCTATTAAATGTTATTGAATCACAAAGCTCTGGCAATAAACAGTACAAAATGAATAATAAAACCCTGAATAATTAACTGAATTTATCATCATCGTTCGAGCAATTCGTTTAGCAAAATGCTAAAGCTTTAAATTTAATCATTATACCAGCATGTTCAAAATGAAAGATAGATACTGTTGTTTGTTTAATAACTTTTATAACAATTCTTAAATAAATAATAAATTTATTTTTATGAAGTCATTTCTAATTCTTATATTTTGCATTACAATTATTCATTAAGATGTCATTTGACATATCTAACTGCTAAGACTATACTTTCCCTCTCCTAATCAAACCATCATATTATTTAATAATAAATAATTAATTATTCATTAATTTGATAACAGTTCCAACCAAAAGCAATACCTGACAGCCCCAAGCCTTCAACATTTGTACAGCAGCAGTTCCGACACCACCAGAGGCTCCAATAACCAACACCTTTTTTGTTTTGGGATCAGATATTCCTAAATCACCACTGATTTTCAAAGCAGACCAAGCAGTCAAAGCAGTGTAAGGGATTGATGCAGCTTCTGTTTCTTTTAAACTTGTTGGCTTCTGAATAACCTAAAAGAAAGACATAATGTCACAGGTAGATCAAAAATATACAACATTAATCTTGACTCCTTCAAATAATAACGGTTCAACTCAATAAATGCAGAGCAAAGATTAAAAAACAATGACCATTTCATCCTGCAGCCACATGAATTTCTTCAAGTATTAAAAATATTACATTTCTAATTTAAAAACAGAGCCATAATCCTGAGTTAAAAAAATCTGGTGCGGGCAACACACGGCTTTCACTTACCTCCATTGTTGAAATCAATGGAAGAATTTTCAAATACAGTTAGAGATAGAAATACGTGAAACTATTAAAGAATTAATTAATTGAATTTATATAGAAACATGTGTTTTATTAAAAAATCTATTATATTATTATCTAAAATAATCAGATCTTTTATCTTCTTTTCATCACTCTCTATTAACTTTTAAAAGCTTTTAAAAAAATATTTTTTCAGTTTTCTCCTTTAGTCAGGTATCGAATTCATTCATTATTTACAGTTCATGTAATCATTAAAAGAAAAACACCTAGTTCAGCCATAAATACTGTTGTAAAGTTGAACTTTGTTTACATCATTTGGTATTATCCAGATAATTCTCTGTTCCATCAGGTTATTTTGTTTACATACCAGGGTAATAATCCTGATTAGTTTGTTTTGTTTTTTTCTCTTAGTTAACATGGAGTGAGGTGATAAATAAAGCCAAATAGCTGTAGTTGCCTTACACTAAGTTGAAAAATATAGGCTACAGATTTTCAACATTTCGAAACCTTTGGGTATCAGACGTATGTTAGTTTACAGCACTATAAATGAAACCTTATCTGTATGTGACAGATTTCGACTGGGTCTTCCCCGCACGGTGAGAATGGCAAATTTTGTCAGAGAGGTGGCTGCTCAAATCAGAAGAAATCACATAAAAAACTCATTAAGTCAATGTATAATTAAATAATCTTTAACAAGTAGAGAGTAGGGTATTTCAGAGCATCAGGCGCTGTATTACTAATCACAAGAGTTCAAAGTTGAAGTCTGGCAGGGTAATTTATCTGTTATAAATATCGAATATAAAATCTTCATTGATTTTTATTGGTATAATTAGTGTTAAGCAAACATTAATTTTTTTACATAAATGAAAAATATGTAAAAGTTTAAAATTTATTAAGATTCTCTAGGAATACAAACTACATGTCCCAGTTGTATGATTTGATTCCCCCTCACAATGAAAACCAAATCCAGATTACCAGAAATCCGACGCAGTTTTTTATTGATAAAAATTCTCCACTGGCCCTGGAAAAGAACTCATCTTCCCACACGAGCAGCTTCCTGTCTGATGCCTTAGAAATCACCCAGGTCTCAGAATCATAGGTAAAAACTGGTTTAACTATGTTTCTATACAGCATGATCCTAATCCTGTAAAACAGTGCTCTATACTTTTGGTTCACAATGCAAAGAAGTATCTATTCCGGACAGTCATTCTTGCTTTGAGCTCCACTGCCATTTCATTATTTTTGGTAAACAACACCCTGAAATACTTCAAGTTTCTGACTGGTTTCAAACCATGGTTTCCTAAATTGTCAATATTAGCAGCTCCACAGTTTCCTTGAAGTGAACATGAACACAGTCTTGTATTCCTCCATATGTAACCCTTGTTCTCTTGCTGTCATGCTAATTTTTCAACAGCCTCTGCCGATGATGTGTTATGTTATGCAATTATTATACCCTCCACCAAAGCCAGATGATGTGTTATCCTGTATAGTACCTACAGGACATGTAGGGTTAGTGATTATTATATATTCTAAGTTCTTATTAAAGAGAGTAGGAGATAATGGATCGCCTTATCTGATGTGACCTCAAAATCTTTCAACAACAGCCCATTTATCTTGAACATAAATTAGTTACAATGTAGGGTCATTCTCATGAAAATGTAATTCTCCTTCAGGCACTACAGATTGAAGTGGTCCTAGGCCTGCTTCAACATCTGCTGCCACAGAGCTCAGTCATCTACAAATCAGATGCCTGCCTTCTTCAAGTCTTTCACCACCTTTACCTTCCATTGTGTTTAGGTTTTCCAATAGCTCGTGTGTTCAATATTCTTCCTTTGAAGACTTTTCTCACCTGTCTATCTTCACCAATTCAGTAGACATGGCCAAACGATTTCCTCCTACACATGACTATATATCAATATAGTCTTATTTCTTACCACTTGACAGGTGATCATCAAAGAGGTCCCATAACTCTGGATTTTTCCTATTTGTTTGTTTTTTTCCTACATTTATTTCTTAGCCTGGCTCTCCTTGCCTCCCTTCTGAAGTCCACATATGCTTCCCTAACTGCCAGCTTATCGCTTTCAATCACATCGCCCGCATATTCCATTAATTTTTTTATAAGTGTGCGGTTTTCATCTTATTGATTACCTTATACAGGGTCAGGTTTAGTAGCAGATGGGCTTAGTCCATTCCTTATTTCTATGGACTCCGGCAGCTCTACAATGATTTTTACTCAATAATTGAGACATTGTAGACATGTAATTATTTTCTAAAGGTACTAATTAAACATTTAGTCTCATTCTAAATCATACTTAAACATTTCATTTCATAACTTTAATATAGTCTTATTTATAAAATAAAAATAAAAACTTCTAGATTTTACAACAAAAAGAATAAAATAAGTTGGTTTAAAAATATAGTAATGAGAGATTTTGGCACTTCCTGAAAAATTTCCTAGAATGAACATAGTACTTTTTGGAAATCAACATCTTGCCTCAATGTCATCATCATCAAAGGATAATTAGTTTAGAATGATTAGCATGAATATTAATCATGATTATTAATTTAAGATCAAGCTGAACTACAGTAGTCTACAGTGCAATTGCCAAACATTTTGCATACTCCGCACCTTGTTATGAGAGTTTACTCCATAATCTCTTATAATCCAACTAACATAAAATCAATCTTTTTTATTCCATTTTCTAATTAATGCGATTAATTGGTATTAGCTTTTTAAGAGGGAAAATATTTTGCTATAAAATATGCAATAGAACATGTAATAAAATGGGACTCTTGTAAAATGGATAGATCTGAACAAACTATTTCTAGTTAATCCTTATCAGAGGAGCACAAAAAGACATTATCCTAATTCTTTAGCTTGGAGGAATGAATAGTAAATGAAAAAAAAAGTTAGTAAATAAAAAAATCAAAGTAATTAAATGTACTTAAAATGAATGGAAAAAAATATTACATACTTCATCTGGATTGATTTAATAAGCAGATTTTTGACTGCTCTGTTTAAAAGCTTAAGAAATTTTTTATTAAAAAAATAGCCTCATCATTGTCCTAAGTTTTCTTATATAAAGTGGGGTATATAATAATATTTTAGTAGTTTTCTTTTTTTTTAATTGATAAAAGTACAAATAAAATTAGTTTTTTACCACTATGTAACAAATCCTACAATATCTATAAAATAGTTACTTAGGATCATGGATGAATAACCTTAAATCCTATTGATTATAATTAATTTAATATTAATGAAAAATGGAAATGAAATTCGTGTTTTTGATTAACAAATGTCCATTTTTTTAAAAGAAACATGAACAATATCTTACACGAGAAAAACGATAGTTTGTTGGAATAGTATAAATAAAATATGTAGTGATACTAAAATATCAGTGTGTAAATATGCTTGTGTTATGTAAAGTGACCATAATAAAACATAATAAGCATAATTATGCTAGTAAAATAAGTAAGTACCAGATGGTCATCTACAACAACATAGCTTGCATGTGATCCTTGATAATGAGGAGGAACAGCTCCATAAACTATATCTCCAATCCTTAAATCTTTTCTAACATTAGTTGATTTAGAAACAACTTCACCACAGAAATCTCTTCCAGTTATTAAAGGCAAAGTTTTGTTTTCCATATTAAAATCACATTGCCTAAGAGTATCAAGAACAACATTTCCATATCCTCCTACAATTAAAACAAATCAATGATGGGAAAGTCAATTTAAAATTTCAATGGATAGTAAGTATCGAAACTGAATATTTTACCTATCATTGCAACATCTAAAGGATTGACTGAGGTCGCATGAACTTTTACAAGAATATCATTAGGTTTTTTTACTTGGGGAACTATAACACTATTTAACTTCAACTGATCCAATCCTCCAAAACTTTGAAACTGCCAAGCTGGCATCATTTCTGTACGAGGTTTCAGTGGTTCACTGAGTATTTTAGTTTGAGCTGTGGCATACTTGCACATTTGTCTATACATTTTGTATTTTAGAGTTGTTAGTCACTGATAGGAAGGATCTATAGTTATGAAGACAAATTTTGGTTGAGAAACGACAAATGGTATCAAGAATTCTCAGTGAAATATATTACTTATTAGCACTTTGACCTTTTCCCATTGACTAACAAAAGCATTGAAATCACAAAACATTTTTTTTTGTTTCTATTATATAATAAATTTAGCTCAAAGACTTGGAATGGAGTAACAATTTACAAGATGTCGTTCGTGAACACGCAACTCAACCCCAAAGAGCAACAATAGAAAAATACGGTTACTAAAACAAAATTTAAGGAGATAATAAATGTATTATGTCGTATATGAACTGTGTGATGTTGCTCATACCTAACTGTTTATTTATTAAATAAATCGTTTTTATATAAAATATAATTTACTTAATGGACTAAATACTACTATAGTGAACATATGGCATAAGTTTAAATAATATATCTGTCTCCCCATGTTGAATTTAAATTCGAAACAGTATCTACTATGTTCATTTTCATTTTTCGCAGAATTTTTGATGGAATAGGGTTAAAAAAAAAGAAGCAAATTTACATAAATTTTACTGTCATAAAAAAGATTTGCACCAACGAAAATTGGCGTACGGCTTTGTAGTACTGTATTTCGAAAACGTCATACCTCCGAACAACAACTCATCAAGTCTTTGGTCTTGAACTTTGTATCGAAACCCTAAGAAAATTGTCCTGTTTCGTTTCAATCCACAGACCAAACTGTCAGTATTTTCGAATTTCCTACTTTAGGACTAAGTTAATCTACAATGTTTTTTTTTTTTAAACAATTTTCATTATTCAGTAATAATACAATTTGTCTCAACAAGGACATTATCAATAGTGATTTGAAACTACACTCACGCAGTATTTACAGAGGATAAAATTTTGTTTGTTTTCTAGGACAGAGAAAATATAGTCAACAACTCGGTGTCCTTGTTGCGCAGGGGAACGTTGGGAACGGAAACCAAACTGATGGGAAGGAATAGTGTTGTGACTTTTGGTAATAATTTGATAATACGCTGTATATTAAAATCACTTCTTTATTGATATAATGATGTTATATAAAGATTAATAGGAAGGTATATTATTACAAGGTTGTTGCAAGACACAATCGATAATCGATAGCAGCAAAAGTCACAATAGTCCTCCCACGTTAATTCGGCCGACCAGATACTTCGGTGGGCGAGTTTGGCGCCTTGATCTTCGAAGGTTTAGGAGGAAGTAAAAAAAAACAACACGAATATCGAAAGCGGACGAGAGTCATCGCCTTTTGGCCTTTTTTTCTCGACAAGGGCAAAATCCTCAGCATCAAGTCCAGGGCAGCACCGACAGAGCACTCTACAACCTCCGGTGATTCCCCACTCCTCAATGGAATGCTTTTAATTTCAACAGAAGGCGAGAGCTAGGCTTGTTCATTCTATTTAATTTGTTATTTTCGGAAACATGAGAGTTCATCCTGCCTCTTATTTCTTTTATCCTTCGATCGCAGCCTCTCTGTATTTTCAAATATTATATCGTTTTGTACTTTCATCGTGTTTTTTATATCTTTCAAGTCATCGGTAATTCTTTAAATTTCAATTAAACTCGCTGATACATTTTAAGATGCAATCTATACCAGCACTTTTTGTTCTTATGCATAGCACTATTTATATTGTATATACACTAAAACTTTTTGCTTATAAGAGGCCTTACCACTTAGTTAAAAAAAATAGCTATAGAATAGATTGATGTACGATTAGAAGACAACGAATCTTGAGAGAGCAGAAAACGAAATGGACACTATGACGGTTAGAACAAGACGGATATGATGGGTAATCTAAGTTTGAGAAGGAGTTTTTCGAAGACTTTTCAAACAATTGGACAATTGGTGCTGATTGGTCTATGTAGTGATATGCTGTGTAAATGATTTTGGTGAGGATTTATATTGGAGTGCTTAGGAGAGGAGGCAGTCCAGACAGCTTGTTGAGTGACGGTGAAATGGAGTTGGTGATCCTTTTAGGATCGATGTACTAGGGTCAGGTTCAGCAAGGCGAGTTACCGAGCCTAATCTGTTGTGGATGAAGTAGTCAAAGATGTCAGGATGACGGTTACAATCGAATTCAGTTCATTCCTTACAGGACTGATAGGTTGGATTGTATACGAATTAAAAATTGGAGATAGCTACTATTACCAACGGCGGTATATTCATCTTCCTCATAGATTGAGTTCTTATCATATACTTTATAATTACATTCTCGAATACTTATATCAGGTACTCTACTACAACTGGACACTGAACACAGGAATCTACTAAAATTCTTGTTAGTGGAGGTCTGAACAACAATTATATTTTGGTTTATTATTTTTAACCATGGACCTTTGTAACCATACTTCGGAAAAGACTCAAGCTGGCCAGATGGAAGGAGCTACTGACGCTACCACCTACTGACTCCGCCGCGGCTATCGTTTAGGATTAAGCTGTACATTTACAAGGCCATTTACAACAGAATGGTTCGCCTCTACTGTGTCGTTCTTATAAGACCACATTATAAAAGCTATAGACGTTCCAGAACTCCATACTTCGGCGTATTGTCCGAGGAACCAACCTTCAAAGGGCGAATAGAAACTACCATCATTTATCAAGAACTCTAGCTCCCAACATTCTCATAATACATCAGCCAGAGGCACAACATGTTTTTTGATGAACTGAAGGCTGTACTAATCCACTTTTTAATGATCTGACCCCACCATTCAGGCCTGTAAGGTGGCAACGTTTGAACCCGTCGTCGAGAGAAAACGTTTTGACGAAGTCTGAACTTATCCTTACACTAAAGTAATCCTGAGTAATGGTTTCTCTCCATTATATATTCGTCGTTCCAATCTAAAAAGCGCATACAGTGTACCATTGTATATATTAATCTTAAAATACCTTCGGGTAATAGAAGATCATTTATGCTTATACGTATTCATAACATTGTAAGTATTTACAATAAATCCAATTAAGAAATAGCAGAGATAGCGTTTTGAACTTAGCGTTCGTGATTTTCCTTAAATGTAAATTAACTGTGAAGCTGGTACATTTTTCTTTAGTTCTTTGATTCATTTTAGTCTATTCACATTAGTTAATTGCATACAAAATTATTTATATTGCAATATCATAATTTAATTATAATGAAATAATGAACCATCATTTAATAATTTGCAACGATTTTTTAATATGATCAATCAATAAACATTTATAGTTTTAAATATCTCGAAGAGTTGACGAAAGTGTGGTTAGTGATGATGGGTCTTCAGCATCCAAGAAATAAGCTTACAATATTACTTAAAAACCTCTTACCACAGGCTAGCCTTTTTCTTTGTATTTAAAATTTTGTCAACGATGTTTTGAACAACATAATAAAAAAAGTAAAATATCTGTTTTTGGTCGTATGATTAAATTATTTTTTCAATCATAACAGTGTAAAGGCATTTAAACCGATAATCAATAACGGAAGCGATTGGGATTGATTAATAAAGGAAACACAAGAAATGTCAATCATGTGTAAATGCTTTACTTATTCATTACAAAAAATATAAACAAATGAAAAACAAACACATAAAACAACTAATTTACATACATTATTCGTTTAATACTATTTCTTAGTTAATCTTACATAACACATGTTCTTAAACATATTTTTTTCTGGTAAGTACTTTTTATTGTATTATTAAAACTTAACACATTTTGAATAAGCGAGGAACATTTGTTTATAAACAAAATATTTCAAAATTCTTAGATTTTGGCAAAGATCAATATCAACCAGAAAAGCCATTATATTTAGCATTCTTTGAGAGGCCTATATATTTTAAATATTAAGTAGTAAAACGAATTTAAAAGGAAATGGTGTATGTAATTTTTTTTTCAAACGTTGGACGGTGAATGGTAATGACACATGTTTTTACATGTATTGAGTACATACTACAAGTGCATGCTGGTAGTGATCATATTGTACATAATTTTATTTAATAATCAACATCATTATGTATCATCAAACGTGGTGGTTGTCTATAAATAATTTTTATTTTAGCAACAATAAACGTTAAATACACGAATTATTCTATTATCACCTTATAATACTGTTTGATACGCCGTAGAACACTGGAAGAATCCTATCATGAATTGGAAGAACTAAATAAAGTAATAAAATCCTCCAGAAAGAAATAAGAGAGCTCTAATCTCATAATATTTACATTTATTTTAAAAATCCTATTCTTTATCTAATATGATAGCCATTTATCATGTCTTAGTCACTGCCTAGTTAAACAGTTTTGCATCTAATCCATTGATACAAATTCTTCCACAAATTCTAAAACTTACGTCCTTAAAAACTAACTAACAGTTCATATGCGCTCAATAATAATTATATTTACATTATTTACAAATCCATATGAACTAATTTAAAGTTTGACATTTCTATCAAATTTGAAGATCAGAAGAATTGTTTCATTTACCATCGAACTTGTATGACAAATGTTTTATGTTTGAAAGTCATCTATGAATTATTGAAAGGTGTGATCTGGCATATGCTGAACTGCGTTCTCCCTTGCAAGGGTGCTCAGCCCACGTACCTTCGTCGGACAACGACCAGCAGTTTCTTCTCGGGTCCTTTCTCATTTCTTGGGACCCAGCTGGAAACCAACCGGTCTCCGAAACCCTTCTACCTGTAATGCGAAATAAACAGAATAAGTTTTAAGGAAACATAAGGCATACATTTTGAAAATAAGTGACATATAGTTTTTATCACGACAACATATATTACTCGAATGTGGAATTTACCATCAGATAGAAGAGGGTTGCCTTCCAGCCTGCTGTCGGTGGCTCCCACCCAGGCGAACTGGGATTGAGATCCGCTCAGCATTTCAGCAGCCAGGCTGTTTATGCTCTTGTCTGTCAGGGCTACCAACCTTCCATTTTTGCTGCGGCAGAGAGCTTCTGCACCAGCGTAGTCCGTCAATTCCTCGACCAACTTCAAGCAGGAATCACTCTCTTCGTGGTACCTGTAGCCGTTCTCCGTAACTGTAATCACATAAATTTCTGTTAGCTTCAAATATAATTTTGTACATTGTTCTACACTTATAACAAGGAAATTAATCAATCCTAGTTTCAACTAGATCTATTTAGCTTTCTCCCTTCCTTCTTCTCCAACACCACACCACACTTCGAAGAAGTCACATGAATTTCCAAAGAGCTGGTAACCTTACTTTTAAGATTCTCTTAAGATGTTTACAATTAATTTGATTTGAACTCCTTTGATATCTATCCGACCTGCGTTGACATTTACCCTTTCCGGGTTCCATTCTCTATAGCCATGAATCTGTTTCACGCGAAAATCATTTATCATTATTTATATTTTTCAGACTGTTAATAATACCATGAAACGGAATGAAATAATTGAAATTGTTATATGGATAGTATGTTCGAGTAAAACCGTTTAAATTTTACTTCAGTACAACTCAGTCGTCTAAAAGCATAAAAAGCCATTATAGGTCACTGTTACAAGTTACGTAAAATAAATTTAACTAAAAAATAAGAATGAATGTTAGCAATTTATTTCGTTGTCATGTACGCCTTAGACGTATCTTAAAACATTTGAAGGGTTGAAGTAACAATCACGAGCTAAGCAATTACATGTTTTTTTCAAGTATATCAGAGCTTTGACTAGGAATGAAACTAAATTCTCTAGATGCGAACTAAACATTTAAACTTATTAATTATTTGCGGTTGTCTCTAAAACTAGATGTATCTTTGTACCCATGGGGTATGCTAACTAGTTTAATTAAGAATGGTAACTTTGTTAATTTTATTAGCAGTTTAAGCAAAAGCAACATCAAGTATTAATCTTAATTAACACATTGGGCCCGCAGCAAACTTCCCGTGTGGCCTGCGTCGGTCCCTGAGGTCCGGAATAAGAATTTTCATTTTACTGGCGTCGGTTCCTGGTACCGATAGTGTTAAAATTAAAAAAAATAAAATTAGTCTCATTGAAAAATGAGTGTATCACAAAAATGCGGCTTATCTTTACAAATCTTACAATAAGTAAAAACTACTCGGTAACGTTTAGAAGATTAAAATATTTCATTTGAGGTGTCACTATCTTCTTCTCTATCCGACATATTCAATGTTATGGGCTATATAAATATTTACAAAACTAAAATAATTCTGTTCACTTCGGTAGGTTTTCGTAACTGATCACCTCTCGAAGATCGTAAGTGGTTTAAAATAGCGCGACAAAGAAGAATTCCTTATCTCATTAATACTGAAGTAATCTTTTGGCGATAGCATAAAACATTGCATCGCTCACCGGCTGCTGGCCAAACGGAAAGGGCTGCAAATTCAGCGCCGGGCTCAACGTGTTAATTAGCCGAGAAACTCAGAATTCACTTGATCGCCATCATTTGTATAGTTTTAATATTGACTACTGACTATAAAAATAAAAACAGTTTTTTTCTGTGGTAATTAATTATTATCTGAAATTCATATTATAAAAATTGAACCTCTTGATCTAAATACATGTTTCTAATTATTATTATTCATGATAAACACTACTTATTAATATGATTTTGTATGCTAAGGTCACGGTACTTACTCAGTGGTCTCTTCGAGAAGTGTAGATGCGATGTAGAATTGAAAACAATTAATGAAGGGCTGCATCTCGAAAATATCCTGCATTTGTTAGTTTCCCTCTCGTAATTGGCAGAATCACAAGCGGACTGGGATTTGCAGAGAGCTGCGCAAGCTTTTCCATTTTTGGCCAGCACCGTGTATCCAGGACCCTTAACTTTGGCCCTCGTCACGACGAGAGTTGAAGTCGTCGCGAAGGATAGCGACAGGATCAGCAAGCATGAAGCAAGCAGCATATCTGTCATAGAGAAATATATATTTATGAATTATGTGTGTTATATGAAATAAAATATTAATTAGATTATTAAGAATAGTTAAGTTTAAATATTACAGACAAAATGGCATATAAAAATAAGGTAAAATAGAATGATCTGAGTAAGGAATAATATGTACGAATACAGAATACACGCGAGATAATTTTATGATTAATAAAAAATTATCAATCATATCAATAAATTAAGAAGGAATATTCCACATTACATTATCTGTAATGTTTTTATCAATTTATAATTTCAAATGAATTATACAACGATGTTGTAAGATCACATTGTTTCCTGAATGACATATCTCACAATCTCGTCACATATACATGTATGACCTGTCCCTCATTATCGATTTAACTTTTTACTTTTAGAAATAATAATTTTTAAGGCAAAGCTAACATTTTCTGACTTTTAATAATTATGAGGGTATTATTATTAAGGAAGAAATAATCGTAAATATTATTAGATCATTAGAATCATTTCAAAGTTTTTATAATTTCAATATTTCTATTGAAGTAAACGTGGTCAAGGTGATTGTTGTCTTTATAAAGTTTATATTGATTCTAATATTACTTCAATCTACATTTATTTATTTGTTCCATTTGCCTCTATCCCAGAGGGTCAGTGGCATGTTTTTAAAAGCAGTATAATAATGTTTTTAGTTATTTTTTTAATCACAAACAATTTTTATCAAAATACCCGGGATTACCTATAGGTGGCTAGCATAACAGCCTATTCCTCCTAAAGGTCACGGGTTCAAACCCGCAGGTGGTCCTAAGACTTTTTAATGGGAGTAAAAAATCCTTAATTATGCTGTCGCAATTTAGGACTCCCTCTGTAATATAGTCCGATTAGCCACAGTAGCATAAAGTGACTTAAATAAATAAACAAAACAAACTAATCGAGATATCTTAAAATCTGTTTGAATATGAGAAATTAATCCTATGAAACCACATTCATACAACATTTACAATGTATTAAAAAAAAATCTGATCGACGTACGACTTTCTCTCACCTCCGTTGTTAAAATCGATTAAATAATTTACAAATACAGTTAGAGATGAAAATTGAATTGAATTCATATAGAAACACGTGTTTTATTAAAAAATCTATTATATAATTATCTAAAACAATTAGTTAGTTTTATCGGCTTCCATCACTCTTTATTAACTTCTAAAAGCTTGTGTATAAGATAATATATTTTTTCTAAAAACGTGAGCTTTCTAGCGACATAAATTATACACCTCTTTACTGTTCTTATGTTCAAAAACAAAAAAATTGCATTGAAAAATATTTTCGACGTTTTCTCCTTTAGTTTTTGATATTGATTTCGTTCAACTTATATATTTTTCTGTTTTTTAATTTTTTTTTTTATCAATGATAATAAGATGCGAGTGTCATTTTTATGGAATCTACAAAATTAAAGGTACTTTATGGAAAGTAAATTTAAAATATCGACATTTAAGCCCTGTCAGAATATTTTAAACAGAATAAAACCTATTTTATATTAAATCTCTTTAAATTTTAAATCGATATAGCTCGATTAATCAAAATCATGAGAGCCGTTTTTTGGGAAAATCGTAAAAAGTGCAAAATGCATAGTATAAAGTAACACTTCTTGTCAGCGCATTTTGAAGAAACATTTGCTGTACCATTTAGCACATCTTTTTTCGGGATTTGGTTATTTGGACTCAGAGGACCCTAAAACGTGCATTTTCGTTGGAAAACTTTCTCGATCGCAGTACTTTCCCTTATTGTATATTTCTTAAATAGGTAAGTGAAAGTAATAAAAATTACGGTCCCAAAATTGACAGCAAAGACGAAAATGATCTTGATTCATTTAATTCTCTGTAAATCATTCAAAGAGCAAATAAGGTAAGATATATATGGTATAAGCAACGTTGATATAATATTTAATAGTACAAAGTAGATATATTAAGTTAACATACTTATATAGATATTTAATTTATAATTAAATTAATTGATTGACCGACAAGCTGCAAGTGAGTAAAATAAAAAATGAAAAAAAAAAATGTGCGTGTTTAAGAAAAATAATAAAAAAGGCAGTAATTCTTTTAAGACGCTCAATCTTTACGAAGACGCTTTTTAAAAGACAGGTGGTAAGATTTAAATTTTGAAAAACTTTTATATTAAATCAGAAAAGCTATATCGAATTTTTAGAACATTCACACGTTATTTGTTCGTCAATCAGAGATCATAATCAAAGTTTCATATTACTTGCTGCAAACTGACCAACGCAACATATATTTTATATACTACAATCACATTAAGGTCGATATAAAAATCTGTATGTACTTCGATGTTTAACTAAATAATGACATCGTTTCCAACAGATAACCAAAAATATTCCACAGACATCAAGAACACAGCCTTGGGAGAAAAAAACTAGCTCAAAAGATTTATTTTAAATAACGAAAAGTTTCCGTGGCGGTAGAGGTCAGAGCCTGAAACAATAGTCACGGAGTCGATCCCCGAAGCAAAAAAGAATTTCTAAGGTTCACTCAGCCACCCTTGAATGACTGATAAACTATTTAAAAAATCTTATGCGCTCAACACATGACTTTCACTTACCTCCATTGTTAAATTAATTATGAATTTTTAAATACACTTAGATATAAAAAAAAAATTAAGAATCAATTACATAAAGTTTCGATAGAAACATGTATTTTATTTAATAATCTATTATATTTTTATCTACAACAATCAGTTAGTTTTATGGACTTTTCATCACTCTTCATTAACTTTTACTATTCTGTGTTTCAGATTTTTTTATAAAATCATTAGCTTTCCAACGGTATATTATACGTCTATATTATTATTCTTCTGTTCAAAAACACAAAAATTGCATACAAAAATGTTTTTGCAGTTTTATCCTTTAATTATTAATCAAATTCTCTCAACTTGCGTGTTTAGCAGTTATTTATCTAAGATAACAAGTTGATATGCCTAATTTATTTATTTCTACCAAATTAAAGGTACTTTAGATGAAGAAAATTTAAAATATCGGCATTTATGCCCTGTCAGACTATTTAAATTAGAATGACACCTCATAAAACCAAAGCCCATTGTAGTTTATATCCAAATATCGAGTTTAATCTAAATCGTTACGGCCGTTTTTAAGATCCAAAATACATAGTATGAAGTGGCTCTCTTGGTTAGCTGATTTTAATGAAAAAGTTGCTGTAACATTTCGGACTCATAGTTGTCTTAAATATTTATTTTATTTTATAATATATTTTATTGTTTTTTACAACTGTATATACAAATACAATAAGTAAAATGGCTGAATTACAATAACAGGCATGAATAGACATGTAAAGAATCTACCCAGTGGTAGTACTTCAAAGTTTATTTCATGAGCAGGTCTCGAGGCCACCGTCTTTTCAGGCGCCTCGGAGGATTACCGGGAATAGATGTAGATGAGAGGTTACGGACAAGCGGGTTTGAGTGGGCAGGTAGTTTGGAATTAAAGGAGGTGTATCTATCGCGGGCCAAGTCTGCAACCAGTGGGATATTTAGATCTCTATGGATGAGTTTATTAGTTACAAAGTAAGGAGCATTGAGGATTTTTCGTAGGATTTTGGATTGCAAGGATTGGATGCGGGAGGAGTTTGATAGTTTAGTGGACCCCCATAGCTCAATGCCATAGGTCCAAATAGGTCGGATAATCGTGATGTAAATGAGTCTTTTGTAGTGAATAGAGAGTTTTGAACGTTTGTCTAGTAAGTGTTGTAGTAAGCGGTATCTGCAGGCAGTTTCTTGTCGTTTCAGTCTAGTGTGAGGATTCCAAGTAAGGCGCTTGTCTAGATGGAGTCCAAGGTAGCGGATCTGTTCAACGGGGATTAATGGAATGTTGCCAAAGGATACAGTAGGACAGGTATTCATAGGCTTGCGGCGAAGGGTAAAGGTAATTTGATGGGATTTATTTGGATTGATTTTAATTCTCCAATTATGACACCATTCTTCAATGGATTGGATGTGAGACTGTAGGAATTGTGATGCAACCGTTGGGTCACTACTTACGGATAACACACATGTGTCATCAGCGTAAGTAGTGAGAACAGTGCTAGGATGAATAGGAATGTCAGCTGTATAAACGGAATAAAGGATTGGGCCTAAGATGCTACCCTGAGGTACACCTGCGGATTGAGAAAATATGGATGAGTATGAAAGGTTATGGTTGACTTTGAAAGTTCTATCTGAGAGGTAAGAATGAATAATTAGGAAGTATGTAGGAGAGAGGAATTTCCGGAGTTTATATAGCAGTCCTGGGTGCCAAACTCGATCAAAAGCCTGTTCAACGTCAAGAAAGGCTCCAGTGCAATACATTCCGCGCTCCAATGTGGAAGAAATGACATCCACCACACGGTGACACTGTTGTATAGTAGAATGGGATGTCCGAAATCCAAACTGGTGGTCAGGAATCACGTGGTTGAGATCTAGGATTGGATATAAACGTTTTAGGAGGAGTTTTTCTAGAATTTTGCCCATAATGGGCAAAAGAGAGATAGGACGGTAGGAAAATGGGTTTTCTAGAGGCTTTTTGGGTTTTGGTATCATTTTGATAATGGACAGTTTCCATGTAACGGGAAAGTAGGTGGAACGGAGTGTGGCATTGTATACATAGGTAAGAAGGAGTATGGCTTTTCTAGGGAGCTGTTTTAGGATACGGGAAGTGATGAGGTCGTGACCAGGTGCTTTTTTGGACGGTAATTTTTGAATGATGCTGATAATTTCTGATGGGTGGAATGCTTTAATAGGAAGAGACATTTGAAGAGGAACGGTTAGTTCTGCTTCGACATGTTCGATATGGATTGGGTTTTGGATATCAGGATGCGGATTAAACATTTTGGAAAGGTGTTTTGCGAACACCTGGGATTTTTCTTCGTCGGATCTTGTCCATGTCTGGGATTCAGTTAAAATAGGATGATTGAAGGTTTTGAATTTTAGTAACTTTTCAGTGGTTGTCCATAATGATCTGTCAGAGGTATTCAGGTTTCCAGTAAAGATCTGCAGGTTTTGAATTTTGAATTGTTTTAATTCGGTTTTTAGTGCGTTAGTCAGTTTATTGTAGTGCTGTTTATCGGAAGGATATCTTGTTCTATGCCACTTCGCTCTTGCTTTCCGCTTTGCAGTAAGCAAGAGACGAATGTGGTTCGGTAAGTAGGATTCATGAGAATTTCTGATTTTAGTGATGGATGTATTGTTGTTTATGGCAGTCTCTATAGATTGTGTTAGGTTTTCAATGGCAGAGTCTATGTCTTGTTTAGTTTTCAATGGTATTTTCAAGTCGAATATGTTTTCTAGGTCGTTTCGGAAATTGTCCCAGTCCACACGTCCTTTAATCAAGGAAGGAGGAGAGGGTTGGAGAATAGGATTTGAATTCATGAGAAGCAGAACAGGGCTATGATCTGAGGAGAGGTCGTCTAAGGATGTAATTGTACATTGGGTAGTGGGAATTTGGGAAGAGATAAATATGTCTAGAATATCCGAGCGTTTTTTAAGGGATGTAGGCCAGTATGTAGGATCCTTGGGTGACAAGACGGAAAAGCTATTAGAGGTTGTGACTTGGGAAAGAATCCTGCCACGAGTGTTGGACGTTCGGCATCCCCACCGTTGGTCTTTGGCGTTGTAATCCCCACCAGCAATGAAACGCGGACCAAAGGTTCGGAATAAGGAATCAAGATCATTATAGGATAAGGTATTACCAGGCGGGCAATATACAGCAGAGAATGTAAGGTTATAAGGGCGGGAGGTTAAGGTGATAGAGGTTGACTGAATGGTGTCAGTTGGAGTGCAAGGAATCAGGGAGTGAGGTATGGATTTGTGAATAAGGATACATGAGCCAGCGTGAGATGTGTTGTCTGGGTGATCTGTTCTGTATGTGATGTAGTCACGTATGTAGAAGCGAGACTGTGTTGTGAAGTGGGTCTCTGTAAGTAAGGCAATGTCTATGAAGTTGTTGTGGAGGAATACGTCTAGTTCGTCTCGGTGGTTTAGTAGTCCATTTGCATTCCATAATAGGATGGATAGGGAGTTTTTCTTCATATTGGAGCATGGAATGGGATTACTGAGAGCAGTCTGGTAAGGAGATTGATCAAAGGATTGATTGTATTTTGAATTTCACGAATGAATGATGAAAGGATTGCAGTAATGTCTGTAGGATTCTGGTTAGGATAGGGATTGTAGGCAGTGTTTTGGATTGGAGGATTAGTAGGGATGTTTTGAGGTGGATTTCTCAAACGCTGAGTAGGTTCCATTGATTTATCTGGTCGAGGATTAAGTTGAGATGTAGATGGAGAAGAAGCAGGATGTTTGGAATAGGATTCCGGTGGCAGATTAACCCTTAATAGATCTTTGGGATTTATTTCATTTGTGGGAATTTTAGGAAGAGGTTGGGAGTTTTCACGCTGGGGATGTGAGATCTTAAGATTAGGATGAGAAGGCTTAGGGTCAGGATGGGAGGTCTGAATCTGAGGTAAGGAAGGCAGAGGCGCCTGTTGATGTTGTTGATGTTTCCTAAAGATGTTTGAAAACGTGGAAGTATTGGTTGAAGAGTTCATGAATCTATCCTGTTCATTAATTGCTGGCGTTCTTGAGGGTCGTACGTCATTTCTTGTAGAAGGTCCGGTCCTTGGATCCGTAGAAACTGCATTTCTTTGAGAATGGAAGGCTGCGTTAATTGCTTTTTGACGTTGCAGGTTTTTATAAACTATGCAACCCTTATAGTTAGCAGGATGCGCTTCATTGCACAAAGCACATTGAGCTGGCGTATCTCTAGGTTTTGGGCACGTGTTGGACAGGTGCATACCACCACATTTAACGCACCTTGGCTGATGGTGACAGTATGATTTCGTGTGTCCAAGGTTCTGGCATTTGGTGCACTGGACTATTTCCGCTCTATGTCTCGGCTCTTCAAATCTTACAACTGAGTACACCAGCCTGGTGACGTGAAAGATTTCAGTATTATTAGAAGCTGGCTCAAGATCGATAAAAAACAGGGGTAGCGGGTATTTTTCAGTTGGATGGATTACAGGGGAAATATGTCGGACATTGTGTCCTAGTTCCTCAATGTCCTGCTTAATTGCTGTAGTAGATGTGGAAGAATGAAGGCCTCTCAATACTACCCTATACGGCATTTCTTCTCTAAGCTGGTAACAGTGGAATTCATATTTTTTCTCTTGTAAGTAATTAATTAATTTTTTATAATTTTCTTTAGTCGTTGTATTTATTTTAATATCTTTTAATCGAGAAAAGCATTTAAAATTTGGCTGACCGATTAAATTTGAGATTTCCTGTGCCAAGGTCATAAAGTCTCGTATATTAGTTACGAATATTGGGGGAGGCTCCGGTTCAGAGAATTGACCGGGTGTTGTTGTCTCTGTGTCGATAGTACTGAGGGCTGCAAACTTATTGCTTGTAGGAATATCAGTGGAAATTGTAGAAGATTGATTTTGAGGTATTGATGGATCCATAATGTTGACTGCAGGTATGCTGCTGATGGTAGTATTGGGTGACGTTTGTTTCTTTTCTTTCTTCTTTTTTCTTTTGTTTGGCGAATTTTGTAGGGAACCAGGTGTCTGATTTCGCTGTCTTTTCTGAAGAGTTCTTCTCGTTAAATATTGTGAGTCAGTCTCACTTATTTCCGAGAAAACTGTTTCATCATCTGACATCTGGCTGCACGATGTTTTACTCATTTAAATAAAAAAAAGTAATCAGAGAAAAAAGTAAAGAAAATTAAAATTGAACTTATAAAATATTTACACAAATAATGAAAAGAAAAAAAAGTAACATTCTATGGTGAAAAAATGAAAAAAAAAAAATAACTGTCCCTGAAGTCGAACTCGTGCCTAATACGAATGGGAGGTGGGGTGTAGCGCCTTAGCCGAGTGAGCTATCAGTGAGCTGACAGAAATGTAGCAGTTAAGATAATGATAGCCAACGGCTCCCACCAGGCAGGTAGAGATCTGCCGCCTTCACGTGGTCGAAGCGCTAGCCAACACTAATATTTCTAACTGTCAATTAAGTGAAATCAAAACGCTTACCACACCAGTCTTCGAGTTAAATTGTTCACGAATGTATAAATTTCAATGTTTACAAACTTTATACACTAGATATGGGCTAATACCACTATGAACAACAATTGATCAGAGAGCTATAACTTTGTGTAACTTCACTTGCGGCCATGATGGTATTACTTGTCTTAAATATGAAATTTCAGTTTCGTACGATTTTAATTTTTGCAGTAGGCTTACCACACACGGACACAGAGAACTTATTGCGGGACTTGGTCGGACTCAAAGAACCCTAAAACGTGCATTTCAGGTAAAAAATGGAATTTTGGAATTTGGAAAATTTTTTCGATCGCAATACTTTCACTTACTAAGTATTTCATAGATAGGTAAATGAAAGTAAAATGAGTAGCAACAGGATCATTTGAACATTATTAATTTCATCATAATAAGCCTATCTTGACTCGGTTCCATCCATACGTTAAAGAATGGAACAGGGTCAAAAATAGTAAATAGGCTTTAACAATACTACCGATTTATTATATTCTTCTTAAATTTTCCAAAGTGCAAACAAATAATATAGTGGGTTTTTTTTTTTTCATCATAGATCTAATTTTTATTTTGGTTTAATAATTGTAACATATATATTTTTGGCCAATCACATAATAAATTGTTTTTGTTTTTCCTTCCTATGTAGTTATTAAAAGTCATAATAATATTTTCAAGATATATTTCGAGACATAATAAATTAATTTTATTTCATAATTTACAACGTTTCAGCTTCTAAGGCCATCCTCAAGTGTCTGCAAAAAAAATTATATTATTATGATTTTATTATATATTTAACATCTCTTTCAATTTTCGCATATCTTATATTCATAACAGTTTTTCCCTTATAAAAGGCTTACTTCTCATATGAGTGAAAACAGATGACACTGCTAATGAAGCAGTAAAACGTAACATGTAGAATGAATATGCGTGATAGGTAATCATTTTTTAAGGGAAAACTATAAATAAAGTAAGATAAGTGAAAGTTGAAAGAGTTTTAGTTTAGGATGGCCCAACAGGCCGAAACGTTGTGAAACTATGAAATAAAATTAATTTCTTTTAGGATTGGCTAAAAAAATATATCATGATGTAGTTTTTTTTTTGACGTTTATGACATTTAATACCTATATAGAAAGGGAAAACCAAAACAATTATTTCCTTTTTATTTTCGAAACCGTGATATCAGGTCATTATAAAACTAATAAACGACGCTAGATAACTAATTGAGATTTGAATAACAGCAATTCAGTATGATGGACTTCGCACTGGGGAAGTAATTATTTCCAATTGGTTGAAGAGCAAGATAAATAAATGTTTTTTTTATTTTTTATTCATGGCTTTTAGTATTCATATTTTATACTTGCAATAAATAGCTTCATGTATCGTTTAAATCATATTCTAAAAATACATCGTTCACAGAGTGTGTTCCAAAAATTAACCTATACATACAACGATAGCGTACGTTCACTTTTTCGTTTAAACTCATTCCATGGATTATAAATACATGTAATTTCTGATTGAGTACTCTTTTGAAATTTACTACAGAAGAAAATACATGGAGATTTTTTTTTTAATTTTCTTTTAAAAAAAATAATTGATTTCTTAAAATTTTTGAGATCGTGGTGTAGTGTCCTTTCCGACGGAAGAAATAGATTTTTTATTTTTCTGGATTACAGAGCTTTAAGTTAACGTAGTGAAGGATAATACATTATTCATAATATGTAAGAGGTAATTAGATTTTTTAAAAACCGAAAGAGATAACACGTTATTCCAAAAAATTATATTATGTTAAAATCAATTTAAAATGGAGAACCAACAATTGGAGGAATATTTTAAAGTTTAGATCTAGTGTATTATATTTAAATAATTAGTTGATATACTTAATTTTTATTCAATAGTTTATTTTTAAGCAGGTATTTTTATCAATTTCGGTTTATTATTTTCAACCTTTGTAATCGACCAAAAAATAAAAATTACCCCTGCTCAAAATTTGAGGGTTTACGTTTCAAGATGCGTAGAATCCGAATAACAAATAAAAAAAAAACATTTGTCCGCCGTCCGCCGTCCGCGGCATATCTCCGAAACTACTGGACCAATTTTTTTGAAATTCGCCACAAAAATACTAGTACGTTCAAGGATGATCCTAGCATCTAGACGTTGATATAAGCTGGTTAGTTTTAAAATGGCGGCCTATTTAAAGGATTTTATTCAATAACTCAGTTATTTTTGAAGATAGAAAAAAAAAAAATTATTAGTGTCTTTTAACCAACAAACAAAACGCGAATAATTATATATAAGAGAAAAAAGAAAAGAAAAAAAAATGATATTATTCACATAAATACGCTCATAACTCAGTTATTTTTGACGATAGAGAAAAGTATGTGTAGGGTTTTAGAATCAGTAAAACGCGATTAAAATATATAAAAAAAAAAAAAAAAAAAAAAAAAAAAAAAAAAAAAAAAAAAAAAAAAAAAAAAAAAAAAAAAAGGTGAGATGAAAAAAATTGAAATCTCGCTTATATATACTCTTGTAACAACGTTATTTTCGAAGATAGAAAAAAAAAATCATTATCGTTTTTTAACCAAAAAAAACGCGAATAATTGTTTAAAAGAGAAAAAAGAAAAGAAAAAAATTGGAAAATTGAAATCTCGCTTATATATACGCTTGCAACTACATTATTTTCGAAGATAAAAAAAAATTCATTATTGTTTTTTAATAATTATATAAAAGAGAAAAAAGAAAAGAAAAAAATTGATATTTTTCACATAAATACGCTAATAAAGAAAAGTGTGTATAGAGTTTTAGAATCAGTAAAGCGCGATAAACAAAAACAAATAAATAAAAAAATGTATTACATGTCAATAGTACAATGAAAATGAATAGAAACTTTGTTTTTTGTTTGTTTATTTATTTAACGTCACTTTATGCTACTATGGCTAATCGGACGATGCTACAGTGGGAGTCCTAAATTTTACCTATCCAGGTTTTATTAGGATAGGGATCTTTAACGAGTACCTGTCATCGCACAGGCTCGGGACCACCTTTTAACGTCCCCTCCGAAGGACGGCGTAACTAAGGATTTTTTACTCCCATTAAAAAATCCTAGGACCACCTGCGGGTTTGAACCCGTGATGTTTGGCATAGGAGGCTGTTACGCTAACCACCCAGCTACAAGTGATCCCTAATAGAAACTTTATTAGCATTAAACACATTCTCTTGAACTAATGATTTGCGTTATACACTCGTTAACGACAAACTAAACTTTTCCATTCACAAGTTGATAGCAAATCAGGTTTCCAGGAGATCCCTGTGCTATTCTCAAAAAAAATTTTGACCAAATGAAAAAAGAATCATTTAATTTGGTTTACAACTAGCTTAGATATTGCGTTTTGAAATCAGTGGTAGTGTTATGATATGATGCTTTGAATTTGTGCTTTTCATATTACTTAATTGCCTATCAACAGCCTTATAAACAGTTATACCCCAATATTGTTATTTGGAAATAACAAACCATTGTGTAATAATTTGCAGGGTTTTTTATTCGTGGTAAACGAATTTTATGACAAAAAACAACATTTTTTAAAAATCGTTATTCACACATTTTTATTTACAATGGATGGAATTCCTGACTATATGTTGTTATAAGGCGCGGGTTCAGACCTGGCAGATGGCCCTAGGATTTTTTAATGGTAATAAAAAATCCTTAGTTATGCCGTACTTCGGATGGGACGTAAGCAGATGATCCCGAGCCTGTGTGGTATCAGGTACTCCTTAAAGATCTCTATCCCAATCAAATCTAGGTAGGAAAAATTTAGGACACTGTAGCATCGTTTGAATAGCCATAACTGCGTAATGTGACGTTAAATGAATAAACAAACATTTCTGTGCAACAGAATATAATACTTTTGTAATACCTGCACTACATACCATCTATGTAAAACGATCGTTTTAATGGAACTATTAATAGTACTTCATGGTCAAGGCCAATATCCGGTTCACCGTTATCTAACTAAGCTAGAAATATTTAATTGAGTTTTGTTTCTTTATTATTTAAGCAAATATGCTCTGTTTATTGATTTATTCTATCGAAGCGTATTCGTACCCTATGTAACCTGAGATTCGGATTGGATAACATTACCCCAGATGGAAGTTATGTTTGTTTGTTAAAAGTACAATCTGTTATACAATAAATTTAACCATCATAGTCTTGAGCTTTTCAAGTTCTGTTTTTGTAATGTGATGATGTTCATGATAACCGATATTGCTTATTTAGCTTAAACCTTGTTCGTACATAAACAACTCCCATTCGGCGCCCACTAAACACCACTCGAGGTATACTAGGAATGGTTTCTACATCCGTCAAGTTCTACTTTATTAACCCTGGGGTTCGCCCTTGGAAACTGGGGCACTTGTAAATTGATGCTTTCTTCCAAGGCAGGCGTACGTGATATCGTCCATGCACTCAAATATTTCAACAGCATCGCCGACTAGATATCTAACTAGCCAGCATTACTGGACTGGTTATCAACTCAAACGGGTAGTTTAATAGAACACATATAGTTCTAAACTGATGTGCTGTGCATAGACTAATAAACAACGCTAATGAGTGAGGGGGAATATGTAGTTTAAAAAAAATCATTATAGACAAAAAATATAAATTAATGAAAACACCCAAGTTTAACTGATGACAGGTAAGAAACAGTAAATCTTAATTTATTCTTAAATAAAGAAAAAATGAACGTTTAATCCTGGAAACCACTATTTTCTTAACTAAGATTATACACCTAATTTTATAACATTAACTGATTAGGTTTCTTATGAGCTTTCCACCGATTAATCGATATATTCTTTGGAAATCGGATATTTTTTTGTTTATAGATAAAGTGTGATACATAATTTCATTAAAAAAAAAAAAAAAACGCTGCTCATTATCAAGCAATATCTTATTATTTCTATAAAAAGTAATAACAGTTACAAACCAAGTATAAAATGTCGTGGGATCAAACCTGGCAGATGACCCTACGTTTTTTCAACGGGAGTAATCAAATCTTGGTTATACCGTCCTTCGGAAGGGACGTGAAATGTCGTTTCTGAGTCTGTGCGGTGTCAGGTACTATCCTAATAAAATCTGCATAGGCAAAATTTAGGATTCCCACAATAGCATCGTCCGTTTAGCCATAGTAGCATAAAAGTGACGTTACATGATAAACAAACGAAATATAAGGTGTTTTCATGAACATAATGTTTCACATAATTTTGTTTGGAGTTTAATAAATCACATGACACACTATATCTTCGAGGTAGACGGAAGCCAAATAACAGCGATCCATTAAGCATAGTCGTGTATGAATGGACAGCTCAACAACTCTGTTAAAATAAGTCCCATTTCGATTAAACATTTTTTGTTATTTAGGATATTTATTGATACATGATAGATTTATCGTAACAAAAATTTTGAAAAATTATATTATTTTCAATGGTAATATGGTATTTTTTTTTACTTGATACATTGACATGAAACCTTTAACATTAACTGCAACTCTATTTTTAAGAAAAGGGGAGAGGTGGACATTTTTTCATCGCTCGATTATAAATGCTTAATATTGAAAATATATAATCAATATTATCTATATTTTTTAATTTAATCAGACCGTTTTCAAGGGCATATATACAGCAAGGATTTTTCCCTTTCAAGGCATGTCAAACTCTTATTTTCAGTTTTTTTTTTTATTGTTAACTTTATATAATTATTTAAATACAATCGCAATGAGGGTATCGGGGATCAAGGCTTGCTCATGGCAGGACCCTGCTCAGCTTCCCAGATTGTGATCGTAATCTGGAGCTTTCTGAATATCGTGTCAGAAGATGGTCGGTTTTTTCCTTTCCCTTTCCTCTAAGCTACCGTAACCCATTTCCTACATCGTTAGATTTGTTCCAGCTCGTTTCATCATTTTTATTATTATTTTTTTTCTCCCTTTCTTCTACTTTACGACGTGCTACTTTTGGTTGTGTTTGATGTTTTTATATATTTTCTATAATTTTCTTTGATCTTCTAAAATATCATTGAAAAAATGATAATAGAAGAAATTCGTTATGTTATATTATTTTAATAAATAATGGTGGTAGAGGTAATAGTCACATTAATAGTTTTTAAATATACACGCTAATTAGCCTTATCAGTCAAACATACGCTATTTTTTAAGTTTGATTCAATTTAACCTTTCGAAACGAGATTTTTATTTTTTCGACTTTTCACAACTAAGAAAGTCATAATACTAATAAGGAATTAACCCTCGCTTGTCTTAAAAACATGAAGTGAGACATTTAGTCTGTATTAAATGTATCCGACTTTAAGAACTAGTGGTAATGCCTGAAACTTCTCAACACCTTTTACAAGCAATATTATACAGTAATATTCATGCTATAGTCTATGTTTTTCTCTTAAACTATAATCTGATTTCATATGGACTGGGTATATTATATATTACCCTAAACGATAATCATTAATTATTTATAATTAGACAAATAAGATATAAAATTTAGTGTTTTACAATTTAGATTCTTACGATTTTGTGTTTACTTTCTAATATTACGAAATATATAATATTAGAAAGTATTCTATAATAGTAGAACTTGAAAATTTTCGAATTCCAGTTTTCAACGGAAATACACGTTTTAGGGTCCTCTAAATCCAAATGACCAAGTCCCGCAAAAAGGTCTGTGTGTGTGTCCAGTATGGCACAAAAACCTAAAGTCGTACGAAACTGAAATTTCATATTTAAGACAACTATTCGCCCGAGATGTTACAGCAACTTTTTCATTCAAATCAGCTAACCGGAAGAGCCACTTTATACTATAGAATTTGGACTTTTTACGATTTTCTCAAAAACGACTGTAACGATTTTGGTCAAACTCGCTATATTTATATAAAATTCAATGGACTTTTATATGATGTAGATTTCAGTCTGAATGAAATAGCTTAACAGAGCTTAAATTCCGATAATTTAAATTTTCATCCTCTAAAATACCTTTAATTTTGTACTTTACTAAAGATTAACCATATCATCTTAATGACATTGATGAAAGACGGCTAAATATACTAGTTGGACGAATTTGATGACCAGCTAAAGGATAAAAGAGCAATACTTTTTTTAAACGTAATATTTTTTTTGATAATAAGAACAGTAATATACCGTTGGAAAGAGAAAGATTTTAGAAACAAATATAATCTGATACACAAAGTTGTGAAACGTAATATAAATTGACGAATAGGAAATTAACTTATCAGGGATTAAAAATTTAATATAGTTATATTTCTTAATCTAAATTATATGTATCCAACGAAAATGAATACACGTTTTATTAAAATCAACTTTAAATATTTTTGAAATTGAAGAATAGTTAATAGTTTTTAAATTGATTTTGATTTTAGTTGATAGCTTTTAGATTGAACTGAGGTAAGTGAAAGTCGTGTACCAGATTTATTTAATTTATGAATGCACGAAGCCATTCATGAATGATCGGGATGAATTAAATAATTATAATTACAGTAGTTCGTTAGATGTTTTCAAACAAAACTACATATGTCAATAAAAGATTGGCAACGTGAAATTCGTGACAGATTTCACTTTTTTTTTAATAAGGGACTATTTTTATTTCTTCATTTGAATTTAAAAGTGTGTCACTACCTTTTGTAGTTTATAGTGCTATATTCATTGAATTTCAAATAATTAATATGATATATTTATTTCTCTGGCTGTTGAAAAAATACTCGAAATATAAACGGCACCGGTTTTGCCGATATTAGGAGTTAGAATTAGTTCTGAACTAGTTGAAATAGTTAGAAATATTCTCATAGCTTACAGTAAAATAATTCTCGATTTAGGTAACGCTGCAGTCCCAAAGGAATGAAAAAATGTAATCGCACGTTACGAAAATATTATAATGTTATTTTTTTCTTTAAAAAATACATTAATTGATATAACATTAATAGTTTGATAATGGTGACTAGAATTTCAAAATGGAATGACAAATTACCAATTTATGTCAAAATTACCAATATTGATGGAATTAAACTGTTCCGTAATGGATATCAATATAGAAAAGTAAGATCATTCTTACGAGTTAAAGTTGTATTTTATTGTTCTATAAAGATTTTTAAAAATTTCTTTGTAATCTGCGAGTAATATTCACATTAATTTTTAATATTGTAGCACATTTAATTTAATGATGAAATATTAGTTTGTACAAAATGCGATTTTGAAAATATTCACAGAGTGAAAAGATATATAAAATAATTTAAAATTTAACGAAATCATCAATTACAATACATATAATAGAGTATCAATATAATATTAAATAGAAGTATTGTAATATTTAGATAGTGCTAATTCGTACGTTTTTAGCTAACTCTGAGCATGAGGTATGGTCCAGGGACATTGAAAAAAATGTTAAGTTTGATTAATTAATGATTTGGCAAAATTATAAAATATATTTTTCATAAATTATTCAAATAGATCGAAATCTTGATTGCATATATAAAGTTAATAAAATATTATTAGTTAAAATGGATGATAAACTTATTCTAACCGAATTAAAATAATAAACTTATAACTACTTGCACAGTAATACAATTTAAATGTCAGCTTAATCCAGACTTAAAGTAATTTGATACTTTGATTGAAAAAAAATATACCAAATCTTCTTATTTTAATATTTAAAAGAAAAATGATAATTATAACGTAATTTTTTTAAGCATTTTTAAGAATTTAGGTATGCTTTTCATAAAATAAAAAAACAACAACAAAAGATCAATATCTGGTATGCGATATTTGGGATGTTCTCAACACTTATCTCTTCTAAAAGCATCTACAGTAAAAATATGAAATTATTTTATTTTATATATATTTTTTTTTTTTGGAGGAATTTCAAATTAGATTTATTTGTTCATAAATATAGTATAATGCACTTTATGCTTGAATTATTTTTTTCTGTATGGACCAGCTGACTTGTATTATATGTGGTTAATTTATATTAATTAAATAATATCGTATCGTGGCTTACCGTCACTTTGTTCAAGTAAGTCTCATGAAAGGCACGTAATAGATAGAGGTCTACTGGGGGTAGCGGGGCAAAGACTTGTTGATATATAGGAAGGGAGGTGGGGGCTGCGCGCGCAAGCTCACGCTCTCCGCGCCTGATTCAACGCTCCTTGCCCTTATCAGCGATGATGGGACAGATGTTTCTAAATGCTGATGCCAGCTTGGGAACAACGTTATGACATATGATCCTGAGTAATTAGGTTAATGGCTGCGTCGTCGCTGGAAATACCACAAGTTTGGAGGAAAACGCTCAGTTTCCGAGAATAAGGAAAGAACGGTTGAACGTCCCTCCAGAAGAAGTGACTTTTTTATTAGCTTCTCGTAAATTGTACAACAATTTTGGTGAAGAATTCATAACCTAGTCACTGATTCTGTGGAAGCGTTTCTTTGATATTATTTTACAATATCAATCTAGGCTACTGCCTTGGATACTTCCTAGCACCTATTCTTTTAACAGTTTATACAGCTAATATCCCAACATATTCTAACACCTTCCTTTCTACCTATGCTGATGACACTTGTGTGTTATCAATCAATAACAATCCTACTATTGCCTCTCTTATTCTTCAATTCCACATCAGAGACCTTCGGGTATAGAATTTTTTTTTTTTTTTTTTTTAACATCATTTATTGAAATTTACAACTGTACTTCAAGGTACAACAAGTAAATGTGACAAATGTTAAATGGCGTGATACAAACTTGAAGAAGAACTACCCAATGGCAGCACTCCTGTAACTTTTCTACACTAGAAGGTCTCGAGGCCATCTTCTTTTCAGACGCCTCGGAGGATTGTCAGGAATTGAGGAGGAAGAAAGTATTGAAACAAGAGGATTAGGGTGGGAATGGAGTTTGTCATGAAAGGAATGGTATCTAGATCGGGCCAAATCAGCAACATACGGAACGTTGAGGTCTTTATGGATAAGTTTGTTCGTGACAAAGTAAGGAGCATTTAAGATTTTACGAAGGATTTTGGATTGTAGGGATTGGATACGGGAAGAATTCGATGGTTTAGTAGAGCCCCAAAGCTCCACTCCGTAAGTCCATATCGGCCTTATGATAGTCATGTAGATGAGTCTTTTGTAGTTAAGTGGAAGATAAGAACGTTTGTCTAGTAAGTGTTGAAGAAGTCGAAAACGTCGTGCAGTTTCCTGTCTTTTCAGTCTTGTGTGAGGGTTCCAAGTAAGGCGTTTGTCAAGGTGCAGTCCTAGATATCGGATCTGTTCAACCGGAACAAGAGGAGTATTATTGAAGGAGACAGTAGGGCAGGATGTCATAGGTTTACGACGAAGGGTAAAGGTAATTTGGTTGGATTTGTTGGCATTAATTTTAATTCTCCAGTTCTGACACCATACCTCAAGGTCTCTGAGGTGGGATTGGAGAGTTTGAGAGGCAATAGTTGGATCAGTATTGACTGATAACACACAAGTGTCATCAGCATAGGTAGAAAGGAAAGTGTTAGGATGGGAAGGGATATCAGCTGTATAAACTGTGTAAAGAATGGGTCCTAGGATACTGCCTTGAGGAACACCAGCAAACTGAATAAAAATGGATGAATAGGAATTATTATGATTGACTTTGAAGGATCTGTCAGTGAGGTAGGACTGGATAATAAGGAAGTATGTTGGGGGGAGGAATTTGCGGAGCTTGTAAAGCAACCCTGGGTGCCAGACTCGGTCAAAGGCCTGTTCCACGTCGAGGAAGGCTCCCGTACAATACAAGCCGCGCTCCAATGTAGACGATACAACGTCCACCACACGATGGCATTGCTGGATAGTGGAGTGGGACGTTCTGAATCCAAATTGATGATGAGGAATTATGGAATTAGTATCAAGGATGGGATACAGGCGTTTCAGTATAAGCTTTTCCAAGATTTTTCCCATGATTGGTAAAAGTGAGATGGACGGTAAGAAGATGGATTTTCTGGCGGTTTCTTAGGTTTGGGTATCATTTTGACAATGGATAATTTCCAGGAAGCAGGAAAGTATGTGGAACGGAGTACGGAATTGTATATGTAGGTGAGATATAGGATAGCTTTTCGAGGAAGTAGTTTTAAAATATGGGAAGTTATAAGATCATGCCCAGGAGCTTTGCGGGATGGTAAACTCTGAATGATGTTAGATATTTCCGAAGGATGGAACGCTTTAGGAGGAAGGACCATTTGGAGTGGGATATCTAATTCATCTTCTATAAACTTAGTGTGCCCGGGATTATGGATATCTGGATGTGGATTAAAGGTTCTAAAAAGGTGCTGACCGAATATCTGGGCCTTCTCTTCATCAGATCTTGTCCAGATACGGGAATCAGTTAGGAGTGGATGATTACAGTTTTTGAACTTTAGTAGCTTTTTTGTTGTCATCCATAATGATCTGTCTGTAGTAGTAAGTTTTTCGGTGAAGTTGAGTAAGTTTTGAATTTTTATTTTTCTGATTTCTGATTTTAGTCTGTTAGTCAGTTTATTATAATAAGTTTTGTCTGATGGATATCTAGTCCTATGCCACTTCGATCTTGCCCTGCGTTTTTCCCTTAATAAGATTCGAATGTGCTGTGGCAAGGTAGTCTCCTGTGAGTTAGTAGTAGTAATGGTTGAAGTGTTGTCAAGTATGCTATTGCTAATTGAGTCAGTCAGATGGTCAACGGCTTTATCAATATCATGTTTAGTCTTAAGTGGGATCTTTAAGTTCAGTTTGGTTTCCAAGTCACATCTGAATCCGTCCCAGTCCACTCGTCCTGTAATCAGAGAGGGAATGGTGGGTTTAGGAACAAGGCTCGAGTGCAAGGAAAGCAAAACTGGGCTATGATCAGATGACAGGTCATTTAGGGATTTTATTGTGGATTGGGAGGAAGATATCTGAGAGGAAACAAATATATCAAGGATATCAGGACGTTTTTTGAGGGATGTTGGCCAATATGTTGGGCTCGTAGGAGAAAGGATAGTATAGCAATTGGAGGTAGAACTCGAGAAAGGACATTACCACGGGAGTTTGATGTCCGGCAACCCCATCGTTGGTGTTTGGCGTTATAGTCTCCTCCAGCAATGAAGCGCGGTCCTAAGGATCGGAAGAGGGTTTCAAGTTGATTAGAGGAAAGGGAGTTACCAGGAGGACAGTATACAGCTGAGAGTGTAAGATGGAAAGGACGAGTTGAAATGATTACCGAGGTTGATTGTATGGCATCAGTTGGAGTAGAAGGAATCAGGGAATGGGATAAAGATTTATGAATACGGAAGCATGATCCAGCATGGGAAGTGTTGTCGGGATGGTCAGATCTGTATGTGATGTAGTCACGTATGTAAAAATTTGATCGTTGTGTGAAGTGAGTTTCAGTAAGTAGTGCTATGTCAATGTGGTTGTCATGTAGAAATAAGTCCAGTTCGTCACGATGGTTATGCAGGCCATTAGCATTCTACAAGATAATCGCTAGGGGCTTTACACTCATCGTTGGAGATTAAATGGGACTTGAGAAAGGACTCTGGTGAGAAGGGTGATTAGTGGTTTGATGGTATCTCTAAGATCAGAGAGAAAGGACTCAAGGATGGAGTATATATTGGAAGGATCTTGGTTTGGATACGGATGTGGATAAGATACATGGGGTGGATAATTTATTGGTTCAGGATTGTTGGCTGGGGGCTGAACTCGCCGTGGAGTACGAATCTGTTCAGTCCGCTGAGATAATGGAAGTTGGGGCGTTGGGTGATTCGGTGGATCATAAGGACGTTCAGGTATTTTTTTAGGGTTCTCAGGAGGGAGTTTCACCTGTAAAGGTAGATTATGGGGTGGGATCGGTTGACGGGAAGCTGGTGGTTTAGGACGGGAGACCGGAGGCTTGAATTGGGAGTTTGGAGGCGCCTGACTAGTAGTTGGTTGCTTCCTTGGAGTGGTGACTTCGGAGAGAGATTTCCTGGTTTCCTCAGTAGGAACTCTGGTTGCAGGTGTGGCAGGCTGCTGTGGAGCGATCCTATTGGCAGGTTTCTGAATTTCAGGAAAATCAGATAAATTATTCATCTCTGGTACCTGGGGACGAATCTTCTGATCACTCTTTGTACTGATGAATTTCGTGATCTCTGGCGAAGAAGGCTTTTGTAAACGACACAACCCCTATAGCTAGCCGGGTGGCCTTCCCCGCAAAGAACACATTTTGCTGGTTCAGTCTGAGATTTCTGGCAAGTGTCAGAGGCATGTGGTCCGGCACACATAACACACCTAGCCGGGTGGTAACAATAAGATTTTGTGTGTCCAAAGGTTTGGCATTTGGTGCACTGGACTATAGTAGTTCTTTGCCTAGGCTCTTCAAAACGGACAGATGAGTACACCAGCCTTCTCACTTGAAATATTTCCGGATTATTACCGGCTGGTTCGAGATCTACAAAAAATAATGGCAAGGGATATTTTTCCCTGGGGTGTGTCACTGAAGAAATGTTCCGTGCGTGATGACCAATTTCTTCCAGACCTCTTTTGATTGCTTCAGTGGGAGTAGATGAGTGGAGCCCGCGTAAAACCACTCGATATGACTTCTCTTGTTTCAACTGATAACAGTGAAAATCGTAGTTTTTTGAGCTCAAATAACTTACTAGTTTTTTGTAATTTTCTTTTGTGGTTGTAGTAATTTTGATATCGTTTATTCGGGAGAAACATTCAAAGTTCGGTTGTCCGATGAGAGCGGCGATTTCATCACCAAACGATATGAAATTACTAATATTGGATACATAGATAGGAGGTGGCTCAGGATCAGAAAATCCGTGAGGCTGGTTTTCAATGTTGACTGAAGCGGAATGGTTGAAATAGAAGAAAGTGGTGTGGCGTTTGAAGTGGACGGCGCTGGAGATTCAAGTTGGTTGGCTGCAGTGGTGCTGCGGGTTTTTGGCGGAGAAGAAATTGATTTTGGCGGTTGCTTAGACTTGGCCGATTTTTTTTTTTTTTGTTTGGCGAATTACCGCCGGACCCAGTGTTATTCCTGTGGCGTTTCTGGCGTCGCGTTAAATATTGGGAATCTGATTCGCTAATCTCAGAGAATGGCGTTTCTTCCCCTGATTCATCATTAGATAGAGTTTTGTCTAAATCCATGATGAATACGGTAGAAAAAAAAAAAATATAAAGTCCTCTTATATTGTGAGCTAAATAAAAATAAATTGAAAAATAAAATAAAAAAGAAGAAAAAAAAATTATGTTGACTTATATTAATTACTAATAATAGAAAATTAACGTAAAGATCTTAAAACTAAACTATTTACATTATATACATATACATAAAAAACGTAAAACAAAATGAACATTTCTGATTTAGTAAAATAAAAATAATGTCCTAGAAAAAGAGAAAAAACACACAAAACATTAGAAAAAAAAATATATGTATATATATATATATATATATATATATATATATATATATATATTAAAATAAAGACTATCAGGAAGAAAATAAAAGTTTATATGAAGAACGTCTAGGTTACGAAGTCGGAAATGTCAATATTGCCGACCGAGACCTTGTAAACAAAGATGAGGATTAGTAAGTCCTAGCCTAGGCCTTATCTCCAGCCTAGGACGGCCACCAGTCTATTATTGTCTATCGAACTAATTGCCACTCACCTCGTGATATGTGTTCGTTAATGTGTTTATCAGTGCAACCACTCACGATTTACAAAGTTTGAAGCATTTTCAAGCAGTATCACATTGATGAGAAGGAAACTAACATAGAGCAATACGTAAGTAGAACTGTGCCAGTCGCCATTTTAGAAAACACTCGGGTATAGAATTAGAATCAATTCCAACAAATCCCACCAAATTACCTTTACTCTTCGTCGTAAAACATTGACATACTACCCTACTGTGTCCTTTAATAATATTCCGCTTGTCCCAGTTGAATAGCTATCCAGGGTTACTGCTTGACAAACGTCGTACATCGAATCCGCAAACTAGACAAGGCGCATCCTTCGAAAAATACTCAGTGCTTCTTACTTTGTCAGAAATAAACTCATCTATAAAAACCTTAATGTTCCATTCGTTCGTTTGTTTGTTTATTTAACGTCACATTATGCTACTATGGATAATCAGACGACGCTACTGTCCTAAATTTTGCCTATCCAGGTTTTATTAGGATAGGGATCTTTAACGAGTACCTGACATCGCACAGGCTCGGGACCACCTTTTAACATCCTTCCGAAGGAACGCATAACTAAGTATTTTTTACTCCCATTAAAAAAATCCTAGGACCACCAGCGGGTTTGAACCCGTGACCTTTGGCATAAGAGGCTGTTATGCTAGCCACCCTGCTACCGGTGATCCCCCTTAATGTTCCATATGTTGCTGATTTGGCTATATGGTATCAATCCATCAATTACAACCTCCACTTCCACTCTAACCCACTAGTTTCAATCCCTGCTTCCTCTTCCATTCGTAACAATCCTCCGAGGCGTCTGAAAATAATATGGCCTCTAGACCTTCTAGTTTAGATTACATAGTGGAGTGCTGCCAATTGGCATTTTCTCTAAATGTATTTTGTCTGACAGCTTATTTACTAGATGTATTAACCAATATATTTGTAAAGTGCAATAAATATTAAAAATAAAATTATAATAGAATGAAGAATTATCATTCATGAATATAAATATTGGTATGTGTGTGAATAGCTGACAAGCGCCAAATGCAGCAAACATTCATCAGTGTTTCTTTATTGAACTCTCAAAAACTGATATATACGGAAGAAGTCCCCTAAAATGTGTGAACGAAATAACTGCAAAATAAAATATCCTTACTCCTAATATATAATAAAACTAACCTGATAAGAAGATTAAAATAAAATTAAAATATTTTTATATTTTCCTAATTTATATTCACATAAAGAAAGCCAAATTATTCCTGAAATATAGCGAAATTGCTTACAAGTATGTAACCAACCTCTTTGATTCCGTAAAACTTGGTTTAGCGGAACACTACTTAATTTTTGTTTTCTTATCCCCAGAAGGTACAGTGTTGTGGTCGGATTTGATGTTCTGATTACTCTTCTAGTTGTCTCTTCTCCTGCTTTGCATGCCTCTTAAGAGGGTTCTGATAAACGGGAATAGAAAGCAATATTTGTCAATTAGGTTTTTAGTTTCTAATGGTGGAGCTCACTAGTTGTTTGAGTTTGTCCAGTTAGTTTTACCGAGTCTGGGCCGAGGGTTTGTAGTATTCCTTTCAGAGGCAGTATGTTAGATAATGGGTTAGTAAAGTATTGGAGGCTATCAAAGAAGTTGGTGAGATAAAATCTGTCACTGTCGGGAGTTCCAGAGTGGTGTGCACTACGTTTTTGTCCTTTGCAGAGAGGTTATGACTTACAACAATACGCCCCAGCAACCCATTTCCAAACTGTTGGAGCATCTTTGCAGTGTTTATATATACTATTTTAAATATAAATATTAAATATTTATTTATTTTCTAAGTAGAAACTTCTACCTATCTACCTTGCAATTAAAAAAAAAAGTGTAGTCATTTATATATATATATATATCAAAGGCAAGAATAAATTACAACAGAAGGTACTTCTAAATTGCATTCTTCAGCAAAAAAGGACCTTATATTGACAATAGTTACATATTGCACGAAATCGCAGATCTTGGGGACACTGCTCATTTTTCTATAATTAATGAAAACATTGAAAAATAAATAAATAATTTACATTTACATTTAAATTAATCATGATACAAGATCGTTTTCATATCTACGCCGCCACAAGATCTGGTTTGGCCCAATTGTTTTGGTATATTAACAAAATCATTTTAGATCGGGAACCTAGACCCTTACATGCACCGAAGAAAAAGAGATGGTCAGGGGATCACTTGTAGCTGGGTGGTTAGCGTAACAGCCTCTCATGCTAAAGGTCACGGGTTCAAACCCGCAGGTGGTCCTAGGATTTTTTAATGGGAGTAAAAAATCCTTAGTTACGCCGTCCTTCGGAGGGGACGTTGAAAGGTAGTCCCGAGCCTGTGCGATGTCAGGCACTCGTTAAAGATCCCTATCCTAATAAAACCTGGATAGGCAAAATTTAGGACTCCCACTGTAGCATCGTCCAATTAGCCATAGTAGCATAAAGTGACGTTAAATAAATAAATAAAATAAAAGAGATGGTCTTCAAAAGAAAAATTCTGCGCCGAATATTTGGATGTGTCATGGAGGAGGCGAACCAACGGGGAGGTCTACGAGCTGTTCGGTGAGGGAGACGTGATGCGGTACATAAGATTTGGGAATCTACGTTGGGCATTGTCGTCTGGTTGCCAGCGGATGAGATCCCGAGGAAGTTACTGGACGCCAAGTCATCAAGGAATTCCAGAGAACTTCTTAGCGTCCGCAACTGGAGAGCGGCCGCACAAGACCGAGCTACGTGGCGAAGGCTCATTGAGGCGGCCAAGGTTCAAACTGAGCTGTAGCTCCAGGGATTATTATTTTCGTAACACGGTTGAACTTGGATCCGCGTTGGTTCATCTAAGTTTACTCTGGGATTTTTCATATATATGATTCATAAATAACTTAATAGTTCTTCAAGCGTTAGTTTTGATACTCATAATCAGTTTACTACTGATAATATATGTTTATATTAGAGGGAAAAATGCTGACCTTATTGATCATCGTTCGTATATAGGACAATTATGTTACTCCCTTTCTATTGTAGGTGCGCACACCACAAAACAAATTAAATAAATCCCAAAGAAAGATTTATGAGGTGGGAAGAATAATATTCATTTTCATCAGTGGAAAATAGCCAAAGCCACCACTTATTTCCTTCCTCTCCGACTGTTTATACGGAAATGAGCCGGTAAAACTACGGGTTACAGAAGAATCTGAACTTTAAACTGATCACTAGTCACATAACTGAACCACAAATATGTAAAATATGCTCAAAAAATAAAGTGATATAAGGAGAACTTGATTGCAATAACAATCAACTAGGAAAAAGTGTAACATTAATAAATTAATTTAAGTAATAATAATGCTAATATAAATATGTAGGTTAATTATTAAAAACAAGTTTATTTGTCCAACACCTCTTGAATCGTAATCTAAAGAACTGAATCTTTTCGAATCAATTTGTACTCGTCACCATTCAAGTACTAATAGGACCACTTATCCCTTTAAATTTCGTTAACCATCAATTAACACTTATACAATTTTTTTTAAATGTCACGTGAAAGAAAATATAATCTTGATATATTCTGCCTAAGAAGAATGAGACAGGCGAATTCTAGCTAAAGTACTATTTATCTCTGAAGTATTTTGACTTTGAAATTATGAAAACGCTGAATAAAGTTCTAAATGAACTGAATGTGATTGTAAGTGGGTTATAGATTTATGATATATTAACTAAGAGAACTTCTTAAGAAGTTTAATAGTTAAGGAGTAACTTTATAATAAGCTAAAAAATATTAGTCGCAATTTCAGTCCATTAAGGAAATCTGTTTCAATGTTTTTACTTTTTTAATTCGTTTTATAGTATTTTTCAGTAATAACAATCTTCTTTTTTCTCTATAAATGTTATATTAGAACCAACGATGATGTTCATTTTATTTTAATCTCTAACGATCTAGCTTCTACGCAAATTCAAACCACGTTTAGATCTAAATTGATAACATCTATTCGGCTGATTGTTTCAAGAATAGAAGATAAGGTGATGGTTTAAAATAAAATATAAAAAACCAACAAAGGAAGTGCCAACCAAACAGTGTTATTCAATAGTACCTAAATCTTAATGATAATTTTTTTTAGCCTCAATTTTGAGGGGGAGTTGCAATTTTGTTGTTTGTTTGTCCGTCGGGTAGGTTCATTGAAAATACAAACCGATGGATTTTCTAAATATATTTCCTACTAACTACTATTAAATACTAAAACTACTAAATAGCTTCTTGATTTAAAAAATAAAATAAATAAATAAAAATGTTCGATCCTTTTCCTTGCTTACTGAGCTTATTTATGAACCTTTAAACTTGCGTTGGTAGTAAAAGAACATAAGAAGTTTCTAGAAAAATTGGCAATTCTTCGTTGTTGTTTTTTTTATGATACAATAATTTATGAGACCTGCTGTAGTAATTTTGTTTTTTTATTTTAAGAGTAAAATTAATATATTATTTCTAAAAAATAAACCAATCTTAGTAGATTATTTTATTTTTTTCGTTTAAATCCAATAAACTTCGACAATAAAATAAACATCGAAATTTGAGGAATGTTTAGCTGTATAGCTACTTATTGCATAAGTGGTTAGTAAATACTTGAAGTAATATTATATCAGTAACGAAGGCTGCTCTTACATACAAATTTTAATTTTAATTAAAACAAAAAATTATCATTAAAATATATAACCACGGCATCACAAATCGACGTTTGCGTCAGTCAGCTAATTTTATGATTATTTTATAAGCTAAAGCAATTCGGTTTTATCAAATCCGCTTGGGAATGTAGTAGACGAAAATTCTTAAATATTTAAATAATAAAATAATTTATTTAAAATATACAAAGAGTATATGTGGGCATTATTGGATGAGCTTCTTTTCAGCAGGTAATTTTCTTCCTGATCACAATCTGTAAATCTTAATAGCTGTACCAATTCAGTTGGTTAAAATATAAACTAATACGAATGTAAACAATAATATATTTATTGTTCCAAATAACTTGGGAAATGAATGGTGTTGGAAAGAAAAAATGGATGACATAACAAATACAAAAATAAATTTGCGGATTTGCAGTTGAGTCGTGGGTATCCTTAGCACAAGTTCTCTATGACCTCTTTTCCAGATTGTCCAGTCAAAGAACTAATCCTCGCATAGACCGAGTCCCATTAATGGTTGTTTCATTTCATAACTACGCGTATTTCCCGGTGTACCTTCTTCTTCTACTATTTTCCTTGAATTTTCTTTTTATTATTATTATTATTTTTTTTTTAGTGATTTCCCTCAGTCTTTCTTTTTAAATTCCATTCTAGGTTAAATTCTTTTTCTTTCGTTTTATAGTCTTCCAGAATGTTTCATTTAATTTCCATCCTTTCTCGTTCAATGTCGTTTTTAACACTATCCCTTTCGGATGGTCAGTTGGTGTAGCCTATCATAATATTTCAACGCTTGAATATTGAGCGTGGATATTACTTTTTTTCCTACATCAGTATTCATTTTATTTCCATGTCTCAAGTCACGTATGAATCAATAATGGAGCCAAAGTGTTTAAAATGTTCTATTATGTTTAATGTCTTTTCCGGATTCAATTCATTGTTTTAATATGAAATATTATTCTCTAATTTTATTTATTAAGTAAGTAAATTTTTACACTACGGTATTTTTGAGTGGGTTTTATTTTTTGCTATGGATTTCGTTTTTTTTATTACTTTAATTTTTGTCTTGGACGACAACTAAAAGAATTGAACAATAGCTCCTAATTTTTAAGACGAAAATACTTCGAAGAATATTCAGAGGGGTATAGATTAATGGATATTGGAGAAGGCGGACAAACCCTGAAATTCACTTAATATTATTTAATGATCAAGATGTTCTGAGTATGAAGCTTGGAAGATTGAGATTTCCTGGCCATGTGGCAAGGATGGACAATGAAGCAATCCTTAACAGAACCTCCATATGATACAAGAATAAGAGAGAGATCAAAAATATTCAAGGGGTGTCCTAGAAGTCAGAAGATGGATGATGGCTGCACAGAATAGAGATGACTGAAGCTGCTTTAGGAGGCCAAGACTCTTTATCGAGTTGTAGGGCAAAGCTCGTCTATATTTTGCCGTTTATGAAAAAGTGTAAATACATGTAAATAGAAAAAGTTTTTTCAAAAAAAGGGTTTCTTAATTTTTTATTTGTTTGTTATTTTTTTTTTTAACTAAGTAAGAAGTGTATTTTTTTTTGTCTTGTTTATGTATGGGAACACGATAATTATTTATTTATTATATTATTATAAAAATAAATATATTTTTTATTTTTGTCATTTGCCTTATTGCTTTCCTTTCTACTTATTATTATTAACTGTATATTTCATTTTTTTATCTTACTCTAAGACAGTAAATATCACATTATTGTATTTTATATTATTCTTAAGGAACTTGTCCCAGAATAAATAAAGAAATTATTATTGTTAAAAAGTTTATGGTCGATCAAAAAAAATTGTATTATTGAAAATATAAACTAATATGACAACTCTAAAGTATTGTGAAAATAGATAGATACAAAAATATAATAGTGAAATACTATGTATTATCTTGGAGTGCTACCGATGGGTAGCTTCTCTACATGTCTATTTTTTTTTTTAACCTATTTACTAGATGTGTTGTAAAATACAGTTGTAAATATCAATAAATAATTTTTAAAAAAATATTATACAACGTTTCAACCCACGTTGCGGTACGGGTCTTCATCAGGGCTTAAAACATAACAAGATACAATGTGGCTGTTTGATGAATATAAGATCATAATAAATTAACAAAATAAAAAGCAATAAAAATTAGGTAATAGTGAGTTAAAGAGTGATTAGCCTATTATTTATGTGTTATCATCAGTTTAATTAGTATCTTTTTTTTTTAATCACTCCTTAACTCACTACTTTTTAATATTTATAGTTTTTTTATTTTGTTAATTTTTCATGGTTTTATATATTTATCAAATATGGAACTATATGGCATTGATTGCAATATATGACCATCATGGATCATGGTCATATATTTATCAAACACCCAAATTGTATAATTTTATGTTTTAGTTCTGACGAAGACCCGCTACACCAGTTTTCAACGGAAATACATGTCTTAGAGTCCCCTCAGTCCAAATGAACAAGTCCCGCAAAAAGGTCTGTGTGTGTGTCCGTATATGTGTAGTAAGTTCAGCGCGAAAAAGTTAAGTCCTATCAAACTGAAATTTCATATTTTAGACATCTAGACGTCCGAGATGTTATAGCAACTTTTTCATTAAAATCAGCTTATCAGGAGAGCCACTTTATACCATGCATTTTGCACCTATTTACGATTTTCTCAAAAAGGGCTCAAACGATTTCGATTAAACTCGCTTTATAGATGTAAAATTTAACGAGCTTTAATATCATGTAGGTTTCATTTTAATTGAAATAGTCTGTAGGGGTTAAATGCCGTTATTTTAAAATTTCTTCCTCTAAAGTACCTTTAATTTTGTAGATTTTATGAAATTGATAATATCATCTCATTAGCATTGCAAAAAAACAAAACAGGTATACATATAAGTTGAATGAATTCGGAACGAACTAAAGGAGAAAACTACAAACATATTTTTTTAATGCAATTTTTAGTTTTTGAACATAAGAACAGTAATATAGATGTATAATATACCGTTGGAAAGCTAAAGATTTTAGAAAAAAAAAACATTATCTTATACACAAGCTTGTAATCGTTAATAAAGAGTGATGAAAAGCCGATAAAACTGACTGATTATTTTAGATAATAATTAATAAAACACATGTTTCTATAGAAATTCAATTTAATTAATTTTTTAATGGTTTGACTCCATTGTATCTCTCAGGGCTTAAATGCCGATATTTTAAATTATCTTCCTCTAACCTACCTTTAATTTTGTACATTCCAAAAGATAAACCATATCTTCTTAATGTCGTTGATTAAGGACGGCTAAATACATTTGAATCCATGGATAATTCTTAACAATTTATTTCGTTCCTAAATTTGTTTGAACAATCTTAAATTAATATAAATAACGGAGGTTATTGAAAGTCGTGAGTAGCGCGCACAAGTTATTTTTATTGTGTTAATAAATTTCGATGATATTTTTGTTCAGATTAATTTTCTTTTATGTAATAACAGAATATAATAGACCGTTGTCTAAAATACAATTAAAAAAATAAAATAATGATATATATATATATATATATATATATATTATATATATATATATATAATATATATGAGAAAGATAGAGTTATAATAATGAATATAAAAGCCTATTGAGGCACAAATGTTTTATTATTTTGACCGTGTACTTCATTTATAAATAAAAATGTTTTAAATTATAACATATTCACATTGCTATCTCTTTGGCGAACAGTCATTGATGTAAGAATTTTCCTCAGAACTTTAAATATTAATATCTCAATAAAATATTAAATAAGAGGCACGTGTTACTTTCCAAGGACATACCCCACCGACCTTATCAAGTGGTCCAAGCCTTATTAAAGGGAGGACGAGTAGAAGGGCAAATTAATGAGCTCTTGAATGAGTTTCAACTTATATGGCGTTTAATATACCTTCTAGGGTTTAATAAACACTCTTTCTCTCGTGGATATTTTTAATTTCTAACAGTAGTTTTAATTTATATTAAAGTTCTATTAATATTTAGATAATCCAAACAATCAAAGAGTAAAAAATATGTACATAGAAGCAGTCTTATCGAATATTTTTTCACATACAAAACACCCGAATATGATATCTTTAAAGGGTATTAATAGATTTAAGTGGGAATGTCCTATTGATCATTTAGAAATTAGTTTACAGAAAAATATAAACAGCAAATTACATAAAAGACTATTGCATAAGATTTGTCTTTTTGAAGATCCGAAAACCACATTGGTAATCTCCACATTAGTATTATACAATTCTTAATCTCAATAACTAACGATTATCGATAATTAATATCAATTTCGCATTATGATCACGTGAATGAGTCGCTGCGATAAAGGTAGAGCGTGCCTGGCCGTGGGCGTACGCTCCAACACTATCTTTAGCATCGATTATATCTTTTCGTAAAATATAATAGGGGTACTCACTACGTTTGCTATAGCATGCTATTTGTGTTATTTTGCTAAATCCGTCGAATTTCTACAGTTATTTCCTGTATAAAATTGATGGTTTTAGCACAATAGCACAAATAGCATGCTATAGCAAACGTAGTGAGTACCCATAGTGTTGATATATTAAGGCTGAGGGTCTAGTTTAATAGTAGAATAAAAAGGCTGTATTGTTAACTCCACCACTTTATTTAAAAAGCAAAACGTTTCAACAGGTACCAACATTTTTTCTCTTTTTTGTGCATACATCAATCAACAAGTAAACCACATTTCTGAATCAGACATATTGAAAAATTGTTAGCACCTGAAGATGGCGTATTAGCAGAAACTTTGAGCTATTTAAATAAATTGGTGAAGTTAACAATAGAGACCTTTTATTCTACTTTTTAAAATATAATATGGGAAGGCATAATTAAAAAAAAAAAAAAAAAAAAAATATATATATATATATATATATATATATAATACTATATATATATATATATATAATTACCTTATAATTAGTATGGGATAATTTTTAAGATTTTTTGTTTATACATGAAAACACCGTCCTTCATTATCGACGAATAGCATGTTGTATGAGGCCATTATTGAATTCAAATACTATGCTTGCTATGAGAACAGAAAACATTTATTATATTTTTACAACAGCAATATCGTTTCTCATTAACGAATCTCAACGGAGCTTATGCTCTGTCAGTAGACTTGAGTTTACAGCATCTCTGCGACTAAAATGGGAGTTTAAGGTTATTAGGCTCAGTGAAGAACGAATTCCGAAAAAGTTAGTATGCGCTGAACCACTCTTTAGGCGACCGAGGCGATGCACAGTGGTTCCAAACGCACTTTTTCGAGAAAAAGGTCTATTTAATATATCAAATGTAGCTATTGCAACTTATAAAATTTAAAGGATAAACTACATTTTTAGATGAGATGGAATCTATGTAAAAAATAAAGAAAGAGAAATTCTGCTCTGAAATACAAAGCAATGTCGTATAGTGAAACTGGCATTGAAAACCAGGGATGCAGTGATGTCTACCTGTTAAAAAATCATATTCAGAAACATTTTTCTCAGTCACCAAGCATTTTGGTAACTTTAAATCGCTAAAAAATACCTACAATGGTTTTAAGTATTATCAATTTAATTAGCAATTATTAATTTAACCGTAAATTAATTATTAATTACTCATTTATTTGACTATAAGAATATTAATTTAATTAATAAGTAGATTTGAGATGGATGTTTATATCACCATAATTATAAATATTTATGAAAATGGAGCTTGAACTGATGTATGGTTAAATTCGATTACAACTGAAAATAATTACAAGTAATTTTTTCAGCATATTTCAAGGTACTAAAATTATTAAGTTATGAGAAAGAATTTTCGAAACACTTCTTTATACGTGGCATTACACACCAGTTCCCGACATTATATTGTATTTCCAAGCAGAATTTATCTTTCTTAATTTTTTAAATAGATTCAATCACATCTGAAATGCTAGTTTATCATTTAAATTGTATATAATGTAATATGTAAATTTTATACATTAAATAAATAATAAAAATACCCTACATAAACTCATTTATAATTGTATCTCCATTCGGGGTATTAATGTTAAGGTTAAGGCATTAAGCTTCATTATGGTTCATTATTTGGAAAAATTAGGTCAGGCATCAAAATAATTTTATATGTAGACTTTTATCTGGTCTTTTCATTAAAGAAATCTGTATAGCTCACATTATAGCCAAATCTCTATTATGTGCTGATATTATAAATTCCTTTTCATTTATAGTTGTATCATGTCATCATCTGTTATTATCACTCTGAAATATCAACTTATTAAAATAACTATTAATTTATATTGACTGTATTATTGTAGAGAAAAGTTAAATAAAGCTCACTTGCAGGAAATGAAAAAAAAGAACACACCAACCTGTTGCAGCTCACTACCCCTTTGGTCATTGCCTTTCCCGTTACTTCCTGGAACTATTCTTAGCTCAGATGTTGAGTATCAATGAATATCTTCACTTCTTTAAAGATAATAAAAAATAGTTGAATTATTTATTAATCAATATTGATGCCCTTCGACCAATAGAGTTATTTTAGTCCTAACTTCAAAATGCAAACATTATAGTCAAATAAATAAAATAAAAAACTAGGTTTGGACAGTTAGATAACAAAATGAGAAAATGCATAGGAAAAATAAAAATATAAGAAAGCCCAAAACATTATTTTTTTTTAAAATTTTGTAAAAAAGAAAAATAAATATAATAAATTTCTTTTAAGAATTTCGTGGCCAAATTCTGTGTTTTGCAGTATTGTCGCAATGTCTATGTCATTGCCAATTTTATTTTGCTCCGCTTTCAAGCAATCCATCAGCATATGTAAGACTGTGAGTTAGCATTGCGTGGCCAATCCTTAATCGAACCAGTTCTTTATGCACAGCCATAGATCCCCTCGATCTAGTTAAATTATTTAAAAACTTATATTTCTGATTTATTTATATTTGTTATTTTAATTCATAATTCAATATATTGATTGTTGAGTTAATTTTGTAAAATAAATAAATCGTGTTTTCTTTTTACCTATTTGTGATCATGATTTACATTTGTATGAACGATTAGTTTTCCTGAGTATTTTCTACTTTCCTGTTTTTATATAGGAACAGTATTTATTATAGAAAAGTATCGGTTACATTAAAAAAAACTGTCATTTATGTATTTTACAAGGTGTCTTTATAATAACACGCGTTGTATCGCAAGATGGTACGCGTAGAAATAAATGAACAGGGTTATTGTAATGTAGGAAAAAAAAAAGAAAAAGATTGCGGCAATATCACTCAACCAAACTCAATAACTAAGGTAACTTTTAGAAAGAAAATTTTTACTTGTTTTCATTTTGAAAAGAAAAATATTTTCTGTAGGAAGCACCGTTTACGAATTATAGATGAATAACTGAAACAAAGTGCAAAAAATTCGAAGTTTTTCGGTTACAAAAATTTAAGTTCACCGCCTGTGATGTTGCAAACTCAGATTTCTTTTCTTTAGGACCATTAGGATATATTAAAACGGTTTATAGCTTTGTCAAATTAAAAAAAAAAAAATCCTGTGCCACTACAACCCATGGAGAGTCTTAAGATCAGTACATATTAGAGATTCGTACTGTTTCAAGGCCAACGGCCGTGCAATGAGGTGATTCGGTAGAGATCACGCGCAGCAGCCAAATGTTTTTCTCCATTTTTGGGTACCCACTTTATAGAGGCAGGGTCTGCCCCAGGAGGGTCCCTATACCTCAGGATCGCCCATCGGCTGAAATAACAGAATAAATAATATTCCGTCAAAACCGGGATTCGAAACCAGGATCCGGAGCACAGTTGACTAGCGCTCTATCCACTAGACCACACCGCTCCCTTTTTCCGAATTACTTCTTATATACCTTGAATTTTAGCCATATTTTACTGGGCTAAACATGGTTTAACAATTTTCAATCACAGGTAAACATATGAAGAAAATAAAAAATGTTGAGCGGCAAGGTCTGGACGATCTCTAATAGATTGACCCATAATTAAATTAAATTTAATGTAAATTATAAAGGTATCTAATGTAAATTTAATTTTTGGAAGGAATTAGTCCGGGTGGCGGTCATTAAAAGAAACAACTAAATAGTTTCAACTATTTATTGTTTGCCAACGTTTCGACCCCCTTTGTGGGTCATCATCAGGGCGCATGGTGGTAGAATGGAAACTGATGGAAACTCGAGTTTCCATTCTACCACCATGGGCCCTGATGATGACCCACAAAGGGGTCGAAACGTTGGCAAACAATAAATAGTTGAAACTATTTAGTTGTTTCACTTAATGACCGCCACCCGGATTAATTCCTTCCAGTAATTCTCAACGGTCAACTAATTACAACCACAATAAATTTAATTTTGTACTACAAATATTCTTCTAAGACATACATTTTTAAACTCAATGTAAAACGCATTCCCGATTGACCTTTAGGTGTCAGTTGATAAGAGCGCATCAAAGACATAACTACCCTTAAATGATTATTTGTTAATAGATTCAAAGATAGCAGCCTGTATTAGCTCACACAAACTGTAATACCGCGATAACCGAATGACATTGATTTATTAATTTTGATGTACGCTAAATGATTTAAAGCTAAAATTTGCCTATCGTATTTAAAAATTATCTACATCACTCAAATGATAGCTGACACCTTTTACTTTCTTTTTTGAAGGATTGTACTAAGCAGATATCTTATATCGCTCTAACTGATAATGAGGAGTATCTGATTTCCGCTGTTTTTGCTAAGTGGATAGAAAAAAAAAATCATATGTACATTTTTACCAACTATCAAATTGAGATTACTCCGTTCTTGCGTCAGGTCCTAAAACATCAAATATAAAAAAAATTGCTCAGTCATATAGACAATTGCCGACGTGAAATTGATGTACAACCTCACAGATTTATAAGAAAACTTGGTCATCTGATAATAAGAGATGAAATATTAGAAAAAAAGTTTTTTTGTAGATTCTGAAATTGGCTTAAAACTAGTGATATATCATAAATTTCGGCAAACTCAGCAAACAAAGATTGTTGATAGATAAAGTATACTTAATTTTTCTTTATATTTCATATACATATTTTTTAAATTTTGTTTTCTTCTTTTTTTTTAATTATTATTGCTATTATCTTTGTATGTTGTTATTTTGTATTTTTATGCATGAAGTAATTGGTTTGTTTTTCTCTATTTCGTAATTGTATTTTATTATATTTTCTTTTTGTTGAGATATGAAGTAATTGATTTATTTTCCTTCATTGAGTAACTGTGTTTTGTTATCATTTCTTTTGTTTTATGTCTGAAGTAATTGTATTATTTTTCTTTATTTTGTTACCGCATCTTACTATATTTTGATTTTTTTTTTTTTTTTTTATGTCTGGATTAATTGTTTTATTCTTCTTGTTTTATTTATTGCATTTTATTATATTCTGTTTATATAAATATATCAGTACGTTCCTGATATTATAATATAAATAATATGCGTGTAATATGACCACCTTCCATTACACCACTCGTCTGTTGGTGTGCTCTCTTTAAATAAATAAATACAATGATATAAGTCTTTAATTTATTTTTCTTATATCTAAAGACCATTTCTAAAGTCATATTTTCATGAACAGATTTGTAATTATGATTACACATTCAACAAGAATTAGCACGTTTAGAATTTTTATAACTTCGGATTAAACTGATACTCGAGGTGAAGATGGTGAGAGGTGTCATCTAATGCTGCATTGTAAACCAACTAAATTAAACGATTTAGAGGCCGAAATTCTATAACTCTTTATCTGATCAAGATAAACACAAAATTCTTTTTTCATTTATGCGTAGAGAAAATTATTCATTAAAAATAAATCAGTAACTTTAATTATTGAAAAATAATTAAAATTAACAAGAGTAATTTTTTCACACTCACTAATAGAGGGAGGACATTCTCTACTCATAAATGAAAACGTGATTTTTAATTTATCTTGATTAGGTCAAGAGTTATAGAATTTTGGCTACTAAATCTTGATTTTTTCCCACTATGCACCGAAGCGAGTACAAAATCAATAGTTTTTCAAAATATAAGATAGTAATGATAGTAGTAATCTTTATTCTTATTGGCGAAGTAGTTTTTTACAATTTTTTAATCTTTTGGACTTCCATCCATACAACGAATTCCAATTATGTTTGGGTTTACAACTTCCAGCAATGAAACATAAAAACATTAAGCCACTCATCTCAAAATTTGAGAGAGAGGTTACGTTTCAAGATGTTTCGGGTATACAGAATAATGAATAAAAAAAAAAAAAACTTTTTGTCCTAATTATTAAATAAATACCAAAAAATGTTTAGACATTAGTGTGATGTCATAGAGAATTTAATTTTGTACAAAATGAAAAAAGAATAATTGATATTTTATCACAATCACAATTAGCAGAAATATAGCGTTTTGAAATTATTGGGTTGTTTCATATGAAATGTCCGTTTTTATGGTTTCTTAAGTACATAAAAGATTTTGCAGGTCTCTGTTGTTTTCTTCCGAATGTTTAAATATTTAAAGTAAAGAGTTACTAATCCTCCACCTTTGTATTAGAAATATTAGCTTCCCAATCAATTACCCACTTTTTAGTATACCTCCAAATATGAACATGGAAACACGCGATTTTCGAGTAATATTTTTGTACGAGTTTAAACTCGATCATTCAGCAGCTGAGGCCGCTAGAAATATTTGCAAGGCGTTTGAGGAAGGGAGTGTTAATGAACGGACCATTCGCCGTTGGTTTGCTAAGTTTTCAGCTGGGGATACGGACTTGGAAAACTTGCCCCGAGGAAGACCCCCGTCCGTAATAGACAACGATGTTCTCAAACATACAGCAGAAGGAAACCCCTACCAAACAGTTAAATGACTCTTAGCACAACTAAATGCAAGTGCATCTACCGTTCCCAGACATTTAAAGTGTATTGGAAAAGTAGAAAGGCTCGATACATGGTTACCTCATGATCTCACTGAGCGGCAGCAAGACCCCATGTTTCAAAACATACCGTGCAAAAATTGAAAGAACTGGGCTACGAAGTTCTTCCGAGCCCACCATATTCTCCCGACTTCTCTCCAACAGATTACCACCTGTTCAGGAATTTAGACAACTACGTCAAAGGAAAACTTTTTGAAAATGATGATCAAGTGAATAGTGCGTTTTCAGATTTTGTTTCACTTTAAAGCTGAGCGTTTTTCAGGGAAAATGTGTAGAAAAAGAAGGTAAATACTTCGAATAAAATTATCTTGTTTTCATATCGTATTTTTAATAAAAATTCTTTACCTAGAAAACGTACATTTCATGTGACACAACCCAATAGAAGTGGTGATGTACCATTTTTCTTTGGATTATTTATTGCTTTTTATATTAGTTAATTGCCTATTAACAGCTATATAAACAATTATAGGCTAATATAGTTATAGATAATAAACCATTGTCCGAGACGCTTGGAATGAGGCTGAAGAGACTAATGAACTGCTTCATTATAGTCATCTTCGGAATTCCCAGGCGCTCTCAGGTCTTTACCTCGTACGTCGAGTTGAAGTGGCTTTACTCCAAATTCCGATGGCAATCCTTCCTAGGAACCCATTTTAACCAATCCTTTAGAACCGAATATTAATTATAAGTATATATATATATATATATGGAGTGTAAAGGCGTAAGGATAAGGGGACAACATTAAATCCGTTCTGTCATGGGCCTTGATCAAGATAAATGAAGAAGAACTTGGAGCTCTAAGTTGATGGATTATCCATCGAAAATTCCTGTCTCAGATTATCCCCATAAAATATGTTTTCTTACCCCTTTCCATTATCCTAACATTATAGCATCATATTTTCAATACTTTCCAAAACAGGCTTTAGTTATGGGTTTATGTGCGATAGTTATGTATAAATTTATCGCTGATACAATCTGTAATAGGAAATGGTAATACTAAAAGTCCTAATCGCATAAATATTTTCACCCATTAAAATTGCAGGATTACCAGGGGGTCATTAAATCTGATTAACTGATTGTTAGTTTTATTGATATATATAGATCCAGAAATGAAATTTATTTTAATGGGTCAGCCCTCAACAACATTGAATAATTATCTATTTTCAGATAAACGTATTTCAACTCCATAAAAAGGTTAATATTGTAAGTTCTTAATTACGAATCCAACCAATTAATATCCGATTACTTCTTTCAAAGACATTAATATGGTTTATAAAAAGTTTAAAACTGTTAATAGAATGACAAACTTTTCCTTTTCTTACGATTTTTCCATGAAAAATTGCAATAAGTTAGTCAAGTATTAATGTGGAACCCGAGTGTTTTACTCAATTTATGAAATAAATTTGTCCAACTTTTCTATACATTTATTTCCTTGGAAGTACTTAATCAATTTCGCTTACAGGTGGCACCAAAGTAACAAGTTATTCAAGTAAGATCCTCAATAAACAGCAATAACACCAGCCATATTGTTTTAAAATAGCATTTAATTATAAATGGTTTACGACAATAACTCGACCATTTACAAATAAAAAACAAATAATATGAAGTTTTTAGTAATAACTATACAAAGCTCTAAACTATGAAACAAAATAAAAATCATTATAAATGCTTTTGTATGCGTCCTGATGTTGACCTAAAACTGAGAACGAGGTAGACACACAATCAGATAATTTGCTATTATATATTCCTCTTATAATGTTTTAAGATTCACATAAACTAAAAAATTGAATAATAATAGTAAAAGAATACGCAATGGAAATAAATGGAAGATTTATTTCATATATAATTATTTGAAAATAATTAAACATTGTGTAGTAATATCTTATAAAATTTTGTATTTTTTTCATTTCTTATTTTCAGCAATTTAAGAATTATTCTAGATACAATAGATAAATAGAAAACTTTTATTTACATATTTACAATATACAATGATTTGTCTATTGTGACATGGTTAACGGTTAAGGTCCAGGTTCTTAGAAAATAAAATTATTAACGATCTTCTACTTTATTTCCTTTGTGGCATACAAGCATACGGCAAAACATATTCTTCGTAACACCAACGCTGGGTATATTTTAAATATATATATGACGGAAGAAAATTAAATAAAAATATCCTTATACTGCTCCCTGCTAACTCGGTACTTCCATACATGGATACGTTACGAGACTTTCTACCGGAATGGCCTAAGATCGTGGAATTCCGGTACCTCCACGGTACTTCCTAGGCGGCGACACTGTACTTTCCATATGTAGGCTCAAGTTTAAAACACCGGGCGGACGAAACCGAGCGGGAAAATTAAAACTTGTTACACACTCCCCTCCAGCGGGTAAGTCCGTCAGGTGGTTTGGAATAACTTAAGCTTCGATGGATGCCATAAACCTACGAACTTTCCATTCTGATCCCTTAACTTACACGACCCGCCACCCGTAACTGAGACAACTGTATAAGGGCCTTCATACTTGGGGTTAAGTTTAGCTGCGAGTTTATCTGCTGCTGAAGATAACTGAAAAGTCATTTTTAAAACCTGATCTCCCGGATGGAAACGATCTTTCCGGCGTCTCAAATTATAACGACTACTCTGATTTATGCTTGCTTTAAGAGAATTTTCCTCAGCGACATGATGAACTTCAGGCAATTTGGCCACTTTTGCCGCCCAACGAGTCTGTTCTTCTTCGCGAGCTGCTAGAATATCTCCCTCGAGAACTTGGTGTAACGGCCTTAGCTCTCTACCGAAATTTAAGAAAGCAGGGCTGAACTTGGTCGAGTCCTGAACTGCGGAATTCAATGCAAATTGGATCTCTCCTAACTTCTCGTCCCAGCGTTGGTGTTTTTTCCCAAGATACGTGACGATAAGTTGCTTTATATTACGGTTAGACCGTTCTGTGGGATTTGCCTGTGAGTGATAAAGAGGAGTAGTCTCCCTCTTGATTCCGAACTCCTTAGCTACTTCATCAACAAGATTACTCACAAAGTTCTTTGCATTGTCGGAAATTAATTTCCTAGGTGCACCATACCTATATAATATTCGGGACTTTAATTTCGACACTATAACCGAAGAGGTAGCTTTCCTAATGGGACACAATTCCACCCATCGGCTAAATAAATCGACGAAAACTAGGAGATAAACGTTGCCTTTAGTGCTTCTAGGATAGGGACCCATAATGTCGACAGAAACGATTTCCCACGGCTGCTTGTTATAGCGAGGGTACATCAATCCACGAGGTGGTGTATTTCTGGGTTTTACCTTTTGACACAACTCACACTGTCTCACATATTGGCTTATATCCGAATAAAGACCCGGCCAATAATATAGTCTGCTAACCCGCGAGAACGTCTTATCAATCCCTAAGTGGCCAGACTGAGGAAGATCATGATTATCATATATTATAGATCTCCGCAGGTGTCTTGGAACAACCACTTTCCACTCCTCACTGGGGTCCTCCAACTCTCCTTTCAAAGAGTTCTTCCGATGATACAGTAACTGCCCGTCCTTTATCAACCAGCCAGGGTGAAATTCTGGGAACTTTTGGACTCTGTAAAATTTCTGATCGTACCATTCATCAGACGATATAGGGGTTCCCGAAGACGAAATATCATTGGAAGAGGAGCCATGATCGATACCTGTAGATAAAACAGTTATTGCGGCAATTCTGGATAATGCATCGGCCACTGTATTCAGTTTGCCCTTACGGTATTCCACTTTGTAATTATACGGTTGTAACCGAAGAGCCCATCTAGCCAAACGACCCGAAGGGTTCTTCAAATTTAGAAGCCACTTAAGACTGGCATGGTCCGTTATAACGGTAAAGGAATATCCCTCCAAGTAATGCCGATTCTTTTCGATACCAAACAGGACTGCCAGGCATTCCTTTTCGGTGACGGTATAATTTCTTTCAGCTGGACTGAGGGTACGTGAGCAAAAAGCGATAACCCTTTCTTCGCCATCTTGTATCTGTGTTAAGACAGCTCCAAGACCTGTATCACTGGCATCGGTCTGTAGTTGAAAAGGCTGCTCGAAATCGGGCCTTGCTAATATTGGTGCTTCAGTCAGTGCTGACTTGAGAGCATTGAAAGAGGCTTCTTGCTCTCCTGACCATATCCATTTAGCTTTGCGTTTGAGCAAGGATGTAAGGGGAGAGACAACCGCGGAAAAATCTTTTATAAAACGGCGATACCACCCTGCCATTCCAAGGAACCTTCTAAGTTGCCCAACATTGGTGGGTGGAGGGATCGAAGTAATGGAACTTACTTTGTCTGGATCAACGCTCAGGCCTTCACTATTAACTAAATACCCTAAGTATCTAACTTCTTTACAACCAAATTTGCATTTATCGGGATTAATACGCAACCCTGAAGCTTTAAGTCGACGAAATACTTTCTGAAGCATGTCTAAATGCAATTTAAAAGTTGGCGTGCAAACCAAAATATCGTCTAGGAAAACTACAACGTACGGGTATAGTTCGGGTCCAAATATGGCATCGGCTAACCTCTGAAAGGTAGCAGGTGAATTGGTTAGCCCAAAAGGCATAACTTTAAACCTAAATAACCCTCTGCCCGGAACTGTAAACGCTGTAATCTCTTTACTAGATTCGTCAGCTAGTGGTACTTGCAGAAATGCCTGCTTAAGGTCAAATTTGGACAGATATCTCGCTTGTCTAAGTCCGTCTAAAAGAGAAGTCATATTTGGCATGGGATATGAATCTTTACAAGTAACTTCGTTTACCTTGCGAAAATCGATACAGAACCGGTAACCCGATCCCTTGCGAACCATGACTACCGGAGATGACCATGGAGATTGGCAAGGCTCAACTAAGCCTTCTTCTAACATCCGATCAAGTTCCTGGTACATTGCCTCAAGAACTTTAGGCGAGTAGTGGTAGGAGCGTTGCTTAATAGGTTGAGCACCCATAACATCTATCTTATGTCTTATACGGGTTGTTAATCCCGGAGAATCTTGGAGAGTTAGCAAACCTTCACTAACTATCTTATCCAGATCTAACTTTTCTGAGGAACTGAGTGAATTAATACCACAAATTGATGTTTCCCTTCCCTCTATTGGAACATCCTGACGGAACGAAAACTTATGGCTAGGATCGTCTTGAAACCACCAGGTTGCTTCACGAAAATTCATGCACATATTAGAATTAACTATAAAATCTAATCCAAACAAAAACATAAATGGAAGTGATGTTAAAGCATACAGTATTATATTGTACGACCTACCTCCAACTGTAATTGGAATAGAGAATATTTTATCCACAATACTGGTACTTCCATTAGCGACACAAATATTAAACTCGGGAATTTCCTCAACGACATAACCCAGTTGAAGGAGAATTTTGATCCCTTCTGGTCCAACGAATGAGGTGGTTGAACCAGGGTCAAATAGGGCCAAGTAATTCAACTCTCTTCGGCACTGTTTTCCTATTTGGAAAACCATGTAAAGCTGTTTAGGGAACGATACGGGATAAAGAGGTACGGTAAAATTTTCTAAAGAATTCGAGGCGACATTTGAGGAAACGAGATCAGATTTAGCGGTACAAAAAGGTATACGATACGGAACGGTATTTAGTGGGTCAGCTAAAACTGTAGGAATAGGAATGACCCTCACTTCCGATTCCCTCGCCCATTTCCCGGAGTACATTTAGGGCAGGCGTGAATGGAAACTCCTGGGTTACCACAACGATAGCAGAACAACTTACGAGGTAGCGAACATCTGGAATATACATGTGGTCCACCACAATTCCAGCAATTTAATTTCTTAGCTGTTAGAGCTGGCTGTAAGTCTTTTGAGATGTTTTTATTGTCAACGATTGATTCAGAACTATTTCTGGATCGTACTTTGGTCGATGGGGATAACCTTTCCATACAACCAACTGACTCGGTTTTCATTCGTTCGAATTCGGGATTACAATTTGATTTGTCGGCAGAAGCGTCAGAATCTGTTGGCACCGAGGAACCCGAAGGTAAAATACTATATATTCCCGAGGATTCTTTCTTATACTGCCTATTTGTAGTGGGATTCGTAAATCGGGATTTCTCTTTTCCATTCGGTTTTTCCGCTCGGCCTTCTTGAGCCATCATCTCGGAGATTCTAGATCGTTCCGTGACGAAATTTATTAAGTCCCTATAAGAGGGAATCTCAGTCGACTTTATCCGCTCTTCGAACGATCTTCTGGTCCCTGGGTCTAAATTGGTGAGGGCTAAATGAAGTTTAATGAAGTCCCCCATATCTTCGATGCCTAAAGCCGATAGGGCGGAAAAATTATTTTCATGTTCGGATAAAAATCTTTGCAAATTATTTGCGGACGAATTGTTTAGAGGGGTGAAATCCAACACTCTTTTAATGTAAAATCGGGCTAGCCGTCTTTTATTTTGATAACGAGCAACTACCGCATCATAGGCTAGGGAATAATTACTTTCCTCTAATGCGAACCCCGAGATAAGGGACAAAGCTTCCCCGCGTAAACTACTTCTTAGATAATGGAATTTCCTTATGGTCGATAAAGATTTCTCTCTATGAACCATAGAATCAAAAAGAGAATAGAACTCATTCCAGTCTTCCAATTTCCCCGAGAATGTCGGTAAATCAATTCTTGGTAGCTCCTGAGGAACAGAGTAAGTAGGGGTAGAAAAAACATCAGGTTTCTTTTCCGTGGGAGTACACGTTTTAATTAATTTATAATAATTCGCTTTAGTGGTGTCGACTAAATCGAAAAATGAATTTTGTACAGCTGAGGTTTCGACCTTGTCCTTAGTACCCGTCACGGTTGAGTTGTATTCACGGATTTTGGACTGGATCTTTTCAAAACGCGACTCGTAATTGACCAGCCTATCATAAACTGGTTTAAAATCAACTACTGTATCAACACTCAAGGAGTTTGATTTAGTAAAAATGTTCTGAACTGCAGCAAATATATCCTCCCGTTCCGATATCAAGACGTCGGGATTACCCATTATGGCAAAGCAAACAAAACGTAAAAAAATTTAAAAAACAGAAATAAACTAGCACTCTGGAAACCGATAATAGAACCAGGAGAAAATTTTCCTTTAAGATAAAATAAAATAAATTCCTACTTTAAGGCAATTAAAATAAAAACCTGTAAAAAGATTAGACAAAATATAATTTAAATTAAATTAAACTCGGTAAGCGTCCTTTACAAATTCAAGGTACAAGTTGAATAACAGGAAAACAAAGTCTTAAACCTTATATGAACCTATCAAAACAAAAGTTTAAGAAATAAATTAATGAGACAAATAACAATTATTCTCAAACTCTAATCAATCTAAATTTTGATTAATAAGATACCTTATAAAAACAAAAAATTATTTTGTACAAAAAATTATTTTCTCTGTTATCTAAAGTTATTTACAAAAAAATAAAATATTGTTATTATAATAATAATTCTTATCAACCACAAAATTCATAATTATTAAATCTTAATTAAATACAAGTAAATAAATCCTAATTTGAAACCTTTTAATTTGAGATTTTAATTAAAATAAAACAGTCTAAATTTACTAAAACAGTTTAATAAACGTTACTTTTAAATAAAAAATTTTAATCAATATAGAAATATTTTGTATTAAATAACACAAGAAACTTTTACGGAAGATATATTACCATAAAAAAATTAAATGTTTTTCTTCCTAATTAGAACTATATAGAAATATTTTGTCGATACAATATAGTTTTACGGAATATATTACAATTTTTAAAATAAAAATAATAATAAAATGTTTTCCTTCTTAATTAGAACAATATAGAAATATTTTGTCGATACAATAAAGTTTTACGGAATATATTACAATTTTTAAAATAAAAATAAAAATGTTTTCCTTCGATACGATAATCATAAAAGTCTTAACTTTGTTGATGCAATTGACTATACCTAATACCATGCTTGCGAATTACTGCAATGCAAATAGTGTCACTTAATTCTTCCAATGTATTATTCATTTCCTTTTAACAAAAAAAATAACCATTAAAGTCAGCACTTAACTTAAAAAATGTCCTTGTCCCTGTTCGGGCGCCATAGATTTGTGACATGGTTAACGGTTAAGGTCCAGGTTCTTAGAAAATAAAATTATTAACGATCTTCTACTTTATTTCCTTTGTGGCATACAAGCATACGGCAAAACATATTCTTCGTAACACCAACGCTGGGTATATTTTAAATATATATATGACGGAAGAAAATTAAATAAAAATATCCTTATACTGCTCCCTGCTAACTCGGTACTTCCATACATGGATACGTTACGAGACTTTCTACCGGAATGGCCTAAGATCGTGGAATTCCGGTACCTCCACGGTACTTCCTAGGCGGCGACACTGTACTTTCCATATGTAGGCTCAAGTTTAAAACACCGGGCGGACGAAACCGAGCGGGAAAATTAAAACTTGTTACACTATTCTATTTCTAAATGGTTTTGTTGATCCTTAAAATCAACAATATAGGATTTTTGTTCTAAACACTAAGTGAACATGTATTTTAAGGTAGAAATCATAGTAGGAAAAATATACAAAAAAACATTTTGAAAATAAATAAATAAGAAATATGAATAAATAAAATGCATGAGATGAATAATAGCAACTCTTACCATTAAGTAATTGTATGAATAAAGGAAATTAAAAAAGTAGCATGATAATAATAAAATAGCAAATAAAACGTGCAATATTTTAAAGTTGGAATTTATTAATAACCTGTTAAAGATTGTATATTAAACATTATTAACTTAAAAATAAGCGTTTATTCCTTTTATGCATGTAACATTTAAGGGAGCACTTCTTCATATTGCCTGTTTATTTTATTAGTGGGTTCAGAAAACTTGTAGTTTTTATAAAGTATGTCTTGGTTTGGGATAAAACTAGGTCTTGTATTGAGGGAAGTTTCAGATCTGCAATCATTGTGGATATTTTTGTGTTACGAGGGTGATTTTTAATTATTCTCATACATAGGTTTTCAATTCTTTCGAGCTTTTTCTGGCAGATGTAACTCCACAAGGTTGAAGCATAAGTATGTTGTAATATGACTGATTTATAAAGGATGAGTTTCCTTTTTGAACTGTGTTTTGTCTCTTCCTCTTGTCTTGCGGCTCAATATTCCTTTAAGCCCTCATTTTTAACTAAAAATGTACAAAACTATGTAGATAGTATTTCCACCTCACTTAATACTACATTAGATTTTTATTTCTTTACTGAACCATTTTAACGGCCTATTTCTGTTGATTCTAATGACATTTCAGAACTGATTCTCTTCAGTGCTTCAATTGCTAGCTTCCTTTTCCTGGACTGTGTTAAGTGACAATCAGAAAAGGCTGTCTTCTGCCGGACATCTCAATGTTCGGCAATCACAACTACTAACTGCCGACTACATATTCAAGAGTTGTATAAACGTTTTATATATATATATATATATATATATATATATATATATATATATATATATATATATATATATATATATATATATATTGCATTCTATTGGCAGTTCAAACTTTTTATAATATATGGCAAGGTTTGAAAAGAAGTGTTTGCTTACATTATAAGTCAAATTATGGTTCTCTTTATTAAATAAATATTTTCCAGAAAGAAAGAAAAAAAACAACGTTGAGGTCATTTACTACATATAGGATATTTATTCAACCCTTATATTTATAATGATGGAGTTTTGTTGACCGTAGAGAAATTAGATGAGGAAGATGGTTGGGGGTGCGGTCATAAATTAAAAACACACAATTAAAAATAAGCGTTATTTTAATTTCTTATGGCGACAATATGACTTCTGTAGGCAACGCTTGCACGTCGTCACCCCTGATGAAGGCCCACATTGTAGGCCGAAACGTCGGCACATAATTAAAATAACGCTTATTTTTAATTGTGTGTTTTTAATTTATGACCGCACCCCCAACCATCTTCCTCATCTTATATTTATAAATACAAGATTAGTTATGCAACTTACATTTCGATAATAATTAAAACAATTTATGTCTATTTAATACATGTCCTATATTTCCTCACTATCTGGTGCTATTTCAAAATATAGGGTACATTATAAAAAAAATAAACAAAATAATAATAATAATAAATAGGTAAAAAAGCTTTCCTTATCACAATTACTTGTTTTGCCTCCTTGTTTATAATAATGTACGTCAATTTTTATTCTCGTTTTTCTAAGCGAACTGGTAGATTAACTAGTTTTCCTTGAATGATCACTCAACTAAAATGTGATCATGAAGTTATATGAATGTTTTTATTCCTTTGATAATATGCGTTTCTGGAATGAAATTATTGTTTTTATGATAATTACGTTTTTAATATTTTTTTTCCGAAGGAAAATTATTATGAAGTTTTATTAATGATCATTTAAGTATAAGTACGAAGATACAAAGTTATTTCCAACCATATTAAGTGTTATAAAAAATTCTAATGATGAATAATATATTCTACCTTCACGCTTCGAAGACCATTATGCCCTCCAGTTTACTTTAACTCCATCTCTTCTCCTTTTTCAAACTCAGTCCAGTATCTAGGTTTCCTTCTGGACAAAAGACTAACGTGAAACCCGCATACTAGATTCAAACCAAAAGAACTTTATTGACGATTTGGACAATTATGTATAATATTATAAAAACAAAACGACTTTCACTTACCTCTGTTGTTATAATCAATTTAAGAATTTTTGAACATATTTAGAATTGAAAATAAATTGTTAAGGAATTAATTACATTGAGTTTTATTAGAAACATATGTTTTATTAAATTATCTATTATATCATTATCGACGACAATCAGTTAGTTTTATCAGTTGTTCATCACCCTCCATCAACTTTTACAATTTCGTGCATAACATAGTATTTTTTTCTAAAATCTTTAGCTTCCCAAAGATATAATATACATCTATATTAGTGCTCTTATGTTCATCGAAACAAAAATTGCATAACAATTATATTTTAGCTCTTTTCTTCCCCAGATAGGTATCGAATCCGTTCAAATTTTATATTTATCAGTGTTTAAAAGATGTTATGGTTATTTTTATAGAATCTACAAACCCAAAGGTACTTCAGAAGAAGATAATTTTATGTATCAGCATTTAAGCCGTGTCAGTTTATTTCCATAAGAATGAAACCTATATGATATTAAAGCCCATTAAATTTTATATCGATATGACGAGTTTAATTAAAATCGTTACGGCCGTTTCTAAGAAAATCGTAAAGAAATGCAAAATGCATGGTATAAAATAACACTTTCGGTCAGCGCATTTTTGTGAAAAAATTGCTCTGACATATCGGGCGTATAGATGTTTTGAATGTGTAATTTCAGTTTCTTATGACTTTTCGTTTTCGTGCTAGACTTACCACACACTCACGGACTTACATAAACGTGTATTTCCTTTGAAAACTAGAATTAGAAAATTTTCACGATTGCAATACTTTCCCTTACTACAATATATACTTCATATATAGGGAAGTGAAAGTTATAAAACAAACAAAATGCTAATTAACAAGAAAGTACTGAAACCTATCTGGGCTATGAACATATTTTCTAACATCAAACTCACTAAATCTTTTTGATCCAAAGACCTCCGGACTATAAATATTAAAATAATATTTAATACTCATTATTTCAACAACCATACCTTGCACCACACCCAAAATATTCTATTTATTTTTGTCCTTATTACATCCTGATTCTCCAAATTCCATCACTTTGAATTTTATTCACCACCCTTCCCTATAGCTTAATCCCTATCGAGCTCCATATATCCTTGCCATCTCCCTAGAAGGTTGTAACCATTTATATTGGAATTCTGGCGTTGGTTAGATTCTTCATCTAAGAGCTGTATGTTTGTGGCTTCTATACAGGTATATGTTCTTTTTAGACATCCATTTGCTTTTAAACTTTGTACCCATTCTTTTAAATATTTATTGTATATATTTTGTAAAATTGTTTTATAAATTGATGTTTTTAAAATATTATATGCATTGCAGTAATTTAGCTCTATTAAACTAATTTAGCTATTATACTAATTTAGCCATATTATACTAATGTTCTAATTAGGCCTCATCATATTCTGTTCCTCTTCTATTCTGTTCTTAGGACAAATGTTTGTAAAAAAAAATCTAAAAGCGATTTATTTTATTGTACTTTTCTCAGTGGAATATTTTGGATGCACTCTCCTCGGCAATCTGAAATAGCATTGTTCACCAATTTGTCTGTTGTGTCAACTTGATTGGGCAATAAAAAATATTTATCAACAATATACTGTTTTTATTTAGTCGGTGACATATTTTGTCATCGTGAGGACATTAGTAATAGTGTTTTCAGGTTTATTTTTATCTTATTTACATAAGAAAAAAACCCATAAAAATATAACGTAATCATACTCATACTTCTAGAAAATATTTACAATCAGCAAGAGGAATTTTGAGCCAAGATTTTTGCTCACTCAAAAAACAGGACTTACGAGATCCCGGCACGTCTCTCTTAGCCAGACTCCAGTATACTTCTAAAATATGCATATATTCTCTTCTTTTGAAATTATATGCCAGGAATAGTTGATAATCACCGGTAATAGAAAATAAAACGAAGGAAATTTTTAGAACTCACCTTCAAGAAATAAAACAAAGATATTTATTTAATTCATAAATATTTGGTTATTTATAGAATTTTCCGGTTGTTTTTATTATTCTTTTGACGCAAGTCAGATTCCGTGTGTTATCTACAAGTAATAAAGATTAAGATTTTAGCAATGGATTTATATGAAATGGGTTTACTAATATTAGTTATGCAAGACTGGATATATTTTTTTTTTTTTTTAAAGAAGGAATTTTTTATTGTTTTAAAAACAAAATCACTCTTCCGTAGGCAATAAATGACATTTTTATAGACTATAAATTTTCTTCGTATACAAATCAAGGGTATAAAAAGACTGCTAAGAAGACTTTCATTTCTATTAAGACGGTTGCAACTTTTTATAACGATGGCTATCTATGTAGATGTATAAAACAAAAAGTAAAGATTTTAAGATATGATTTATTTCTTCCTTGAAAAAATAATTAGCAATAATATGTTATTCAATCTCTTTTTTTTTTATATTTATTTATTGAAATTTACAACTGTAATTTATATTACAAGTAAATATGCTAAAAGAAAAATCACATGAGACAGACTTGTAGAGGAACAACCCAACGGTAGCACTCCAGAAACTATTTTAAACTAGAAGGTCTCGAGGCCATCTTCTTTTCCGACGCCTCGGAGGATTATCAGGAATCGAACAGGAAGCTAGGGTTGAAACTAGTTGGTTGGGGTGGGAAAGGAATTTTTCATAGAAGGATTGATATCTGGTTCGGGCCAAATCCTATTCAATCTCAAAACTATATTAAACATTCGGAAAGATTTGTAACTTTCAGATTTTCCTACTAATTGTTCTAACCTTCCATGTGATAAAAATAAAAGTAAAACCGTTTCACATAATAACATTACCTAAATAACAAGGTTCTATAGTAGAATTGATTAAGTATATTTATTTAAACATAAATAAATTATATATATATATATATATATATATATATATATATATATATATATATATATATATATATATATATATATATATAATATCAGAAGTTCTGAAAGAAAAATGTTATAATATTGGATCCCAACAGATTCGCAAGTAAATAATAAGAATTTACAAAAAAAAAGATTGAAAATCATATAAATTTTGTTTGAAATTCAACTGTAGTAACTAAACTAGTTCAATCCCTAGAGGTCGTGCCTAAAGGAAGATTTGTGCATCGCTTTAAGGAATACCCTCGGAATGGAAGTGCTCTGAAGACGGCATGCAACCTGCTAAAACTGAAGCTATTTTTAGTGTGACAGCCTGTGTTACTGCTTCAAACACGGCACCTCAACCGTCTAAGCAGATGGTACACTATTATTTGAGGTTTTATTTTCCTAGATTTGACTGATAAGAAAGGAAAAACAAAAAAAAAAAACCTGGTGGTTGGTGATGGATGGAAAAAAAGAAGTTTTTGTAGTGGTTGGTACATCGATTGAATAACTTGGAAAGAATTTTGAGTAAAGGATTCAGATTTGATACTACTTCTACTTACAGTATAGTTCAGATAGAATTTTGAAAAATTCGTAAGCATTTCGTCGGAACTAAAATTACTTCATTATTATACAATTTCACAGTTACGCCATAAATATTACAATAATGTCTACTATAAAATTTAATATTTTTTTAAATGAGCTGACTCGAATTTAAAAAATCTTGAAGTAATATTTTGGGATCCGAGTAATAGATACTGAACAATCCTAATAAATAAGGAATGGCAGCTGCGTTAGTGTTATTTTATTCTTTTAATATTTATTGACGTTTACAACTGTAGAAAGGTATACAAGTAAATGAAAAGCAATCTAAAAATATTGTAAACTAGAAGGTCTCGGATGTACCTTCTTTTCAGACGCATCAGAGGATTGTCAGAAACTGAAGAAGAAGAGGAATCCTAGATATCGGAACAGTTCAACCAGAACAAGAGGAATGTTATTGAAAGATACTGTTGGGCAGGATGCCACAGGTTTACGACTGTGTAATTTGGTGGGATTTATTTGAATATAACCAGATAAATATAGTTTATAATGATGTAGTTATTGTTGACCGTTGGAACTTATCCTGGTTATAGATCATCACTAAATTTACGAAACAAGTGACTAATCTAATCTACACCACTCCTGAGACATTTTTAGATATATGGAGCGGAACTTTGAGGGAAATGGAAAAGCGACTTTTTTATCTTTACCTTCACATGTTGTAAATTTGAGGAATGTGTGCTAAAACTGGGGATTAAATATATGAAATAAACACATCTGTTTAATTCCATTTGTTACATATTTACAAATTCATAATAAAATATATTTCTATACATTATTATTATGTACTTTACATCCATTCATTAACTATCTACATAATTTATGTAGATAATGTTTACATTACCATACAAGAGTTAATATAGCAAGTATCATTTTCTGATGACATATAATTCTTTATAACCTTATATCAATTCTAAAAGTTACTACATTATGCGGTGCTAATACTGTAGTATTTATAATTCGAAGTCTAAGAAAACACTGATTACTAAAAATGTTAACAAAAAGAAAAAAACATTTTTCGGTTGTTTTCATTTTTATAAATAATTAATCCCATACACTATTAATTTATATATGAATACCCTCATAACTAAAATCCCATTCATTTGAATTTAATGTCTTCATAGAAAAAGTATTCAAATCCTAAATTTAATGTTCAAAAGTAGGATTATCGCGTTGAAAATTGCTATATGCTAAATGGAATTTATTTATTTTTGAATTTAAACAAAATATTGTTCTATATTATATTTTTTTATGTTTCCTATAATTCTGTAAACAGTTCAAAGTCACTAATTTTGAGCTTTGTTGATCTAGATACTTATTCAAGGCATATTACTAATTCTATAGGCAGTGATTATATAATACATATATTTATTTACGTAGTTTATCTTACAGTATATATATCCCTTTACCATTTAATATGAAAATAGGATCATTACATATATTATTGAAAAAAAAATGATATGTTTCTTTACACAACCTGTAATTTTTACATTTAAAAAAATACAAAGTTACATGAGTACGTAAAATTCGTTATTTACAGTTAATATTAAAGCAATAATGAGTCTTAAGCTGCTTACATAAATTATCGTTTAGGCCTGGGTTATGGTATTAATTATATTTTAGTTAATCATAATTTATAAAAGATATCTTACAATGATTCATGTTATATCTAACATCACATTTAGTCATCTAGTATTTAAAATAATATATTTTTTTTTCTTTTTTGATGACCTAAAAACGCAACTTGTATTGGCATACTAAAGTAAAAAAGAATTTTTTTTTTTCAAAACGGGGAAAGGAATATTTTTCGTTTGTTAGCAAAGAAATGATATTATATGTGTTATTTGGAAAATAATACGGATTTTTCATTATCATTACAATAAAATATATATATTTTTTAATGTTGTCTGTTATTATTCTGAATAGTATATATTGGTATAATATATGATTTATCTTGGCATTCGCAGTTATGTCCTGTGTGTGGAATGATTTTTTAAATTTTATTTCATACAATTCTGGTAACTTTTTGTTTCCTCAACTTTCACCATTTCTCAAGGACTCCACTCTGATGGATCAATTTTTTCTGACGCCTTGCGCTATTAAACTTTCCTATCTAATTTTAGACAATAAAAAAAACATGAAAGGAAGTAGACGAGATAAAAGGAGCTCATAACTTTGACTACAGCTTTATGGTGGCCTCTCGAAGGTGCTACAAAAACAAAGTAACATTTTCTTTTTTTTATGATTTGTTTTAGAAATCTTGAGACAGTCTGATGTCCGACCTTTATGGTTAGGCAAAATGGCTCTTCTCCCACAATTGTTGGCAATATTTTTTCAGGTTGCTCCTATACCGAACCATCAATTCCTTCACTACATCTTCCATCTCTTTCAATTCATTTACAAAAAAATAGTCTTTCCAATCATTATATCTCTTCCCACAGAAAGAAAACATATGAACGTACCTTAAGTTTAAGTTAGTAGTCAATATTTTGCTCTACACCCTCTTGCGTTCATTTCTCCAGGAGCGTAAGATAGAAGTGCTGGTTGGCGGAGCCTTCTCCGAGGAAATCGACCTCACCTGCGGAGTTCCTCAAGGGTCTGTGCTATCACCAGTACTATTCTCTTACTATTCTCTTCTACACAGCTGAAACTGTTAGAGCAAAATACAAAACAGCTACTGTAGCGGCCTATGCCGATGACATAGCGATTTACAGTAGCTCCATGAACAAAAAATGAATGTAGACAGCTCTACATCAGGCGGAGCTGGCTTGTAATGAGATAACAAAAAAGCTGGAGAGATTAAATATTACAGTTAATCCCAAGAAGACCGACTGTATTATTTTTTCTTTCCAGAAGAATAAGCGCCGTCTACCGAAGACCTACGAGGTAGCGGGAATCAAAAACAAGCCGGCCAATAGGATCGTTTACCTAGGCATCACCCTTGACAGGCACCTCAAATTGTCTAATCACTGCCTCAAAAAGATTAGCTCGGCTAGGACCAAGTCCTATCGACTAAATCATTTACTAACGTCACCGAATCTATCCCTCCCCCTGAAAATATTAATATATAAATCATTAATTAGACCGGCCCTCCTATACGGAGCACCGATGCTAACTAATATATCACCAACCATAGCAAAAAAGCTCCAGCAGTTTTAAAATGGAGTGCTGAGACGAATAGTGAGGCATACTTCTCTACAGAGGACGAAGAGAGACAAAATACACGACACCTTCGAACTTCCGACCGAGACAGAGTTCATCTCCCGGAGACATATAAAATTCTTTGATAGTCTCCGGTACTGCACGAACCCACTGTTTAACACACTGACTCCGACAAGACGGCCACAGCGCTGGCAAGACTATATACGGACCCTCAGACTAGACTGAGAAACCATAACTTGACTAACTGACTCAGAAAGACTAGTGAGCCCATCACTAGACGTGACTCCCATTCGCTCCCATATACCGAAAATTTTTGTATCCTCTCTCCCCTCTTATAATGCATGTAATGCAGAAAAAGATATCCCATATTCCTTCCTCTATTTCCGATTTCCAACCCCCAACTCCCATGGGGCTTGGAAAAAAAAAAAAAAAAAAAAATTGTACTTCTCGATCTCTAATATTTAGAGCAAGAAAGAAACTGATGGGATTTGACTGTCACCCATGGAGGAGGAATAGGATACCTACCTATGCAATGTGCAATCCTAAAGTTACGGAGGATACCTACCACTTTTTGGCAATATATCCATTAATACAAATAATAACAATAGATCATAATGTCACAACATACAAATTTATTCACTATTGTTATCAATATATATATATATATATATATATATATATATATATATTTTAACAAGTGCTTGTGTTTACCAAGCTTGTCTCTTATGTTTGCGCTGCTATAAATCTTTAGTCACGTTAATTAAAGGATATGGCTTTAGAATTAAGTTTTTTTTTCTTCCTATCTATTCTTTCTATCTAGAAGTGTATATGCCAATTTCGGCACTACAACTCTAGTAGCACGATTGAGTCTGTACTACATCCAACCTCTCATTCCGAACACATATATATCAAATAATAATAATGCCCGAAAACTTTATTTATTGTTCTATATAAATATCTGTCTTAAATGCTTTATTATATGTATCAGCCTGATTTCTTTTTCTGATCTATGGGCCTCTTTTTCCATAGGACTCATAAAATACTATTAAATTTGGCAACTCACGGACCATAGTATCCATTAAATGAAAATAGACAATCCAAGAGCTGTTTATGAACTTCAGTGCTAACGTATTCCCTCACTCTTAAAATGTAAATGGAATTGCACACTGAGAACCTACAAATTTAATCCCACTGGGTCGTGTTCTTTAGTTTTTTAAGAGTTTATTTTCCTTATGAAAAATCTCTCTAAAGACGGCTTCAGGACAAATAACATAGAAATAAAGACTTTGACAGTTATTGCACTATTACTGCCGTATGGAAAACAAAATATACTTCCAAAACTATTTATGTTTCTTATTCAATAATTAGTAATATAAAAAGTATTTCAAAGATTGATTTAATGTTTTTCTAATACAACTTGTTAATAGGTGATGGTAATACTATCCGCTTATATATAGATTACTTTTTTTTTCTTAAATACTTTTAGTGTATTAGATGCCGTAGATTCAGGTGGGCTCCGCTTCGGAGCCTGATTCCTGTCAGCAAGTGGCCATAAGGGCTGCTCTCCTCATTCTGTACTCCGTTGGTGTGAGAAGACCTCTGTAACAAATTTTATTAAGTTGAATGATGGCCAATTTTGACAAATAAAACATTAACGATTATTTTCTTGGTTTGACTTTTACTTTCACTTGCCTACATATAAAATATACACTGGGTTGTAAAATAAATTCGTAGCGTTTTTTAATATTTCAATTTCATCCTCTATGTGCTTATGAAATCATGTTTAGTTGGTCAATACTGTTAACTTATTTTGCAATAAGATCAGTTAAGATACTTTTATGCATTGGTTTCAACCGAGATTCCTTATCTTTAAGTGGTAATTTGCTCTGCGGTGGCTTTTATCTTAAAATACTGGACCAATTTTTTATAAATTTGCCACAAAAAATATGGGGGCAACCGACGATGATTCTTATACCTAGACGTTGATATCAGCGAATTAGTCTTAAAATGGTGGCTGATTAGAAATGATTTAATAGAATAACTAAATGGAAATTATTTCTCAAGATAGAAAAAAGTTTTATTCCAATTAGAGGTCTAATCAAGAAACCGTGATTAATTATAAAACATAAAAACAAAATCTGATGCGGGCAACATACGACTTTCACTTACCTCCGTTTTCAAACACAGTAAGAGATAAATATAAGTGAAACCATTAAAGATTTAATTAAATGGAATTTCTATAGAAACATGTGTTTTATTAAAAGATCTGTGATATTATTATCTAAACTAATCACTTAGTTTTATCGGCTTTTCTTCAACCTCTATTAGCTTTTAAAAGCTTATGAATGAGATAATATTTTTTCTAAAATCTTTAGCTTTCCAACGGTATATTATACATGTATATTACTGTTCTTAAGTTAAAAAATAAAAAAAATATTTTTTCAGTTTTCTCCTTTAGTCGTTTTTCGAATTCACCCAACATGTATATTTAGCTGCTACTTACCAATGGTTATTTTTATAGAATCTACAAAATTAAAGGTACTTTAGAAAACGAAAATTTAAAATATCGGCATTTAAGCCCTGTCAGACCATTTTAATTAGAATGAAAACTACATTATATCCCATTCAATTTTACATCGATATAGCGAGTTAAATTAAAATCATCTGAATCGTTTTCGAGAAAATCGAAAAAAGGTGCAAAATGCATGCTATAATGTGGCTCTTCTGGTAAGCTCATTTTGATGAAAAAGGTTTTGTAACGTCTCGGGCGTATATTTGTCTTAAATATGAAATTTCAGTTTCATAGGACTTACCGTTTCCGCCCAGGTGTTACCACACACAAACACACACGCACACACACACACAATTTTTTGCGGGACTTGGTTATTTGGACTCAGGGGGCCCTAAAACGTGTATTTCCGTTGAAAACTGGAATTCGAAAATTTTCAGGATCGCAATACTTTCCCTTACTATATATGGTAAGTTAAAGTAAAAATGGAACATTATCTATACGCTCATCACTCGGTTATTTTTAAACATAGGGAAAAATCGGTTATTTCGAGATCAATGTACCGCGATGAACTATTATTTATGAAGAAATAAAAAATGGTCTTGTATGTTCAAGCCACAACTTGTGAGATGTGATTCCCCGATAACTCGGTTATGATGGATTAAGCTTTTTGGAATCAACAATTTTTATTTGTATTATTTCAATGAAAATTAAAAGAAAATAAGGAATAGTAAAGAAATCTAGTATAAATGCTTTTGGTTTATTATTTTCAATAATGTAATCGACCAAAAAAAACAAAAAAAAAACATCCCTTCTCCCTCCTCTCGGAATTTGAGAACTTACGTTTCAAGATACCTAGAGCCAGAATAACGTATTAAAAATCCGTTTGTTTGTCGTACGAATTAATAAAAAACTAAATACCAAAAATTTAATTTCATTCGTTAGGGCATAACATTTCCAAAAAAACAAAACATAATCATTAAAATCTCTCAGAAATAACTGAAATTTATCGTTTCGAAATTAGCCATTTTCCTTCGAATTATGCTATGCTTTTTATATTAGTTAAATGTCTGTAAACAGCTTTATAAACAGTTATACCATAATATAAGTATTTGAAAATGATAAACTATTGTGAAATAATTTGTAGCGATTTTTAAGTCTGTAATAGTTCTCAAATCGATTTTAACATCCAAGATAAGTGATATTTATGCTTTCCCCGCATCAGATTTTTTCTTACTCGATGGTTAAGATGATAACTTCATATGATCGAGTCATTTGTGGTTAATCGGAAGCTTTTAACAATAAAGATGTTTATTTATTGTTTAAATGGTATGTTCATCGCGCGGATCTCATTACCGCGTATGGGGAGCGTCCCACGGGTGGCGGATGTGGGGATGGTCGGTGGAATTTCCTCGGAAGCTCCTCCCGGCTAAGTCCGATGGACTCGCTGACCAACAATGAGAGCGGCCCCCCAGGCTTGCTGGAGGGTGTGACGTAGGTTCGAACGCCCTACTCACATATTTTAGTTCACAAAATATCACCAAAAGTCATGGATTCCTCTGAGGTAAAACGCTCATTATCCGGAGGTAAACTAGTCCCCCGTTCGGGTCTCCGGGTGGGGACTGCTTCAGGGGAATCATGGCGCAAGATGAAAATTAGAGATCTAACAATAGGGACGTGGAACGTTAGAAGTTTAAATACGGCAGGTGGGTTAAAGTCGGTCGCGAATGAAGTTAAGGGGTACCATTTAGATATCGTTGCATTACAAGAGGTTCGCTGGCCAGGGGAGGGTTCGTTAACAGAAGGAAAGTATACTATTTGGTACGGGGGGAGCGTTAATTATTGTCTAGGTACCGGGTTTCTGATTAGGAATAGATTTCTTTCCGCATTACGGGACGTACAGTTCTTTAGTGAAAGAATATCGGTTGCTATATTTCAAGGGCGTTGGTTTAAAATCGCGTTTATAAACATTCATTCTCCTACCGAAGACAGTGATGATGAAGTAAAATGCGAATTTTATGATAAACTAGAGTCGGTTTACGATAAGTTACCGCGAAATTACATTAAGATAATACTAGGCGACGCGAACGCAAAGGTTGGAAGGGAAGAAGTATATCGTCCTACAATCGGTAAAGAAAGTTTGCACGAATATAGTAATGATAATGGGAACCGACTAATAAACTTTGCCATTTCGAAAAACCTAGTAATCAAAAGTACTACATTTAAACATAAGGATATTCATAAGTATACGTGGACATCGCCGGATGGACAAACACGGAATCAAATCGATCATGTTTTAATACAAAACAGATGGCAAAGTAGCATAATTAACGTGAGATCGTATCGGGGTGCAGAATGCGGTTCTGATCATGAATTAGTAATCGCGAAACTTCGACAAAAACTAAATACAAAAAAGAGAACACCGAACTATATTCGTCCCGAGAATTTTGATTTAGTTAAATTGAACAACCTCGAAATTAGAAAACAATTCGCGATAGAAGTAAAAAATCGGTTCGAAGCTTTGGAATCTTCAGACGAGGAACACGAAGATGTAAACAAATTATGGGAAGGAATCAGGGATAATATTAAAGAGGTCGGTAATTTATGTCTTGGAAAAATCGAAAATAAAAAGAACAAACCTTGGTTCGACAGGGATTGTCAAAATATGTGCGAAAAAAGAAAAAACCGCTAAACTGAATTCCTTAAATAATCCAAGCGATAATAATGTGGCTTATTTTCGGTTAGTAAAGAATGAAACTTCAAAACTATTAAAAAATAAGAAAAGAGAGTATCTTAAAGACAAAATAATAGAAATAGAAAAAACACAGAAACGAAAATAACGTAAGAGAGATGTACAAAGGTATAAACAAATCGCGTAAAAGATTTGAACCTCTATTGAATGCGGTTAAAGATGCAAATAACAATATAATTGCGGATCCTTCTGAGATATTAAATAAATTTAAACAACACTTTGACGGCATCTTAAATACGGAAAATAATAATCAATCTCCTCTCTCTGAATATCAGAGCGCTGAACCATGGATAGACGCTCCGAGTAAAGAGGAAGTCGAAATGGCGATAGGAAAATTAAAACGTTATAAGGCCGCAGGAAATGATAATATCACGAGTGAATTAATCAAGGCGTGTGGAGAAGCGGGCGTTTCCAAAATACATTTTTTAGTTAAAAAGATCTGGGAAACTGAAAAAATGCCAGAAGAATGGAAAGAATCAATACTTATTCCGATTCACAAAAAAGGACCGAGGTCGGATTGTAACAACTATCGTGGGATCTCTCTTCTCCCAGTATGCTATAAAATATTCTCGTCAATTCTAACTAGTCGAATCACGGAATACGCTGAGGAAATTATCGGAGATTACCAATGTGGTTTTAGGCGGAATCGCTCGACTATAGACCAAATATTTTCCTTACGTCAAATATTAGAGAAAAAATTGGAATACAACGGTGTAGTCCATCAACTTTATATCGATTTTAAAAAGGCTTATGATTCAATAGACCGTCAGAAGCTATATAACATCATGATTGAACAGGGAATACCTAGAAAGTTAGTAAACCTAGTAGAGATGTGTTTGTCGGAAACATTCCATAAAGTTAGAATCGGTCATAATTACTCCGAGAGATTTGAGGTGCGATCGGGTTTGAAACAGGGTGACTCCCTTTCACCTGTGTTATTTAATATAGCTTTAGAATATGTCATAGAAAAGGTGATGTGTACCGAGAAAGGCTTAAATATGGGTGACAAGATTCCGGTTTTGGGGTATGCCGATGATCTGGTACTGCTAGGTGAAGACACGGAAACCATACAACTAAATACAAGTGTGTTAATAAAAACCGGTAAAGAAATAGGACTCGAATTAAATACCGATAAAACGAAGTATATGATTAGTAGCAGAAACGGTGTCGATCTTGGTGATATTGATATATCAGGTCATACTTTTGAACACGTAGAGAAATTCAAGTATTTAGGTTCAATTATAACTAGAAAAAATGAAATCCAGGAAGAAATAAAGTCCCGATTAAAGGTGGGAAATGCGTGTTATTATTCAGTTGCTAAGTTACTCAGATCGCGGCTTCTATCTAAAAACTTAAAGATTAGAATTTATAAAACTATTATTCTTCCAACGGTTTTTTACGGATGTGAAACGTGGCCGCTTACTTTAAAGGATGAACAACGGCTTAAGGTTTTCGAGAATAAGGTACTGCGTAAAATATTTGGTCCGAAGAGAGATGAGGCCACTGGGGAGTTTAGAAGGTTGCACAACGCGGAATTGCGGAGTTTGTACCCTGTGAATATAATTGAGTTGATAGCATCGCGGAGACTCAAATGGGCGCGTAAAGTTGTTGGGCTTAGTGAGGAACGGATTCCGAGAAAGTTGGTATTCGCTGAACCGACTGGTAGGCGTCCGAAAGGTAGGCCGAAGCGGAGATGGGAGGATTGCGTTAAGGCTGATCTCGGGAGCTTGGGCTTGAATGGTGAGCATTGGACGATTCTGTGTAGGCGGAATTTGGTGGTATCGGCATCGAACCTTCGGGTTCGCTAAGCCTATTATTATTTATTATTATTATTATTAAATGGTATGTTTTGACCGTGAACCAGCGATATTCATTAAATTGGTTTATAACTAACACTAGAGAGCTATCAGACTACTGGAAACAGCTCACTTTGGATGAAGTTACACCACGAATCATTGGATTTAAATATGAGGCTCTTCAAAAGATCAAAATTAGTTATATATAAATATAACTGGAGGCATAATTGTGCATGGTCGGATGTTAGGAAAGTAATTCGTGTATTTCCCCAACCTTTCCTAGATTATTTAGGCTGGTGCTAACCTTGAACACTGCAAGGCTCAGATTTCTATTTTATAAAGATCATCACTCCAATTGTTTTTAATCCTGAACAGCGAAAAATTTCTGTTAAATTATTCTCATTAAATATGTTCCCTATTTTCCGAATACTTATTTCCAAATATATAGACGACATTAAAAAAAGTGAAAGAGATAGGGTAAAACACAATCCGTCAGTGCTTGAAAAAAAGTTCACTATATGTACTTTATTTATGTCCTTAGAACAATTTATTATATAACTTTATTTATTTTAATTGTATTTAATGTAAGTTGACGTTCCTTTTGTTTATACTGTAAATATTTTATTAATGTGATCTCATAGCAGTATTATTATTATCCATTGACACAATTTGTCTCAATGGATAATAATATATCCGAATAAATAAATTAATTAAGAACAGGTTATGACCTGAAATAGTACGTCTAGAAATATTGGCTTCTCATTTATGTGCAACTGTTTTTTAACTCAAATATTACTCGTATAATAAAAACCCATAATAAAATCATAAATCGAGAAAATATAAATTACATAAAGCACTTATTATTTTATTTTATTTTTGTATCCTACGCCATAGTATATATAAAAATAGTGCTATGGCTAATAGATAATATGAAGTGATAAAAAAATGTAGAACTTTGGACACATCGAATGTTGTTAGACTTTAGTCCCGTGTTCAAGAGGCCTTACCTATTGAAGCGGTAATTGACATTGTGATAGTGCTGATAAAGTTTATCAGGAAGTGGAGTTATAGTATGAAGTAATAATACAGGTCCACTTCAGAAGTATTTATACAATTTATAAACACTTAAAAGCTGAAATGTTTATTTTTAAATTTAGATACGTTTTATGAAATAACCACACATTATATAGTTCGAAAAATCCATTTGATCTTCTTAGATCAGTAGTTCTTAAATCTTCATTTTTAACACAAAACTAAAAAATCTCAGTGGCATGAATCACCGTTCAAGCCCAAGCCTCCGAGATCAGCCTTAACGCAATCCTCCCATCGACGCTTCGGCCTACCTTTCGGACGCCTACCAGTCGGATCAGCAAATACCAACTTTCTCGGAATCCGCTCTTCACCGAGCCCAACAACTTTACTCGCCCATTTGAATCTCTGCGATCCTATGGACTCAATTACATTCACAGGATACAATATCCGCAATTCCGCGTTGTGAAACCTTCTAAACTCCCCAGTGGCCTCATCTCTCTTCGGACCAAATATTTTACACAGTACCTTATTTTCGAAAACCTTAAGTCGTTGCTCATCCTTCAAAGTAAGCGGCCACGTTTCGCATCCGTAAACAACCGTCGGAAGAATAATAGTTTTATAAATTCTAACCTTTAAGTTTTTAGATAGAAGCCGCGAGCTAAGTAACTTAGCAACTGAATAATAACACGCATTTCCCACCTTTAACCAGGACTTTATTGCTTCCTGGATCTCATATTTTCTTGTTATCAATGAACCTAAATACTTGAATTTCTCTACCTGTTCAAAAGTATGCCCTGATATATCAATACCACCAAGATCGCCAGCCACCGTTTCTGCTACTAGTCCTAGTCCCCCATTCGGGTCTCCGGATGGGGACTACTTCAGAGAAATCATGGCGCAAGATGAAAATTAGAGATCTAAAATATCTAAATATAATTATATAAAATTTCTTGAAATGATACGAGGTCTCATGATTTTTAAGAAAACTTAAGTACTGAAAAATAAATAAAAATAAAAATGAAATTTCGGAAGAAGAATACAATAAGATTTATTATAATTGTAAGTAAAAGTCGTGTGCTGCCCGCTCCAGATTTTATTATTGGTCTGTTTCATCAACCATAAATTCATTACGATCAATTATTGACTTTAATGAAGTATAAAGATTTGACTACAATTAAACGACTTTTATATATATTTTTATTGATTTTATTTTGTATATATGTATATTGTATTATTATTATTATATAAATTTATTGTTTTGTATATATCGTGTAAATGTAGTATGAATGTTGTACGTTATCACTATTAAAAATGTCCTGAGTTGGACAGATTGTAATATTGCTCAATAAAGAATTGTTTCTCTCTCAAACAATTAAACAGACACGAGTCTAACTTTGTTTCTCGATGCCTAAACCATACACCTTAAGCAGAAAATATCGACAAATATATATATATATATATATATATATATATATATATATATATATATATATATATATATATATATATATATATTCGGTTAGGTATAGGAAACATATCATTAGACCATAGTTTTGAAGATTAATTCTACTAAAAAAAAAAAATAAATAAAAGAATGTTTCAATTTTTTTTTTTTTTTTAATTTTGTTACATGATGAAATAAATTTAATTTGTAACATGACATGATAAGATACATTTAATTTGTGACATGAAAGAATAAATTTAAATTCAGTCTCTTCAATCGAAAAATATTGCGAAAAATCGTGGATGCACCGTTTTATGTAACCAACGAATTACTTCACAAGGACTAGGACATACTCACAGTTTCAGACACAGCCACAGAATATTATGAAAGATTTAATGACAGACTGACTTACAACATGAACCCATCGGCCCAAACACTTAAATCCAACACCAACCCATATAACCCACCCCGACGACTTTTGAGGCGGTGGCCTAGAGATGCCTTGATTTAACATACTTTCGGAAGTTATCATATTTGCTTATTGCAACTTTTTTTTTTTTGCGTATGGCAAATAGCAATGGAAAACAGACAAAAAACAATTGTAAATAAAATAAAAAATCTGGTGCGGGCAACACACGACTTTCACTTACATCCATTTTTAAAATCAATGAAAGAATTTTCATATACAGTTAGAGATAAAAATACGTGAAATTATTAAGGAATTAATTAAATTAAATTTCTATAGAAACATGTGTTTGATTCAAAAATCTATTATATTATTATCTAAAATAATCAGTTAGTGTTATGTTCATTTCATCACTCTCTATTAACTTTTAAAAGCTTGTGTATGTGATGATAATATGTCTAAAATCTTTAGCTTTCCAGCGGTATATCATACATGTATATTACTGCTCTTATGTTCAAAAACGAAAAATTGCATTAATAAAATATTTTTTCTGTTTTCTCCTTTAGTTGGGTATCGAATTTATTCCATTTATATATTTACCTGTTTTTCATCAGCGTTAACAAGATAATATAGTTATTTTTATTCAATCTACAAAACTAAAGGTACTTTTGGGGAAGAAAATTTAAAATATCGGCATTTAAGCCCTGTCAGACCATTTTTATCTAAATAAAACCTACATGATATTAAAGCCCATTAAATTTTACATCGATATAGCGAGTTTAATCAAAATCGTCGGAACCGTTTTTGAGAAAATCGAAAAAAGGTGCAAAATGCATGGTATAAAGTGCCTCTTCTGGTAGGCTCATTTTGATGAAAAAGTTTTGTCACGTCTCGGGTGTATAGATGTCTTAAATATGAAATTTCAGTTTCATAGGACTTACCGTTTCCGCCCGGGAGTTACCACACACACACACACACAACACACACACACACACACACACACACACAGACACACACACACACACACACACACACACACACAGACCTTTTTTCGGGACTTGGTTATTTGGACTCAGGGGACCCTAAAACGTGTATTTCCGTTGAAAACTGGAATTCGAAAATTTTCACGATCGCAATACTTCCCCTTACTATATATAGTAAGTGAAAGTAATAAATTAAATTAAATTTCTATAGAAACATGTGTTTGATTCAAAAATCTATTATATTATTATCTAAAATAATAAGTTAGTGTTATGTTCATTTCATCACTCTCTATTAACTTTTAAAAGCTTGTGTATGAGATGATAATATTTCTAAAATCTTTAGCTTTCCAACGGTATATCATACATGTATATTACTGCTCTTATGTTCAAAAACGAAAAATTGCATTAAAAAAATGTTTTTTCTGTTTTCTCTTTTAGTTGGGTATCGAATTTATTCAATTTATATATTTACCAGTTTTTCGTCAGCGTTAACAAGATAATCTAGTTATTATTATTGAATCTACAAAATTAAAGGTACTTTAGGGGAACACAATTTAAAATATCGGTATTTAAGCCCTGTCAGACCATTTTTATCCAAATAAAACCTACATGATATTAAAGCCCAATAAATTTTACATCGATATAGCGAGTTTAATCAAAATCGTCGGAACTGTTTTTGAGAAAATCGAAAAAAGGTGCAAAATGCATGGTATAAAGTGCCTCTTCTGGTAGGCTCATTTTGATGAAAAAAGTTTTGTCACGTCTCGGGCGTATAGATGTCTTAAATATGAAATTTCAGTTTCATAGGACTTACCGTTTCCGCCCGGGAGTTACCACACACACACACACACACAGACACACACACACACACACACACACACAGACCTTTTTTCGGGACTTGGTTATTTGGACTCAGGGGACCCTAAAACGTGTATTTCCGTTGAAAACTGGAATTCGAAAATTTTCACGATCGCAATACTTCCCCTTACTATATATAGTAAGTGAAAGTAAAAATTTAAGACTTGAAAACTTTTTGTTTCAAATTTGGTTAAACGGATACAACTTTAAGTGACACATCTCTTATCTTACTTTTATTTGTATGCATTTTATTTGTTTCCACGATTTATCACAACACATAAATAAAATTGATAAAACAAGATGAAAAAAACTCTGTCTACCTTCTCTATTTCGTACATCCTTATTTTAAGGCATTTTCATTAATCAATTCAAGGTAAAAACAATTGAAATATTTATCACATTAAGTTTCTTCTTTTTTTTATTTGTTTTTAATTTTTTTTTTAAATCTAAAATCAGATACAATATTGTTTATTTTTATACGAAACGATTGTGATTTATAGAGCAATTCCCTATACCCAAGGATTTAGGGTTGTGTAGATGGATGTGTGTACATTATGTTCCGGCACGGAAGGTAATAACGTTGAGGGGGGATCTAAATGGTTGAGATATTGAGCGTCCTTCTGTAGAACTAGATCCTAAGGCCTTTCTTCCTTCAAATATATTTATTTATTTAAATGATATTCTCAACTGCATTCGTGCGCATTCAGTGAATTTGATCAAATGTCCTCAACAATTCCTCTGATATGTTCAATGTTATAAATATATGTTTATATTCATTCATGCATAGATTTCAATTTTCTTTTTTTTATATTCTACCTTTTTTTAGAAGAAAAATAAACTAAATAAATTATTGCTGCAGTTTGATACTACAGTTTATAAAACGTAAGGTATGAATCAGTTTTAAAGTATATTTTTAAATGTTTAGGTCTTAAATCATTAGATTTTCTATTCATTTTTGAAAATCAAATCAAATACGTCCATTAATGAAAAAAAAAAAAAGAAATCTACACATTACCGTTTCCCAATTTATTCTGTTATAGGTTTTTTTTTTTTTTTTCAAAACCACTTAAAACTCGAGGGTTTCAGGATAAAATCCATACATCAAATGAAAACAGTCCGTTTGTACGTCAAAGACGTCCTTTCTATTAAACTAAACGAGCAATTTTTTCGAAATTTGTCCTAAAATAACAGGACATCCGACGCGACGATGATCCTAACAGCTTGACATCAGCCGATAAGGTTCAAAATGGCGAACAGCTAAAACAGTTTTTTTTTTTTTTAGGGGAAATTCCTTTCATGAGACAAAGTGCAACAGTCAAGTCACACAGTGTGAAATTCTTACTCACTAAAAACCACCTCCCAGTTCGTCTTCACCACTCCACGGAACCGCTGCAAAGCATAACTTCGCGGGAGACAGAAGAGCTAAATGCCTATTTCTCTCTTGGACATCTGATTTAAGCTAGGCCAATGCCCCGCCTCTCCTTTCTTGCTCCTGTGCTCTGAGCCTTGTGCCAATTCGTGCTGCATAGTCAGCTGCAGCGCTCCAACTCTCCTGACTAGTCATCATCAATGCTATTAAGTTTTCTGACGATGATTTCTTTCCAGATTTAGTGTCTTTTCCGACTTTTTTTTATTTATAGGATATCGAGCTCCCCGACGGTGAAACCAACTATCTCCCTCATTTCCTTACTGGTTATCATACTGCCTCAGCTTTGTGATCAGCAAACTGGAGGTCTACCGAATGATAACGATTGTCTTGTTACTCTACTGATTAACGGATACCCAATTTTCTCTTGCTAGTGATCGATAGAGGATATAATTCGCTGCAAGACAAAACAAGAATAATTGAAATTTATTCAGAAAAAAATCGGAGATAGAGTTTTGAACTTAGTAGTCATGATTACAAATTTTCCTTAAACTATTTATATGACTTTCTTCTTTCTAAAGCTATTTGATTATTGCTGATTTGTAATTGACTTTCATATGCTATATAAATTGTAATACCATAATATGATTATTAGAAAGTAATAAACCATTGTGTAATAATTTTCAGTTTTATTTTTTATAATACAAAACATTCTAACGTCCCTTAAAAATGACACTTTGGACGAATTCCCTCTTGGTCCTCCTGTATATCATTCACTAATTGCGACAAAAAACCCAAACGCTAATCGCATTGCATAACAGAATTTCATACGTCGCTGATATCGTCAGAAATCGTGCCAGGAAGCTTGATCCTTATCATCATCATTCTTGAAATACCGTGAATTTTTTATTTACTGTTTACCAGATTGTGGTAAATATTTTACAAAATATCGTAATGAAAATAGATATAAGAATATCAATAATAAATATTATATTATATATTTTATATCAATTACTATTATAGAAGAGTAATTTAAGTTATGAATGTATTTAATAAACATGAATTTAATTTTGAAAATAACAAATACTTAATAGAGAACAAAAAAACAAAAATAGAAAGATACCAGAGTCAATCTATATAACTAAAAACATAATAATACAGTAAATTACAAAACAATTTAAAAAAATAAGTCAAAATTATGCAGACAATAAATTGATTGATTTATTGAAAAAAAATATAAAAAAAAAAAAAATAATAATATATAGTGTATTGTATTAATGTGTGATGGTGTGTGTGTATGATGAGTATATTAATAGTATGTATGCATGTGTGTTATTTTATATGATTGTGTAGTTAGTATATGTATGTGTAAATATATATATATATATAATATATATATATAAATATAATATATATATATATTGTGGTGGTGTGTGTGGTGGTGTGTGTATGTGTGTAAGTGGTGTGGGTGTGGTGTGGTGTGTATGTATAATGTGTTATGTGTGAATGTGTGTGTTATATTCTCTACTAGATAAAAATTATGTTGTGGATATTTGAAAACATTGAATAATACAAGAAAGGAATTAGATAAATGCTAATTTAGTCTACATGATAGTTGCAAGTGTTTAGCAGCAAAATGTTAAAGAAATTATTATGTGACAATGAAATAATAGATTATTTTAACAGAATGACAGAATTATTCATATATAGGGACTAAATATGAATAATATTACAATATTAAATACCTATATTAGGATATAATATGGAAATAAATGTAAGTAGAATTTGAATAAAAAATTTTATAAACAGATTATAAATATTTTAAGTGATAAATGGATTCTAAATTATTGATAATGTTTGTTATTGTTTGTATGGTTGCTTATAATATTTATTCAATTGTATTTTAGATGATATTTAAAGATCTGAAGATGAGGCATTAGAAGTACCTCGAAACGTAATAGTTTAATAATCATAGTTTATATATGTTATGATAAATAAATATATGAATAAAATAGAAGAGACTGTTCCGAATAATGCATTCATAAAATAAATATTTTAAAATTCTCAAATATAACATAGCTTTGTCGACGTAGATATATTAATGAGCTCAATATACCCATATAACAAAAAAAAAAAAAAAAAACCTGGACCTCTACAATCCATGAAGGGTATTGGGCTCAGTACATATGGATATTTGTACTGTTTCTAAGCCGTTCAATGAGAGGAGTCGGCCGAGATTACGCTTAGCCGCCAGGTTTTTCTCCACTTTTGGGTACCCACTTCATAGAGGCTGGTTGTGCCACAGGAGCGTCTCCATGAACCAGGATCGCTACACGACTGAAATAGCAGAATAAATAATATTCTATCACAACCGGGATTCGAACCCAGGACCCGGAGCACAGTAGACTAGCGCTCTATCCACTAGAACACTCCGCTCCATTACCTATAAAACACTTATTTAAAATTACAATGCTATAACTTCTTCCGGGAGTGACTGTTGAAAGAGTTTATTGATAATGTACCGATTGAAAATATTAATTTGTAAAGATACTGGTAACTTTATGTCGATTTTTTTCTTTGAGCTAACTTTTGGTGGATTTCTAAACGAAGAATACCAAGTATTTACATTGAATGATACTTGGTCTCAGCTATAAAATGTAAATGAGTGCGATCTATCAACAAATAACAAAGGAAAAATAATTACCTATCAGAAAGTGATAAATATTCGATATATGATGTATATAGGCTACAAACAAGTTCATAGATCGCATCAGACCTTCATTTGAAGAGTCTAAATTTATTACAGCATTTATATAACTGAAATACTCCAATATGTAATTCTTAACTCGTACCCTGTATCTGTTGATTCAATTTTTACGTAATTCAATAATGTATTATGACATTTTTTATCACTGTAGTGTTTTATTACGGTTTAAAAAAAAACAAAAAAAAAACTGGTGCACATCTTTCAATAACCTATCGTATTGAAGTATATATTTTTAATTGCATATATATATATATATATATATATATATATATATATATATATATATATATATATTTTTTTTTTTTTTTTTTTTTTTTTTAAGGAATATATTTTTTTAACTAGGGTTATTTCGTTTCTCTATATTCAACTCTACGATTTGATTTGTGACAAAATATTTTATCAGCATTGTTTAGCCTTTCATCAATAGACGGTTTAATCTTAAGGTTTGTGTGATTTGAAAAATGTTTATGTTAACTAGTATTTTTATTACTTATTTTTAATAGCTAGCTTTCGAACTGCATATCATTTATCAATGCTACTATTCTTATTTCCATGTGTGTTCTTTAACCTGAGGGAATATTCCTTTTCTAGTTCAATCTTTCATTTTATATTAAAAAGTAAATATATTTTTAAATTCTGGTACTAACTATGAGGGGTAAGAAATCATTTAAAAAGTAATTTAGTGGACACAATATTGGAAATTCAGCATTTAAGCTTGTCAGATTACACCATTGAGTGTAAAGCCTTCCTGATATTAAACATCATTTAATTTAACATGAAATGATTTTAATCAAATTCAATGGAATGATTTTTGACTATAGTGAAATTTTTAAAAATGTGCATAGTTCAAAATGGAATCTTGAGTACTTTAATTTTGCCTTAAAAAAACCCTGAATAATTTCTAGCTCATAATCAGTTAAATATGAATTTAGCTTCTTAAACTAGACTTGTCAGACACATGCATTTTGCGAGACTTCATTATAACGGATAAAGAGATCATGAAACAAAATTTATGTTATAAGTTCGGATTGAACATTTTTTAGGACAGTTTCTGTTCTTATAAATATTTCACAAAAAGATGAGTTAAATTGATTGCGATGATATGGCAACTGAAAATTATATTTTATTTTAAAGCTAGAAAAAAAAATCATAAAATATATACATGTCGATGACCATGTGAGATTCATGTTCTAATTATAACAAAAAAAAAAATTAATACAAAGAACTCAGTATTATTGAAAAAAATAAACTTGATCCCCCGCAGCTGCGGCTTGCTAGCAAAGCTAGTGGAAAATTACCACAATTCCACGATCTCATTTCGCTCTCTTTAGTAGGCCACTTCATCGTTCTTGTCACACTCAAAGATCGCCATTTTGAACATCTTATTTTTTTATTGTTACTGTTTTTTTTTTTTTTTTTACAATGTTCAATGATAAAAGTTAAATTAAATAACTATATCAAACTATACTCCAAAGCTTATCTCTCTATGTAATTAATAGTGTGACTATTTTAAAACCTAATGAAAGTGTTTGTATTCAAATCACAGCAGTGACCTTTATTCACGTGATCGAGGACGGAGGGCGCAATACTGTGGAGATGGTCCTTTTGTTTAAATAAAATTTATGATAAATAACTTATTCGATTGTTCATGGATGGATCGTTTTAATAAACAGAATTTTATCTTACAAAGAAAGTAAGGTAGTTTAAAAAATAATCATCTTAAAGTGCCTTATAATTGTCATATTTTACTCTCTTCTGTTATAAATAAGGCACTTGCAATAAATCATACACCTATATGTTTTATCACTAGAGCCTTAATTTCTAACAAAATATGTAAAGATAAAAATTGCAACGTGAAGTAAAAAATTTTGTAATCCAATAATATGAATACAATTACATTGATATATATATATATATATATATATATATATATATATACAGAGAGAGAGAGAGAGAGAGAGAGAGAGTGAGTGAGAGAGAGAGAGAGAGAGAGAGAGAGAAACTGAGTTATAAAATTAAAACAGTCTTTATAGTCCATCATTGTAAGTGTTAATACAGGCTAATGTAAGTGTTAGGATGTGTCGATGGGATTTTGTTATTTTTGTGCCACATTTCGATATGTGATGTCGAGTGCTTTCTGAGAAAAGTCGCGAACATCGCACGGCTTCGTAAAAATCAATGAAATTAATAAACTAAAATCATTTCTACTGAGCTTTTTTACTATTTACTTTACTTATCTTATATCGGAATACAAGGTAGAAAAACAGGAAAATGACCACTGCGAGTATGAAGGTGAGGAGATCTCTGTGGATGAAGTGGAGGTAGCCTTGAGAAAGATGAAAAATGGAAAGTCACCAGGACCCAGGGATCTGCCAATAGAGTTGATAAAGGCAGGACCAAGAGAATTGAAGGAGATACTGGCTAAGATTTACACAGAGTGTATGAAAAAAGGAAAAGTTCCGGAGGATTGGTTAATGGGGGATATAATATCTATACACAAAAAAGGAAAAAGAAACATGTGCACCAATTACAGAGGAATCACGGTAACAAGTAGTATAGGCAGGCTTTATGGCCGAATTCTTAAGGAAAGACTAGAGAAAGAGGTCTCTGATCAGATGACGGAAGAGCAAGCAGGTTTTAGAAGTGGGAGATCATGTAGTGACCATATTTTTACCTTGATCAGCTGGTACAGAAGAGGATAGAATATGATCTTGAAACCCACTTAGCATTCATTGATCTTGCAAAGCATACGATAGTGTTCCTTTAAAGAAACTGTGGGAGGCTTTGGATCTGGCTCAGATAAATAGAGGTCTCATTAAAGCTATAAAGAGTCTATATATAGGAACTCGATCAAGAGTGAAAATAGGAAGAAAATATACTGAACCATTCCTGGTCACTAAAGGTGTAAAGCAAGGATGTTGCCTCTCTCCAACACTTTTTAATATTTACGTGGAACAAACACTAAGATTGTGGAAACAAAAGTGTCGAGGAATGGGTGTGGAGGTTGGTGATGATACACTTTTCAGCCTTCAGTTCGCAGACGACAGGTTGTCCTAGCTTCGGAAGATTGTGATCTTGAATATCTGCTGAGGAAATTGAATGAAGCATACTCTGAGAGGGGTCCTAGAGATCAGCAGAGAAAAAAACAGAGTATACGATGACAAAAGATATTGAAAATAAGATTGCAAATGGTAGAAGAATAGTAGGAATCTTGAATGGTGTGCTGTGGAGCAGACAGGTGTCGCTTCTTACGGAAAAAAATTTTACCATTCCTTCCTCCTAGGGACCACTTTATATGGCGCTGAAGCATGGACAGTGCTAAAATCGGCTGAAAGAAGATTGTCAGCTCTGGAGATGGACTTTTGGAGAAGAGCCTGCGGCATATCCAGGCTGCAAAGAATCCCTAATGCGGAAATAAGAAAAAAAGTAGGGGCTGAGCTGAACATCTTAAATGAGATATCAAAGAAGGGACTAATGTGGTATGGCCATGTCATGAGGATGGAAGGGACGCGGTGGCCACATAAAATGATAAAGTACTCCCCGCAGAAGAGGCGAAGACGAGGAAGACCCCGCAAAACGTGGATAGAGAGTGTGAGGGAGGACATGGCGGCCAGAGGCTTGACGGAGGAGGACTGCAGGGACAGGGAGCACTGGCGTTCTGAAATACTAAGTTTCGGGATGTGACGCAAGTTGCAGAACCCGAAGAAAAAAAAAACTTTACTTTTCATTAATTTTGAACTGATTCAAATAAAAATTCCTAGTTCCACAACTGTTTTAATTATTTTTCTTTCGTTTATGATAATTGAGTTATAGGGGAATTACAACTATCATAAGTTGTGACTTATAATCAACTTTGATCAATTTTTCTTAGTTGGCTTAAAAGATTATTATCCTCTTACTGTGAAAATTTCGATCTTGAGAACATAGTCCTTTTATTTATATGAGTTTCAAAACTTGGAAAAAAAAAATACCTTTTTCTTAATATTTAAAAGTGTATGTATGTCAAATGGTGAAAAATTATGAAAAACTTCTAGCAATCTGGTATTTCGCTTCTTTACTTTATTAGCTAATGATAATAGTTGAAATTTTCATCAAGAACTAAATTAGATGTAAATTTATGATTTCACATAAGGTTTTTCGTCTTATGGCTGTGAAAAGTCATACCATTTGAATATAATTGGTACCGATCCGTACAACGCTTTGGGAGTGCGTGCACACACGCACGCAAACGAATTCTTTTCAAAAGAGGAGGGAATGAGAGAGTGGAGTCCTTGTCTCCTCTCTGTCTGACAAGTTATTTTTATGTAGCTCTGTCTCTGTCATGTTCGTGTCAACTTAGACCAGAACTTTTAATGATATGTAGAAATTATTATCTTTAGTTTACCAGAAAGTGGGGCGATAAAAATATTCTCACACACCATCCAGCATCTTCAAAAATTAATATTCTAATTAAGAAGGCTTACGCAATGTACCAAGTTTAATACAGAACTGTATATAATATAGATTTTCGATACAAATTTAATCTATACTACTCTTTATCTTTACACTACAAGATAAAGTTGAATAATCTAAAATAAAATTAAAATATATCTCACAATAACGATAATTTTACCTTTCAACGTTGAAGATACTTATCGCGCGTCCAAGAATACTTGAATAAAATGATTTATTTCTTTGTTTTTATTGAATAATCTTTAAAAATATTTTTTTCCCATTGTACTTCCTTTTTTTTCACTTACGTTGCATAATTATCTTAGAGATCGTAAATAATTATTCATACTAACTAGAGATGATCAGATCACATTATACATTAGCTAATCAGTTGAACTGAATAATGAACAAAGACTTTAAAAATGGTGGAAAAATAAAAGTCACATTATATTAATATATTAATGATAATAAACACCTCAGACTGTTAAGTGCCTATTTAATAATATGGTGCTGGGTAGGATGAATATTTTGATTGCTTGATTTTTTCCTGAAAAAAAATGTTTCATAATTTAAAATAATGTAAACTATACAGGTGTGCACAAACTAGTAAATATATTCTTGTATTGCAAAATTATAGCGGACACAGCAAAATATTGGTATAAGATAGAACTTTTGTATTCACGGACATTAATACGAAAAGATGGTTGGAAAAGATATCGATGTTACTCCTCCCGATTAGATTTGAAACCTTGAATGAAACCTGTGAAGGAAAGATGTAATACTGAGCAAGGAATCCTCTCTTATTTTCCTTTTGTTTTTCCCCCGGCTTATCTTATGCACTGCAGCCTTATTAGGCTTATTGTGCGCCGTCCATTTCCGTTGATACAGAGCTATTGCCTTGGTGAATCTGACCAAGCTATAGTGGTTAATCAGTTCATACAACTTGGGATCTATAATACGGTCGCTGCCAAAATGGTAAAACCGTCTCCTAGTAATCTTTGGACAACTGCATACCTCATGATATGCAGTTTCATCTTCCTTCTTGCAGAATCTGTAAGTAGGTGAGGCCATCAATCCCATATTATGGAGATGCCTGTTAAGTAATAACTATCTCTTGTTTCACATTCCCTTAAAGTCAGATTATCCTTATTCTATAGTGACAGATGGGAATAAACATTAATCTAAATAAGACGACTTAAACTTCAGCCACGATTTTGACAGATCTTGCCATATCCGATCCATTTCTCGTTTCAGTATCCTTCCGATCTACAGTTCCATCTATTCAGTCAATTTCAATCGAACCGGTTTTTAAAAACAGTAAATACATGCTATGTTATGATTTTATGAACAGGCATATATACATGCTCAATTATTTATTGTTTATTTTTGTATGCTTTTCTTTTTACACATTACCTAAATCAGTAAACCTATTTTTACAATGGCTTTATTTTTCTAGGTATTGAAATAGGAGCTAAATATCATCTCATAATCATTCCCTCTCCTGCCGCTGTTCGGTGTGAGGGTCCTGCTTGTAGAGTCCGGCCCATATGTCTCTTTCCTGTGCTAACTCCATTCTCCTACTGCAATCTATTCCACTCCTTCTGCATGCTTCCTTTACACCGTCCTCCCAGGAGATGCGAGGCTTTCCTCTAGGTCTTTTTTCTTCCGTGCGGGTCTCGTAAGTCTTCCTGGCCCTTCTGTCCGGATCCATCCTAAGAAGATGTCCAAACCACCTCAGCTTGGGCTCTTCTAGAACGGTCTCTGCCGATTTGACATGGAGGTTAGCCAATATATAGTGGTGTTCCGTACCCTATATCTCCGCGTCTTTCTCTCTATTTTTCGAAGATATCTCATTTCCATGGCCTTTACCTGACTCCTACATTTTAAGGGGATAGTCCACGATTCTGAGTAGTACGATAGGATAAGAAGGAATGTTGATGATGAAGGAATGTACGGCTTTGACCGCTGACCGGCTTTGACGGCTTTGACCGAATGACCGAATTTGATCCGCTTTGACCTCTCTTCTTCCCGGAAAAACCCGCCTGTCGATTCCCCTCATCCCCGCATCCTCCCTGTCACTCTGATTCTTTGGGCCATTTCCTCTTCTATCTAGCCATTCTCATCGAAATGAGCTCCCAGATATTTAAAACTGTCAACCTGCCCTAATCTCTTTTCTTCAACCCTTAGTACCTCACTATCCTTTGAGGTTTCTTTCCAATTCGCATGCATTTAGTCTTCTCCAGATTAATCTTGATATTTATTGTGCTAACTAAATTTGTTTTCTTCATTACGAGAGGTAATGAGCACACATTCATTATATATTAGTCATTATTGAAAAATATTATTACTTAATTTAATCATTGCTTGTGATTTTCTTATACTTCCAAATTCTTATAACTCAATTTTATAGATTACTAACTGATCTGGCAAACGTAGTTCTGTCATATGAATCATTTCTAGTGATTATCCATGTACATTTGTGCTACTTTCTACCATGCATTAAGCACCTTTTTATGAATTTCTCAAAAACGGCTTCAATATTATGTAGGTTTCATTCTGATTGAAATATTTTGAGAGCGTTTGTATGATTAATTAATTTTTAACTAAGTTTATTGATTTCGAAAAATTGACCATTACATGAGGTTAGCACTGAGAAATAAAATAATAAACACACAACGTGAAAGCATTTGATAGCTTAATGATGGAAAAAAATGCAGAAATGTTGTTTCAATTAGATTTTTTTTCTATCATAAGATTAATAGTATAGTGTATAGTTTCCACTCTCACTTAATTTTAAAGTTCTTAAATTGATTTTAACAACGTGAATGTCGTGTGTTGCGCGTACCAGGTTTTTGAAATACGAACGATAGTTAAATTTTTTGGATATTGGTGGTACACAATTACTAACATCGTGATTAAAAAAATGCGAGGGTGAGGGTTGGATGGTGAAAATTTGGTTGGTTATTTTTAATACCAAATTTTTTAAAAAATACACAAAATAATATTTCGTGAAAAAAATTTGATAGACACCTAGCGGTACGAAATATACGTTATAACCTATTCTCATACCTATAAATATACATTTAAAAATTCATATAAATCGGTCTAGCCGTTTCGGAGGAGTGTGACCGCAAACACCGCGACAAGAATTTTTTATATAGTAGATTTCATTTGAGAAATATTATTTAACGTTTGGTTGGTGATAACAAATAATTAAAATTAACTCAAAATTAGACACGAATACACTAATACTGATTTAAAAGTCTCCATGTTTATAGCATCTTGCACAGTACTAAATGTACCTAGGGAAGAACATTGTAAGCCCTAGATGTGGAAGAATGATTGAAGAAAAGAGCTGGGGGTAAGAAGAGAAGTTGGTTTGAGTTGCGTGATGAAAGGCACGAGGGGCAGCCGTGCTCCACAGCGACCTGATCATTATCAATGTCAACGCAATCGGATCAAGGGTACGTCCTGTCTGGACGGGGTATCCCATTCTCCAGTATTCCAGCAGGGGGAAACTTACTTTATGTATATTAAGTAGAGGCATGTCATGGAACCTTAAAATAATAAATCATTAGAAATCTACGGAATTTTTTTTTTTCTTCCACTTAATGTAAAGTAACTGAATGAATGTATTAGAAGCACTATTTATTATTTTATTTTATTTTATTTTTTTATTATATAACATCAATCTTTATTTGCATAGAATACATCTGAACGGTTAGTAAACATTGATCGGAACTCGATTACAATGCGCTATTTATTTACTAATATGTATTTTGTACATCAATTGTTTTTATTGTAATTAAAAATTTAAAAAACCTAACTAAGAAAAGTAAGAACAAAAAAGAAGCGGAATAAAATAAAAAATAAAATAAATAAACAATATTACAGATATCAAAATCATAAGAATAGGTTTTAGTAAGTTAATTTTTTTTATAACAATATATGTTTAGTTTTCTTATGTCTATATTTAGAAGTTGATAATTTAGTATAATTAACAATTTTTTTAATAGCGGTATCGTCAGTCAGTTGACATTTAGTTGATTTATAAGTTCTTGTATTGTTGGAATATCCAATTCTTTGTGTATGGTAGTTATTTTGGTGTATGATGGATAATTATTGATGATTCGTAGACATCTATTTTGTAATATCTGGAATTCGTTAATACCTGTTTTGTCCAGGCTAGGCACGCATATGTAAATTATAGATCTAATAACAGTTTTTATATTATTAGATTGTTTTTTTGTGATGATTTTAAATTTTTGTTAAAGTAAATTTTATATAATATTTAAGGGCAATATTTTTAGGAGCAATAATTATATATTATATTTATAATTATTATATTATATAATTATATATATATATATATATATATATATATATAATATATAATAATTATATACACGTTTTAAGGTCCTCTGGGTAGAAGAAAAGGCTTTCTCGAAAAAATCTCTGCTACGTCAGCCTCAAAAAAGAAAAGTCGCAATAAACTTAAATTACATATATAAGATAAACATTCGTTAACTGCATATACAGCAAATCTTTTTTCGCTAATCGACTTACCATGAAGGACACCTCAGAGAACTTATTTTAGTATTTTTAACGTAATTTTGAAAACGACTCTAAAGATATTTTTCGAACATGTTATATCAATATATAATTAATAATTATTAATAAATGATTGCAATTACGAACGGTATGTCGATTATCTGAAAACAATATCAATGATAGTAGTATGAAGTATGCAAATATAAGGAAAGAGAAATATTTCCTATGTTAAAAATAAAAATCGAACATTACCATCTGAAGATTTATAAAGGTTTATAATGTATCCTTGAAAATAAAAAGGAATTATAAAAATTTATCTAATATCCATTTGATTTTTAATATGAGTTAATTGAAGTGATAATTTCATTGTTGTTATTTTTGTTTATATAGAAAATTAATGTTACCATGGAACTAAAATTAACAAAACAAATTAATTCCTAAAAATTTACCATTTCTCAAATGCTCATCCTAGTCACCCTGAAGAAGACTTTAAATCATCGGTAGATATCCAAATTTATTTTTCTAATATTTATGTAAAAACACTAGAAAAGCAATAATTTTTATATTTTAGCTTGTTTTTAAACGTTTAACATTTCAAGATTGAGCTATTGAACACACACACCACACACATATGTTATTATTTATTTGTTCACTCTCCGCATACATTTTATTGTTTATCAAACGTTCAAGGAAATACCTTTATCAATTTTCGTACATTATTACGCTGTATTGCTAAACATTGTAAATATAAACAAATATATAACCTTCTTACAAGGTTAATATGTCAGGGAAAAAAATAAATCAATTGTTATATATCAACTACTCATAAACTCCTAAGAGAATTGATCCATCAGTGTCAGAATGCAGTGAAATCCTTGTATCGCTAACAATAACAGTATGATTCATGTTAATAGCAATATCTTTAAAAAAAAAAAAAAAAAAATTATCAGTACGCCTTAGTAATTAATGTCAATGGCTTAAGGTATATGGCCAGTTGTTTTTAACACACTTTAAAAATCAAAACAGATGAAAAAACAGAGAGTTTCTTGGAAAAAATATGGGAATCCTGCATAAATTTAATATATATATTTTTTTTATATTAAATAAATAATCTTGTAGTAGAGCAATTATGATTTTTATATTTCAGCTTACCTTTTGCTCGTTACATTAATTCCATTTGGACATATGGGTTTGATCTTCAAAATACCCTAAATGCATCTTGTTTCGTAACAAATAAAATCAATCTATTTAAGGATTGAATATCCTATTTTTTGCAGAATTAGTCTTATCACCCAACAAGTTTTGGTTTGCCCGCAGAATCTGAAAAGAAGACGGCTAGTCCATCCTATTGCCATCTAATTTAAATTAGTCATTTAAGTGAAATATAGTTTCGTAGAAGGTAGTTCTGTCAAAGACCTGTAAATTTCCATTAGTGGAGTAAACTATGAACTATTTGAATAATTTAAGAATTTCATACTTATATTTATTAAGCGTCATTTTACACTACTGAGGATAACCGGACATTGGAAGTCCTGAATTTTGCCTATCCAAGTTTAATTAGGGAAGCGGTCTTTAAGGAATGTTACCACAAAGACTCCAAATCACCATTATACTTTCCCTCCAAATGACGGCAAACCAAGGATTTTTTGCTTCCTTTAAAAAAACCTAGAGCCATCTGCCGAATTGAACAATTTATTCTTTCCAGCGTTTCAGCAATAATCTGGGTTTTTTTAACACTATAAACTATCCGAAACACAGATTCTTTGACTCATAAAAAAAAAAAAAAAAAAAAAAAAATCCACTAACTAACTCTATTTAAATAGATCGTGTTGAAAGATAATGGATTACTATGTTAACCCGAGGAGGTGGCCAGAATAAATAACCAAAGCCATTACTCAAGATGACTTGTGGATGATAGCCGTGCTCTCCTGTCAGCTAAGCCCTATGCTACTGTTATTTTTTACCAAAAGCCACTATCTTAACAAAAAAAAAAAAAAAAAAAAAAACCCTGGTTGGGGCACGCTGGAACACGTGGGCAGCATATGACGAACTATTGTTTTCGGCCCGCATCTTGGTCTATATTTAGCGTTGGGTCAAGGAACCTACGCCAAACAATATGGGACGCTCTTATCACCGGGTTTAAACAAAATTAGTTATTACCTTAAAAAAAATAAAATAAAATCGCAAAGGCGTTGGTTGGAATCAATCAAGCATTCCTATAACTGTAAAATAAAGTTTGAAATGCAAACAACAGAAGATCTCGGATCAGTGATTATGATATTTCTGTTTGACTTTGAGCAGTAAAGCAATGCTAACCTCTCTTCTATTCCTCAAGGACACATTACTCAGGAGGACAATTTTTTTTTTTTTTTTTTACTTTCACTTACCTATATATGCAATATATAGTAAGAGAAAGTATTGCGGTCATGAAAAGTTTCGAATTCGAGTTTGTGTGTATGAAACAAATATTTAGGGGAAAAAATATATTGATAAGATCAGGCAAAGAGCAAGGCACTCAACAAGAAACTTTATTATAATGATTTATTCAATCTAAATTAATTCAATTTTTGGTCATAACAATATATTTCAAAAAAGGATAAATATTTTAAAATATGGAATGAGAGATAAACTTATGGACAGTTAATAGCAGGCAACTGCTTTAGACCCCGAACATCGTTAGACCCAGTGCACTGTCGTCTTCGAGAAAAAACAGTTTTAGTTGGATTATTAATTTAAAAATATGGAACTTCTTTTTTTTAAGACATTTTACTATCATAAATAATAATATTATACTATCATGTTTTTAACAACGTTTAGTGGCCTTTCCTTACCCTTAGGTACATCACTTGAAATATAATCATAATCTACTTCTTCTTCTTCTTTCACTAGCTCCTTAGTGCCTTTCAGCGTGGAGCACCAGCCTCAGTCCACCGCTTTTACTCATCCCTTCGAATGGCCATATTTTTCATTTTGGTAGCTGATTTACCTCTTTTCCTTCCGTGTCCCTCCAGGTACTCCATATACATAGTTCTGGCTCTGCAACCATTCTCTTTCCTATTGGTTTGCCTTCCATGAGCCACTTCACTCTCCTGTCTTCTGGGAGACTGCACACGTACCTAAACCAGCGCAGTTGGCGTTCTTTTATTATCTCCTTCAGTTCCACTTCTTTCAATTCCTCCCTGATGACTTCGTTTTCGACGCAGTCCCTTCTTGTTTTGCCTACTATTATTCTCAGTTATCTTATTTCTGTAGCCGTCATTCTATTATTTACTGTCCTGCCTGTCCAGTGCTCTGCTCCATACAGTAGGATGGGAAGGAAAATTGTTATATAAAGGACTAATTTAGTGGCATTAGGTATTTCCTTTCCTGGGAACCATTATTGACAGGTCTGGCAGAATTGACCAAGAGATTGGAAATAGGATCAATAAAGCGAACCAGGTGTACTACCAGATCAACAATAGTATAATAGGACACCGTGAAGTAGGGCGAGATGTTAAGATGCACATCTATAAAGCCATTTACCTGCCAGTGCTTACATATGAAGGCGAGAGTTGGGTGATGCTCGACAAACATATCAGCCGAATCACTGCTGCTGAAATGAAATTTTTACGTAGAGCAGCGGGAAAGACAAGGCGAGATTGTGTCCGGAACAATAGAATCAGAGAGCAACTCGAGGTACCACCATTGAAGACGATAATGGAAAACAGGCAATTAAAATGGTTTGGTCATGTCTGCCGCATGGACGAAATAAGGGAACCCAGAAGGACACTGGAAGCAAGACCTACAGGAAGAAGACCACGTGGCCGACCTAGAATTTCCTATCAGGATATGGTCCAGAGGATTGGGAGTAACAGGGGCAAGACCCTTGTAGAAATGAAACGACTCAGCGGAGACCGGGATAACTGGCAGCGCTGGATCGAGGCCCCTCTACGCCAATAATGGCTCGAAGAGGAAGATAAAGAAGAAAGAAGGTATTTCCTTTGTACCAATTATGTGGCTGATTTGATGGTATGCAAGGTTGGCCTTTCTAATCCGGCTGTTAAATTTATGCTCCGTCCTTCCATCCTTACTTGCGGTTGTGTTTAAATACTGATTGTGTTTACGCTTTCAAGCATTTCACCTTTGCAGGTCACTCACTCTTACGTTAATTTTGTTTCGCCCATCTTTTATGATTTTACTTTTCTTTGTATTTATAGCGATTTCCTTTCTATATAGTTGTTCCCTCCACTTATTACCTGCTTGTTGTAAGTTTTCCTGTGAATTAGATTCTAGAACTGTATCATCAGCGAAACTCATGGCTTGGGCTGATACTCGCATCAAGTTCCTATATCCAATCAGGGTTCTTGTAGTCCTCTTACACATTTTAAATATTTCATCAATGAAGGTTATCAAATAATCTAAATCGTTCTGTATAAAATCGTCATTATCCTGAAAATTCTATTAACTTCACTAAACGTATTTCAAATTCATTCTTCACGTATTTCAAATTGTTCTACAACATTACGATATAATATTATTTTTATTAATAACAAAATATTTTAAAGAAGAGAAGTTCCATGTATTTAAATTAAATTTAGTTTAACTCTTCAAAATATAAAATAAGTTAAATAAGTTTTATTTTGTTTTATAAGCATTCCAAAATTACCTTAATATAAAAACAATGTCATAAAATAAACTGATAAGGTTCATAATTATTATCTGAGAAATAAAATACGCTGACAAACATAAACAACTAGCCCGACGCTGTGTCCTAGGTCAGGTAAGCGGTAAGTAATGAGCTTTCGGGTACGTCATTAGTGCTAGAATATCTGTTGGAAACAATAAAATAAAAAGGTTCCAAAACTCTCTTTTGAATACTCGTAAAGTGCAAGACTTATTAAGTCTATTATATTATCGTAACGATAAGTTTATAATACGTTTGAGTAACGATGGGATGTAATAGCATGTATTGGGTTGATGCAAAATTAATGCAGGTTTCCTCTATTGCAATATCTTAATTCCAATTGTGTAAACAAAGCTAATCCTAACATTGATCATTATTATACCAAAACAAACCTTATCTAATACCCTCTCTTTCACCATGAATTTGTTTAGTAAAATCGTTTTGTTCAGTGTGTTCAAAGGTCTTGAATCGAAAATGTCAAAGTGCGATTTTCGTCAAATTTATTTTTACGAATTTAAATTAGGGCGCAGCGCTGCGCAAACGGCTCGTAATATTAATGAAGTGTGGGGTCAGGGGGCTATTAATGAGTGCACGGTGCAGCGTTGGTTCCAGAAGTTTCGCAGAGGAGATTTCGACCTCGAAGACAAGGAAGGTCGGGGCCGTCATCTTGCTCTGGACAACGACCAGCTGAGGTCAAAAGTGGAAGAAGACCCAACCAAAACCACGCGAGAAATGGCGGCGGAACTCGGAACTCAAAAATTGCAACGTCTTTGCCCAGCATTGATGAATCGGAAGGGGCCGATCCTGCTCCACGATAACGCCAGACCACACGTTGCACAACCAACGCTTCGACGACTGCACGAGTTGGGCTACGAAGTTCTCCAACATCCGCCTTATTCACCTGACCTCTCTCCTACAGACTTCCACTTTTTCAGGCATCTGGACAACTTTTTGAGGGAGAAAAATTTTCAAAACCAGGACGACATTGAAAATTCTTTTCGTGATTTCATTGAGTCCAGGGATTCGGATTTTTTTTCTGGTGGAATAAGAAAGCTTGTTGAACGTTGGCAAAAGTGCATTGATTCAGATGGAAATTATTTTGATTAAATATATATGGTTAAAGTAAAGATATGGCGTATTTACAATACCTACTAAAAACCTGCATTAATTTTGCATCAACCCAATATTATACCTTTAAAATTGCCATTTATTGTAAATATAATGTAAAAAAAAAAACAATCCGTACTACTACAATCCATAAATTCTTCCTACCCCAAGTAATAACAGATTAAATAATCAATTTGCTATAGTTGGGTTCGAACCCAAGATGCGGAGATAACAAGTCCAACTAATTATCCCTGAGTAAGGTTATATCTCCCTCAGTTTATACCTCTATATGATAAGTACTGAACGATTAAATTTAGTGACAGACTAAACTGATTCTAGCGTTATTCATTTTGTTTTGCTTAATATAGGTTGATAACATCAGGGCAGTAATGTGCAAGACTCTTATGGTTAATTTATTATGGTCCTGAAACATACTTAGTCTCAACCACAAAATTGTATGCCTCAGTACTTATCAGATAGAGGTATAATCCTTATAAGTTTCATTTTCTATTTAGCCCCTTTGGCGATATCCCACTATATTGTTCAACTGGGCAATGATTCATTGAATATTCATTGGAGTAAGATAAAAAGGACAACGCTCACAGAATCGAAATTAATACTGCAAGAAGAAAGAAAAAAAAAACATCTATAATACTAGAATCCATGAAATCTCCCCAACACCAAGTAATAACAGTTTAACTGATCATCCTTGTACAGCCGGAAAAACTGCTTAACAGTTCGAACTACAGCGCTCTCCATCAATATAAGAAATTTTCATTACTAAGAAAATGAACCCGAAAAGGTTTTAGGTATATGGGGTAACACAGACAAGCATTATATATGAATAAGGAACAAGCACATATGCCTCAAACATATTAAAACTTTTTAATTAACATAATTATCTGCCGAAATGCCCGAGGCTATCCAAAAGCTACAAAAGGGTGTTGATTATATCAATGATTGGGCTAAAACCAGTGATTCGAAGGCTTAATACTGGAAAAAACAATGCCATCCTCATCGGTTCCAAACACTAAGTTCTTTGCTTTGCCTCAATGGACTGCCTACCCTCTTCCATGCCTCAGTAAGAAACCTTTGAGTCATTATTGATCAAAACCTATCCTGGAGAACCCATATACTCGTATCTCAAATCACCGAAAAATCCATCGCTATCCTAAAACAATTCCTAAGATTTAGTGATTCTATCCCACCTAAAACCCATATGCTACTGGTCTCTTCTCTCATTTTCCTCCAGTTTGACTACAGTTGCCCAGTGTATGGCGGGCTGTCTGAGAATTTGACTCAAGAGACTGATAAATTGTTTCATTAGATTCACATGTGGAATTCCCAGACGCTCCCATGTTTCCAGTAAGTATACCGAGTTGACTCGGCTCTGTTTATTCGTAGAGCCTTATCATTACCATCAATTGCTTATCCATCTCCTAAACCATCAATTTTCCTAGCATGTGTAATATTTAAAGCTATAGATGATAACTATTCGTTGTTATAAAATCCGTCTGTTATATTGTAATACTAAGTCTTAAAATACCTCACAATTATCATTTACATTGTACTTCTGGTTTATTATTTTCTATAATAAACCTCAGTAATCGACTAAAAAAAAAAAAAAAAGATTGAAGGCACACGTTTCAGTCAAAAAGAATTTTGAAAATCCGTTTGTCGATGCCGTCATTTCTCCGAGACTACTGTGCCAATTTTTTTTTAAATTCGCTACAAAAATATTAGGACATACAGCGATGATCCTAACACCTAGACGTTGATATCAGCTGGTTATTTTTAAAATGGCGGCCAATTATAATTGATTTAATTCAATAACTCAGTTTGAGGACAGCTGTTGAGGGCATTGAAACGTTAAGTGTGATAACATTTCTTTGTAGTTTAAATTGTAATTTTTGCAGTGTTTGAGAAACATTTATAGTAAAAAATACACACCGTGTAGGTATAAAGTGCAAGGAAGCTAAATAGAAGAATCAAGCAAAGAAATAGACAATAGTTTGAAGTATGCTATCCACTACCTAACCCTGAGAAGATACAGGTTAGCCTAGTAACAGTGCCATTAGGGCACCAACGCCACGCCCAGATAAGAATATTCCTATTTATTTCCTTCCTTTAATCTTTCCTATCTCTTTCACTTTCCTTCCTTCTTACTCTTAAAATTGGGTTATAACCAATTAATATGGACGAACCGTTTTTTAGTTCAAACACGAAACGTAAAAGGGGACAGATGACAACTCCTCCAGACCCGATACAAATTAATGACGTCGTTGAAAGTGCACCTTCATTTTTGTTAATAAGTAGAGAGGGAGATGAAGGATTTCAAAAAGTATCGCCTTTTTTGATTAATAAATTCTTTTTAAATCTAATCGGTGAGGTTAAAAACATAAAGAAACTACGAGACGGAAATTTGTTTTTAGAAACAGCTAATAGCAAACAAGCTAAAAAACTTCTCGAAACTACAACATTTGCAAATCAATTTAATATTTCAGTTAAGCCCCATCCCACATTAAATTATAGCAAAGGGGTTATTAGATGTAGTGACTTACAATATTTAGATAGGGACGAAATAATAGCGGAATTTAATGGTCAAATTAAAGATATACTAAGAATAAAAACGAAAACACATGGTAACGAAAAATTGACAAATTCTTATATCATAACCTTTCCCACACCATTCCCACCAGAAACACTTAGAGTAGGTTATCAATCTATTAATGTTGAAAAATACATCCCAGCCCCTATGAGATGTTATAAATGTCTGGGCTTTTCCCATCCCACTTTGAAATGCACAAAAAATAAGACTGTCTGCTCACAATGCGGAGAAGAAAAACACACAGATGGAAAATGCACTAAAGCACCCAAATTTGTAAATTGTGGGGGTAGCCATAATAGCCTAGATCGCGCTTGTCCCGTCTATAAAATGAATAGAGAAATTAAAAGTATTCAGTTTTGTAAAAAAGTGCCCTACAATATAGCTAGAAAAATGTATCAACAAGAAAACCCTCAAAATTGTAATAGATTATACTCTGAAATAACCAGAACACAGCAAACAGTTAAAACCCAGGAAACAGGTACACAAACAGACATTTTTTTCCACTTCGAAGCCCCTATTAGTGACCAAAGAAAGCTAGTAATAAAGCCTAAACAAGCACCCCCTCCAGCTGGTGCCCCAGCCTCAGCTACTCTAGGCCCAAAGCCTCAGCCAGCGATCGTCACTTGTTCAGTGGCGGCGGCCACGGTCCACGCTCCTTCCCCAGCCCCCTTTCTTTCCCACCCCCCCTCATCATCCCTTCCCCTCTCTCCCCTCCTCATCCCTCTCTTCCTCGTCCACTTCCTCACCTCTCCCCTCAACATTCTCAAAATCTCAAAGCTTTACCCCCGCGACGTCTTCTTCCTCGCCTTTAGATCAAGGCAATTCTGAAGAAGATATTGAGCGGATTGAGGTAGATCCGCCCGACACACATGACGGATTTATCGAGGTTACATATAAAAAGGAAAACTCAAAAAAAGAAATTTCAAAACAAAAAGTTAATATCAATAAAACTAAGTAACCAATATGACTATATATTTTCTACATTCCTGTTGTATTTCAGTTTATTATTACCACTTTATTTCATGCTTCTTTATTTCCTTTTCTCCTATTCCTTTCACTATTTACTATAAATTGTATCTTAGTTCTATCAATCTTATCATGACAGGCTTTTTTCTTTCTACTCCTAAACTTTCCCTTTTTATAAAATGGACTACTTAAAACTTATTCAGTGGAACTGCAATGGTCTATTTCTACACTTCAGTGATCTCCAAATTCTTATCAATGAGTATCAGCCTGCCATTCTTTGCCTTCAAGAAACACATCTCAAATCTTCTGATATCCTCACCCTGAAAAATTATGACCACCACAGGTTGGACAACATAGCTGGTGCCAGGTCGTGTGGAGGTGTCATCATTTTGGTCTCGCATAACCTAGCTTTTCAAATTATTCATCTCCAGACTGATCTTCAAGCGATTGCTGTAAGGATCCAAGGCAACGCGCCCTTTACACTCTGCAACTTATACATACCGCAACAGACACCCATCACCGAGGAACAATTAAATACCATTTTCTCCCAACTACCAGGGCCGGTACTAGTGGTTGGTGATTTCAACGCCAATAATCCGCTCTGGGGTTCGTCCAAAACTGATAAACGAGGGAGAATAATAGAAACAACCTTAGAAACGAATAACCTATTTCTTTTAAATAGTGGTGAAACAACATACCTAAGTCCTTCCTACGGAACTCAAACAGCCATCGACCTCGCTTTCTGCTCCTATAGTGCAGCTGCTGATACAACTTGGACAGTGCTGCCCGATCAATTTTCAAGTGACCATTTCCCCATTTTGATCGAAATCGGAGGTAGAAATCCAAATAATAAGAAAAGACCTCGCTGGATCCAAGACAAAGCCGATTGGCAGAGATTTACAGACTTAGCAAAATTAGACTTCTCACTCCCCGACGACGTAAACGAGTGTTGTTCGCTGATCGCTTCAAAAATTATTGAAGCAGCAGACATATCAATTCCCAAAACCTCAGCTCTATCAAAACTCCGCCCTCTACCATGGTTTAATTCCGACTGCAAAAATGCCATTCGAAATAGAAGGAAAGCATACAGAATTTTTAAGAAAAATATGACTCTCCAAAACTTAATAACTTACAAAAAAGCCAAAGCCGAATGCAAAAGAATCATTACTTACAGTAAGAGAGCTTCTTGGAAAGAATTTGTATCCTCACTGAAGTCAACAACCCCAGCTTCAATCGTCTGGAAAAAAATACGGGCCATAGAGGGGAAAAGGGTACATCAACCTATCCACCTCAATATTCACGGGAGATTAGTTAGTGATGAAGAATGCTTGGCAAATGAATTTGCTAGATACTTCTCTTCAATTGGAATGACCTTTAGTGAAGAATTTCTGTCCTACAAACAGAATGAAGAACAGCAACCATTGAACTTCTCTCAAGACTCTACCGACGCCTACAACTATCCTTTTACGACTTTAGAGCTCAAGACATCTCTACATATGTTGAAAAGTAAATCTCCAGGTCCAGACGAATTGACCTACGAGATGTTTAAACATCTTTCTTCGAGATCAATGAACCAACTACTAATTGTTTATAACAAAATATGGACCAGTGGAATTTTCCCAAATGGATGGAAGGAATCTCACGTCATACCAATATTGAAAGCTGGTAAAAATAAAACTTTAGTAACTAGCTACCGCCCTATCTCTCTCACCAACTGCTTTGGGAAACTGATGGAAAAGATGGTAAATAGAAGATTAGTGTGGGTTCTAGAAAGCAAAGGGCTAATGGACAACCTGCAATGCGGATTTCGCAGACATCGTTCAACATCCGATAACTTGACTAGATTGACTACCCTCATACAAGACTCTTTTATTCAGAAAAAGTTCACGGTTGCAATATTCTTTGACATCCACAAAGCCTTTGACACAGTGTGGAGACATGGCATCTTAAAACGATTCAAAGAATGGGGAATAAAGGGTCACTTGGCTCAATTCATTAAAGGATTTCTCGGAACCAATTACTTTAGAGTCTGCGTTGGAGGATGTCAGTCAAACTGGATAGCAAGTGACTGCGGTGTACCCCAAGGATCAATTTTAAGCCCGACACTTTTTTCCATTGCTTTATCTGACTTACCTGTATGCTTAACACCAAATGTGCATGGATTCCTATTCGCAGATGACCTTGCAATTGCCTGTAGCTCTATAGACCTGGAGTACATACAACATCAATTACAGGTTGTTGTAAACAACCTCCAAGATTGGTCCCGCAGAACTGGATTCCTTTTCTCTACAGAAAAAACAAGATGCGTGTTATTCACACGTAGAAGAAATGTAGATTCTCTCCCCAATATTATGTTAAATGGGTCTCCTCTTATTTACGTAGATAATATTAAGTTCCTAGGTCTTCACCTAGATCACAAACTGACATGGTCCTTACACGTAAATCAACTTAAAAATAAGTGTATGGACAAAATGAAGCTCCTGAAAAAAATAGGGAATACATCATGGGGATCCGATAGGGAAACGTTACTGAAAATATATGAAACGATGATCCAAACCAAAATGGACTATGGTTGCTTCGTATATGGCTCTGCTAGTAACTCAGTACTTTCGAGATTAGACCCGGTCCACCATGCTGGATTACGTTTATCAACTGGAGCATTCCGTACTACCCCAGCCCTAAGCCTTTGTTCAGAAGCAGGAGTACTCCCACTAAAATTTCGTCGCCAGAAACTAGGAGTTAAATATTTAGTTAAGCTATACACCCAGCCGGATAACCCTTCTCATCACTGCTGTATCCACCCTCAAAACCAAACTTTATACGAGCGAGCAAAAAACCCATCTCTTCCTATTGGCTTCAGATTACGCGAATTCCTAAATGAGTTAAAAAATAACAAAATTATGATTAACAAAGAAAAATTACCTCCATGGACTCTCTCCCCTCCTTTCATTAACACAGAATTGCTTAAATTAACAAGGAAAGGAGATTCGAAATACAAATCTATCCACGAAATAAATCACACGTTTGCTGCTACCTTACATCAGTACCGAAACAGTCTACATCTACACTGACGGATCTAAAACAGCTGAATCAACATCTTGTGCTTTAGTTTACAATAACACAGCCAAAAAATATAAACTGAGTAATATATGCTCAATTTTTACAGCCGAATTAACTGCCATACTAAAAGCACTCCAATTAGCATTAACCACCAGTGAGGAAACAATAGTAATATGCTCGGATTCTTTAAGTGCTCTTCAATCTCTTAGCAACCCCTTCACGGAAAATCAGCTTGTCCATGAAATATACCGCCTTCTGCAAACCTTATGTACTTCACGCAGAAATATTACATTTTTCTGGATTCCAAGCCACAGTGGTATAACAGGGAATGAGATGGCCGATAAAGCAGCTGCAGAAGCTCACTCATCAGACACTGTCGAACCTACCTATCTAACCAGCGCTGAAATTTTCCGTCCCCTAAAGAATAAAATCAAGACCGACTGGCAAAATCTATGGGATCAACAGACAACAAGCAAATTAAGATTGGTGAAACCCAGAGTAGACAAGTGGTCTTCTAGCTCCAGAGATTCAAGAAGAGAGGAAGTGGTACTCGCTCGGCTCCGACTGGGACACAGCCGCCTCACTCATGGCTACCTCATGGCCAGAGAAGCCGCACCAATGTGTCAGCATTGCGATGCCAATTTAACCATTAAACATATCATCGAAGAATGTCCAAATTACACGAGAATTATGGCAAAGCATGAAGTACCACACTCCCTTACAGAAGTATAATGCGACCGTGAAGATGTAAATTCCAAAATTCTAAATGCATTAAAAGAACTCTGTTTGTACAATTCAATGTAAATATTGAAATAGGGCGATGATAACCGATTATGATGTTTTTCGCCCACAAAAATGTAATAAATAAATAAAATAAATAACTCAGTTAGTTTAGAAGATAGAGAAAAAGTTGTGGTTTTTAACCAAAATATCGCGAAGAATTAAAAAAAAGTGAAAAAATTAAAAAAATTGAAATTTTATCGATAAATACGATCATAACTCGTATTAGAATATATATGGTATAATAAATAAATAAATACCAAACATTTTTGGTAACATAAACTTTTTAACAATATTAAAAAATAATCATTGAAATTGGTTCAGAACTGGCAGAGATATAGCGTTTTGAAATTAGTAGTGGTGATATGCCATTATCCTTTGAATTATTTTTTGATTTTATATTACTTAATTGCCTATCAACTGCTATATATAAAGTTATATCCTAACATTATTATTTGGAAATAATAAACCATTGTGTAATAATTTGCAGCTTTTTTATTATTCCCAGAGTACTACTCGTCTCAGAATAAAATAAATTTTCATTTCATTTGTTAATTTTATGGACTTAATATAACCGTAATTTATGTTTTGAAGCGAACATAGCGAGCGTGATGGATTTAATTAACAAATAGATGTTCATTTTTTCTCTATTGTATATCTTGTTTATGTATTCAATAATAAATTTATTGAATCAAAAATGAAAAGAAATGCTTTATGGCAAAATAATTGGCACAAGTATCAATATGAATTAAAAGCTACAATATGAGGTGATCTCTTAATGAAATTTATGTAGATACTTGTTTTGTTTTTTAATTTGGCTATATGAATAACTGTATTTATCGTGAAAGATTAAAAAAATTAATATTTTCTGATACATTACCTTAATACTGTTTCGAATGAGACTGAAACTCCCCTCGAAGACATCCTCTTGAATAAATTCCAACATTCTCGCTCTTTTGCCGATTTGAAAACTTCTTTTTCTACTTCTTCATTAGCATTATCATTCGTAGCAACAATTGCTTCAGTCGTATTTAGTGATTCAGTTTTTGTTACTTCCACTGATGTTTCTTCTCTAGAATAAAAAAATAAATTAATGGAGTTTATTATTAATATACAATATAATAAAAGTCCCGCAAAAAGTTCTGTATGGTTGTGCTTATGTGGTCAGTCTACATCGAAAGATAAGTTGTCTAAAACTTAAAGTTCATATTTTAGGAGTGTGTACACCGAGATTTTACAGAAACGTTTTCAAGGCAATCAGCAAACCAGAATCATAACCAGAAAAAAAATATATATATATAAACACCTTAAACATATATTCACCCATAATTGTAAATATTAGTTAATTATGTTCCGTCTGCCAGACAGAACTGTACAAACCTGTAATTCTTAAGGGGCACAGTCCCAGAATGAAAATTATTTTCTATTCTAATAGAGACTGACGAAAAGCGGATAAAACTAAGTAATTATTGTAGATAATAGTATAATAGATTATTAAGTAAAACACATGTTTCTATTGAAACTTAAGGAAAGTGAAAGTCGGGTGTTGCTATTTTTTTTTCATCTTAAAAACAAATTACCTGAAAAATTATTCTTTCTTTTAAACTCCCGATTTTTTAAAAATTATATTATAGTTTATTAATCAAATTATCATTATTTTTTATTAATTTTATAATAATTAACAATGCATATTAAAGCAAAGGACTATTTTCATATTATTATCTTATATTTTATCATCTTAAATCAGATTATTTTTATGAATCTCTTCGCTTTATGTATAATTTCTTAAATTATCCCTAGTATACAACATTAAGTGCATTGCAAAATTAAATATTTATCGGTTCGCCAAATCTGCAGCTCATTATTGATATCTGAGAATTGGAATGGAAAAATGATTTATATCCTTACATTACAAAGAAAAGTCTTTTGTGCTGAACAGTTAATAAAATCTATCACATAAAGGAAACCAGATTGTACGCCCAGTGAAATGGCTCGGCCCCTGAATAGAGCACTAAATCACATCCCCGTGAATAGAGAACAATGGTAGAAAAGCCTTTCAGATGTAAAACCAGCTGTGACAGTAAACACAGAATAGGATGCTCTTCAAAAGAATAAAATTAATCTCTTGAAGTTCAGAAAATCATTGTCCAATTTCGTTTTGCCATTTAGGTATTACAGCAACTATTTGAATAAAAAAACAAGTATTCGAAAAATCAATTTATTTAGTTAATTTATTAAGATGCAAATAAAACGCTATTGGCTACTAACCTTTAAGGTCTCAGGGAAGATAAGGTGTACTAATGGAGGTGAATAAAAAATATGACTGGTTTATCAAATTCAAGATTTCAAAGGACTGTAAATATTTTAATCCTATTAAAATATTAAATACTTACCATTACTTAATAACTCTTGTTTAATCCAATTCGAATTCTTCAAAAAAGCCTCAGTTTTTTTTTTATTATTTTTTATTTATTTATTGTAATTTACAACTGTATTAAAGAACACAATAAGTAAATATGAGGAAAAAAAAAAAAAAAATGTCATGAAAATGTCTTGAGAAAGAACAACCCAGTGGTAGCACTTCACTAACTATTTTAACTCAGTAGGTCCCGAGGCCACCTTCTTTTCAGTCGCCTTGGAGGATTATCTGGGATATCTAAGGAAGATAAATTACGGACAAGTGGATTTGTATGGGCAGGGAGTTTAGAATGAAAAGAGGAGTATCTATCACGGGCTATGTCTGCAACAAATGGGATGTTAAGGTCATTATGAATGAGTTGATTTGTAACAAAATAAGGAGCATTCAGGATTTTTCGAAGGATTTTGGATTGTAAGGACTGGATGCGGGAGGAATTAGATGGTTTCGTAGAGCCCCAAAGCTCGATTCCATACGTCCAAATAGGTCTGATAATAGTGGTGTAAATGAGTCTTTTGTAATATACTGGAAGTTTTGAACGTTTGTCTAGTAAGTGTTGTAGTAATCGATATCTTCGAGCAGTTTCTTGTCGTTTCAGTCTGGTGTGAGGATTCCAAGTAAGGCGCTTGTCAAGATGGAGACCTAGGTATCGGATTTGCTCAACAGGAGTAAGGGTAATGTTATTAAAGGATACTTGGGGACAGGAACTCATCGGTTTGCGACGAAGGGTAAAGGTGATTTGGTGGGATTTGTTAGAGTTTATTTTAATCCTCCAATTTTGACACCATTCTTCAATGGCTGTGATGTGGGACTGAAGGGTTTGGGATGCAGTAGTTGGATCATTATGGACAGATAAGACACACGTTTCGTCAGCATATGTATTGAGGACAGTATGAGGATGGAGTGGAATGTCAGCTGTATAAAGGGAATAGAGGATAGGACCTAAGATACTGCCTTGAGGCACTCCAGCAGATTGGGAAAATATGGATGAGTAGGAAAAGTTATGGTTAACCTTAAAGGTTCTGCCAGTAAGGTAGGAACGCATTAATAGGAAATATGTAGGGGTGAGGAATTGACGGAGTTTGTAAAGCAGTCCCTGGTGTCAGACTCGATCAAATGCTTGTTCTACATCAAGAAAGGCTCCAGTGCAGTACATTCCGCGCTCCAATGTAGAGGACACTACATCCACCACGCGGTGACATTGCTGTATTGTAGAATGGGATGTTCGAAATCCAAAAGCCTCAGTTTAACTCTTTGTTTCTAAGGAGAAACGTAACAGTGACCTACGAAATTATGGTAATTTTAAGGAATTAGGAAAAAAAAATCATAGTCCTCGAAACTACTCGTGAAATCAATAAATATGAAGAGGAAGGTGTCCTTGACGAGCACAGTGCGTGGGGTTAGTTTGAAAAATTTAACAGTGGAAGTACGACGTTGTAAAGAAAGAAGGGATCCGAGCGACAATTAATGGATATTGATGATATTCTGCTAGAAGATGCTGAATATGATAATTTTGCGGAAGCTAAAATGGTAGTCCAAGAGTTCTTTGACAACCATCCCATGTAATGGTATCAGCGTGGGATCGAGCAATTGTCCAGTAGATGGCTAATGATGGTAGATAAGAATGGAATATACTTGGAGTAATAATTGTATTTTATATCAAAGAAATCATAATATTTGGTAAACAAACGGTGATATATATATTTTTTTTTTCACCCCACTTTTAGCAGATATTTTATTGTATGCAGGCAAAAAACTTCATCAAGCATTAGGCGGTTTCTGAATATTTGCCGAAATAAAGGACACAAATTGGTACAAGTACATTCAGTTTTTGTGCTTTGGTTACTATATTTAAGTTTGTTCAAAAATGGTCATTTCTAAACAACAACAAGATGAAAGGACGAATTATACAGCAAAACTATTCATTATAAAATAAAAGGTAATTTGCTACTGGTAATTTCAAACAATATTATTGACAAAGTGAAAATAAGTGACAGACAGGATTTAAACAACTATTTAGTTAAGTTTATATTTGTGTATTTAACTCATTTTTTCCACCTCATAGCCCAATTAGGAAGGAACGCTGCACGTGCTGTGCGGGTAGCATCTGCCGAATGAAGGCGTTCCGTTTCTGATGAGTTAATTAACAGCAAACTCAATATTTTCCATTATTGTTTTATTTATAAACTACTCAGAAGTAATTATACTATATTTGTATAAAGGTAGGACTCATTTTTTTTTAAAATCCTATCAGGAACTGATTTAAATAGGCTGGCTGCTAAACTGCGTGTGATGATTAATACATAGCCTAACTAGGTAGTGTTGTAGCTCCAAACACAAGCAAATAACGATTTTTATGAGCTGCCATGTTATTTGGCTTATTAAATTTTTTCTTTGTTTATTATCGAATCCGATTTCAGTTTTCATCTGGCTTATACTAAAACTTGATGATTTTCCTTTCAATCATGAAAAATCACTTTCAGAAGCCACTTATATATATAATGATATTGGGCTTTATTGGGTTGATAAACAGCCTCGAACACAATATAGTTTCGGATAGTAGGTCGAGTGGCAGAACATTGTATATAGAATTATGGCTCGAGTTTAGAGACCCCCCTTTGAGGAAGTTTTGAAATACAGCCTAGAGTTACAAGTCCTTACTATTTTATGATGAAATATGTTCAAACTACGAGGTCCACTTCCATAGAGATACAGCCTCCCTTGTTTGACTGTAAATGCAACATCTTAGCATAACATTATTTTATAATATCCGACTTTTTTTTTTATACGAATAACGTAAATAAATTTTGATATTAATACCTCTGATTGAGCAAAATGAATCTGTTGAAGTATGCATATGAAAGCAAACACTCACTTTAATAAGTAATAGTATCCATTAAAAACGCTTATTTAGGGAAGAAGAGTTATCATTCGTTATACGATAAATTAATGTACTGAATTATGTATTCCTAAACTTTCAAGTAAACCTTAACTAAAAGAAATAATTTAACCAAAATATGGAGGGAAGAAAGAGAAAAATGTTTCATGAACTATTTTATAAACTTTGATAATGCACTGGATTAGAATCTAGAATCAATTTCCAAAGCTTCCGTGTGAAAGCACATTCAGAAAACCAAATCTCGTAAGCTCTTTCATGTTCTTACCTACTTTGTATACACCTACATTCTTATTGGTACGTTTTGACATGTGCATTTTGAAACACTGAGCTTTATTATGTGCCTAATAATTAATGAAGTTATAATAAAAACATTATAGATTGGGTCCCCCGTGGACTGATGGTATCATTTTCATTGATATCAAAACTACAATTGTTGAACACCAATAACACCCATCAGGCTATTACAGGGCACAGTTTACTTTTGAAAAGTATACCATGAGTATACGGGGGATCGGAAAGTCAAATAAAAATTAACAAGAAGAACGAGAAAGATTTTCTATTAAAAAGACCAAATATCCGATCAATTTTGTAAAAAAAAAATTATAATATATGTATAAACAAAATTATTCGGGTGTTTTGTCTTTTTCATAAAAAAATTTTCCAATATAATATATATAGACAAAGAAAGACAGAGAGAGGGAGAGAGAGAGAGAGAGAGAGAGAGAGAGAGAGAGAGAGAGAGAGAGAGAGAGAGAGGAGAGAGAGAGAGAGAGAGAGAGAGAGAGAGAGAGAATATGTATAGATATAGAGTAGGAGGGAGTAAATGCTTTTCTTACTACAAATAATCATTCATGCAAATTTAAATGTTTTATATTAAAGTTAATAAAACTCACTTAATAGCTTCAGGGATCTTTGTGACTAAAGATTTCTTCTTAACATCTTCAACACGCTGCTGCCTCTCCGCCGTCTTGCTGTCCTGTTTGTGAAGGGTCACAGGCTTTGTCTTAGACGGGAGGGTAACCTGTGCCTTACCCAGCTTCTGGGCCAGTGTCTTCGGGGTGTTGGCGGTGGCTGGAGGACTGCCCGCTGTCGAATTCTCTTCCTCAGTTGTCTTTTCTTCTTGTAAGATGGTTGGGGTCCTTGTGGGGTAGCTCGTACGAAACTGAGGACCTTCTCCCGATGCCGCTTTAAAAGTAACTGAAAAAGGAGGTTAAACGAAAAAAAAATTCAGCATTATTGTGATTAACTTCATTTATATGAATTAGTTCTACTTTTGTACGCACTTCATAAAATCATTATTTTACAATTATGAGAATAAAAGTAATATTTTTGTAAAACAGCCCTTGTACAAAAAGAACTAATGTTATAAGTTTAGTGTTCCTGGTACAAAGATGCAGAGGTGTGTTTCTACGATATTTTCTAATGTCACTAAATCGTTCACTCTTTAAAGGTTTGTTAATAATTTTGCACTATGGCATAAATAAATACACAAAGCATTAAGAGATTCGTGGCTGAAATAAACCTGTGCTCAGGTATAAAAATGGTATAAGCCACTTTTTCTAGAAACGAGAGTTTTCACATTCTGCAGAGTCCATTCGTTTATGTTTAACGAGTTCACGCCGGAGTAACCCACCGGCGGGTCACACTTGTCTGCTCCAAGGGGCGGGGTGACCCACCGTTGGGTCACGCTTAACTATCCCGTGGCGCGACGTGCACTACAGGTGAGTCACTTGTTTTTAGAAAATAAGTGTATTTTATTTTTTCTCAACATTATATGCTGTAGGAATTAACAGTCGTAAGGGTTTATTTATTCAATATTTTATAACTTTCAACATCCCTCCTCAAAGGACTCTTATCGGTTAATTTCACTTGATTACTATTCTTTAAGTATTTTATTTAGCTGTGAGTGAATTTTTTTCATATTTTTATTCCTATAATATGATATTACAATATAATATATAATAATAATAATATAAGAACCATTTTTAATAATACAAGAATATTTTTTTTTTTAAGTATTTCCACAATTGCTCCTTCAAGTCATATACATACACATATGAAACACTTGAACACAGTCCAGCCTCAGGCGGAAAAACGTAGCTATTTGCCCCGGTGTGAACGTGTTAAAATGTAGCAAAATGTTATAAGTATTTCTCTTTAAGTTAAATGAGTAAACAACTCCACCTTGTACGAATAAACGACCTATTTTCTAAACTAAAACGAATGGGCTCTCCAGAATGTGAAGACTCTCATTTCTAGGTAAAGTGACTTATACCAGTTTACCATCTGAGCACAGAAATAACCTGCTGTTTAAAGAAAACTTTTTTTTATTTAGCGGTAGTTTAACTAGAGACAAAACTTTAACGTAATGTTGCCACCATGAAGAAAAAGTTACTGAATAATACTTTATTCAATGAATGAGAAGTTGCACATACGATACCATTAAAGAGTTTGCTTTGAACTAGTAAGTCTTGACTGAAAACATATAATTACAGGACATAAAAACGCTGCAAATTTCATATATATTATTATATAAAAAAAAAAATTATTCCGAATAATGGAGTAGTTGTTGACCGTTGAGACTATATGATAGATAAGTTGTTTAGAAGTGCGGTCACGAAAAAAAAAAAAACCTAATGAGACAAACTTATTTTGTTTGTGTGCCGACGTTTCGGCCGACATTGTGGCAGGTAAACAAATAAAATAATGTTTGTCTTATTGGTGTGTTTTCTTGGTTATCGCAACACCAACCAACATCTCCATCATAACTTTTCTTATTACTTTAGACACAAGTACTGTAAAAAAACTCATTAGTTTTTTTTTTTTTTTAGCTGTATGAATGATAAAACCAGCTTTCAATTGAGCATTGAGTTATCCAGTAACTTAACAAACGGACGAATCTTGTTTTTATTCGCTATTTAAATTTTAATTATATTCTTAAATGTTGAAGATTTTCTTAATTTTTTTTAGTCTATTACACAGATATGTCATTTAAAAAAATTAAAAAAAGGCAAGAGAAAGAGTAAAAGTAAAGAAAAAAAATCAGCCAACATACAACCAAATGGTTACTAAAATTATAAAAAAAAGTTAAATAATAGTTATTCAAGTACAAGTAATATTTTTTTTTAATAAAATACTTCAGGAAATAGGCAGCTATTTAAATTATTTTATTTATTATTAATAAATACATATATATTTTCATCAAGATCTATTCGCAAATTACAAATTTATGGTAAGTTGCAAATTGAAATGATAGGAGACAGTAGTTAGTGTTGGTATGGAAGGAGTTACATAAACTATGTGGAAGTTGCTCGCGTGACCCAGGACGAGTTAATTACCCGACGTCGAGCTGGAGTAATCCTCATTACTAACTTGATTAGAAGATTTAGCTCGAGAAGAAATGGCAACTATCGAACAGGCCTTGATAGTTGGTCGAGTAGCGGGTCAAGTACATCAACCCTTTCTTCAAATAGCTTACCATTAACTTGGATTCCCGGTGTCATGCTATCCTTTTAGTTCAATCTCCTGTATACAGAACTCATTTGGAATCGCAGGATTTTTTTTAATCGTTTTAAAAACTACAAAACGGAAATAATCGAGGGTTAATACATTTTAAACGGTCCGGTTATAATAAATTTTGGCGTTCATCATTTTACTTTCTTTAATATGAAATAGTAAGGGAAAGTATTACGATCATTAAAATTTTCGAAATCCTGTTTTAAACGTAAATTAAGTTTTAGGGTGATCTGAGTCCAAATAACCAAGTCCTGTAAATAGGTCTGTGTGTGGTGTGGTAAGTCAAGGACAAAAACAAAAAGGTGTAATTCACTGGAATTTCATATTATACCTCCGAGATGTTACAAAACTTTTTAGAGAACTTTTTATAACATGCATTTTACACCTTTTCAATTTTTCCTCAAAACAATTTTGATTAAACTGGCTATATCGATATATAATTTAATAGGCTATAATATGTTATAGGTTTCAATCTGATTGAAATAGTCTAAAAGGGCTTAAATACCTATAGTTTTTTATAATTTATTCCTCTAAATTACCCTTAATTTTTAAAACATATCATCTTATTAGCATTGATAAAAAAACGGCTAAATGTACATGTTGAACGAATTAGATAGCTAAATAAGGAAAAAAGGGAAAACGTGGTTTAGATCTATTTTTTAGTTTTTTGAAAATAAGAACAGTAATATAGATGTATAATATACCGCTGGAAAACATTTTATTTTATTTATTTATTTACAATTGTTTTTGTTGGTCCTCCATTGCTATTTGCCATCTGCAAAAAAAAATTGATACAAGCAAGTTAGTTAACTTCCGAAAGCCGGTTAAATCAAGGCATCTTTCTCTAGGCCACCGCCTCAAAAGTCGTCGGGGTGGGTTGTACGGGTTGGTGTTGGATTTAAGTGTTTGGGCCGACGGGTTCATGTCGTAAGTCAGTCTGCCATGAAATCTTTTATAATATTCTGTGGCTGTATCTGAAACTGTGAGTATGTCCAAGCCCTTGTGAAGTAATTCGTTGGTTACATAAAACGGTGCATCCGCGATTTTTCGCAATATTTTCGATTGAAGAGACTGAATTATTTGGATGTCAGAATTTTTGGCAGATCCCCATAGCTCTATCCCATAAGCCCAAATGGTTTGATCAGTACTTTGTAAATAGTAATTTTGATCGTTTGTCAAGCAGACGGGATAGTAGTCCAAATCGTCTGTTCAGCTGTTGTCTTTTATGTCTAATGTGTGTCCTCCATGTCAGACGTTTGTCTAAGTACAGTCCCAAATATCGTACTCCTGATGTTGGAATGGGTTTATCCTCGAAATAGACTGCTTGACAATCCCCCTTTAACAATTAGTTAAAAAAAGAATTGCTTCCAAGTTCTTTAGTATAAAATATAAAATTAAGTCATAACCCGGGTCTTTTTTGTTTGGTAATTTGGCAATAAAATCACAAACTTCATTAGGATGTATTGCTTTTGGCGGGAGAGCCATCGGTAAAGGTATGTTAATGTGGTGTGACACTAGTTCATTTGTAAGTTGGTGGTTGATGTCGGAGTGCAGTTTAAACGTTTGTTCTAAGTGCCTAGCAAACAATTCAACCTTTTGTGCATCAGATTTCGCCCAAGAACCATCAGGCTGTAGAACAGGATGCGAGATATTATGATGGTCCAGTATGCGTTTTGTCGCGTTCCATAGTGTATTGTCAGAAGTAGTTAATCTGCTTGAAAATGTATCAAATCTTTCAGTCTTTACCTGTCTAATTTCGTTGTGAAGTTCTCTTGTTAGTCGATTAAATTTACGTTTGTCAGTGGGATAACGAGTCTTTTGCCAAGTTTTTCGCGCTTTTCGTTTCAGTTCAGCATTTTGAACAGTTTGTGTCAGGAAATGCACTCCATGATCCAAGTCTTCCGGTGTACGTATCATTGTGTTGAGGGGATAAAGAATTTTCAATTAATGCCCTAAACCTACACCAGTCTGGAAGCTAAAGATTTTTTACACAAAGTTGTAAAATATAATGAAGAGTGATGATAGGAAACTAACCGATTGCCATAGATAAAGGTTTTATTTTATCATATTATTTAATCTAAAACTAACTAAACCGTGAATTTTCTGGCTAATACATAAGTCAGATTTGCTGTTGAAATAAATTATTCCTAAAAATAATTTGCTCCGCTAATATTGCAGATTTCAGAACAAAACAAACACTAGTGTGTTCATGGAGGAGGGCTCTATTAACTCAGGTTGATGAAATTATTATTTAAACTTTTGGTCATCGCTTCGATCTAAGTAACGAAGAAAATTGGTAAAAGCACACGAAAATTTACATCAACCTATATATATATACGACGTGAAAATTAATTATAATGTTTAAGAACAATAAAATATTATTAAAGATTTATTATTTATTGGTCTTGTAAACACGATTGTAAAAAAGCTGCACAACTATTTTATAGGATATATTCACAAACGCAGCATATTTTTTCTTTCTGATAATCTAGGAATATTTACAAAAAGAAAACTCTAGATCATACGATTGAGGGTCTTCGTTATCTTACGAATTCTATTGACCCATAATGATATTAAATTTATGATATAAACAATGCTATTACGATATCTGAATAGCTGTAACATGTAACTACGAGGATCGATTTTCGGATTATGATCGAATACATGAGTTCCTATAACTTTTTTTCTAGCGAAAGCTCTAAATAATAATGATGGATTAATTTTTGACCATAGAGTATATTGCTCTTCTGGCGGACTCTAGACAGAAGCTGCAGCAAGGAGGAATGGAAGGACGAACTCCAACGACGAGGAATGGAGATAAATACTGCCCAAAGCACACGTTCTATATAGACATGAACAGGAAGAAGTCTGTTTTGCAAAGGTGAGGCTCTCGAAGTGGCGGAACGATTTCCTTATGTAGGGACCATCATCAGCAGATCTGGTAAAACAGATGAAGAAATGGGAATAGAATTATCAAGGCAAATCAGATACATTACCATCCCATATTTGCCACTGCAATCGTATATTTTGCCATCGAAATGTAAGGAAAGAGACAAAGCTCCACTTACACAAGGCAGTCTACCGTCCAACGCATACATATAGGAGTGAAAACTGGGACCTGCTAGACAAACACATAAGCCGGATTAGAGAAGCTTACCTGAGATACCTTCGCAGAGTGGTCGGCAAAAAAAATAATGTGCGGAATACTAGCATAAGAGAGCAATTGCAGGTGACCGAAGTGAAGAACTCCATTAAAAAATTACAGCTTAAGTGGTTCGGCCATGTCTGTCCGATAGACAAGGAATGGCACCCCAAAAATGTAATGGAAGCCCGCCCTTAAGAATGCTCTATGAGGATCATATCCACAGAATAGGAGCCACAAGAGGGAAAACCTTTGCTCAAATAAAGAGCTTTTGTCAAGACCGAGAAGAATGACTCCGATGGATCGAGGTCCGTCTACGCTTAATGGTACAGAGGAGGTAGCAAAAGAAAAGTATTTATGATAGAGAAGGTGCGGTCATCAAGAAATAACACAATAATAAGGAGAACTTATTATATTTTCTTGCCAAGGTTTCGATCTAAATTGTAATTAGTCCTAATCAAAGCTCTAAATTTAGACCGAAAAGTCCGTAACTATAATACGTTGTCCTAAGCAATGCGTGCTTCTTGATGACAGCATACTCAACCAACTTTTTCGTCATAAAAATAATAATATTTTAAAGTAAATAGATATTAACTAATTTTGAAGTTATGTTTACAGAGAAATGACTCTAAAAATAAAACCAATAAATATTTATTTCAGAATAACTGTGAATTGGTATTATAGAAAATAATCGCTATCTAAAAAGGATAACTTTCTCGTGGATAGAAACGTTGAGTAAGAGATTTTTTAAACAATTTTAAATCATATATAATGAAATATTACTACTGTAATAAAATAAATACATATCATCGTAAATCATACAAGCAAATATGAGAAAAATATTAAATAATGCCATGTTATAGAAATATGATGACATGTCGAGAAACTATTCATTGGCATCACTAATAAATATCCTTTACCAGTATGTTCTTACGAGTTTTTATTTTAACTTACAGTCGGTATTATTGTTTGTTTATTTGTTTTATCTTATTTTTATAATTCTTTGATTTGGAGAATCAAGGAAAAACGAAAAACATGTCATTTAATGGGAGTTTAAGAGCCTTATCCATAAAACTAAATTGGGAATTAGAAAGGATAAATAAATAAATATCTTTTCAGATCGATAACTAAGGATGACAGCTCTTTTAAAGGACATCATGGCAAAATTACGAGCGGAAGGTGGATAATCGAAAATTAAATGCTGTATTGTGAAACAAGCATGTGAGTCTCCAAACAAAAAAAGTCAATACCATTTCTTTTTGGGAAGCGTCACTCTAAAGGGATCAGAATCTTGGGTGATTTTTTTTTTCACCCCTACCTCACCTTTGTATATACGGGGGTTTCCAAAGCCAGGGTGGTGAGAGTAGAATTTGATAGAGTTAAAATAATTATGAGTTCGAATCTCGGTGAGCGGGATTTTATCTCAGGATTAATCTCTCGCACAAGAATTCGAACTCATAATTATTTTAACTCTATCAAATTTAGAGCCTTCAAGCATTTATTAAAAAGATATTTAATGTGAGGAATCCAGGTCAGCTTGTGATCAAATATCATTCCCAAAAATTTAATGGATGTTACGTTTGTTATTTCTCTGTTATTTAATTTTATTTTTGGCACTGGTACATTCCTTTTTCTGCTAAATACTATTAATTTTGTTTTTTCAGCTGAAATTACAAAACCTGTCTTGCGTTGCCAAATTTCCAAGTCATTCATTATAGATTGCAAATGGTCAGTTGCTAATTTGATAGAGTTAGAAGTAAGGTATATTAAGATGTCATCTACGAATAACAGAGCTTTGGCTGGTTTAGAGATATAGTCAGTAATTCCGTCAATGGCCATTTTAAAAAGAGTTGGACTTAACACGCATCCTTGCGGTACACCGTTGATTTGGTATTTTTTTTTTTTGAGAAAGGGATGTTCCTATTCGCACTTGAAATTGCCGATAAGATAAAAAATTAATGATAAATTGAGTAAAGTGTCCTTGAATTCCCCAAGCCAGTAATTTCTCAATTATTAGTCGCTTCCAAACTGTATCAAAAGCTTTCTCGATGTCAATAGATATAGCTATTGTTAATGAGTTAGATAAAAAGGAATCGGAGACAGCTTGTTGAAGTTTTAGTATATTGTGAATTGTACTATGATGCTTCCTGAATCCACATTGCCTGTCCGAAATAAGTTTATTTTTTTCTATGTACCAATTTAATCTATTATTGAGAATTCTCTCCATGAGTTTGCCTACGCAACTAGTTAATGCTATTGGCCGGTAACTTGAGGACGTGTTTTTGTCTTTATTTCCTTTGAGAATTGGAATGATAATTGCATTTCTCCAAACATCGGGGTATATACCGCTTTTATAAATATCATTCATAAGGGTTAATAACTTAGATTTACCCGATGATGGCAATTTTTTTAGAAAATCGTAAGGAATATTATCTGGACCAGGAGATCGGGATTTAGGTTTATTTAAGGCGTTATCTAACTCACTATACGTTATTGGAGTATTTAAAGGATGGGTTGTTTGATTTATCAATATTGGTACGGATTCAATTTTCAATTTATGTTTAGTGAAATTTAGGTCGTAATGAGTGTCATCAGAGATTTTTAAAAATGTTTGAGCTAATAGGTCAGCAATTTTTTGGTGGTCTGTTACAATACCATATTCCGTTCTTATTCCCGTTATAGTAGAAAATCGTTTGTGATTTAGCATATTAATTTTAGACCATACCTCACTAGCTGGAGTGTTATGGTTTAAAGATTCTTTAAATGTGCGCCACGATAATTTCTTTTTTTCCACAATTAATCGTTTAGTGCGCGCTTTCGACTGTTTGTATAGTAGTAAATTCACCTATGTTGTGGATTGCCTGTATCAATAAAATAAATAAATAACTCTATCAAATTCAAATATCCGGTTGCTCTGCAACGCACGGATTGTCCAATTGCGTTAACCAACTCGGCTACCCCGCCCCTATTTGAGTGATTACCATTAAAGAGGAGAAATGGTTGTTATCATTGGGGAGGGACTTTTGGGGTCCTCTTATGCCATTTTCAGACTGTAGCATGTTCCCAACAAAATAATTAGGTGGAACGTTTAACAAGAATCAACTATACTCTACGAAATGGAAATAAACAGGTTGAAATGGTATGAAAATTTACAAAGAATATCAGGAGAGTGATGGACAAACTGGTGGATAGACGAAAAAGAGGAAGACCCAGAAAGAGATCGTTTCTGAAAGTGGAAGTAGATATGGCTGCCAGATTTCTTCGAGAAGGTGACTGGCTGGAACAAAATAAGTGACGAAAATATTTAGGACCGAAAAACAACGTGTCTCTGATTCGAACCTCACAGTCAAAGGATAACTATTTATACTATTATTTTTGCAGGATGACGACACTGGAGTTGAGATGTATACCAGAACATTGGTAAAACCTCAGCAGATGACCTCAGCCAGCCTTAACGGCTTACCTTCTTGTACAAGATGGGACATAAAAACGGTATGGAATATTAAATATAATAGAAACAATATGAAATACTGAGCCCAAGAATATGAAATACGATTGAAACGATATAAAATATAATCAAGCACGGGATAATTAAACTTACCTATATCAGTATCATTAAATATCACTCACTATAAGTTCTTTCATTGTATTTCGTATGTATTAATTTCACTCGATTTATTTTCAATCAAAATTCATAAAAAAGAAACTTAATTAAAAATATAAGTTTTACATAATTATATTGTTAAATTTTTAGCCAAAGAAATAGTTTACTTCTTGCAAGCCAAAATTTTCTGTATCATGTACCATTGTGAATGGGTGGATACAAATATGCAATAGATATATGGTGTATTTATTACATTATATATATATATATATATATATATATATATATATATATATCAATCTCGCTGGCTACAGGTCCTGACCTAGCTGCAAGAGTAGCGTCACAATCATCCTCAATCACGTGAACAAAAAGTGTTAATTTTAAATAACAGATATTCTTAGAAAATGAGGTTTTCACAATCAAAAGAAACGTAGATAACAATTCACGTTGTCATGATTTAAAATATATTTAGTTGCCTGTATTTTTTATTTCAGTAGCTATCCTCATGTACAGCGTGGTTGGTCAATTAATCATCATAGAAAACCAAACAAAACATGCAACCAGTACGTCTAATAATATTAATTAGGTTTAATAACCAAATATTTATATGTTTCTAATTTTTCAATGCGGTGTCATGTATTTCAACGACATTATATAATAAAAGTAATTTTTCTTACCTAATATATACTGATATTATAAAGCTGAAGAGTTTGTTTCTTTGAACGAGCTAAGCTCAGAAACTACTGGTTCGAATTGAAACATTATTTTTGTGTTGGATAGTCCATTTATCGAGGAAGGCTATAGGCTATATAACATCACGCTACGACCAATAGGACCGAAGAATCAGTGGAAAATCTGGGAAAAAACAGGGAAAATTGACCTCGAATCCCAACGATTCCAAATGATTTACCTTTTAATTTTAAAATAATTCAATTTCCAGTTAAGTTAAGTTATCTTTTGCCGTATCAATTAATAAATCACAGGAGCAAACATTTAAAGACGCATCATTTATTGCCAAAACCCTGAAGAATGGTCCCTCCCATTTTGCAATGGATAAATAAAGGCATAGAAGAAGCCCTTGAAAGATTACTAGTGCATCCAGCGCATATAGCAATCCTCTTTACAATACCTCCGGGTAACAGAAGGACAAATGTGACATCTACATATATTACATTTGTATTTGTATTTTGTTCGAAAATAAAACCAGAGGGTAAAAAAAAAAAAAAAAAATTAAAGACGTAGGAATCGATTTATATCAAGAGTAAAAATCATTATGTTCTTCCGCAACAGGAAAATAAAACTAAAAATATCATTTACGCAAATATCATTCAAAATAATTTTTTTAAAAACTTCTTAATAGCGAACATAATGACAGAAATCGACTCAGACGAAGGCGCGAGTAACATCTAGTAATAAGTAAGTAGTAAAATGGAAATATTAACCTATTAAGTTCAATAAACATTGGTATTGGATTTTTTTTTTTTTATTCCAGTTCTTCCATATAGACAAGTTCAATATTTCCGCGTCAAAAACACTTTACTCCCATCTATTTAATCTTTCTCAACTAAAGTACTATTGAGGATTCCACGGTACCTACATATCGCCACCCCTCTCCTCAAGCGCATCCCGCTCATAGTGTGAAATGAACCTTAGAAAGCCTTCGGAAAAAACGAGGTCTATGCTGTAGAATGTATATACTAATTATAGTACTGTATATAGATAGGTTAAGTATGTAAATATGTATTTATTGTAAATAAAGTCGGAGGCTTAGAGAAAAAAAAACGGGTATGCCCTGTTTGCCCATACCTTTTGATATCCTAGTAAGCACCATTTTTAGAGTTAAAAAGTTGAAAAAATCTAATCTAAACATCTAGCTACTTTAATTTATAAAATACTTGGCAAATGGTCATGAAATTGTATCGGTATATTTTTTAATGCAAGGTCTCCTTATAATTTCCCACACTTTATAAACTAACTTCAATTTAGTGTGGGTAATCATCGAAAATTGGATTTAAAGTACGAACCTTGCTTTAGACTTAAACAATCTGGCTTTATCTGAACTATTATTGTAGTTGTATATTTGAACTATTACCTGCTTTGAGAGGACGCCTAAGCGATAGGATGGGCGGCGCGCTGGGCGGGGGGCTGGGCGCGGGCGGCACCTCCGGGGTGGGCGGGCAGTGGACGGGCCGCTGCAGGTCCTCCTCCTCCTCGGACTCGGCGGGGCTGACGAGGCTGACCATGGTGACGACCTCGCCGCCCTCCACCCCCCGCCGGGGCTTCCGCTGCTGCCTCCTCCGCGGGGGCGCTGAGCGAGACCGCTCCGCGGGCGGGGGCCGGGCGGGCTGGGGCGGCGCTGACATCAGCCGCGGCCGGGGCTCCGGCGAGCAAGTCGTCGGCCTCTGCCTTCCCGCGGCCTTGAACACCGCCCGCCGGGCGCTTGCCGAGAGGCGCTGTTGCTGGTTTTGTTGCTGTTGCTGCTGTTGACTCTTTTGCTGTTGTTGTTGTGTCTGCTGCTGGGCCTTTTGCTGATGTTGCTGTGGCTGCTGTAGTGTCTTTTGTTGCTGTTGTACCTGCAGTTGTGGTTGTTGCTGTGTCTTATTTTGCTGCTGTATCTGCGGTTGTGACAGTTGCTGTGTCTTGTTTTGCTGCTGTATCTGCGGTTGTGACTGTTGCTGTGTCTTATTTTGCTGGTATGTCTGCGGCTGTGATGTCTTTTGCTGCTGTATCTGTATTTGTTGTTGCTGCGCCGGCTGATTAAGCTGAAACTGGTGTGTCTGGATGCTTGGTTGTGCGCTTACTGCTCGAGGAGCTGGATCTTTAAGGCGCTCAGTAGGAGGGTCGTCATCGCTCTCAGATTCGGAAGAACTGTCGCTGCTGTAGTCCTCTTCATTCGTCTGTAAAATGCATGACTTAAGAAACTAGAAGAAAAACACACACACACACACACACATACACACACATACATATATATATATATATATATATACATACAAACAATTTTGTTGAAATATAATGTGTATTCACCAATATACAACTTACATTTCATTTGTCTTTAGGTTATTTGGAATTTAATATGTTTTTAGTATGCATGTATTTAAATCTATACATCAAGTTCTTAATCACGTTTGTTGATAATCGATACCATATGGCATGGGTAAATTTAATCTTCTTAACTGATTGTTATGATTTTGTTTTAGATCGTCAAGAACCCAATGAAAGTGGGGAAATCACCGCGTTTAGAAATGGTCTTTATCATAAGAAATGTATGCGACTTGATTTATTTATTTAGCGTAAATTTATACAATAGATTTATGAATTATATAATAATTGTATTGTTATCAAAATCTTTCATAGTTTAAAAATGTTATTTAATCGGCATTAGGCTCTTTTCATATATGTTTTAATTAATGAATCATCTTAAAAGAAATATTATTACTTGGAAAAACGAGATAAATAAAATAAGTGGAGCAGGAATTAGGGGTCAGTTCTACAGTAGATATCATAGATTTAATCTAACAGATATCACTACTTTATCGGTATTCATAACTTATTTCTTTGAGATATATATCCTTCGTATATTTTTTTAATTTTTTCAACTAGTGTTTTTTTATCTATACTAATATTATAAAGCTGAAGAGTTTGTTTGTTTGTTTGTTTGTTTGTTTATTTGAACGTGCTAATCTCAGAAACTACTGGTTCGCATTGAAAAATCCTTTTTGTGTTGGATAGTCCATTTATCGAGGAAGGCTATAGGCTATATAACATCACGCTGCGACCAATAGGACCGAAGAATCAGTCGAAAATCTGGGAAAAAACGGGGAAAATTTGGGAGAAAAAAAAACCTCCCATCCCAATAATTCCAAATCATTTAACTTTTATTTTTAAATAATTCAATTTCCAGTTATTTTATATTTTTCCGTAACAATTAATCACAGAGGTAAACATTTAAACACTTAGGAATAGATTTACGTCAGAATCGGGTTGCGGAGGAAATCAGTATGTTCTTCTGCCACAAGAAAATAAAACTAAAAATTTCATTTACGCGGAAGTACTTTAAAATAAAAAGTTTTATTTTTTTTAAACTTTTAAAAACTTCTTAATAGCGATCATAATAACAGAAATTGATGCAGACGAAGTGGCTTTAGAATATATCTAAGAATAGATGACATGTACTAAGAAGGTTTAAATTTTGGTGATAAAATTCCGGTTCTGGGAAACGCCGATGATTTGGTACTGCTAGGGGAAGACACGGAAACTATACAACTAAATACAGGTGCGTTAATAAAAATCGGTAAAGAAATAGGACTCAAAATAAATACCGAAAAGACAAAATTGATGATTTGTAGCAGAGACGGTGGCGATCATAGTAATATTGATATATTAGGGTATACTTTTGAACACGTAGAAAAATTTAAGTATTTAGGTTCAATGATAACGAGAAAAAAATATTTCCAGGAGGAAATAAAGTTCTGATTAAAGGCGGGAAATGCGTGTTATAATTCAATTGTGAAATTACTTAGCTTCTATCTAAAAACTTAAAGGTTAGAATTTATAAAACTATTATTCTTCCGACGGTGAATTTGAACGCTTACTTTAAAGGACGAACAACGGCTAAAGGTATTAGAAAATAAGGTACTACAGGTAAAATATTTGGTCCGAAGAGAGATGAGGGATGAGGGGAGTATAGAAAGTTACACAACGCGGCAATAGTTATATTAATCTATATTATTATCTATATTGTTAAGTCATGTTTTATTTCAAGAGTCATTTTTAACTTTAATCGTTATTACCTTGAAGCATATACATTTATAAATTTAAGTAAATTAAAAAAATTACTATTTCTTTTGATTTATTCGAGTATAATAATCAGAACTATTATTTTAAGCATAATTAGGACTTTTATTAGCTGCATGTCTATATTTATAAAAGAAAGTACCACTCAATTTTCTGGTATCTAAAAAATGACTATGCTTGTGAGGCTAAAATTTTTCCTGGAGGTTCGTCTTACCGCCTAAATGTGCCATAAGGCAGGATTTGAAAATCTTCGCCCAACAAGTGGTTGAACAACCTAAACGTAAAATTGTCTTAATCTGATATGTATCAGCAAAGATACAAAGATTTTATAACAAATATATTTAAGCATATTACTGTTGTTATCTATTCGTTTACGTCACTTTTATACTACTATGGCTAATAGAAATAGAAATAGAAATAGAAAAAAAACTTTATTCTGGGACAAGGTCCCTTGAGAATAACAATTATGAACAAAATAATAAATTATAACTGGCCAAAAACAATGTACAACTACAATTAAATAATACAATAATGAAAAAATGGTCAGAGTACCATCTCTATTTACAGATTAAAGAAATAAATAAATAAGAATAAACATAAAATGTAACTTTTACATCTCATTAAAGTAAGTGCATTAAAATCAAATTTACTTTACATAAGTTGGCATAAAAAAAATTAGCTAACATCTTTCTGAAGAGAAAGGAAGTATTGAAAGAGGAGGGATTTAAAAGATGATAGGGAAGGAGCATGACGGATGTTTGAAGGGAGAGTATTCCATAAGGCAGTGGAACGGGCTAAGAATGAGCAGTCATATTTTTTGGTTCTATGGAAAGGAGTGTGGAGGTCAGACAGACGGGATCTTGTTTCCTGGTGATGGGTTGAGGATTTAAATACCAGAAGGCTGTAGACATAAAATGGATGGTGGGAGTTTATGATTTGATAAAGGAATGATCCAAGGAAATATTGTCTTCGAAAGGTTGGGGTTAACCACTTTAACTCGTTGTAGAGGTGGGATACATGGGACCGTCTCGAGGTACCGAACACAAATCTTAAGAAGCAATTCATAATCCTTCTCAATCTGCCCTCGAGCACCTTCGAGAGGCCGCCACATGCCACACAACCATAGTCAAAGTGGGGAAAAATGAGTGATGAAACTAGGAGTTTACGGGTAGATTGTGGTAGGAGATGTCGGGATCGGTGGAATAATTTCAAGGTACTAATTGATCGACGGGAAATTTGGGCAATTTGGTGTTTCCAGGATAGGTTTTGGTCGATGATGATGCCAAGGTTTTTAACAGAGGAACTAAAAACAATAGAATGATCATTAAGCAAAAGCGGAGGAAGGGTGGTGATAGATCGAAGGAGGGATTTGGAACCAATAAGGATGGCCTGAGTTTTTGTAGGATTAAGCCTCAAGTTATTCAGGTTTGCCCAGGCACTGATTCCATCTAGGTCCTCCTGAATACTGGCAAATGCTACAGATAACTCGGAGGGTGGGAAGGATAAATAGATTTGGAGGTCGTCAGCATATAGGTGGTAGGAACAGCGGTGGATTGAATTGGGAAGGTCATTGATGTAAGTATTGAACAGAAGGGGAGAAATACTCGAGCCTTGGGCAACGCCTGAGGTTAGGTCAAGGAAATCAGATAGGGGTTGATTAGGAATGACAACCGCTTGAGTGCGGTTGGAAAGAAAGGATTGAAACCATCGAACTGAACTGTTGGAAAAGGATAATGATTTTAATTTAGAGAAAAGGATCGAATGGTTGAGGGAATCAAAGGCTTTGGTAAAATCTAAAAGTATAAGGACAGTTAATCTTTTTTCATCTATAGCGGTATAAATATCGTTTGTGATTTTGGTCAGAGCGGATTGCGTGGAGTAGCCAGGTCGGAAGCCGGATTGGTAAGGATTAAGTTTGTTGGTTTTTTCAAGAAAACTGGATACCTGGGATTGTACAATCCGTTCAAGAGGTTTAGAAAGGTTCGATAGGTTGGATATAGGTCGGTAGTCTTTAGGGGAAGATGGGTTAGAGATTTTGTTTATAGGATGGACCAAAGCTTGTTTCCAGGAAGCAGGGAAAACTGAATTTTGGAGGGAAAAATTGTAGATGAAAAGAAGGACTGGCAGGATTTCTGGAAGGCATAATTTTAGCAATTTTACCGGAATTCCATCGAAACCTAAGGAATTAGCACGGGATTTCATTATGGAAGATATGAGGTCTGTTGGTGAAATGTAGGAGAAATAAAAGTTGTCGGAATTGAATGATGATGAAAGGGATAAGTTAGGAGAGAAGGCTGGTGAAATGTTGGAGGAGCCGGGTAAGAAGTATGAATTTAGTTCATTGGGTGATACCGGGAAGGCTGAACAGGTAAAGGATTTACAGAGAGAGAGTTTACGAAGAAGTTGCCATCTGGATTTAGGATCAGGAGCGGAGGACAGGGCTTCTTGAAAATAGTTAGACTTCGCTCGCCTTACAGTTGTTTGTGTCAAGTTTCGGAGGGCCTTGAACGCTTCATAGTCCTCTGCTTGCCTTGTACGTCTGAAGCGCCTACGGGCAGCCTCACGTTTTCTTTGTAGTTCTCTTATTTCTTGACACATCCATGGAGCAGGGCTGCGACGGAAGGTACGGGTTTTTAGGGGAGCATGTTTGTCAAGGAGGGTGGTCAGGTTGAAAGTGAGGATGTCGACCATGGCGTCAATGGAGGAACATGAATATATATCGTCCCATTTCATGCTTTCAAGGTCGGGTAGGATGTCTTCACGAGTGAGGGAATTAATGTTACGGAAAGTTATGATTTTTGGAAGGATTTCTGGTGTAGGGATATTATATGATATCTGGATTAAGTCATGGGAGGATAGAAATGGGACTGGCAATTGAGATTGGGAGAGAAGGTTCTGCGCAGAATCAATAATATGAACATCTAACCAAGTGTCAGAACATCGTGTATGATGTGTCGGGGAAAAAGGAACAAGATAAAGGTTGAGAGAAAAGAGAAGATTTTCTAGGTACTGTTTGTCATTGGAATCGGAAAGGATATTGGTATTAAGGTCGCCGGAAATTATGATATTATTGTAGAGAGGAATATAATTGTAGAGGGTTGTTTCGAATGGAGCGTCAAAAGGAACGAGAGGAGGGCGGTACACAACTGCGATCAGGATAGGATGGGTGTTGCATGTAATTTCCAAAAAAAGGAATTCAATATGTGGTTGGTCGGATGGGGTTGAGACTTCTAATATGCGAGATTTTAGGCTATTATGGATGTAAAGACCGACGCCTCCGCCTGTACGGCCTATTCGGTCATGACGTATAAAGGAATATTCAGGTAGAGAGACAGCGGTGGAGGGGATATAGGGTTTCAACCAGGTTTCGGAGACTGCGATGATATGATAAAAATTGCGGGTAAAATAATGGAGGAATTCGTCATAATGAGCCGGCAAGGATTGGGAATTCACATGACAGACGTTTAGGATACTAGACATAGGGATGGAGGGAGAAAGAATACAGACAATAGGAAAACGATGTAGCTAAGATAATGAATGATGATATTGATGAACAATAATGAATTTAAAAATATCTGAAAGATAAATGCCAACGAAACTATATATACATACATACACACATAAATATACACATACACATATACTCGTACACATACACCTAAATAATAGTATTTAAATAAAGTATAGTGAACCTGACATATACAATGTAAATTTCCAAAAAGAATACAAATATATATATAATAAATGAAGATAACTATAATAAAAATTGTATAAGAAACAATGTTCATAAGAATGAAAATAACTTTGATGACATTATAAATATCTGTGATAACAAAAGAATAAACTTTGATAAAAATAATATTATTTTTTATGGAAATGAAATAAACTTTGATATAAATGAAACAAAATAGTTTTTGATAAAAGTAAAAATGAAATATGACAAAATATACAAACATCTTATACAAAAATAACATTAAGTTTTGTAAGAATAGAATGAGAAAAACTTTGATAAAAAATATAGTAGCTGAATAACTATCTGTGATAAAAATAAGATAAGTTTTGATAAATGTAAAATAGACTTTGAAAGAGAAAACAAAACAAAGAATCTTTGATGAAAATAAAATAGCCTTTGATAGAAATAAAATATACTTTGACAAAAAATAAAGCACCTTAAATAGAAATAAAAATAACTTTAGTACTAGTAGAATAAAAATAACTTTGATGAAAACGGAAATAACTTCGTTAAAATTAAAAATAACTTTGATAAAAGCATAAATATCCTTAATAAAAATTAAATAAACTTTTGACTTTGTGATTAAAATGAAAATTAAGAAATAATAAGATAATGATATCGCGATAAAACATTGAAGAGAAGAATCGTAGGCAAAATTAGGAATGGAGCTAGTCAGTAGACGAGAGCACAGGTGTCAGCCAAAAACATCGAGGTCTTGAGAATGGTCAATATAGATGACAGGTTGGCCGTCGCCCCTACGGCAGCGCACCCTACCGCCCGCGAACCACACATACTTCAGCTTACCAGCTGACTTCTTCTGACGAGCGAGCCAATAGAGGTGCCTGTTGGTAGGGGTCATCTCCTCGCTGAGGTATATCCGGTGGCAGTCATTCTCCTGCCAACCTATATCTCTCGTAGAGAAGTCTCTCTTCATCTTCCTACTGTTAATCAGCTCATCCCTTATGGTCTGTCTGACGAACCGAGCGATGACGGGAGGCGGTCGCGGGTCATCCTTTCTCTGCCTTCGTCGTTCAATCGTGTCCAGGTCTTCCATTTTAATTTTAATACCGAGGGCCGCCGCTACATTGGTTACCAGAGCCGCAGGGGTTTCGCCCGCACGGACCGGCACGCCTCTGATTTCCAGTGACCTGCACAGTAAGCCCTGTTCAGCCTTATTTAAGCGAACCTCTAATTCGCCTACTTTCGATTTTAATGTTTTGTTTTCAGAAGATAATTCTTCTAAATACTTGGCTTGGCTCTCTAAATGATTTTCAATTTTTCAATCAATCGTATGATGTCAATTTTTTTCCTCTCCAAGTTTAGTTAGGGTAGAGATGTTTAACGAGTTCATGAAATGGCAAAGGCTTGGGACCACCATTTTACGTCCCCTTCGAATGAGGGCATAACTAAGGTTGTTTTTAACTCCCATTAAAAAATCTTAAGGGCACCTGGCTGGTCACTACATACAGGTGACCGACCCTTTCAAGCGTATTGCGTTTCATATCTGTTTCGAGCGAGGTTCCTATGAAAATATATTCAATTGTTATTCATTTTTTTTAAATTATTTCAATTGTCTAAAAAACTATTAATTTCAAGAACATAATTTCTGAATCCTAAAAAAATGTGAGTGATTCAGGTGTAAGGTTTTACCGACGAATATCATTAATTCACATTTAGGTTACCAACGGTTTGTGACGATAATTTAACATATTAAGTGATTATGGGTATAACCATTTCTACTGGTTTGCTATTTGGTCAAGATCGGGCTTTAAATTATAACAAAGAGTAGCTGATAGTTGATATTATAGCCAATCTTACCATAAACGCAAATAAATTAATATGAAATGCAATATTCGCGAGCAAAGCAGCGTGTCACAGCTAGTGATTGGTATTATTTAACTTATTAGTGACTTTTAATTAATCCCAAATACTAATCATACAATAAAATTTAATTCCTTATGACTCACATTAAATACTGATTGGGATCTGCGCAAGCCGCATCCAAAATCTTCCTGTTCAGGTGATTCTGGTCGTGCTTCAAAACTTTTATTTAAAAAAATGTTTAGATTTTGTCTTCCTTTATCTGAAAGTTATAAATTATAGTTTAGTATTTAAATAAACCAAGAATATATTACATGGACAAAAGATAAATACAGCGTCATATAAGTTCATATATAATCCCGGGGTACAATTATTACCTATTGTGCCGACATAACCAAAAAAAAACTCATAAAAATACAATTGGCTAATTAAACTAGCTGAAATTAATGAAATGTCTAGTTAGTAGTTTCAGTTTTAATCTTTTTTTTTTTTTTTTGTTTAGGTCACTGAATATAGGCAGAGTTTTGAATCAAGAATAGTGTATTTGATATGAAGACCAGAAATTTCAAAGGAATTCATCTATTTGGGATCCTTTGTTTAAATTTAATTGAAATATTTTCTTAAAAATGGTGCATAAAGATAATCTCAAGAATTTATTTTTATTTTTTAAAAGACGATTTCCAAGTCATTTTGAGCTTTATTGGATATTGGTATAATCTAACCTACATGATGAATATGTTTCGAATCTTTGTCCTCGTTTTTAAACCTTGGGAAAAGGAATAGATTCCTGATCCCCAAGTTATTTGAATTCTTAAAGTACTGTGTGATGAATGGCGACTTTTTAACGCCAAGTTTCAAGCACTTTATGCCCGAAATGGATATCCGGTGGAAAAACAAAACGTTCATAAAAATTCTCCAAATTCCTATTAAAGATGCTCAAATACTATTATATTTTGTTTAGCTAACTTATCAATAAAAAAAATAAATAAATAACGCTTGACATTACCTTGCCCTTCTTTAGCTACTGCTTTGTTCCATCCTAGCTTAAGACGTTCGGCAACCTGTCTCCTCGAAATAGTCAGGCATGACTCGTTCCTGATTGAAGGGCTACGAATCGGTCTTTGTTGAGCAGGTTTTGGCTGTCCAATTTTTTTTGCAACAACCTCAACCTAAAAAGTAGTACAAAATAAACTGTGTTAAATGAAATACTATATTGCGTTTTTAAAATGGTCGTCTAAGCTTTTCGTCATTCGCAAAAAAAATATTTGTGGAAGTGGGGGAGAGAAGATAGAGGAAAACAACTTTTTAGTGCAGCTTAATACGTATAACACCTTATTAAAATCCGTTTTGACCAGAAGTGGAGGTATTCACTTCTGGTAGAAAGCTCCTCATATAAAGAAGAAAAAAATTGGAATTATGCTTTAAAATATTTAATTATCATATAAATTAGTTTACCCTTAAAAGATTAATAACGATCTATACAACAACGCAACAAATAAGAAAATACTTGTTTTTGGAACACATTCTACCAATTCATATTAAAAATGGAAAAGGACAAAAAGAAATATAAGGCATATATAGGATAAAGGATCCCCGTTTCCACGACATCAACATTAACCGCATAAAGACAATTCTCCTGGCCAATAACTTCCCTACCGTGATCATAAACAAACTTATAAATAACTACAGAAATCAGTCTCAACCTCAATTAACCTCTCTTTCTACTCCATCATCATCACCAACTCTCTTATATAGATCCGTACCTTACATTCCCTCTCTTTCAGAAAAAATTAAAAAATCATTAAAATCCTTCTATCCAAACCTCAGACTTGCTTTAAAATCCCACTACAAACTCTCCAATATTTACAGCCGACTTAAAGACAGTATACCAACAGACCACCGTTCAAAAATTGTTTATAGAGTCCCTTGCGGAACTCCTAATTGCAACTCTGCCTATATTGGTGAAACCAAAAACCTTCTCAAAGATCGCATCACCCGACACAAATATACAATTTCCTCTAAAAATTCTACCGCTTCAAAACTTTCAGAACATTCCTTTACCCTTAACCATTCCTTTGATTTTGATAAAACATCCATTCTTGCCACTGTTCCCAACCATGACAAACGACTCATTACAGAATGCATTTACATACAACTAGAACCCCTTCCTGTTAATCAAAAGACTGACAAACATAACTTGTCACTAGCTTATTCCCAAATATTAAATTTAATAAAGCATCCCTAGCTCATTTTTTAAACAACCATCTGATCATCTCTTCATAATTTTATTTTTATTTATTTATTATCAATTTTTTATTTATATATTTATTTAATTTTCGTACTCCCCTTTTTTATTTATTTATTTGTTTACCTACTAGATTACTGTTTATTTATCATTTCCTTCGACAGCTCCTTATCGTCATTCGTTATTACCTTATCATCATTCATCATTTATTATCGTCATCCGTTATTACTTAAAATCTTTTAATCTTTACCTCGTCACTATTTCTTACAATTTTATCAAATACTCATAAGTAATAACTTAAGTACTCTCAAGTAATGACTTTTGGCTATTTTTTAACAATCGAATCAGTAAACATAACTTAGCTTCTTGGAATTTTCCTAACGGACATTCTAGTTCTCATATTTTCCGTTCCACGCAATGAGCGTTTTTTAAAACTGGGAAACATCACTTCGTAGGCAACGCTTGCACGTCATGTGAGTATTTTTTCTTATTGATAAGGGTCTTTTTTCATCGCCCATTTCTTTCTCCCCCTTTCCATACTCATATCTTTCTCCGTTACATATCCTGACATATAATTATTAGTTTAATATTACATTATTTTAAAATTTAAATTATTATTTTTTATTCATACTGTTTCACTTTTGTAATGACCATATTTTTTATATATTACTTATACTCTTAACTATGTTTTTAATATATTACCGTCATATATCAACTCAAAATTGTTAATATTTAAAATTTTAATTGTTCACAATTTTTTTTTTTTTCATTTACTGAGTCTCTACTTATATATTCTCATTACAATATTATCATCTCAATTATGTCTACTTCCATACTTTATAACTATCATCTTAATTTTGTTTATTTCCATACTTTATAGCTGTCACCTTATTTCCATACTTTATAATTGTCATCTTATTATCATTTTACATTTAATATTATTTATGTTCCCATAATTTATTACTGTCATATTATTATTATATACCTAACGCATTATTAAGTCTATAGTTACATTGGTTGTTATCTTGTTTCTTTTAGCCCTGATGAAGGCCCACATTGTAGGCCGAAACGTCGGCACATAATAAAAATAACGCTTATTTTTAATTGTGTGGTTTTAATTTATGACCGCACCCCCAACCATCTTCCTCATCTAATTTCTCTACGGTCAACAAAACTCCATCATTAAAAAGAAATATATTTCTTTTTTAATGTTTATTTCTTCATTTGCACCAGTCAGAAGAATTAGAAAAATTTGCTGGAGAAACGTTTAGTAGGCAACATGATCGTCATGAAGAAGGTAAGTGCCCAACAGTACTCCTTCGTAGGCTTCACTTTAGCGAAGAAGGCAATGCAGGTTCTGTTTTAGCTTTCATCCAAAAGATATTGCAGTTATTGCCAATTTTAAATCTGTTGTGCCCGTGAAGTTTGCTAGGAAAATGCGAACAGAGAGCTCGTGTGTGTTGGCCGAGGGTTGATTGTTGTGAGACCGTAAATAAGGTTTTGTTACGTAGCAAGGACCTGTTGATATGAGTCTTAAAATTTGTGATTGAAATTATTGGTGTGAGTATATGAGGATTTATTACGGAGCCATAAATCTGAAAGGCGTAGGTATGTATATCTGTTCAGTTTCTGTATAATATTCAGTTTTGATGATTTCGATACATGACAGTATAGTATTTTCAGTCGCTGATTGGGAGTATTTCTTTTTATCTTTACATTTGAGCCACAAGTCACTCTTTCGTCGAGTGTCAGTCCTAGGTTACGTATTATGTTGGTTTGAGGAATTTGGTTGTCACTGATCGAATCGAATCGAATCTTTCAGAGAGTTTACCAATTATGTGAAAACAGTGAGTAGCTTTCTGCAGTCAGGAAGGCCAGGATGGGTTCACCGTGTGCTGTTAAAATTTCAAAATCTTCTGCGTGAGGAGCCACGTTCATGAAAAGGTAGGTATATCATATGTATACGCATTGTATATGAGAGGAGCAAGTTTTGATCCTTGTGGTACTCCTGCCAAGACTGGTCAGATAAATGAATTTTCTGAGCCCTGCTAAACATAGAAAAACCGATCAAAGAGAAAAGGCAAACCAAGACCTGATCTCAAATGAATATTACAAAATGTCAACTCAGTTCTTTGTATCTTTGATCACTGAGTTCAAAACAACACTGAAACTTACTGCTAAGGTATCTTAAGATTTATCACAGTCTATAATATAGGTTATAATTCTGATCCTACTGACCTGTGATTGCTGCTTCTCCTGTGACTCCTTGAAGCTCTCCTGCCAGGCTAGGATGGGTCTGATCTCCGATGACTGCCTTCTTAGCCTCCTCCTTCCAGGCTCCTCTAGGGACAGCTGCCTTCTACCGGCCAACATTTTTCAACCTGCGAACAAGAAACAGCGCAGTTATTCAACGATCCTAAGCCGTACAATTAGTAAAACCTTGTGTCTATTGTTCCTCAGCTCAAAGTTGCCTCAATAGCCCTTGATATATCACTGTACCTATCACAATGTCTGCTGACAATGCACAGCTTTTTAGAATGGACGTCGATATAAAAAGAGGACGAAAAGAACCCTAATGGTTCAGTATTTATCGGTTCTTTGAAGAAAGATGATCAATATAACACATTTTTAAATCTGGGTTATTCAACTTGATCTGAAATAAACATCAATATTGATCTTATTATAAAACCATATAAATTAAGTAATTTTTACAAGAAAAGTGTCAGTTGAATTTCAATATAGTCCACAGAAAAAATATGCGGAATTTACTAGTTATTTCTTTTTCTTTTTTTTTTTCCTTGTGAAATTACGAGAGCAGAAAGGGAAATCCAACAGAATACCTTTTTAAACCAGATTAATAAGTCGATATTCATTTTGTAGATCCCATACGAAAAAAAAATAATCCTCCTTATGCTGGATTCAAACTAAAATCGATTATCATCCCTGCGTGGTTATGTGCTGGTCCAAAAATCGATTGATTGGCCTCATTTAAAAATGGTAGGTATGATGTTGTGCTTATGATTTTTTTTTCCCCAATTCTTTTCTAGTTGTAATCATGCACAGTATAATTCTGATCTTAATCACCAGTGATTGCAGCTCTGTGGGCAATGATCATTTTGATTTTAATAGATTGGTAACATACAGAGCAGTGTTTCCCAACTTTTGGTCCGCGGACCCCTAGGTATCCACAGACGATATCCAGAGGGATTAGAAATATTTAGCGGAGTGTCAGCTTTTAACAAGGAAAACTGAAGCACAGGCTCATTACATTGCGTAATTGATAGTAAATAAGTATTCTATTTGTGTTTCGCAGATTTTCGTTGGCTCTTAGAGTCAAGCATATACTACTATATTTTGATAGTGGTCATTAAATTGTTGTACGATGGACCTTAAGATTAATACAATGATTTTGAATCATTTTATTATCATTTATCATTTTAGGCAATTTATTTTTTTTTAATGGAATATACTTGTTTATTTTTGCATTGAAGTCTATAAACTGTTTTTACGTTATTAAATTGAGATATTTTAGTATGCTATGGAATTAAATTCAACATGGCCTTAGCAACTTTCGTAAAGATTTGTTTTGTTTCTTTATTTTTTAAATAGCGTGAGATTTGCATTTCCTAAGTCTCGGTTCACTCCGGCTTCGGCAATGATTGATTATTTTCTGAAATAAATCGAAAACTTGACAAAATGTAACAGAATGTAGGACTTGCCTCACGTATAATAACATTCTGAATGATATATCTCCGGATTCATTGGTAGAATATGGAACAATAAAAGTACATCTTGATATGGGTATCAAATATTTCATCAATTAAATACATTTGAGATCAAGGTTGAACAATAATTCTTATCAAATATTTCACAAACCTTTCCATTACAAAGCATTCACATAATAAAATAAAATGAAAAATAATCGATATATTGTGACCTAGAACCTAAGAACAGAAGCGATGAATGTCAGTTTTTATGGTCTTATTGCCGAATTATGTTGTACTTAACGATTTGAGAAGATTTAAATTGATATTGCTAAAAATGAAAAGGTACAATTTTTGTATTAATTGTATGACTGTAAGCAGGATTTTTAATGTTCTTGTTTTGTTATATTCATAATTTACCTATTGGGAGCTAGAACGTCTTTAATCACTGGAAAGAACTTAAAATATAATATTTATTTGTTCTGCTTCGTTTCTATGAGATAGATAAAAAAAAAAGATAGCTGGAAACAACAAGTGTACTAATACCAATAAAAACAATGACAGTAAGGATTGTAATAATACTCATTTTTTTGTTGTTTTTTTTTAGTATATGTTTAGTTGATTTGGCTTAACTAATCTTTTGATCTATTTCTTCTGATAAAGTTGTTCAATAGTTAACCTAATAATGTTTAGATATTGCTGTGAACTGCTTTTTACTCCATAAAAAACTTTGAAATTAATATGAATATTGCTTAAACAAAAGAACTGAATCAAAGGTGTCTCATTTGAAGGAACCTAATCTTTGCTGATAATATGGTCTCTGCTGAAATATTATGTTTCATCTTAAAATTTAAAACAGAATACAAGGCATGTGTACAAACATATTTAATAAAATATTACTATATTTTCCAATTATTATTATATTATATTTAATTTATTTTTTGCCTCACAGAAAACTTTAATATTTCTTCTTTTCACTTATATAATGTTCGGCAGTCATTAATACAAGCAGCACAAGTAATATGTGCTTCATATAAAGATTGCTTATCTGAGTGGAAAACATTCAAAACTAGTATTATGTCCAACCAACAGTTTTTAAGATATCCGAGAAAAACAATTTTTTTTCGTTGTATTCGGTCTTAAGTGAGCATTCTTTGAGATATTAATGATTTAAAATAGGTTTTCACACTCGGTATGATAAACAAAATCAAACTTGTTCTATCCGCTATCATTTAAACTATATTTTTCTATTCGGTGGCGCGAAAAAAGGCCCTTTGCCGCGCGGTGTATTCTGCTGGCAGAATGACCAGTTATTTTCACCCCTAAATAATAATATTTAAATTGATTATTATAATTTAAAATCACTTCATACACCTCAATTATAGATTAGCAAACAAATTTATCTACTTATCCCTTAATGCAAATAATTTAGGAGGAGGGTAAGAACAAAACGATTGGACGAGAATCCTTATGGAAATCAGAAGGTTGTAGCCCTCAACAGGCTATCAACTGACGCCGCGGAGGTATTAATTTTAAAACCTTCCCTGTGCTTAGTTTCCTAAATAATTATTATTATTATTTTTTATTTTTTTTTTGTCACTTAACATTTTATTTACACTTGTAAAAAATATTACAATCAGCAAATGTGCTAAAATCTATGGAAACATGACATGAGGGAGACAGAACCCAGTGGTGCATCCTCCTGACATTAAGCAGAACTATATTTTCAGGCCAGGAGGTCCCTCATCCAAATCCTTTTCAGCCTACGCTAAGTGATGGATGGTCCTAAACAATTATGTTAAAGATGATTTATAGTACCCTTCAAACATTAGTTTCATGTATATCTTGAAATAAAATTCAGACTTGTTTACTTATTTCTTTAAGTTAAAATTTGAGATGTCAATAACTGTACTGAGTGTCAATGACTGTCTGGTTTACCCTATTATACCGTTGGAAAGTACAAGTTGCAAATGAAAGTTCATCACGCCCTATGCCTATTTTTGTGAGTGACCACCATTTGGCTGACGGGTGTCACATGCCCAGGGTAGTGGCTGTGTGTGAATCGTTATTAATTTAATATTTGGAAAAATCCGTCCGGGACCGGGATGCCAACTCACAACCTTTGGCGTGAGAGACCAGCTCGCTTGCCACCCAGTCACAGGCTCTCCCATTAAATTATTTTAATCTAATTTGTTCAAGTTAAATTTCTTCCCGTTTAGTCTTCTTGTTCTGGGAAGTAGGAAATAGGAAAACAAGCTTAAGGAGTTTCACGAGCGTTTTATATCGGAGAAATTCTTGGAACACAGTGAATCACCCAGATTTTTAAACTAGCCAAAGTTAGTTTTCAAAAGTTAATTTAAAAGCCATTAATAAATATTCACGCTACAAAATCGATCTAGAACTGCCTTCGTTAGGGGTGCTATGAAGAATGGGAGATTGTTTACATTACGAGCTTCCAGGAAGCCCCAGTCAATGAACCTTCCGCTACTTTGCGTGCAGGGTAAGCACGTCATACTAGGGGCTTGAATTTCCTCAATTACACACTTTCTGAGTTATTATTTCTAAAATTTAAGTTGCACTTTTATCACACGCAACTGGCTAATTGTTTTAAAACTTCCTTGGAACTGACGGAGTAAATGTCTCATCATAGTGTCCACAGCTGTAATTAGCGTTTTTACTTATTGAAAAAGATAAAGATTAGTATCAGTATGGAGATGGTAATATTAACCTCTTCTCTTAATACATAAAATGATGTTTTGATTCTTGATTTCCGCAAATCTTTCTAAACCATAATACGGATTTTGATACTGTTTTCTCTATCAATAAGTGCATTCTTTTCTGAAGGTTTGTCAGTACAATACATTTCATTTTTTCATTAAATAGGAAAAACAAGTTTTCTGTAATCAAGTTATCAAACATTTTTTCTGTACTGTACAGAAGTGTATTTTACCGTTGGGGAGCGCAAGTTGCAACTGAAAGTTAATATGACTTATCTTTTCCTTAACTAAAATCCTGCATTTGCTACGACTATATGGATGGCGTCCCTTCGGAGCAAAAAATGTTCTTATTCTTTTATTTAGAGTCATTAGTAAACATTTTATATAACATCATTCCATAGTAACTGTCAATAAAGACAAATCTTAGACAACGAGACATAAAATAATTAACCAATTTTGATTTTTTTAACAAGTAGATTTATAATTTCTGCCGAAGATTAAATATAATAATAAATAGTTTTTATAATATACACAGGATAATTCCTTGCTTAGTACAATTTTCATTACAATGAACTTCTGAATTTCAAAGTGATGAACTTTATAGCTGTAAAACGGTACTATTTTTATCATAAATGACACCACATTCAACACGCACCATTGAGGGTTGTATTAATCTATAATATCTGTACTCATATGGCAAAATGTATATGACACTTTTTCTGAAAATAATAGTTTTTCACACTCTGGAATGAGTATTCGTTTATGTTTAGAAGGTAGTTCGTATATTTGTTAAAGTTAGAATTATTTACTCATAAACTGAAAGAGAAACACTTATGATATTTTGTCACCTCCTAAAAATAAGCAAATTGACGCTCCGGAATGTTAAAAATGCTCATTTTTTATGGAATTTTTCACGGAAAGTTGTGGTTCAATTCTTCAGTCTTCATTTAATTTCAGATTTTTTTATTTATTTCGTATTCTTTGTACGTCCCACTCGTTTTAAACCACCCAGCTTTACGAAATACTCATAAACAGCTCATAGTAGCGATGTATCCAACAGATTCCTTTTCCGATCTTCATCCATCGGCGTACCTATTTCCTGTGCCACTACTTCTTGTTCTTGACTTTTTCCACTTTTGAATACCGCTTATTAAATCATTAGATTATTGTTCTTCTTCGGTTGGCGCGGTAGACCGTAGAGGTCCTTGGTCGCGCGGTGTGGTTTCCTGAAATTCCTCACTTCGATTCTCAATGATATTGGTGATCGCTCTCTCCGCCTATTTCCATAAATTCCCACTGGTTGTCTGACGGTATCACATACAAGTGGGGAGGTTGTGAGTGAATCATTATTTAACCATATGCTTTGAAAAGGCCTCCCGAGTCTGGGATTCGAACATACAACTTTTGGCGAGAGAGACTAGAGCGCTAGTCACACAGCCACGGGCTTCCCTTGATTAATGTTAGCTGGGATAAATCAAATCCTAGATAAATAACGAATCCTAGCCAAGTTTCAGAATTTTCCTTCACATCAGTTTCGATTTCGTTCGCAACATCTCACGAATCAACAAGGACTCCGAGTTTTGGACCACATTTTCTCTACCCTTGAGCGTAGAGAGTATTGTGTAGCACCCGCGATTACTCTATAAGCTCAAAACCCATGTATCCCAATCCTTAATCATATCTATAAAACGACTCCTCCGAGTTCGCTGTGGTTATGAATTTCCCAACCATTATACTGTTGATGCAGGTGTTCCTCAAGGCAGCGTTTTGGGACCCGTCCTTTACATCCTATACACCACCGATATTCCGATACTAATCCCAAGACCTTTCTGGCAATATTTGCTGATGACACCGCCATCCTATCATCCAATTCCGATTCTGAAGCAGCATCTCTAAACCATCTTGCCCTTGTCGAAGACTGGTCTGATGTTTGGCGTATTAAGGGTGAACGAAAGTTAATGCACACACGTCACCTTCACCCTTCGACGCAAATCCTGTCCAACGGTTAATAAAACTCCATACCGTTTCCTTCCTCGGGCACAGTTCGGTATCTTGGCTTTCTACTATACAAAAGGTTGACGTTAAATCCACGTACAAAACTTAAAATAAAAAATAATGCAGATTTGGCCACATATACCGACTACTAAAAAGAAAATCTCAGCTTACATTTGACAACAAATTACTAATTCACAAGACAATACTGAAACCTACATGGACCTACGGACTTGAACTGTAGGAGACAGCTAAACATTCTAACAAACAAGTTACACCTTACACCACGAGCTTAACAATCCAAATATTTTAGACCTGGTACAATTCAAATTTTCTAAATTCCATTAAAACCTCATTCATCATCCTAATCCTCCAGCACAATCCCTATCCAGCTCCACCCAACACTACAATCCTCCTGGAAGATTCAAACAGCAATGGCTCCGAGACGTTTTATAAGCATTTATACTGGAATTCTAGCACTCCTCAGATCCTCCTCTTATGTTCTGTATGTTTGTATTGCATCCTAACTCAGCCTTCACTGGCTCACACCAGTGACGCGGCTTGGAGAGAGGTGCTGGGAACTTGGATTCTGGAAGGTACACCGAGTCTGGGGTTTCTTTAGCAGATTGTAAATATTGTATATAGTTATGATTGTATGTATGATGTTCATTGATTTCTTAACTATGTGTTTGTTTCAATGATAGGTTTTTTTTTGTGTGTATATATATGAATTTATTTTTATTTTATTTATTTTTTTTTATTTGACTTCATCATTGTTTTCTGTAAATCTTGTATGGATGTGGTCTCAAATCACTATTTCTTTGTTCATATCGAAACAAATTGTAATATATCTCAATTAATAATTTTATAGAAATAGACAAATTGGTAGCTCGCTTAAAAGATAAATCTTTTTGAACCTTATTAAAGCATTTTGTGCACACAAGCTCCTTGTACAATCCATTTTCATAAAAATATTAGTCCTTGCTATTCAAGGATAAAGTTATATACACTACGAATCTGACAATAAGTATTAGAGTCTATAAATCGGTCAATAAAATAATGTCCACTAGATCTCAATACCAACTCCTTGTGCTGAACCTAGGCCGGATATGTGACCTCCAAGGGGAAATGGAAAGAAAGAGTCGTTACCACGATGACGTAAATTATAAAACGCAACAGCGGCGATAACTATATCGAACCATTACAGCGCGTGTTCCTTCAATTCAGGAGCTAAAAATAGATCCTAAATAAATATTTACGATTTCAGATTTTGTTTCTAATGCTCTGATAAGATATTATTTTCATTGTTGTAGTGAAATAACAGTTCTTTTTATTCGTGCGTAACAAGATAAAGATAGCAGATCTTTTGATTAAGTATTCGATAATCTTCTTCTTTTTTTATATGAAATATAGCTGTGATTGGAGTATTTATTCATTTCAACTCGCTGATTTGTCCATGTAGTAAACGGAGAGGTTGCACTCGAGAGTATATCACGCCTACATTACCGTTTGCAACTGCGCCAGGGAATTTTGGCTTCGACCCACAGAACGGCTCTGCTGCGCGTCACAAACGGCGGTTTATAGGTCCAATGAAGCAGTGCAGGGCTTAGCGGACACGGTACCACTTGACCTCCGCCATCAAGAAGATGTGACAAAATATATGTATAAAACTGAAGGCTTGGTAAGGCTACTGGAAAATCTCCGAGTGAGGATTGTAAAACCCACGAAATGGAAAACAAAGATTCGAGAGGGCACTATTGAGGAATAGAGCCAACGGTGGATTAATACTCCAAAAGGGCGTTCGAAATATTTTTCCACTGTAAAATCTCTTCTCGAAGCCAAATGGTTCCTCCCGGACTAGTGGATACTGCAATTACTCACAGGGCATGGAGGGTTTTGAACTAAATTCATAGTTTTGGCGGGGATATCGATCCCCAATGTCCAATTTGAAGAGTACCGGAGAAAGCTAAACATGTGGTCACAACCTGCACTGCATTCGATGAGGGCCACGGAACTGTTCGTCATCACTGAGGAGGGGTTTCCTCAATGAGTGAAACCAATTTCCCGTGGTTCAAGGAGTTTATTCATGGCTGGAAGAAAGCTTTTGGTTCAGCACACTTCCACCTCGGTGTTCGAAGAAGAAGGCCAGTGCAAAGAAGACCACCGTAGCTGCCGGTACCAGTGTGTATCAGTTCATTAAAAAGAACTGATACCAAATTCCGTGTAAAATAAACATTTTTTGTTTAATTCATCGTCATATTCCTTATTATATCTTTAGAATATATTTTCCTAGTTTAATCTGATATCTTAAAAATCATTATTTATTCATTGTGGTAATATGGACTAGGTGTTGAAGAAGATGGGTTCTCATGATGGCAAGGACTGCTAAACTTCCGGTTAGTACCTAGAAGCAAACCCTTTCTTGAGTGGATGGGAGAAGTTTCCAGAGATATCTAACGAACTTAACGGAAAGTCATACAGGATTGTTAAGCCTTCAAGTTTGTAGATCATTAGCTAAGGTGTTCAATGGCTAACCGAACATTTTATAGTGAACCTTGGACTGCTCTTAATGATGAAATTATACCTTAGTGATTGTACAATAAGATTTATTATTCAAACAAAGTGGTTTATCACTTATTACCTAGGTAACCATTGTCTTCCTAGGAGGAATAAATACGACAAAAATCTTCTCCATTTTATCTTTAATACTCTTTGTTGTATCTTTTTTTTTCATCTTGATTGATACTTAATTAATGATGTTTATTGATTGTTAATTATTTAATACAATTATTGTAGAGCGTTAGCCTTCTCTGAGGAGAATTTTGGGTCAATTTACCTCAGAGGGTATTGGTACTAAGAAGAGGGGTTTCAGGATTACATCTCATAATCTGATTACCTGTCCTATTTCACTGCCCAGCACAGTTTACTTCAATCTGAATTATTTATTAGGAACTTCAACTTTTGGTATAAATTTAAAAAAATATATATATTTAAAACGTTTATATGATCTAATACTTATTCATACTTCTTTTGTTTTATAGTTCGAATTTTACAACTGAATTGCTGAAAAGAAGATCATAACGGTAAATATATATATATAATATATATTCCCTATGATTTTCTAAATCATTATCATAGTCTAGCACGATGACTTCTTTTTTGAAATACAGTTAACTAAGTGATCACTTCTCAAGAATGCAAACAATCCGTTCATTATACCTAATTATTTAAAATACAGGGAAATTTAAATGAATAGTATGAAATCCACATCAGTTTTGTAATACTAAAAGCTTCGTATTGTAAGAGTAACAATTTGTCTCCTAATTGTCTACTCAGTGTCTAAAAAAACTAAAAAATGCATCTTTGTCTATCCTCAAAAAAACTAACGACTAAAACCTGAAAACAGAATGGAATGGAAATATAGTGGACAAATCATTGCACTTTGCAAACCTTTTAATCTGGTTTATTTTAAATCTCTTATTTTCCTTCCTCATTGATGGGTCACAGCATGGATGTTCATCAGCTCAACCATGACAACTTTACTGGTCACTTGCCACAGTTCAAATGGAATCAGCTTACTTCTCTGATTCCCCAATCAGGCTACATGATCCATCTTCACTGTGCCTATATTTCCCTTTGGTCTACCCATGAGGAACTTGCATACATCTAGTGGCAGATTTGACTATGATTTCAGTTAAGGTTTTGATGAGGACCAAGCAATGAAATAGATGGGTTCTCATGATTGCAAGGACTGCTAAACTTCCGATTAGTTCCTAGAAGCAAACCCTTTCTTGAGTGGATGGGAGAAGTTTCCAGAGATATTCAACGAACATAATGGAAAGTCATACGCGATGATAAACCTTCAAGGTTGTAGCTCATTAGCTAAGGTGTTCAATGGCTAACCGAACTTTTTATGGTTAAGATTTCAGTCAAGGTTTTGGACTCTAATACTTTTTCAGAAATATTTCATCTCAGCAGCTGTGAATCTGCTTAGTTATTAGTCGACAATTCCTGATGTCACTTCCACTTAACGGAATGGTAAATTGTTTTGGAAATGTGCAAATTTTTTTTTTTTTTTAATCTTCTTTAATTTTTTTTTTTTTTAATTTTTAAGTTAATTTAAATCAGTATTGCAAATTGTTTTTATTTCTCATGTGGCATTTCTTTTGCATGTGACATCCAACCTAATGGTTTGATCACAATCCATAAAGTTTTTCCTACAACCCGTCTGAACACTGGTTAAAAACACTAAAGATCTATATAATTTTACCACTATGTTTAAAGAAAAAGGCAACATAAAACTTATGATGAGCGTTGTTGCAAACGGATAATGTTGAAATTACGAAAGAAATCAATTTCATATTGTTTTGTACTTAATTAGAAATAAAATGCACAAAGTTTTCTTTGCGTTTTATTGCTTGATGTGTAAACTCTTCCTGGTTGTTAGTTTGTTCTCGACAGGTCCGCAGAAACTCTCATTTTTTTTCTGACGGCGTACATAAAAAGTAATTATCTATACGGAACACTTTATTAACACGCTATCTTTCCTGACATGATGATGAGATTATTACTTAATCGATTTAATGTTATAGTTGTTGAGATGAGATAACATTCATTCTTTAAGCCTAATGCAGTTCTCACACTAAATAAATTTAATTTATGTTGGTTAGATAAATAAACACTATATAGACTTAAATACACCTAAAGGCTTTCACATAATAAATTATATGTGTCTTCATAGTCGTCATCTTATTTTGACCTTGTCTTCAATTTCTTCACCAACGTTCTATAACAAAAGCTTCGGCTTCTTCGGACTTCTGTTAGGAGAATGTCTGGTTTTTTAAATATTTATTTATTGGAATTTACAACTGTATAACAAGTAAATTTGAATGAAATATAAAAAGGCATGAAACCCATGTAGAGAAGCTTCCCAATGGAAGCACTCTAAAAATATTCTAAAATAGAAGATCCTGGGTCCATCTCCTTTTCAGACGCCTCCTTTTCTGACTAGAGGTTCAGTGCTTTTTATTTTGTAACGTTTATTTCATCCTCCAAAACTTTTGGAATCTCGAATGGGGGAGTGTTGGTATAAGGGTGAATGGTAAATGGTTGAGCAATTTACGTTTTGCCGATGACATCGTGCTCTTTGCCAAAAACAGTCGACAATTGAAGGAAATGATTATACAACTTTTAAGGTTGTGCGAACAAGTCGGTTTATATCCAAACTATAACAAAACCAAAATAATGTCAAATAGGGAGCCAAAAGAAATAAAAATAAATAAATACACCTTAGAATATGTAGACGAATATCTGTATCTAGGCCTGCTGGTGTCCTTTCGGATAGAGCAACAAAAGAAGTACAGAGAAGAATCGCAATGGGATGGAACAAGTTTTGGTCACTGAATCACATAATGAAAGGAGATTTAGATGTAGATCTTAAAAGACAGACCTTTGATAGCTGTATCCTCCCAGTAGTGACATATGGTTCTCAAACTTGGTCGTTAACTAAGGCCCACGAGAAAAATCCAAGTGTGGCAGAACAGTATTGAGAGGAGTATTATGAAGGTAAAGAAAAGAGACAAAATAAGATGCACTAAACTAAGGAAAGAAACAGGCTTCAAAGATACAATTTTACAGTTGAGGAAAATTAAATGGAAATGGGCTGGTCACCTCTTAACGTTGCAACGATGTTAGGTGGTCAAAAATAACAACCGAGTGGACGCCATATGATCTAAAAAGGAAGAGAGGCCGACCAGTGAAGAGATGGTGTATTCTGGCTGACGATGGGACCCCTCTGGTGGAGAGACGCTAAAGACAGGGTTATATGGAAAAAGAAGTGGACAGAGCTCACGGACCCCGCTTCACAACAGGGCTAGTCACCCAGAGAAGTGCTGACTACTACTCCCTCACGGGAAGGCCTGTGCAGGCAGAAAGACATAGAAGAAGTGTATAATAGTGTATGTGCTGTGCGTATCCATGTAGATATGCATGTTATTTTATATTAGTAGTCATAAAAATAAAAACATTTGTACCTATGTAACAACTTATTTTGCATAATAAAGGCTATTTCATTTCATTTTTCATCCTCAAAAATGTAACACGTTTGCCACGCTCTGGCTCTGGCGGATTGCTCGGATCAAAAATTCTACGACAGTTTCCATGTCAGAAATTTAATGAAAAATGTTTTCGTTTTTGTAGCTACAACCTACCGACCAGGAGTTATTTTGGTTCGAATGAAAAAAGTTACGTTTTGTCAATATTTTTTGTGTTAACACTTTTTTTTTGTATTGCTTGAATCACAATTTTACTTATAGTTTCGCAGTAATTAATTTATTATAGAATAGTTTGTGTTATATAATATTTGGCCTACCACTTAGGAGCTATATTGGTTTCAATGAAAAAAATCACTTTTTTTTTTTTTTATTATTTTATTTTATTTTTAAAAATCGTTTATTATTGAAGATAGAGAAAAATCGAAAAGATTTTCGAGATCAAGACAACGCGATTAAGAAATAGAAAAAAATAAATAAAAATAATAATTTATATATGGTCCAGCAGCAACTTATAAGAGGTGTGACTTTCTTGTAACTCGATTACTATTTGTGATAGAGAAAAATGTTAAGTGTTCTGGAAGCAGGAAATTTTATTTGAATATTTTTAATAATGAACCTTTGTAATCAACCAAGAAAAAAAAAATTACCCCCATCCCCTCCTCAAAATTTAAAGTACTTACATTTCAAGATGCGTAGAACCCAAATGAAGAATAAAAAGAAATCTTCTCTCAATTTATAAATAAATAAATACTAAAAAAATTATAGTTATAGAGAATTAAATTTTCTACGAAATGAAAAAAAAATCATTGAAATTAGTTCAGAATTAGCAGAGACAGCGTTTTTAAATTAGCAGTGATGAGATCCCAGTTTCTTTGAATTATTTATTGTTTTTCATATTACTTAATTGCCTATCAACAGCTATTTAAACATTTATACCCTAATAGTGTTTTTTGAAATAATAAACCATTGTGTAATAATTTTCCACGTTTTTTGGTTGGTTTAGCTTCTAATGTGTTTCACTCTCAAAATTGTAACGTTTGGTGAAGCTTGGACCGAAAAATTGACAACCCTTATCAGATATATAATGGAAAATATAGACATATCTATGATCAATTGTTTTCCCCTGTCATGGAGAAATACAAACTATTCCTTTCTTTTTTTTAAATATTTTTTAACAAATATATAATATTTTTAATTATTGTTCATTTTTCATTTCCAAATCTTTTTAATGTATAGTTTTTCTAAATAAAAAGTTTATTTTCGTATTGTCAACACAGGTTTAGCACCACGGTTAACCGAAAATAAGACCTATTAACTCAGTTCTGAAGGCGAATAGTAAAATATCGTTCTAAGCTGACGGAGCGCGGCATTCATTTTACCGAGTGATAATTTATTACATAATAGCCTTATCTCTAATCAAACTATTTCCTGCATGGCGCACATTAGTTACTCAAACTATGTTTATAAAACAGTTATCTTGTTCTTCTTTGAATGACATCAGGACTACGTCATTGGGACATTCTCATTTCTCAACAAGTGATTAAACTCTTTATATTTATTTTCCTTTGTTATTATTAATTATCTTATAGGCTGTACACACAGTTTATGCATTATATATGTCTATCAATTAAAGTTTTCTATCTATAAGCTTAGCTAAAATATTTTTATATATCGAGGATATATCAAATAAGATAACAAAAGCTTAGTAAATGATACATACGATTATTATTCTTTCTATTTTATAAAGGATATGTTATAAAGAAAAATATCATAGAAAGAACTTGAGACTATGACATATTAAGTTATAAGGAAGTAATTTCTGACAAACCATTAACCACTGATAAATATACATGCATGCCCTTTGTTTTACACACGAATTTTAGAGCAACCAGAGAAATGAAGAAGCGATTGAAAAACATCTTTAGTTGAAAGTGATCTTAATTTTATTACTTATAAATTTTTTACAATTATTCAGCAACTCCATAACTCTGCCCAGCTTATGGTAGCCCATAGAAACATGTATTTTTTATATTATTTTGAGAGTTATTGAAGGTCTAACATCATGAAATAAACTTAGCTGAGAGAAGATTATTCCTTTCTCAAGACACTCATTTCAAATTTATCTTCATTTTTTTAAATCAACTGTCAAATAAATATTGGAGATCTTACTGTATCCGTGTCTTCATCAGAATCACCTCTCATTTAATAGTTATCAATATGATTCAGTAATTACCGATTTTCGTATAACATGACCAAAAACGTACGTAAACTTCAAAACGTTCAAAACCTGTAGCAAGCTAATAAAAATTAAATAATATCATTTTTACAGCAGTCGATATCAATATTTTATCGGCACTAAAAAATAAAAATAAAATATTTGGCATTTTTCATAACATCTTTAAAAATGAGAGATGCGAAAAATATGTTAACTTATGTTATTAGCTAAGTTATCTGCCCTGTAACAAACCCATCAAAATAAATAGGATGAAAGAAAACTTTTTCAGAGGAAAATAACAATACTGAAGGTTTCATTTGCTTTTTGATGTAGATATTTTTTTGCTAGGATTATTAGTTTTTATTGTGTATCATTTTTTTCACTTTCAAAAACGTAACACCTTTGGCACGCTCTATCTCTGTTGTTGTTATTAGGATAACAATTTACCGATTTTCCTAAAGAGTTTCCTCACCAAAAAAATATTTTTTGTTATTTAACATTTTGTTAAAGATCTGCCGTTTAGGATTTATATTGGTTTGAATGAAAAAAGTTACCAATGTACAAATTTTTTTATCGTTTTACCCACTGTTAGGTATATTGGATGAATCATTGTTTGGGAATATGTGATTTTCTGCCTGCCCAGTGTTTCTTCATCCTCCCAGATCTTATCCTCCTCTCCTCGTCAGAAATACGGTACAGCCATTCGGTCTTGACCCTCTCCTGGAACCTCTTCATTTTGTCCTTTGTTACATTCTTCGCAGATCCGTTCCTTAACATCTCTTCTGTAATTGTTAACTCTTTGTTAAAACACACTTGTCTGTTCCGTTGGACGGAAAAACACCGGTGGGTCACGCTCAACTATCCCGTGGGGTGACGTGCATCGAAAGATGGGTTATAATTAAAATAGGTTTATTTTATTTTTTCTCAACATTATATGTTGTTAGGAATTAACAAGCATAAGGATTTATTTACTAAATATTTTGTCACTTTCAACATTCTTCAACTCTTCTTTAAGAATTTTATTTAGATGTGCGTGATTTCTTTCCTTATTTGTATTCACATAATATGATATAAGAATATAATATATTATAATAATAATATAAGAATCATATTTAATAATAAATAATAATATATGAATCTTCTTTTTAAGTATTTCCATAATTACTCCTACAAGTCATATGTGTATGTCAAACTGTTAAAATCTCGCATTTAGGGCGTTGGTAGCCTGGGACTGTTGTGATCTCGCATTAAACACGTTGGAACTTGCAATAGTGTCGCCCCGCCCCACGAAGTGTAAGCAGCTAACACAGTCCGGCCTCAAGCATAAAAACGTAGATATTCGCCCCGGCGTGACGTGTTAAAACAGTTCGCTTCTATACAGGATCTTATCGCTAACGTGAGAGATCTTGTTATTGTGTAATTTGGGACATAGAATTTTCGGCTCCTTAATACCCAAATTTTCCATTCGACCATATGTAGTGATGGACAGCGCTTCCATAGCAGACAGGGCTTCAGGCTTGACTGTATTGCAGTGCCTTATTTTGGCATTCCAAGAGAGTGATTTTTTGTTGTAGGTGTCTTTCGTGAGTTAGAAGGCTACTTCAATTTTGTTTCGTAAATGTACTTTATTTGTTTATTATATCCTTTTTAGCTATTATCTTTACTTCAAACTTATTTTATCAGTTTACAACGTTAACGCATTCCGTAACTCTTCTCTCCCTTCTTTCCCCGCCCCCTCCCCTCAGTTACCAATGTCTAAATATACAGAGATGATTATTATTTCTTTCTTTAGCTTCTATACTTTATCAATCTGCCCAAGGCAAAGTCAGTTTCTCCCTGACTAAGAAAAACAGTAGATTATAGACAGCCATATATTGTTTTTCCATGTAAAGGAAAAATAATAAAAAAACATTTTATCTAGTGTGGATAGTGTACGCTTTCTACTCCAATAATTTTGGGTGAGGTAATTGAGAATTGATTTTCTTTCAAAATTTCATAAGAAGCTAGTTTTCTTCAACTTCTTTCCTTCTAACCGATCAAAAAATTAATACTAGTCATGATTAACAACACGGAAGGTAAAACTCCGAAGAAGTTAATTTTCATTGTAACCTTCGTAACAAACGTTTCAATTTAGGTTATGACTAAGATGGCGTGTTGAGTTAAATCATTTTGACAGTTTCTTCAATGAATAAAAGCTAAAAGTTTTTGATAAAAGGCCTAAGTTGTGAGGCGTCATGCAACAATGAGAAAACAGAAGTTGGCACTTAACATTATTTAGAAGGAAGGTGAAGACAGGAACTTCACAGCCCTGTCTCATCTCTAAACTTTCTATGGGGGAGAGTATTTAGTATTCCATATTTTATTTACAAATGTGCATATTTTATACAATTACTTTTGTATTAGAATAAATTTGATATCTTATCTACACTGAATAAAATAATCTACATATATAAAAATTAATTCCTATTTCCCTTGTACAAGTTACAGTTGTCTCTTAGAGACCAAATTGGATTTTTCTACAAAAATGGAAAAAGTTGCCTATTTCTGACGAACGAATGCGGAAATATTGCTGAATCAAATTCAATAACTAAGATAGGTTTTAGAAAGGATCTTAAAAGTTCTTTCATTTTTAAAAGAAAGATATTTTCTTTAATCGTTTACGAGTTATAGGTGAAAAACTGAGAAAAGTGCGGAAAATTCGAGGTTTTTTGGCTCCAAAAAGTTAAGCTCAACACCTTTAAGTAATGGTGTAAACTCAGATTACTTTTATTGAGGACCATAAAGAGGTATTAATACGATTTTCAGCTTTGTCCAAATTACTTCCTCCAAACCTTCAATTTTAGTCTTAGTTTACTGGGCTATTGATCATGATATCAAACCAAAACGGCTTGACAAATTTCGCTAATTCTTTTTTGTTTATATTTTATATTGTCTGGCGAAGATTCTTGTAGCTCGATGAATTCCAAAAGCAGCCAGAAGTGAGTGTAAAAAAAAAAAAGTTGAAGGGGGAAGTTGGGACAAAGTTTTTTGAAATTTACATAATGCTACAAATAATTCTATATAACATCCTACAGCATATTATATCTTATCTTTGTAGATCTAGAGGCAAATATATCATCTAGCAGGTTCCTTATTGTCAACGCTGGATAGTGATATTCATAGTTAAGACAGGACAACGGCTGTCATGTCAGCTAGTAATCTATATTTATTGAAGCAAATACCGTTCACTAAATTTTGTGGTCATCGAGGTAACCCATAGAATAAGAACTATGAAGCTGAAATTTGTATTGAGGCTTCTCTTACCGCCTGAGTGTAATATAAATGTGCGAATGGGTGTGTTTGGGAAAATACCTCTTCTAAGTAGTTAAAACAAATATCTCTCCTGAAAAATTTTAAATAGTCAGTTTAAGACGATCGAATCAGTTTAATCTGACTAATATTGGCAGTGATGTTTATAACAAATATATTTTAAAATATTCCTCCGTATCCATATTTGTAGAGTTTCCTATGGAAACAAGTTCAATTTGTTTTTCTTTAATGATTTTAACCACCTACAAACCGTTCTGTTTTTATTAGATAATATAATTTATTCATAAGACCTAAAAACTCACATACCTACATCTGGTCTGCTACAGTAAATTGTAGAGAATAAAATTAGTCTGCGGCACTAAGAAGTAACTTAAATCGTTTTACATAGGAATAGTTGACAATGCAGCTGACTGACCGATAATGAAGTTTAATATTATATTTAATCTGGCCTTAAATACGTAATTTCAAATTAAAAAAGTCTTGGCTAGTTTTTATATAATATCTCGATTAGGATTTTGATTTATTTTTTACAAGAACTGTTAAGATAGATGCGTTTAGTCATATATTGTATATTGAATAATTAATCAATACTAATTTATGAAAGAAATAATTATAGTAGCCGTAAACATTTTATACAGGAATAGAACAAAAAATAATAGCATTACATTATACGAAAGTAGTTATATATAGATATGTAAGCATGAATGATAAATAATAAAGCATTTATTAAACTTTATTATTGAATTTTTGGGAGAGGAGCACGTGGCTGAGTGTCTAGTCTCTCATGCCAAAGTTGTGAGTTCGAATCCCAGTTCCGGCGGGGCTTTTATACGGATGTGATTGAATGGGGATTCACTCACTCACAGCCTCTCCCCCAGGTTAGAAGTTTTAAGGAATCCTATTCTACATACAAATAATTTTTATTATTATTTTTCTAAATATTCGCAACTGCGTTGATGCGCATGTTATATACCTTTTTATTCAATAACAACCCCTTAAGCCAAATCAGTATTTGGAATGATGATGACAAGACATTAAAAATTTACTGAAAATGTTCAAATTATGATAAAAAAATATTTTTTTTGGAAATCCGATGATTGAAAAATAACATGCAATGAAATATTCGCTTAAGACTAGGTCTATAAGTTATAACGATTTAATGTGAGTCAAGTTATATATGTGTGTATGTATATATTACTTTTGTTTTGTATTGTTATCGGGATTACTAGTGCCTGAGCCTTGAAAATATGTAACGGGATATCTGGGTCAATTGATGGCCATTTAAACGAAAATACTCTATTAGGAAGGAGATAACTGCCATTCGCCTGGATATAGACTTATCTTTGCAATATGAGGTTTGTTTAAGATTTGCAAACTTTCCCCTTGCATATGACTTATTCAATCTAATCACGAACAAAGTTAGGGAAATATTGATGTCTGTTGGAACTGATTTAGAGTAACATTTTGTCAAACTTATTTTAATATAAAATATTGTTTTCTATTAATTTATAATAGGTACTTTAAGGGAAAATGCCTGATTCAACTTAAAAAAAATTATTTTAACAATTAAATAACATTCACTTCAAATAACATTATTAAATTTTTTTTTTTTTTTATTTTTTTTTTTATTTAAATATTTTATTGATATTTACAACTGTACATACAATATATACAACAAGTAAATGGGCTAATTGACACTTATGGGCGTGATAATGTCTTGTGAAGAAACTACCCAGTGGTAGCACTTCAAAGTCAATTTAATTAAAGTAGGTCTCGAGGCCATCGTCTTTTCAATCGCCTCGGAGGGTTATTAAATTTACATTTGAAATATTGATTCGATTATTCGTCGAACCTAATCACTGGAATTTTAATATGTTGAAGATAAATAATAAATCGACAACACACAATTAAAACTTACGTTTTTGTATTGAAATGTTAATATTTTTTAAATTGATAGATTATTCTTTACGATTAATTTTATTTTTATTCAGTTTAATTATAATTATAAAATATTAATGCCGGTATATTATTATACCGAAATTAGTTATTAATTTTAAAAGCCATAAACACCTTTGATGTGCAGCTTAGGTATAATAATCGTAAAAAGTTCGATTTATAGTTTTCATTGTTCAGCCCACGTTTAGTTTAAGATTCTCTTAATCCAAAGAACCAAATCTTGAAAGTGGTATATGTGGTTTGAATACAGTCTAGCTCAAAAATAAAAAATAGAATCTCTATTTTAATAAATTGAACATTATTTATAACAAAAGTAAGTAAGTTCTATAGAAAATACTACTATTGCGTATTTATTCTAATGCGTTGAAAGTATGAGAGAGTGTATGGTAATCCACTATCGCCGACATCACATCAAACCTTCACACATTTTCATATCACACTTTCCCCTACTCTTGTCGTCTAGCGAGGCCTTTGGTTAGTTATGGCGGGTCTAAGTTGGACAAAAGAAAACAATATTGCTGGTTAGACGTATAACTGACCATTACAAGAAAGACCCCCTTAGCTTACGGTTGGATGCGAAGGATATAAAAAAGATTATGATGCGAGGAAGGAAGTGGGTCATGCGACATGGCAGTGCCACCCCTCCTCACAACACTTAGGGCCTCATCATTGATTTGCCATCATTCATCCACCACCTACCCTTCATCTGCTTCGCCTATACCCTTCATCACCTCCCATCGATACCAAGGCCATCGCCCCGACAAACCGCGGTTTCCCCTGGGACCCGACCCATCTGTTTTCGATTTGATCAAAGATACTCTTCAACAAATTTGTCCTTTAAACGATTTTATTGTACTAGATCCAACATAATGCTTTTCATAACTAACTGATTGTCAGGAAAAGATATTGAGATATCTGAAAGGTGAATAAATATCTGTATTTGTTATCTTGATTATAGACCATTTTTCCATCCATTCACAGATAATTAAATATTTTATTAGGCGTAAAACAAATATTATCGTCTCTAAAGTGATTAATTAGCACTCTAATTTTACACGTTCCTTTTATTTTATATATTTTCTCTATTTATTTAATTCTTCTTGTAATTATTTGTTTTATTTTGTACCAGAAGGGTACAACTTGTGGAACTTATCGCACCAGAAGGTGGCAGATTGTATTATCTCTCATTAAAGAAGGTGAACAAAAGAAATTGCTCTTTCTAGTGATTAATTACAAACTTTTTTTAATGTTTCGTAATTATAACAAATAAAAATCTAGTACATGCAAATACGACTTTCACATTCCTCCGTTGTTAAAATCATTTTAAGAACTTATACATAAAATTTGAGTTTAAAAAATGTTAAATAATTACATTATTTTCGATGGTAACATGTGATTCAGTTTAAAGAAACAAACAATATAGATTATTATATGCAGCAATTACTTAGTTTCATCCGCTTTAGTCGCTCTCCATTGTCATATTCAACTTTGTATAAAATGTTCAATTTTCCAACGGTATATTATACGTCTATATTATTACACTCATATTCGAGAAAATTATTATTTAAGAAAAAAATATTTTTGCTCATTTCGCCTTCACTTCGTTCATGTTTACCGATTTTTTATCAATGCAAATAAGATGATATGTTTATTTTTCGGAATCTACAAAATTGAAGGTACTTCAGAGGAAGAAAATTTTAAATATAAGCATCTAAGCTGTTTTGGACCATTTCAATCAAAATTTATCCTACATGACATTAAAGCCCATTAAATATTACACCTATATAGAGTTTTTAGTCAAAATCGTTATAACCGTTTTGAGAAAATCGTAAAAATGTGCAAAATGATATAAGAAGATACAAAGACGTTAGTTCATTAATTATTATTGGTTCTCTTTCTGGATTAAATGAGCGTTGGCCTTGTGATTAATTACATTTGATTTTTAAATGTCCGAATCACTTTTAGAAATCCACAGTCTTCATTATTATTTTTTTTTCGAAACGTTTCACCGAGCTTTTCTTACTCTACTAACAGTTTTTTTTTTTTTTTTTTTAATTCACGAGAGGGGAAACTAAAATTTCCATCAACAATATACATCATATGACTATATGTAAATTTAATTCAAATTATAAGCAATACAAATAACCAGGCTTAAAAGAAGTCAGAAGTACTACCTTTACGTAATTCAATATTATAACTCTAAAGAAATACAAGTCAGGCAGTAGGAATGGAAAAAACCGGACAATTACTTATCAAGTAAGTGTACAAAGTTTATCTCCCTTTTACATATTTTATAAGTTTTGAAGATCCATCCATATATTATTTTTTTTTTTTATATCTTTTTATAATTGATATCAATAGTTGACCGTTAAGAGATTCAGAAAGAAATTAGTCCGAGTTACGGCCAGTGAAAGAAAAATAATGAAATAGTTTTAACTATTTATTATATTGCCAACGTTTTGGCTCGCATTGAGAGACATCAAGTAGACTACACACATTATGATAGTTGAGACAGCACTGAGGAAATTAGTTCGAATAGCGGACAGTGAAAGAAAAACAATTAAATACTTTAAATTTTCCTTGCTATTGTACCGAACGGATCCCGGGTGAAGACCATCAATGTGTATCAAAACGTTAACAAAACAATAAATGGTTAAAATTATTTAATTATTTTTCTTTATTGACCGGCACATGATCTAATTTCCTCCTATTTTTTATTTTTATTTTGTAAAGGTGTAGTATATTGTACCGCTTTTCCATTGAACTATATTGAATTATATTGCATTTTGATCTGGATTTTATCAGCTTTCGACAGATTTTTAAGTCCCGGAGAACTATAAAAATATTTTTTTAATGTCTATGCCAAAATTGTCTATTAAATTGACTTATTGATTGATTCGTTTAATTTATTTTTTTCGTTTAATCGACTATTGGCTGAGACTCCAAACTAGGCAACTCGTGCGCATATAATCAAAGAATAACTTACCAATATAATAGACATTAATAAACTATAAACTAATAACTCCTAGAAAGAATTAGATGTGTGTTTATCTACATCTTAGCGAAAATAATCGTCTCAAAATTTATTATAAAACGAATTTTTATATTCATCTAAGACTAACGTTCTCGAAACCTGAGCTGTGCAACCGAAACATGGATTTTAAGAAAGTATATAAAATATAAGTATCATTATTTTGGAATTATTTTTTTCTTCTTCGTTCTTTCCTTAAATGTGATGCTGTGAACTCGACGGTCTTCTTGAGGTCCTCCAGTCAGCGTCAGAGCTTGGTCGCCAACTCGATAGGGTTTGGCCAGATCCGCTTCTTGATGTCCCCTAGCTAAGGGCACGTCTGCAGATGTGCTCTGCAGTCTGGTCCCCAGTTCTACATCCACAGAGAGAGCTTTCCCCAGTGCCAAACTTTTTATTGAGGTGCGCCCTCATCTTGTTATGGCCAGTTCTGAGCCTGAAGAGCACAACTTGTTCCTTTCTACTCATTTTGTAGTAGGCGTCTTCTGGGTCGCGATTCGGGTGCAGGTCGTTCCGTTTAGCATTCTGCAGCCCTATTTATTGATATCGCCTCCAGGAGGGTATGGGTGAGTTTGGTTGTGGTAATGCTGCTCCTTCCTTTGCAAGACGGTAGGCTACATCGTTTCCGTACAGACCGCAGTGCCCTGGTACCCATTGCATATCCCTTCAGTATTATTATAGATGCTTTTCAATTTCTCTACAAGGGCCGTGAAGGTCTAGTTTCCTTTTTTTACTTCAGGACACATAGTACTGATGCAGCGTCCGACAGAAAACTAGTTTTAGAGTCTGCATTTCTGGTGAGCCGCCTCAGTATTTTGCTGCTATCCATGATCGCCTGCTGTTTACCCTTGAAAATTTTGGATCTTAAACCAGTTGGAATGGCTTTGCTTAAGGTGTTTATGTTCGAGGAATTCTATATGGACCCAGCTTCACCAGTCGCAATGCTGATTCATCAGTGTACACCCGGGTCCATGAGGTAGAAGGGATTGTGGAATTAAGAAATTAGGATGGGGAAAAAAAAAAAGGTTGAGACAGAAAATAGACGTTAAGGATATAAATAGGTAACATTAAAACGCCGCTAGGATGCTATCGTTCTTCTTACTCCTACTAGTAAGATGGGTGAAATAACTGGATGAATGGTGGCTTTCACATGTATTTAAGAAGCAGAATAAGGCTACTAGTGAGTGGAGAATAATACATAAATAAAGAGAAAATTTGCAAAAACTCAAATACTCATTTTATACATGTGTTCATTATAATAAGCGCCTAGTAAACATTTGTTCATGATAAAAAATAATCCAAGCATCGTATGTTAAAGAGCTATAAACCGAACACAAGGTCGGAAGACAGTGTGCCATGATGTTGGATCAAGATGTTGGTAAGTATGCCGTTTTGAATTATTGCGGCTGTGACAAGTACCCACTAGACTCGCGTGATCACACCTTCGCCTGCCGCCCCACGCACCATCCAACCTCAGCGCCACGTGGGGGGCCTGCCTGACCTCAATCGATGGGATACCTCAATCCAACCTATAGATCCTATCTTTGAGGGGCACATATCATTAAAAAAATCATATTATTCATGATATTTAAATACAAAAGTATTAATAATATACATTCCTTGAATACCTTGTGCGACCCTCTCAGATAATAATTTCTGGAAAACATATTATCTAGTTGATTCTAAAACATATGATAGAGCATTTAATTCACCAGTATGGAATGAGCTTTAACGTTTAAAAAAATCATTAGATATTTGTGAATTCATATTAAACATTTTGATATGAGATTTTAATTACCTTCCATTTTTATTTTCACTTACCTTTATATGGAATATACATTAAGGAAAACTATTGAGCTCTTGAAAATTCATCAAAAATATACGTTTCAAAATCTAGGGCCTCCTCATCCAAAAAACAAAGTCTCGGAAACAGGTCTCTCTGTGTATATGTGTTCAGTCTAGCTAGAAAACGATAACTCATATAATACTGCAACTTTTTTTAGCATAATTGGCAAACCAGATGAGTTACTTTATACGATGTATTTTACACCTTTTTAAGATTTTCCTGAAAAATGGCACTAACGATTTTGCTTACACTCGCTTTATCGATTTAAAATTTAGTGGGTTTTAATATCATGTAGTATTCTGGTTGAGATAGTTTTACAACTTTTATTTTATCTCCCTAAAGTACATTGGATTTTGTGGATTCCAAAAAATAAACCGTATCTTTTTAAAACATTGATAAAGGACGGCTGAATATACAAATTAAACGAATTTGATAACCAACTATATGAATAAAGAGCAAAAACATTATTTAATGAAATTTTTTGTTTTTATTTTAAATATAACAACAGCAATATAAACAAAAAAATATACCGTTGGAAAGCTAAACATTTTAGAAAAAAAATATCATCTTATACACAAAGTTGTAAAAGGTAATGAACTGATTGTTGCAGACAATAATATAATAGATTATTTAATGAAACAAGTATTTTTCTCGAAACTGAACGAAATTACTGTTTTTATCATCTCTAACTTTATTTAAAAGTTCTTAAATTGATTTTAATAACAAAGGTAAGTCGTGTTTTGCGCGCACCAGATTTTTTTTGTTCTATATTAATATTTACTAGTCGAATCACGGAATACGCTGAGGAAATTATCGGAGATTACCAATGTGGTTTTAGGCGGAATCGCTCGACTATTGACCAAATATTTTCCTTACGTCAAATATTAGAGAAAAAATTGGAATACAACGGTGTAGTCCATCAACTTTTAATTAACTCGATTTTAAAAAGGCTTATGATTCAAGAGACCGTCAGAAGCTATATAACATCATGATTGAACAGGGAATACCTAGAAAGTTAGTAAACCTAGTAGAGATGTGTTTAGTCGGAAACATTCCATAAAGTTAGAATTGGTCATAATTACTCTGAGAGATTTGAGGTGCGATCGGGTTTGAAACAGGGTGACTCCCTTTCACCTGTGTTATTTAATATAGCTTTAGAATATGCCATAGAAAAGGTGATGTGTACCGAGAAAGGCTTAAATATGGGTGACAAGATTCCGGTTTTGGGGTATGCCGATGATCTGGTACTGCTAGGTGAAGACACGGAAACCATACAACTAAATACAAGTGTGTTAATAAAAACCGGTAAAGAAATAGGACTCTAATTAAATACCGATAAGACGAAGTATATGATTAGTAGCAGAAACGGTGTCGATCTTGGTGATATTGATGTATCAGGTCATACTTTTGAACGCGTAGAGAAGTTCAAGTATTTAGGTTCAATTATAACTAGAAAAAATGAAATCCAGGAAGAAATAAAGTCCCGGTTAAAGATGGGAAATGCGTGCTTTTATTCAGTTGCTAAGTTACTTAGTTCGCGGCTTCTATCTAAAAACTTAAAGATTAGAATTTATAAAACTATTATTCTTCCAACGGTTTTTTACGGATGTGAAACGTGGCCGCTTACTTTGAAGGATGAACAACGGCTTAAGGTTTTCGAAAATAAGGTATTGCGTAAAATATTTGGTCCGAAGAGAGATGAGGCCACTGGGGATTTTAGAAGGTTGCACAACGCGGAATGGCGGAACTTGCATCCTGTGAATATAATTGAGCTGATTGCATCGCGGAGACTCAAATGGGCGAGTAAAGTTGTTGGGCTCGATGACGAGCGGATTCCGAGAAAGTTGGTATTTGCTGATCCGACTGGTAGGCGTCCGAAAGGTAGGCCGAAGCGGAGATGGGAGGATTGCGTTAAGGCTGATCTCGGGAGCTTGGGCTTGAATGGTGAACATTGGACGAGTCTGTGTAGGCGGAATTTGGTGGTATCGGCATCGAACCTTCGGGTTCGCTAAGCCTATTATTATTATTATTATTATTACTATATTAATATTTATCATTAAATGAAGAAAAGCGTTGGAATGACAAAGCTGGAAAATTTAGCTTCTGACAGAGTTTATAATCATTATATTTTCCACAATCTTAAATTATGAAATACACACACATCTGAGGCTCAGGAAAGTAAAAGAGCCCAAATACGAAAAAAATATTCTCAACGGAGAAGTTAAATGTAAAAAGCTAAGATCTCATGAGAAGTTGGTAGATTCTCATCCTACAATAAGTTATAGAAGGAAGTTTATTATATTTTATTTCTTATGTTAACAGTATTTAGAATTTAAATAAGTAATATTAAATGCAGCTATCATCAATAATTAAACGACCATAGAACAATTCGTTACTAATATGATTATTTAATATTATTAATTATTTAGAGAATATGGAAAGTACCACATAGGCTCTTTATAGTATTACATTTTTATAGATTCCATATAGTTTTTAATTTATACTTTAAGTATACACTTAAAGTGTTTCAGTTCTTTGACCTGTAAATGTTCTCATCCCATTTGTCCAACTGTGTGTCGTGCGGTTTAGTATGCAATCCAAGCAATGGAGGACAATGTCTGAGACATTGATTTTTTTATTAAGGCATATTAAAATTCACCTACAATAAGTAATTAATTATTATAGTGAAATATTTTTAAAGCGGTACTTAAATACTATGTTCTGTTAAACAAAAAAGATGCTGTCTATTAAGAGATGCAATAGCTTGAACTGTTTGCATAAAAACTAACAGTAAATACTAAAAATTATATTTTTACTTAAATTGGTCATACATTATTCAAAATTTAACTAAACATTAAAACTAAGTTCTATCACTGACCTAAAATAAGGCCGATAAATCCAGCTTTTATATTCTATTTTTTTTGTATTGACTGTATAAATGCAAGCGTATAGAAAGGCAACAGTATGTTAATGAAGCTTGTTTCAAGAGCTTCGTTCGTTTCAAGCTGCTGATTATTTCTTAATTTTTTTTTAAATATTTATTTGTATCTTTAAATCTAAAATTACACCATCGCTGACTATGCTAGTTCGAACTATGATTTATTAGAAAAATGTTATGAAAGATACAAATAATCACAACTATTTTGTAAATTGTGATCTTTGGACTGTTGAGGGTGTGACCTCGTCTGACCAATCACGTTGAACCAACTATCTCAAAATAATCATTTATTACAAATGATAAAGTTTTTTTCTGTATAAGTTTTAGACCTTTGCATTCAATGTAGATTACATATTTTGAAGAAAAAAAAGTTGTTTACATTGTTTATCATGTAAAACAGTCGGTCCATACTTTTTAAAAAACATATTCCAAAAATAAGTGTAAAATTAACATGTAATTAAAAGTATTTGTGATTTGGTAATAATTATTTTTCTCAGAACTCCCATAAATCCCCAAATTGCTTGCATAGTTTTAATTGTGTGTTCATAGATATGGATATGTATATTTATATATCGTATATATTAGGAACTTTATAATCATTTAATATATTGAAATCTGGTAACGTTATACTGTATTTAATTATACATTTATGATAAGGTTGAAAGCTGTAAATTTTTAGGACTTTAGAACAAAGAGGGATTCCTTATAAAGCAAAAGCTTCTTTTGATTTAACTATTGTATCATTTTTATTTTTAAATTAACAATAGTATTAAATAAACACAAGTAAATGTGAAGCATGAAAACATTACATGAAATTGGCTAATGAAACAACTGCTCATCGATTAATTAAAGAACTACTTAAATGACTATTTAGAGTTATTACATCCCGGAACCATCTTTGTGTTATTTCATTTCACCTCGGAGGATTATCAGAAATATAAAGATTTTACAGACAAGTAGATTTGTGTAGTTAGAGAGCTTGCAATTAGACGAGGTATATACGTTTTAGGCTAGGCCTGGTGGACGGCTAGTGGGATATTTAGATCATTTTTCCATTTCGGATTTTTCCAAGGATTTTATATTATAAGGATTGATGCGGGTGGAATTACACGGTCCTGCCTATCGGACATGTTACACTGGAATAAATAGAAAACTGTTAGGATACCGTAAGGCAGGAAGTCGTCGGTTTAAGATGAAGTAGGTATTAAAATTAGAAATCCAAACATTAAGCAGTATCGTTAACATAGAGCGGTAACTCTATAGCAAATATAAATAACACGAACAATTCATGAGCCGAATTTTAATTCACTCTCTTTTCCATTCATGATATAATTGTTTTAACAATGCTTCAAAAATGTATTAAAGAATTCCTATAACAGTCGTACGCATTCTTAAAGAGACCTTCTGGTAGAACATGAAACTTTTAAAGAAAAATTAAATTTGAAAAAGTCTTGTCTACAATTAATGTTTTTACGAGTTTATCATTAAGCTTATTTCGTCAAGATATTTATCTGTTGGTGAGTTCAATATTGTGAGAAATAGTTTCTTGTAGTTGATACAAGTTTTGTCAAGATGTCTTATTTTTCATCAATCCAATATAAAAAAAAAAAAAAATAGACTATAAAAAGTTATTTTTATTTCTTTAACGAACTATAATCACAGCTAAAAATTTATTGTAAAAATACGAATTTTTTATTAACTAAAGAAGAAACCATTTTTCTGGTTATTTTTTTTTTCAGATATAACAATCTAATTAACTGAAAAGGAAATAAAAAGGTCCAAACTGCATAATATATAGTGGCTTTTCTGGACAGCTGATTTCGATGAACAAGTTGCTGCATAGTTTTCTTAAATGTGAAATTTCATTTTCGTACGACTTTTCGTTTTCGTGCTAGACTCACGACACACACAGACTTTTTTGCGGAACTTAGTAATTTGGACCCAAAGGACCCTTAAACGTGTATTTCCGGTAAAAACTGGAATTCGAAAATGCTGATCAACAAAATCTGTTCGCTCTCTGTGTTAAACTATATATTTTTACTTTCATTTAACTATACATGAAATATATAGTAAGGGAAAGTATTGCAATCGTGAAAATTTTCAAATTTGAGTTTTCAACGAAAGTTTTATGGCTCCTTGAGTCCAAATAACCACGTTCCGCTAAAAGGTCTTTGTATGTGTGTCCGTGTGGTAAGTACAGCAGGTCTGAAATGGTCTAATACGACTTTAATGCCGATAGTTGAAATTTTCTTTCTCTAAAGTAATATCAGTTTTGTAGTTTCGTTGAAGTTCAACATATTTTATAATAAACTAAAGAAGAAAACAGAGCAAAGCTTTTTAAAATGAAAAACATTAATTCAGATGTAAAATGTAATGGAGAGTGAACAAAAGCTTCTTCTTCATCTTTCCTCTCTACCACAACAGCAGTGTGAGGGGATCACAATATAGAGGCTGATCCAGGCATTCCTATTCTGCGCCATTTTTCTCGCTGATCTCCAATCTATATCTCTTTTCCTATAGGCCTTCCTGATCCCATCCTCCCAAGTCTTCCTCGGTCTTCCTCTTGGTCTCCTTCCCTCTACTATCACCTCATAAGTTGATTTTACCACGCGATTCTCCGACATTCTTAAGACATGGCCGTACCATCTTAGCTGAATTTCTTTAACAATATTATGGGCCGATCTTACATCAAGGTTGGATCTTATTATGGTATTTCTTATTTGTCTCTCTTCGTCTTACCCTCAACTTTCCTCGAGTAGCGCATCTCCGTAGCCTGGAGTTGGCTTTTATGTTTAGTGGTGAGGGCAAAGGATCCGCTGGCATACGTCAATATAGGTAAGAAGGTTGTTTTGTATACTACTATTTGTATTTTTAGAGACATCTCTTTTGCCTATGAAGCCCTTCTTAAGAGACAAGAAACACCTGCCGGCAGACTTTATTCTTTCCTTTATGTCTTCGTCCTCCCAGCCCTGCTCATTTAGACATGCGCCTACATATTTTACAATATTTTATAATCAACTAAAGAAGAAAATAGAGCAAAACTTTTTTCAATGTATTTTTTTTTTTTAAGATTAGAACAGTAATACAGATGTAAAATGTAATGGAGAGTGAATAAAAGCAATAAAATAAAATAATTGATTGCTGTAGATAGCAATTCTATATTGCTATATTTTATAATCTAAAGCATATGTTGCCAAATAAACTGAATATATTTCTTTAAAAATATATAATACAAAGGATAAATAGACAGATCAATAGTTCTTAAATTTATTTTAATAACCGAGGTAAGTGAAAGTCGTGTGTCGCCGGCACAGGTTTTTTATATTTTGCAAATATTACACATTATTCAAATAGCATAATTAGGTCGATTGCATTATCACTTACTGATTAGTCTCTTAATTCATTTATTATGATTGGTCTATCAACTTGGCCTTTTGTTCACTGGCTCTAGTGATCTAATCAGTCGACGTGAGCTTATCTCTCACAATAGTTCTATATAGCTATTATTCCGGAATATCACTTGACGTTATTGATAAATAGTACCGATTCATGCCGAATAATATAATAGAATTAATGACGATAAAGATAATGAATATGACCAAGTTACCAGCAATTATTTAATCTGATACCAGAAGAGGGTGTAATTCGTTCGTAAAAATATATGAAATATTTTATGGTAATCGTTGACTATCTTATGGATTTTTTTAAAATTATATTTATCCAAATCTAAAGTTTAAAAAATCTGTTGCGCGCAACACATTACTTTCACTTACCAACGTGTTAAAATAAATTTAAGAATTGTTAAATACAATTGAAAAAATAAATCGTTAAAGAATTAATTATTTCAAATTTCAGTAGAAACTTGTGTTTTATTAAATATTTACTGTCTACGACTTTTTATCACTCTACGTTAACTTTTACAATTGTGTGTATAACAGAATATTTATTCTGAAAACTACAGCTTCCACGGTATATTATACATCTATATTAGTGCTCTCATGTTAAAGACACAAAAATTGCATAAAACATTTTTATTTGCTCTTTTCTCCTTTAGTTGGATATCGTATTCGTTCAGATTATTTATTTATCCGTTATTTATCAGTACTAAATAGATATATAGTTATTTTTATGAATCTACAACGCTGAAAATACTTAAGAGAAAGAACATTTAAAATATCGACATCAAGCCATGTCAAACTATTTCAATCAGAATGAAACCCACATGACATTAAAGTCTATTAATTTTTACATCGATATATCGAGGTTAATCAAAATTGTCACAGCCTTTTCAAGAAAATCGTTAAAAGGTGCCAAATGCATAGTATAGTCTCTCATCTGGTTCGCTTATTTTGATTTTTAAAAATTTGCTGTAACATCTGGGGCTTATAGTTGTATTAAATAAGAAATTTCAGTTACGTACGATTTTTCGTTTTAGCGCTGGACTTACCACACACAACACCTTTAACAAAGACCTTTTTACAGGATTTAGTCTTTTGGATTCAGCGGACCCTAGAACTTCCCGTTGAAAACTCATATTTTCACGATCGCAGTACTTTCTCTTACTATACATTTCATGTATAAGTAAGTGAAAGTAAAAATTAATACAATTGTTAAATTAAACGAATTTTTTGCTGTTTTAGAAGAAATCCCTCGTTTTCTCTAAAGTCCTAAAATTTATAGCTTTCAACCAGTCACAAATGTGTAATTTAAAACATTATAATTTGTAGTTTACCTTTTCCTTTTATCTAATGAAACTCTGACACACCCTGTTTATATATTTCGGGGTCTCACCTTCTCTTCGGAGTTCCCCAATCGTATTTTTGCCGGCTATACCAAAATTGAATTAATAATGACAGAAATATTTCCTGTAAAATCAAGGAATGTGGGAATTTACCATTAATTTCAAAACCGGATTGGGATGGAAAGTCTTTCCGCAAAAGGTATAGGAACAGCTAAATAAATAGGCAATGAAATGGGACCGCAATACGAATTTTACTGCAATGCTTCTTTATAGGCCACAAACCTAGATCCTGATAGAACAGGAAACTGTAATTAATTTTACCGTTTCCTTATTTGCCGCTTTTCTGCGCAGTTTAATGACATTGTATCCGTAATTATTATTGAACACCTTTATTTGTTTAAGCATTATGTTATAATAATTCTAAGTGAGGAAGAGAGTTGGTTAAATATTATAATAAATTGAATAAATAATAGAAACTTTCAGAACTTGACGGACAGGAAACTGCTCGTAGATACAGATTACTACAACACTTACTCGACAACCGCTCAAAACTTCCTACTTACTACAAAAAACTCATTTATATAACAATTATCAGGCCTATTGGAACTATGGCATTGAGCTATGGGGGTCTACCAAACCATCGAATTCTTCTCGCAATAATCCTTGCAGTCCAAAATCCTTCATAAAATCCTCAATGCACCTTACTTTGTTTCTAATAAAATCACCATAAAGACCTAAATATCCCATTAGTTGAAGACTTGGCCCGTTGCAGATATACCTCTTTTCATTCCTAACTCCCTGCCCACTCAAACCCGCTTATCCGTGACCTCTCCTCCATATCTATTCCCGACAACCCACCTTAAAAGATGAAGGCCAAGAGACCTCCTAACATAAATTAGACATTGGAGTGCTACCAATGGGTAGTTTCTTTACAGGACTACCATGTGTTCTAATCATATATCAAGCCTATTTACTTGTTTATTGATCTGATACAGTTGTAAATAGATTTCTTTAAATCAGAAAAAAAAAACTCGACGAACTTGAACATAGTCTACTTTAATATTCCAGCTTAGTTAGAAATAATAATTTGGTGTTTGATTCTTTGTAAAAAATTTGTAATGGTGCTTGAAACGCGTTGTGAAACATTCCAAACTCTTCGTTGAGTTCTCAAATAATTATGCCAAATTTTAGAATAATTAAATTCTACAAAGTTAAGAACAATGAATGATCTCCTTAAGTACCACTTTCTATTAAAGTATTATGTCAACAACCATTGCATGTACGTCCTAATGATTTTACATTTTTTACATCGCTTTTTAATTGTCTTAACAAATATATTTTTTACGTTGGCCTAGCTAGTGGCTTAGTGAAGGAAGAAAAAACTCTATGCGCTCCTTCAGCCGCATGACTTTGTATTGCAGTCGCCAACGAACGAAGCAAAATTCCTCATATGTCTTTCCTCCTTTCCTTCACTTTTCTCTAGATTCACATCATTTCTCTTCCTACTCAAAGAGTGTAATCTTCGTTCGAAAGATCAAGTAAATTTTTCACCTGATTTAGACTAATAACCAACAAATATTTTCTACCTATTTCCTAATATGGGTCTATTTTACTTTTTATTAACTTGAAACAATATAATTTTACAGTAATAACCCAGTAAAACGTTTTAAATCCCTTAAAAATTAATTTCCGAACTTCATTTAATTTCTGAACCCTGATGGCTGACTAAAATAACAAATCATGTTCTTTTAACAAACTAAATAAATAAATCAAGATAATGACCACTTAATCTCCTAATTATTGCTTTCCATGCATAAACCATCAATAGCACTTATTATTACTTGGTGGTGATAGTATGATAAATGCATGATGTTCACAAAGCAAGTGACTTATTTGCAATTTTGTTTATTACCAACTTACATATTCTTTTTTCTATTTGTATATTGTGACTATAAGTCATTGGTAAAAATAAAAGTATCATTAACTAAATAAGCAGTATGATTTTTATAGTAAAAGTCGAGGTTTCGCCCCAAAGTTCCAATACATCCTCAGGGCATAAGTGTTTTATCTTACCTCAGAATTATCTAGCATTGATGATGTATGGGATTCAATGCCGGTTTTTACAATAAAAAGTCAAGTTAACTAAATCGTGATTTTTATTCTACGATATAAATCATACTCAACCACACATCGACATTGAAAAACATTTCAAGTATAAAAATAAACATACTAAATCAATATTACATATTATAATAAAACCATAATATATTTACTATTTGGGCGTCATAATTTTTTTGTAAACAAAATTGTTTTATCTTCATAGAAAGTTGTTTATACTATTTAGAATAATTGTTAATTTTACGTGCTTTTGCGTGTTTATACATACATTTACGTGTGTGTTTAGATATGTTATAAATCGTATGATTATGAGTGTTTGGGAGATTATTTTTTTTATAAATCATAAATAATTAAATCAGGAAAATTTAAAATAAACAATATAAAAAATATTATAAAATCTATGTTCATTTTCATGGGATATTATAGGAATCGGATGTACAAATTACGTGTTTTTATTGTTTGTTTTTTTAAGTTAAAACTAGAAACATGCACATCATTTGAACATAATTAAATATTTCTTTACAAATATATATTTATCAAGTAGTTATATCCCTGCATTCATTGCTTTCTCAGCTTCGTTTGATCTTATGACTAAAGGTATGTTTAGCTGATGTGTAGATATACGATGTGTCACAATACCTCAAGACAGAATGAGGACCTCCCTTTCCGACGGCTCCTGAGCCAAGACTAAGCCCGCCTTGTTAGGCCTCTTTAAATATTGATTGAAGAGTTCTACCTATTGTAGAGGCTGTTGACTTGTTGTCAGGGAGACTTGGCACACTGTTTCCAGTATCTTCCGCCAACTTCCTTAGCCAAAAGAACAAGACTTGCCTAAGTATACACTGCTGTGTTTCGACGTCACGATTCCGTTCCATTCCTTCCTTCTAATAAAAGAAGTAAAATGCAATCATTGGCGTTGGAAAAATGTCTCTCCTCTCTTGTCATGAGAAACATTGAATTAATATTAAGAAGCTTTTGCAGTCATACAGTTGAAATTTGTTCCTTGTACAAATGAAATAAACATTTTCGATTATTTATGCTTATTGTCTCAATTTTTATTACCTATATTTGTAAAATAAAGAACCATTTCACTCAATTTTCTGGTCATCGCTGTATCTCAAAAATGACTAAGGTTGTGAAGTTGATATTTTCCCTGAAGGTTGTACTTAAATAATTATTTTTAGGTGAAAAACGTCGCTAATATATGGGATTAACTCATATTTACGTTGCAAACGAGTAATAACAATATACAACGATTGAATTTAAAAGCTAAATAAAGTCAGCGAATCATTATAGGTATGTCTACCTCTACTATTAGACTACAGTAACTTTGACATGTTTCTGTAAGACGAAAGATTAAGTTGATAAACTGATTTTTAGACATGATAATATCCATCAAACAGAAACACCGTTATCTGCCTTTAAGGCTATGAAGGTGTTTATACCCTGCCTAACAACCAACGTAGTTGTAAACCCACAACAAAGTTTATCCTGAACTATGTATTTTACTAATTGCATCTTGTGTACTGATTCGATCGATATAAAGCGGCTATATGATTAATCTTGAACGCCCATTTTCGGAAGAACGCTTTTCCTTCCCTTATTTCGTTATGACTTTGAGTTTTAAGCTTGACTTCTTTTTAAGCCATTAAACTTGCTGGATTAGCTATGATTCCCACTATCTTGCCCTTTTTCTAATGCTTTTTTTTAATCGACTCACCAGATCCACGGGGGTTAGGAAAGCCCTTGAGTACTGAATAGTCTAGAAGCTTTCATTCGGCACGACAGCCCACTAATGGATTCTACCTCCTGAAGATACTTCCGCAAGTTAAATCGGTAGATAGCAGCGATCTCAAATCCGAGACCGTTTTCGAATCTCTTCAACAGCAACCCACCATCAATCGCAGCTTAGACGGCTTCTATTTAATATAATTATGAATATATATATATATATATATTAATGCAATGCTGGAAGAGGAGAACATCCCTAAGGATTGGCAGAGGCCATAATTGTGCAATATCAAAGGAAAAGGAGACCCAGCCAACTGCAGCAACTACCGAATTAACACTGCTAAGCACAATTTTCTATTGCACTCTATAATAATTGAACAATGCAAAGGGCAATCGTGATATCAAAATAATTCGTTGCAATAGATCAAATCTTCTTACTGAGTTGACGTGTGAGAAAATAACAATTCAACAGTCAATGTGAGCGATATCATTGATTTCAGGCAGCATTTGACACTATGATGCTAATGAACTAGAGCAAGGATGGCTGAAATTGGAATTCCCCCAATTAATAAGACTGGCAATATGTTCAATGTTGGAAATAAGTGCAAAGTGAAGTACTAAGGAAGTTTTCGGACCCTTTGATTTGGATTACCAGGCTGGGAGATCCACTGTCTCCTCTCCTCTTTAACGTAGCTCTCCATGCTGCCATAAATAGAGCTGAGCTAGGAAAAGGGGGAACAATATTCAATAAATCCATCCAGTTACTTGCCTATGCGGATGATGTGGCTATTGTTGGAAGGTCCCTGAGCTATATTAAGGAAGCCGTTGGAAAGCTTGAAACTGAAGCAGGCAGGTTAGGGATGGAAATAAATGATAAGAAAACCAAGATAATGGTTTTCAGAAGGAAGAGACGACCCCGTCCCCGAAGACATTATATAATTGGAAAACATAGCTTCGAAGTGGTTAAAAGCTTCCAGTACCTTGGATCTACCATAAATGATCGGCTTAATGAAGAGGAATAGGTAAAAAAAAAATCATGATAGGGAACCGAGCATATTTCGGTATGTCGAAAAGTCTGAAGAGTAGGCTGGTCAGTAATGCCACAAAGTTCAGAATGTACAAAACGTTAATTAAACCTATAGTAATCTACGCTAGTGTAACCTGGACCATGGACCAAAAGACAAGCAATTTACTGGACCAGTTTGAGCGAAGGATACTAAGGTATATCCTATGACCGATACATGAAGGTGGAACATGGCAGCGTAGAAAATGGAGAGATCTATAATCTATATTCAAAGATCTGAACATTTCAGCCAGCATTAGACTCCTGATATTGAAATGGTTTGGCCACCTGATGAGAATAAAGGACAGCAGGAAGCCAAAACGACTTTACGAGGGCACACCGGGTGGAAAGAGAAGAAGAGGGAGGACATACAGCAGACTAAAGTCAACACAAGGCAAGAGAGGAGCAAAGAGGAATGGAAGGCAGGGTTGAGAAAGCGAAGGGCTGCTATATGCGCCTGTTAAGCTGAGGAAGAAGAAGAAGAAGGTACCCACCTATTTATACAGAATTTAGTCTGAGAACGGTATGCCATCATGATTTTCAGAGTCCAAGGATCTACATGATTTCCCTTATAGCTCGCCTTATAATATCGGGATTCTCGATTGGAACAGCTATTTCAAAACCCAGAAAAAATGCTCTTCTTAGACAGAAAGTCATATGATATCTCTTGAAAATCAATCCACAATAGCGATATTCTTCATCTCCTTTCGTTCATTCATACGTTTAACTGTGTGAATATATTAAGGATTCTTGACATCTTCTAATTGTTAGAATTAGAACTAATAGACCTCAAATAAACTGAATCCGAAACGTTACAGTAAAGTTATACTTGAGGACGCAATCGTAAAAATAATTCATTAAATTGATACCCCGAAATCCTATTTCATTATATTATATTTAATAAATTCGAAAAGATAAAATATATCGATTTTCGAGCCCCTGGTCTTTGTAAAATCGATAGAAATTTTACCTGAGAAACGATAACGAGCAATTTCAAAAAATTGTTTAACAACCGAATTGATTAATAAAATAACCGTAAAAACATAACTTTTTAGAAATCGGAAAAAGCTTATTTTAAATCATTCAGATTTAGTCCAAAATGGGTTATGTTGTATCAGGTAGAATAAACTCTAAAGAAGGGTTCGTTGGGACAAAGTTTAACCGTTCAGCGGAGAACCTCTATGGAATAATAGGCGGGAAATCACCATGATTTATAAATAAACACCCAGAAAAATTACATTATTTGTGTGTATATTTTGTGGAGAGTGTATCATTTATTTAGTGACTTCCATAGGCTATTTTTTAAATTTATTTACTTGAGTGTACTGGAATCTAGAGGTAATCGATTTGAATAATTAATTTAAATATTGAATTACAGTAAATAAAATATTTGAAATAGGTTATCATTCTAATCTTTAACTTCAGAAATGCGTTTGAATTACTAATATATTGATTAACTAACTTCTTCATGACGCATTAATAAATCTCCTTTGTTGTTAAGAGTTTTCAAAATTACTTCTTTTTTTTTTTAACTATAAACCATTTTGAAAAGTGTAGCAGTATATTTTATTTTTGCTAGAAATACTTTGTTACATTTAAACATAACTAGAAGTTGATGTGCTATTTGAAATAAAAGCGTATTAACCTTATTTGGAATAAGCTTGTTTACTGGTATTTTATAGTTGACAGCATAATGTGTTCTAGGATTTCGTTGCTGAATGAATCAAATAATAACATTCTTTCTTTTTACTACATCACAATGTTGAAACCCTCATTTTATATCTTCTGCTAGGGAAAAAAATTAAGTGAATCACTTAATGGGTCTATCCAAAAGTACTCAACATATAATTTTATTTTTTACATTGTATTCCATTGACCACTCACTGACTTAGGTTTAGTTTTGTATTAGATCTATGGATTAGTATTGGACGTATATACTCGTTATTTATACTCCTGCTAACATTAAATGATGTTATTAATCAGTATATGCTTTCAATAAATTAGTAATTTTTCTAAGGTCTTGGTTTAGTTTACATAGTTTATGTTGAATGTTTTTTTTTTAATTACTATAATTAAATTTATATTTTTAATTATTTTGATTTTGATTTCAATGTATTATGTAACACTAAAACAATGTTTTTACTTCAGAATGAACTCTTCCATGCAGAAAGGCATCTCTGCTTTGAAGGAGGCTGTTGAAGGAATTGAGGGTGAAATTGAAAGATTATGCCAATATATCCCTGAAGCCGAATCCATAGTGACTGGCAACAATGACGGCAAGATATATGCTCTTCCAGGGGATATTAATACTCTTCATGATTCAGTTAATGATATTCAAGAAAAAAGGCTCGAGTATAGACAAAAGAAGAAGGACAATGATGAAATTATAGAAGCTTGCCATGAAGAATTATGTTCCATGTACCATATTATACTAGAAAATGCTGTATGATAGTTATATAAATTTATTACTATTTTAAAAATACATATTTGATTGCATATAAATATATCTATTTATCTTAATTCTAATTTATTTACAATATGTCTTTCAATCATACATTGAGATCATTATTTAATTATCACAGTTGTAAAAAATAATTTTTTACTAAATGTATACATAATTGTTAAACACCTCTTACACTATGCCTATTTTTACCATTTATCCAGACTTAATAGAGATTTTTTTATTTTTTATAAACTTATTTATGAGTATGAATGAGTATATTCATATATTTGTATTACTTAAACTTTGATGTATCAATATTTTATTTATTTACAAACTTGATGATGTTTTATTGTGCATAAAGAATGCCTAATACATTTTATTCCTCTGGTAACTATCACTGTTCATTTTTGTTACCTTCAACTTAAATTCTAATTTACACCATTGGTCCTATTATATTTTTTTTATTTTACTTTTCTCTATTAACTATTCTCATGAAATTTTTAACTTCCTCTTTTTTATATACATTACTTAAATAAAAAACAAATTTTCTAAAATTATTATACTTTTCGCTAAACAATTACAAATACCGTTCTAATATTAAGTGTCTTAATTTATTTTGACTACTTAGCTTTATAGAAAGCTGTGTTTACGGTATGTAGTCTTGGTTATAGAGATCAACATCAGACTGAATCAAATAAAATGTTTGCATTATTTGATCATTTATACTTAAAATATTATTGGAAGGAATTAGTCCGGGTGGCGGTCATTAAATGAAACAACTAAATAGTTTCAACTATTTTATTGTTTGCCAACGTTTCGACCCCCTTTGTGGGTCATCATCAGGGCTAAAAAGATACAAAAGAATATAATTTCAATGACATTACATACAATATTATATAACCTATTTTGCTAGAGAACGTCGTATTGAAAAAATAACAGAAAATACATACTGATTTATGGACAGGGTCTGACAACAACCTTCTACATACATTTCCATTCTACCTTTTCCTACGTATTTTCCATCCTACCTACCCCCCATCTACCAAACAGTACCTAGTTTCCATTCTCCCACCATGCGGTACGTATCTCCACTCTACTTCATATTTTTATATTTCATATTTCATGTAAATTATTGATACCTGTGTAAATTTTGTTTAGTGAACATTTTTATTTTTTCTGTATAACACTTTCATTATTGTAATATGGTCATTGTATTTTAATTAAGTTTTTTTTTTTTTTTTTTTTTTATATATACAGTTCTTCTGTTATTTTTTCAATACCGACGTTCTCTAGCAAAATAGGTTATATAATATTGTATGTAATGTCATTGAAATTATATTCTTTTGTATCTTTTTAGCCCTGATGATGACCCACAAAGGGGGTCGAAACGTTGGCAAACAATAAAATAGTTGAAACTATTTAGTTGTTTCATTTAATGACCGCCACCCGGACTAATTCCTTCCAGTAATTCTCAACGGTCAACTAATTACATCCACAATGTTAAAATATTATTATAATATTGATTGTTATCTATTAAATTTAAAATCTAGTAATCATCTATGAAATTATGTAGTCATAAATCTATGAAAACAAAATAATTTAACAGTCATTTATTCAAGTTTAAATAGAATTTAAATGTTATGTAATATTACCTAAGTTTTATAAAACAATTAAAAAAGTTTCATCCCATTAAATTTACAACTTAATTTAATAACAGCGAGCACTTCACCATTTTCACTATGAAAATGTGCGAATTATATCCTCTTCTTTTATTGTTAAAAAGGATGAAGAATCTAGATCATTTACTGCTAAGAATTCCCTTTCCACATCAGAGTCCAGTTGGTCTGTAAGCGAATCGTCTCCATCTAATAAAAAAAAACGAAAAAATTATTATTTCATATTATATTACTTAAATTTTGTTGGTTTAGTATCAAACACAACACTATCTAAGTTATGTTTAAAACAGTTTTTGAGATACCCAACCACTTAAAAGCTTAAATTTGAACATGGATTTTCTCTATAAAATATACGCTTCTGATTTTGCTTTATGTGTATTGTCCAGATAGACATTTGTTTAGAAGATGGCATTTTAATCCGACAGTCAGTGATAACCTTTTATAGGCAGAATGTTTACTCTGAACAGAAATGTTATTAATCAATATATTTGATCAATCCATAATGAAAATTCTTGGAATCATTATTAAGAGAACTGGTGGGAATTATATTTTCACTGAATCTTGTAAATAGTTATTGTACTAATTGCAGGGCATTTAGTTTAATTTGTTTACTTTTTTCTTGAGAATGTTAATCTATTTTCATATCAAGTTTTTCAACTTAAATCTAAAATTATATTGAAATCGATTTCAAAGTGTAACCAAATTTAAACAGCAAATCTCAGTATCATGTTTTACAAAAAGTTTAAGAAGTTATTCTTGACCTCTTAGTATCAATATGTTTGCACACTTATAAACACAAAAGTGTTTTAAAATTATTTACTGAAAATTTTTAACTAGTGTGTTTTTCAAAGCCGAAAAATTGAATGTTTTTCAAAGAATCATCCTGTGCTGTTTGTTCAAAATTGATACTTAAAGTGACCATTTATTTAAATACACCAATAAATATATGTGTGTGTTTATATATGTGTATATATGTATATATATATATATATATATATATATATATATATATATATATATATATATATATATATATATATATATACTTTTTTTAAAATTATTCATCAATGGATATCAGCTTGGATATGGCTCAGTAATGCCCTGATGATGGCTCACAAGCTTGAGCCCAAACATCAGCAAAATTACAATATTTAAAAAAAAGACTGACTCCTGATTATTTCTATCTATAATAGTTTCTACAGTCGACTATACATCCTCAATATGTTTTCATGTAGTTGAATTAAATTGTAGATACAACTTTAGTTTAATTATTTTTTATGATTTCAAAAAATAATTTGTTACTTAACCATCCACTCACTTCTAATTAAATCAGTGAAGTTTAATTCAGACAGCAATATCATAGAAACCAAACTTTACATTAATAGGAGGAGGATACTGACTGTCGTTTTCAATCAAGCTTTTCCGAGTTGATTAAAAAGCAGTGAAAAATTTATTTAGAACCATTGTAGGGATTTATATATTTTTTTACCTGAGTTAGTTTGAAACCAATGGACCGATTTTCAGGTGGTTTAGTCGTATTAACATTGTGGAAATTCACATCATTATTTACTCTAACAAAGGTCTTCCTCTCTAGGGAGTGGTAGATGGCAATATTACTACGTTAAAATATAATTAAGCTGGTTCATAGTTGAGTAGTGAATAAAGTTGTTTTCAGTTGATAGTACTCCTAAAATTGATCAATTTCTTGACTACTTTATATAAAACTAAATGTAATCTGCAGATTTGCTAGCAAATATTTCATTTTATATTAACTTTTATACAGAAAACTTTATCATCAGTGAATCAGTTAATATTATTTTAAACATAATTCCGTCAAATTTACAATGACATATCCCTAATATATTTTAGCTCTTAAGCATAGTTATATATCATCACAAATTGTTACATAAATTCATTAACAAATATGAATTAATCAATCTTTAAATCTAAAAGAACATCTGTTTTTGTTTTTTTTTTAGAAGAAATAATTTCATCTAACAAAATGTTTTTTAGTCTTGAAATCATTTCTAAAAATAAATAATTTAGAATGTCTATCTATGGGAACTTGCACACACAACATGGATACGAAGCCTGATATGCTTAAATATATTTGTCATAAATATTTTAGTATCTTTGCTAATACTTATCAGAAATTAAGATAATTTTGCTTTCATGGGCTTAGAAAATTGTCTTTCTAATGAGTTCCTGTTATTTTTTAGAAGATGTATAATTTTTGAGTTATTCTAAAACAATTTTTTAAATGTTATAATTTTTTTTTTTTTTTTTCAACCATTTCGAAGACAAATGGTAATCACACCCAGCCTTATTGCACATCTAGACAGTAAGGGGAACCTTAATCAAAAATTTCAGCTTCATAATGATTGTCAATTTTGGGATACTTCAATGACCACTGACTTGAGTGAATAGTAATTATCTTTTATTTATTTTTTTTTTTTATCGTAGAATTTTCTTTTATAAATATAAATTAAGATTGTAAATGTTCTAGAACCGAGTCCCTTTGTCATGTGTTGATCAGTTATAGAAATTCATTGAATTATAAATATTAATTTATTATAAACTTACCGAAAAAGCTTTGTTCTCCTTCACCATCAAAGAATGAAATAGAAGATTCACTGTGGTTAACAGTATCACTTGATTCTGTAAAAAAAAAAAAAAAAAAATGTATAATATATATTAGCCCTGAAAAATTCTTGATTGTTAGAATTATGCTGATAATTGGCAATACTTGTAATATTGAAAGTAAAAGATAATTCAATAAATTCATCAATAATTTTAATTTTATTTTTTTATCATCTATTTTCATTGAAAAATATAGACATATATTTATTTTTCGAAGGAGTACCTCAATGTAAAAAAAAAAACAGTTTCTTACCAGAATTATTTCTGGAACATCTTGATTGGAGTTCTGCAGCAGAAACAATCGGCTCACTTGCAATCTGGAATTCAAAATTATAAAATGTTTTGGTTTTGTTGAAAATTTATGGCTGCTGATTTTATAGAATAATATTTTGGTCTATATGATATTAACAACATTTGTTTACTTATATTCTTTCTGATATACTATACTACTTATGCTTACCTGCACATGAAATTACAGTAAGAAAAGGTAGAGTGAAATTTATGTTATTCTCATTTAAATTGAAACTACCCTTTTTTATAGTAGTTTGTCTCATAGCCAAGTTTCTTTTAGTGGTTAGTGTGTGGTAAGTCCAAAAACAAAATTTTGAACCAAAATGACATTAAAAATTCAAGAATTTAAATCTATTTATTATGCAATATGTTAAGTAATTGAAGGTAAGGCAGTGATTCCTTCGGCTGTTGGAAGGATTCAGGCAAAAGATATACTGACTGGTATACTTTTCTGCTTTGCCCTTACCTATTACTATGATGTCAGGTCAAATATTCATTTGACTCTTTAGACTAGTCATTTAGCATCTAAATAGATATAGATAGACACCTCCTGTTCTACAAAATAGTAGTGTATAATAAATAGTCTATAATAAATAGATATGATTTTAGTTATTTCAAAAATAATATATAGTTATGAATGATAAGTATTTATATTATTAAAAATAAATAATTTTTACTATTTTCTAATCTTTTTTTATCGCCACCCAAACCATTACATCCTCCTTATTCATTACATGGTCAACTATTTAATATTCAATATTTAGTTATGTTTTTATTCTCAGACTGTTATGCTTTAATCTCTTTTGACTTGAGAAGAAATATTTTATATGTTCCCGGAAAAATATCGCATTTCTGTTTATTATACCTTATTAATAACTAGGAGTTATTATGAATGTCTTTATTTATGATGTTTTATCTAGAAAATCTATTTCTTTTAAACATTTCTCATTGATTAATACAAATTTTAAAAAAATAAGTAATTTACATACCAGTTTTTTTGGTTTCAGTGACATTAACACTCCAGTATGATTTTTTATATGTTTCCTCAAAGAACTAGGATCAGTATAACGTTTTCGGCACCCATCTATCTGGCAAGCATATGGTTTCTGAAATTTTAAGGGACACAATGTAATGTCAAATCTAAATACACCAGATAATCCACTATTAACTTCAAGGTTCACTTACTGTATCATAGTGTGTCCTCTGATGTTTAGCACGGTCTGAGCTGTTGCTGAATGCTTTATGGCATGATGGAAATTGACATAAATAAGGCCTTTCTCCAGTATGTGATCTCTGATGAATTTTGAGATTTTCCAGGCGAGAAAATGCTTTCATGCAACCAGCAAACTGAAATATTTTTTATTTCATGAGCATTTGAAAAAACAAAACATTTATTATTAACCCATATGTTACCTTAGTAAATGGTTCATTGTCTCAAATATAATGATAAAACATTAAAAACTTTGTGCTAACTGTAATTTGGAAATTAGCTATTCCAATAAAGCTTTCAGATGAGACCTAATTTTATCAAATATTTGTACATAGCATGCTTAAAAAATCAGTAGTTTCCTAAATTTTTAAAGGTTTACTTAATTTTGCCTTCAAATGCTTATGCATGAATAAGAATAATAATTCAGCAGATATACTTCACAATTTCAGTTATAAAATAAATCCATAATTAAAGCTTATCATGAGATTTTAAATGAATCAATATATATATGCCCAACTTTTAAGATTTATAAATGAAAACGTGGCTCAAAGCTTGGAAAAGCTTTTATCAATTTTATTGATTGTCCCAATAACTAAGTTTTCTTTTTTTAATTTAGGATTTCTTCACATATGATGTTTCTCTCAGCCTTTCTTACTGAAGCCACTTCTCTATTCTTACTTCAATACATGTTTGTCCTATGGAAAAAGGGGAAGTTTCCTCCTCTCCCAAAATGACCAAAATGAAAAAAAAAAAATTGATAATGGCTAATTAAATGTACTTCAATATATACCAGTTATCTAATACTCGTGAGTTCATGTATGCCTCATTGGTTTAACTAAAGTTCATAATTTCGTTAACCCTTCCAAATTAAGATTTACCTCTCCCCGAAAAAAGACTAAATCTGCCACTGTTTCTGGCCATACTTTTCTCCCTTTATTTTGCTATTATATTCCACATCTAATTTACTTTCTTTTAATTTTAGCATTTCTTTGCTTGAAAAATGTCTGCATTCAACATTAATCCAATCATACTAATCGACCTTACTTTAACAATTAAAGAAAAGTTCATTATCACTTGTATCCTTTCTCTGATTTTGTTATTTCCTTGTGCAATCAGAATCCATAAATGAACAAACATTTAAAAAAATCTGGTGTGTGCAAAACACAACTTTCACTTACCTCCCTAATTGAAATAAATATTTAAATAAAACTAAACTGGATTAATGGAAAAAATTATTTTAGATTGAATAAAATAACAATCAAAATTATCTACAACAATCAATCAACTTTATGCTCTTTTTTCTAATCAGCATTATGTCATACTAATTTGTATGTCTGATAAATATTTCTTTTAAAATCTTAAGCTTTCCAACGGTATATTATACTATTGATATTTGTGCGGAAAACAAAATTAATCTGAGAAAATACTTTTTATGTCATCTTCTTCAGTTGGTAATCAAATTGTTTCACATTTACCCTTTTTTATCAATGCTCTTAAGCAAAATGGTTAATTATTTATAATCAACAAAATTAATGGTACATTAGAGGAAGAAATTTAAAAAATTGGTGATTTAATCCCTGTCAGACTATTTCAAAGAAAATTAAACCTACATGATATTAGAGCCCGTTAAATTTTTCACCAATATATAAAGAGTTTAATCTAAATCATTTGTGTTGTTTCTTAGAGAGTCCTAAAAAGGTGCAAAATTTATGGTATAAAGTGGATCTTTTTGTAGATCGATTTTAGCGAAAAAGTTGCAGTAACATCCTAGGTATAAAGTTGTTCTAAATATGAAATTTCAGTATATTAAGGTGAGTGAAAATAAAAATATATTAATGCTACCCATAATTCTTACAAAAATAAGGAAGGAAGGAGATTATTAAATTTCATTAAGTTTAGGATAACATAAAGATGGGCAAAGTGCCTGAAACATTTTAGATCAAGTAACATTATATGAGAACTAATATCAATAAGGTTGTTAATAAAATTCTCGATACAGTTAAATATATAAAATAAATCTCCTGTAATAAAACTTACTTGACATTTATTTGGTTTCTCTCCTGAATGGACTCTCATGTGAATTAATAACTTGTAGCGTGCATTGAATGGCCTAGAAGCCCTGGGGCAAGATGCCCATAAGCAAGGAAAGTCATCACCTCCACGCTGTGGTTCAACATGTGTTCCTTCTATGTGAGCAACTAGGGCTTTCTGGCTATGAAACAGGCTCCAACAATCTTCCCATCGGCATTCGAGTAACTCTTCACCTTTAAGGATTATATAAAATTGATTTTCTCCTTCCTAAATATATGTTATATTCAGTTGGCAATTAAGTCCTTACGGTTTTTATGTCTCTATGATACACTTCTTATCTGATGAATTAATCTCTAAGATGGATTGTTTATCCTGTCTGTAATATGTCATCAACTATATCTGATATCTCTTGATGAAACTAGCTTAGTATTGCGTTTACTATAGCACTGTGAATATGGAAGGAAATATTATTCATTATTGGCATATTTTCTTGTATTATTTCAAAAAAGGTAAGCATGCTGCAGATGCTCTCAAAAAATGTTGCAATGTTTAAGGGGATGATACCTTAACCGAAAACACCTGTCAAAATGGGTTTGACAGATTTTATTCCGAAAAACCAAAAAGACTTATTTGCCAACCCAATTTTAATCATTTGTTTATAAAAGCTTCTGCTAATATAATAGAATATTTATTTATTATTAATTCAAAAACAGATACCAATATTATTTGCTAGATATATCGTAACAAAATTATTTTACTTATATATGATAAATTTTATTTATGTTATGAAAAAGAATTTTATATATTTTTTAAGTTAAAAACTAAATAATAATCTTTAAAATATAATTGATTAGTGTAATTATTATTATTATTTTTTTTTTTTTTATGACTGCAACTTTACCTTTGTTTGAAACATATTCTGTATTTTCTTCAAGTTCCAATTCTTCTTCGTAGAACTCTAGTTGTTCCATTTGACTTGCTTCGTTCTGTGTTAAGATGATCTGGAATATAATCATTTGAATGAGCATTCTGTTTTAAATTTAGCCTATATTATTCAAATGAAAATGGTTCTCTTAAGGCTAACCATTAATACAGTAAAAACCACTGTAAATTATTACACAATGGTTTTTGTTTCAAAATAATGACAGATTCATTAAAAACTTATTACAGCTATCATTTAAATGATTTATACAGTATTAAAAATATTGATGGCTATGATTAATGTAAAATGAGTTTCTTTGATAGTTTAAACATTTTCCAATGTTCCTTATTATCATGAGTAACTTTTCGACTGGTATAATCTAAATAAATTTATCTATGCATCTAACATATTTTAAAGTTAGTTGACATTTAAAAAAACATATTTTTTTACATTAAAAAAAAACAAATTCAATACCTGATTATCAAAACTTTCTGAATTGCTGTCATCATAATCCAAGTTTTCCAAATAGTCCCGACATGAAAGATGTCCCATAGATTCATCTTTATTTCCCTATAAAAAGTATAAATTATTGCATCAAGTGTTAAAGATAAAAACATTATAAACTATTCTTAAAATTATTATATTTGGAATGATGTAACAACTAATAAATTTAAATTACTACACACATAGGTTTAAAGTATTTCTCCTGTTAAGCAAAAACTAAAATTGACTTATTTTAAAAACTAAATGTAAAGATCTTCTTTTTTATGAATTATATGATTCTTGTTACACAGATAACTTATTATATGTATGCATACATTTATATCATCATGAAAAATGTTGCATCATTAACAAACTAATAGACATAATTTTAATTAGTAAAATAGTTAAATTTGTACCTGTGAATGTGCTGGAAGGATTGTTTTAATAGAAGGCAGAGTGCTTAATTTATTTTCATTGACTGGTTTATTTTTACTTGGCCAAAAGAAGCCTTCAATGTAACTAAGATCAGAAAATTTTTCCATCTCCATGTCCAAAAACATTTCCTCATCCTCAATCTCGTGTTTGATACTCATCTTCATTATATAATCCTGTAATAGACATCAACTTTTAATAAAATGTGGTCTTCCATCATTAAACCCTATTAAAAACTACCTTTATAGTAATTAGTATATTTTAATATACTGATTAAAACACTTTGCAAGTTATTAAAGTGCTTTCAAATATTTCAAGAAGTACCTGATTAGTGTATATCTACTCAATCATATGTATATAACTAATCTATATCAAATCATAAATGGAGACAAATAATATTCAGAAAATTATTGTGGATTTTAAGTAAATAAAACATCCAGTCTATAGAAATGCCATATCTTGATGATTACTTAAACAGTTAATAAACTCATAAAGAAGTAACGACAATTAATAGTTCAAAGTTTATGAATTTTATCGTTCAGTGAATACAATGCTATTTAAAACCAAATCATTATCTAGTAAATGCAGAGGTTGGCAAGCCTGGTGGAAGTCCACACAATGACCACGTCTAAATTTCCTCAATTTTTAGAAGATAAATTTGTATGTTTAGTTCATTAAAATGTTAAGAATATTCCACTGAGTGAAATATAACTCAACGTTTGTAAATTCTATAGCAAAAATACGTATGCCGTCGGATTTGCGATCTTTTTGAAATGTAGTAGCATTATATATATTAGGAAATGGAATTTATCAGCTAAAACACATATTAAATGTTAAAAATTCTTATTTAAAATTTAAATTAAAAAAAAAAGCATGTTTAACTTAAACATTCAGATATTTAGACGACTAACATTATAGTTATTGCATTTATCTTAGGATTTGTCACCCAGTTATGACCAATTATGTATTTTATAAATTTTAGTAAAACAGTATTTATTATAGGTTTATTATTTTTTTTTTTATTATTTACCGAATTGTAAAAAAAAAATCACTATTCACTAAATGAGTTAAAACCAAATAGCTCTTAATATTGACCGTATTACGTTTTCATCGCTCATCACAATATACAAAAAACAATGTACTCATTTAATCATCATGTTTTAAACTAAAAGTATTTAATAGAAATAAATATTTTTTTTTTTAATTATTAATTATTAATGTTAATGCATATTCATATACGTAATTATGTAGTGTACCTTGGATAATCCTATGATATTAGACTTTAATCACTAAGAAAACACATGTACTGTCACCGAAGTTTACACCGCACTCAGTCAGAGTTGACTATACTTCGTTATGAATCTTGAAGCGAGAATGGCGCGTCGCAGCTGTCTTCTGATTGGCTGGCACTGTCCCCACCCGTTCAAATCTTTTTTGTTCCTTCTAAACACCCTTTTCTGGACTTCATAAATCTTTCCTTAAAACAACAATTTTTGTACTACTACGGAATAATAATTATTCAGTTTTCTTGAAATTGTATCCTTTTTTTTTTCATTAAAATATTTCTTTATTAAAGATAAATCAACAGATTATTCATTTTAGTTATATTGGTCGAAGTAAGTCCATTTAGCTTCTTTAACAACACATCATTTAGTAAATTAAATGAAATGTCCATTTTTAAGGTTGATGCATGTATTCATAATCTTATGAAATGTACTTACGGATTTATCACGGAACAGAAAAGACACTAACTAGGGACTAAGTTTTTAAGTGGCGGAGAATTCAAAGTACACAAAAAATGTCTGCTTGTAGAGTCTGTAATAATGCTTACTTGAAAACGCTCAAAAAATCCAATTCACTGAGTGGTTTTCTGCAATTCAAAATACGATGCATACTTCCTATCACAATAACAATTTTTTGGAAAATTCATGAATTAAGTGTACTAATAAAGATTTAATAAATTTTTGACATGAAAATAATGTTTTTCTTACAAAAAAGTGGGTATATCAATAAGGTAACCAGATTTTTAGATGAGCAAAGAGGGACAACATTGAAGGGGAGGGGAAGTATATCAACAAAAATATTTTTAACATCAGTACAATTTATAAATATAAAAAAATGTATAATATTTTATTCCTTGACATATTTTTTATTTGAGTGAATTTGTTTCAGTAGATTGTTGTCATTTTTTAAAATATTGTAAACATTTTCACAAGAATGTGTCAAATTATATTTGACACATAAAAAGGCTTTCGAAGTTTCGACACTTAATTTTGTTTTTTCTGATGTCCACACTTGATTTATTGTAGTTAAAATCTGGTGCGCTTACCTCCGTTGTTAAAATCAAATGAGGAATTTTTAAATACATTGAAAGATACAAATAAATTGTTAAGGAATTAATTATTACTTTCACTTACCTATATATGAAATATATAGTAAGGGAAAGTATTGCGATGGTGAAAATTTTCGAATTCCAGTTTTCGACGGTAACACACGTTTTAGAGTCTCCCGAGTCCAAATAACCAGGTCCCGCAAAAAGGTCTGTGTGTGTGTGTGTGTGGTAACTCCCGGGCGAAAACGAAAAGTCCTAAGAAACTGAAATTTCATATTTAAGATAAATATACGCCCGAGACGTTACAAAACTTTTTTTTATCAAAATCAGCTTACCAGAAGAGCCACTTAATACCATGCATTTTGCACCATTTTACGATTTTCTCAAAAACGGCTCTAACGATTTTGATTAAACTCACTATATCGATGTAAAATTTAATGGGCTTTAATGTCATATAGGTTTCATTCTGACTGAAATAGTCTGACAGTGCTTAAATGCGAATATTTTAAAGTTTCTTCTTCTAAAATACCTTCAATTCTGTAGATTCTATAAAAATAACTATTTTTTCTTGTTAGCAATGATAATTACCAGCTAAATATGCAAGTTGAGCGAATTTAATAAACAACCAAAAGAGAAAACTGAAAAAATATTTTTTTTAATGCAATTTTTTGTTTTTGAACATAAAAACACTAATAAAAAAGTATAGTATACCGTTGGAAAGCTAAAGATTTAAAAAAAAATATTATCTTATACAACTATTGTAAAAGTTAACGGAGAGCGATGAAAAGCCGATAAAACAAACTGATTGTCGTGGATGATAATATAATAGATTTTTTAATAAAACACATGTTTCTATTAAAATCCAATTTAAAGAATTCTTTAACAATTAATTTTCGTTTATAAATTTGTTTAAAAATTCTTGAATTGATATAAATAACGGAAGTAAGTGAAAGTCTTGCCAGATTTTTTTTTAATTTCAATAGAAACATGTGTTTTATTAAATAATCTATTATAAGTGTATTTTTATGAAGAACAATCAGTGAGTTTTATCGGATTTTCATCACTCTCCATTAACCGTTAAAATTCCGTATATTAGATTGTATTTTTTCTAAAAGCTTTAGCTATCCAACGGTCTATTATGCATCGAGATAATTATTCTTGTGTTCATATTTTCATATCATCTCAACTTTCATATATAGCTGTTATTTATCAATGCTGACAAGTTGTTGTACCCATTTTTTTTAAATCTATAAAATTAAAGATACTAAAGGAAGAAAATTTAAAATATCGGCATTGTAGCCCTGTCGTACTATTTCAATTTGAATGAAACCTACATGATATCAAAGCCCATTAAATTTTACATCGATATAGCGAGTTTAATCAAAATCGTAAGAGTCGTTTTTGAGAAAATCGTAAAAAGGTGCTAAATGCATGGTATAAAGTAGATCTTCCGGTTAGCTGATTTTGATGAAAAAGATTCTGTAACATCTCGGACGTATAGTTGTTTTAAATATGAAATTTCAGTTTCATAGGACTTTTCGTCTCAACGCTGGACTTACCACACACACACACAGCCCTTTTTGTGGGACTTGGTCATTTGGAGACCCTAAAACGTGTATTTCCGTCGAAAACTTGAATTCGAAAATTTTCACCATCGCAATACTTTCCCTTTCTATATATTTCATATATAGGTAAATGAAAGTAAAAAATTTTGTGCGGGCAACACACGACTTTCACTTACCTCCAATTTTAGAATCGATTAAAAAATTTTCAAAATCAGTAAAAGATAAAAATGTTTGAAACCATTAAAGAATCAATTAAATGGAATTCCTATAAAAACGCGCGTTTTATTAAAAAATCTATTATATTATTATCTAAAATTATCAGTAAGTTTTATCGGCTTTTCATCACTCTCAACTTTAAAAAGCTTGTGTATTAGATAATATTTTTTCTAAAATCTTTATCATTCCAACGGTATATTATACATGTGTATTACTGTTCGTATGTTCAAAAATGAAAAATTACATTAAAAAAATTTTGTTTCTGTTTTCTCCTTTCGTTGGGCATCGAATTCATATATTTACCTGTTTTTCGTCAGTGGTAACAAGATAATATAGTTTATTTTTTTAGAATTAACAAAATTAAAGGTACTTTAGGGAAAGAATGTTTAAAATATCGGCATTTAAGCCCTGTCAGAGCATTTTAATCAGAATGAAACCTACATGATATAGAGCCCATTAAATTTTATTTTGATGTAAAAAAAAAATTAATTAAAATACTTTTATTGTATACGTTTTTTTTATTTTGATTTTATTTTATGTAATTTGACTTTCCTTTTGTTTATATTGTAAATATTGTATGAATGAGATCCTGTAGCTCTATTATTATTGTCTATTATGACAAATTGTAATATATACGAATAAAAAAAAAACTAAAAAAAAAAAAAAAATTAAAATACAATGACCATATTACAATAATGAAAGTGTTATACAGAAAAAATAAAAATGTTCACTAAACAAAATTTACACAGGTATCAATAATTTACATGAAATATGAAATATAAAAATATGAAGTAGAGTGGAGATACGTACCGCATGGTGGGAGAATGGAAACTAGGTACTGTTTGGTAGATGGGGGTAGGTAGGATGGAAAATACGTAGGAAAAGGTAGAATGGAAAATACGTACTGATTTATGGACAGGGTCTGACAACAATGACTAAAATTCTTAATACTACCATACAAAGAATCAATGAAATTTAACTTATGATTATAATAATGATACAGGATAAAAAATTCTAATTTAATTGTTGAAATATCACCTAAATAATAGTAAGAACAGTGATGGAAGATGTATATGGAGAAAAACTGACTGTACCTCCCAACTTAATTATCCCTAATTCTGTTTATTGTATTTATGTTTATTTAACTTTTTTATCAACCTGTAAGATTTGTCAATTAATGTATTTTACAATATTCCATTATTATTTTTTCCACCCTGTTACCTTTGGATACCTTAAACAGAATTAGGGATAATTAAGTTGGGAGGTACAGTCAGTTTTTCTCCATATACATCTTCCATCACTGTTCTTACTATTATATAGGTGATATTTCAACAATTAAATTAGAATTTTTTATCCTGTATCATTATTATAATCATAAGTTAAATTTCATTGATTCTTTGTATGGTAGTATTAAGAATTTTAGTCATTGTTGTCAGACCCTGTCCATAAATCAGTACGTATTTTCCATTCTACCTTTTCCTACGTATTTTCCATCCTACCTACCCCCCATCTACCAAACAGTACCTAGTTTCCATTCTCCCACCATGCGGTACGTATCTCCCCTCTACTTCATATTTTTATATTTCATGTAAATTATTGATACCTGTGTAAATTTTGTTTAGTGAACATTTTTATTTTTTCTGTATAACACTTTCATTATTGTAATATGGTCATTGTAATTAAGTTTTTTTTTTTACATATAGAGTTCTTCTGTTATTTTTTAATACCGACGTTCTCTAGCTAAATAGGTTATATAATATTGTATATAATGTCATTGAAATTATATTATTTTGTATCTTTTTAGCCCTGATGATGACCCACAAAGGGGGTCGAAACGTTGGCAAACAATAAAATAGTTGAAACTATTTAGTTGTTTCATTTAATGACCGCCACCCGGACTAATTCCTTCCAGTTATATAGAAATATTTTGAATACATATTTTGTTAATGTTTCTGTTTTATTGTATTTTTGAGCGACAAAATACCAATTAAATAAAAAATGTTTGCTTTTCGTTGTGTAAATTGTAAACCTAATGAATAGAATTCATGTGAGATTAATATGATTCTTAAAATGGAAGACGGATAAATATAATTATTCAAATACATTTTAAAAGTTCATATCAGTTCATTTTTTTTTTAATCAGGACAGGAAAAAAAGATATCTTGCGTTCGATCAGAAAATCAGACTATATCGTTCATTAACTTTAAAGAAATAATGAATTTACTAACGAAAGGAAAAATTGATGCAATACTAGTTTTAATGAATAATGAAAGTACAAAAGAAGAAATAAGTAATTGTGTGGCCACATTTAATAGAATATGAATGTCTCAGAAAGTATAGAAAACAAAATATTCAAGAAAAAATAAGGAGAAGTTTAGATGAATTAAGTTTCTGGAACACATACGAGTAAATATTCTAACTATTCAAAATTCGAGACGATATTAGGAGAAAAAATAACACATACTGTTCGCGTAACATGTACGCTCAATTTAATTAAGTTGCCACAAGCGGCCATTCATGGTAATATTAAAACATAAGGTAAGAAGAGAAGCCAAATTATAGTAGAAGTAAGCACACTCCACACCAGTGCTTTATTCTGAGTACATTGGTATAAGGATGGCGTGGAGGAAGAAAAGGTTGCCCTAGGCTGGAAGACAAGAAGGGAGAATGAAGAGATGAACGGAGAAGACAAATATACAATGTAAATATGAAGCCCGCTTAAATATAAATAGTAATCTATAATTTTTTCCTTTGTTTCACAATATTTGATTCCATCAGTTTTTCACTCATTCAATTTAATACAGTTCACCAGTTCTAGCAGCAACTTGGTCTAGGCCTCATCATTCTTCATAATGATGGTTTGACCAAACACATACTAATTCCTACATAGCTGTACGTAGAGTTCTTATAAAATATAATAATATTTATGACGTAATATATATGATACAAAAAAAAGAAACATATCATGCAGAGATAAAATAGAAAAAACGCTATGTTAAAACATCTTGTAACATGTAATATTAGAAACATTTGGATCTGCTGCTCAACTACGCTGAGTTCTATGAGTACACAGCATACCGGATCAATCTTGAAGACAATTTCAAAGAAAAAAGATAGAGGGAGATACTGCCAAATAGAAATACTTAAGACATTAGTCATTTCGAAATTGCTCATGGAAATATATAAATCCAGTCTAGCCTCAATATATTTGGTGATGAAGTATTCCGAGTGAGTCGAGGATTATGGTCTCCGCTATGTTTTGCAACTGATTTCTTTCCAGTCCATACTTCCCCAAAATGATCTAGTGGCTACTGGCATGGTCCCCCTGCTTCCGAACCAAAGTCCCGTGACTGTAAATTCTCTTTCTCCAAACCCATCACGAAATGTTTCTTGAAGGTATGGAATACATTTCGTATTAATGTTTTCTTTCTCTTCTTGAATTTGTTTGCCTTTTAAAATTATATACAAAACAATAATTAAGTAATAATATAAATTTTTAGTATAAAAAATATCAAAGAATATTTTAAAAATTAATAACTTCAGTAAAACAATTTGAATAGTATAATTTTTTATTTATTTTTATAATATAACTCTTTATTTACATAGAATACATTGATGGAATACTCCTTTACATATTATCTAGAACTAATTTTTACATCAATATTTACATTGTAGGGGTGGGCATAATCGTATGACGATTATCAGATCATTCGATTATTTCAATCATTCGGATTAATCGATTATCGAATTAATCGGTCTGGAGAAACGAATGATCATTTAAAATCAATTTTTTAACGATATTGGCATAATCGAATGATTTTTTTTTTTTTTTTTTTTTCTCATCACATAAATTATATGCATATTTGCACCTAAGCTCAGCAAAAATAGAGGGGGGAATTGTGCCATATTGTCATTCAGAATACATATGAATCATTCGATCATTCGATTATTAAAATCATCGAAATGATAAACAACCTATCACCATTTTTCTCCAATCCAGGCATAATCAAGATAGAAAAATGTAATACCAGATAAATGCAAAGATATAGACAGTAGGTAGATCATGGCAACATTGCTCATCACATGCGAAGACATACGCTATAGGTATAAGTTACAGTTTCTTAAACTGAATAATTTGCAATGAAATAACTTCACTAACAAGCAGTAGTTTGTAAAATACTCAAGTATTTCGATTTTAATACAAAATTTTACAAATAATGACTAGTAAATGGGTTATCCTCTACAGAATTAAAATGCACAGATTATTAGTATTTAAACGCATCTGCCTTTGGACGCATTTAGTTAGGCTTTTAAATCACTAAATCTGGTCCTGTCCTGTCTTGAAAAGGTGTCTATTTTGAGGTGAACGGTGGCCGGCCCCCGCTGCGCGAGCTTGGAATAATTTCAGAGCTGAAGAGGAGAAACGGAGAATGAGTTATAAAAAAACAAAAGGGAAGAATAAGAAAAAAAAACACATGATGAAGAGAGAAATATAAAAACGACAGAGAGTGCACGTGCCGGGCAGTGGCGGGTGGTGGCCACATTTACCAAGAAGAGTTCAATTAACCCAACTGGAAAAACATCTCGACTAACTTATGTCATTAGGCGGCTAATTTACACTTACAGTAATTGATAAATATTTCTCTTCAACGGACAAAATAAAAAATAATGTAAAAAAGTAAAAGGGAGTAGCTAGTCAAGTTTTATTATAATTAAACCAGACAAATGTTTGGATAATCAATAATAATGATGAATGTAGAATGCGGAATACCTCATTCTTATAGGAGGCACATGATAATGTTTATAAAAATCTGGTGCGGGCAACACACGACTTTCACTTACCATGTACTATAATATCAATTTAAGAATTATTAAATAAATATAGAGTTGAACCAAGTTTAAAGAATTAGATTCAGTTTTGTAGGAAACATATGTTTTTTATTATCTGCAATAATCACTTATGATCATGACTTTTCTCGTCCGATTAGCCATAGTTGCATAAAAGTGACGTTAAACGAATAAACCAACCAATCATGACTTTTCATCTTCTGTATTTCGTTTAACAGCTCTGTACATAAAATAACACGTTTTCTAAAATTAAAAGCTTTCCAACGGTATATTATACATCTATATTACTATAGTTACGTTCGGAGCAAAACAAATTACCCAACAAAATATGTTTGCTATTTTCTCCATTAGTATGTTATCAAATTCGTACAACTCCTATTTTTAGCTGTTTTTTAGCAAATCTGAGAAGATCCTATGGTTCATTTTTTTTTTATATCTACAAAATTAAAGGTACTTTAGAGAAAGAAAATTTAAACCATTGGCATTTATGTCCTGTCAGACTATTTCAATCAGAATGAAACCTACATATTATAGCCCATTAATGTTTTCATCGCTATAACGAGTTTAATTACAGTCGTTGGAGACGTTTTTGATAAAATCGTAAAAAAAACAACTGCAAAATGCATGATATAAAGTGGCTCTTCTGGATGGCCGATTTTAATGAAAAAGTTGCTGTAACATTTCAGACGTAGACCCTCTCAAAATATGAAATTTCAGTTTTATATTACTTATCGTTTTAGCACTAGACTTACCACATACGGACACACAGACCTTTTTGTGGGACTTGGTTATTTGGACTTAGGGGACACTAAAACGTTTATTTCCGTAGATTCAGTAGGGAGCAATAAGCAATACAGGAAAAAAGAAAAAAATTGAAAACTTGCCTACGTATACGCTTGTAACTTCATTATAGCTTTTTTCAGTCAAATTCATAATTTTTTCAGTCAAATTCATAATTTTTTCTATCAAATTCATAATTTTTTCAGTCAATTTCATAATTTTTTCAGTCAAATTCATAATTTTTTCAGTCAAATTCATAATTTTTTTCAATCAAATTCATAATTTTTTCAGTCAATTTCATAATTTCTTGTACCCATTTTATACAGTTAATTTAATGAGGTTTTGCTATCAAGAACTTAACAATTTTATTAAATCTTGTTGTTGTTTATCCATTTAACGTCACTTTATGTTACTGTGCTTAATCCGACGGTGCAGCGGGAGTCCTAAGTTTTGCCTACCCAGGTTTAGTTAACATAGAGAGGGATCTTTTACGAGTTCCACTTATTAAATCTTTTAAGTCATCTGTGGTGCACACATATAGGACGATCTGCTGGTTTTAGACTTGCTAGCCACTACTCCACAGGTGACCCTAAATGCATTCAACAAGGTGTTTTAATCTACCGGGTTTGAACACATGACCTTGGACATATTAATCTTCAACTCCTTGCAGAATGCATCCAGGGTCACCTGTGGAGTAGTGGCTAGCATAACATCCTTCTATGCACTAGATCGCGAGTCCATACCTGGCAGATGGCCCTAGATTGCTTTTAGTATATTGACAGCTCTCTATGCTTACGGACGAAAGTTCAAAACCAGCAGATGGCCCTATATTTACTTTTAGGGAGTAAAAATTCTTTGATATTTCGTCCTTTAAAAGAGGCTGTTATGCTAGCCACTACTCCACAGGTGACCCTGAATGCATTCTGCAAGGAGTTGAAGATTAATATGTCCAAGGTCATGTGTTCAAACCCGGCAGATCAAAACACCTTGTTGAATGCATTCAGGGTCACCTGTGGAGTAGTGGCTAGCATAACAGCCTTCTATGCTTAAGGTCGCAAGTCTAAAACCAGCAGATCGTCCTATATGTGTGCACCACAGATGACTCTTAAAAGATTTAATAAGTGGAACTCGTAAAAGATCCCTCCCTATGTTAACTAAACCTGGGTAGGCAAAACTTAGGACTCCCGCTGCACCGTCGGATTAAGCACAGTAACATAAAGTGAAGTTAAATGGATAAACAACAACAAGATTTAATAAAAATGTTAAGGTCTTGATAGTAAAACCTCATTACATTAACTGTATAAAATGGGTACAAGAAATTATGAAATTGAGTGAAAAAATTATGAATTTGATTGAAAAAATTATGAATTTGACTGAAAAAATTTACTGAAAAATTATTTGACTGAAAAAATATGATGAAAATTATGAATTGACTGAAAAAATTATGAATTTAAAATTGATTTGTGAAAAAATTAGATGATGATTTGACTGAAAAAATTATGAATTTGACTGAAAAAAGCTATATTTTCGAAAATATAGAAAAAAAGAAAGAAAGAAAATTGAAATTTCATCCATAAATACGCCCATTACTCAGTTATTTTTGAAGATAAAGAAAAAATAAGTATAGAGTTATAGAATCTCTTAAGCACGATATAAAAAAAAAAAAAAAAAAAAAAAATTAAAAAAGAATGATTGAAATTGGTTCTGAACTAGCAGAATATAGCGTTTTGAATTTAGGAGCGGTGATATTCCATTTTCCTTTGAATTATTTATTGGTTTTCATATTAGTTGATTGCCTATAAACAATATACAGTTATACCCTAATAGATTTATTTGGAAATAATAAACCATTGTGTAATACTTTGCAGCGTTTTTTATTATAATGTAATCGAAGATCAAATTTTTTGACGATTCTTCGAAGCATATAATTTAAGAGCTTCTTTAGAAAAAAAAAACAACTCTCAGCTTATAAGATGCAGTAAAACTAAAAATTTAGAAACAATAAAAAATAGAAAACAAGATTTGAAGAAAATAAAAAATGTCTTAAGTCGAGCTTCAACGTCTGGCTGGCCTGCCTGTTTTTTTTTTCTTGTTTTTTTTTACTAATTTCAACCCTTTCTTCTTCATATCACGTGTGCCCCAACTCCAAGTGAAATATGTGACAAAAAATACGGACACGTGGTATGTATTCAGGCTTTACTGCAACTGCAACCTACATTTAAGAGAATATTTTTAGCGCTCACTGTTTATAATCAAAGCTTTGCATGGACACAGTAGGGAGCAGTGAAAAATAAAGTTAACAAGTTATATCTTGTTCCTTACAAACTAAAGACTAATAGTAAGCTAACAATTCTATGAATAACGCCTCCAAAATACATCGATACAAAGTGATAAATTAGATTTTAAGAGTGAAATTTCTTTAAAACTTTATTTTATCTTATACAACGCCGAATTTTAAGAATGAGAATAACCGAACAGTTTCACGGAAAATTGATGTTTCGAGGACAGTGCCGTTTCTCCACTGATTATTTTTTTGTGACCCCCTTTTCGTACAGAAAAAAGACTACCAATGCATGAAAAGAAAAATATTACTTTTAATTTAGTATTTATGGACATAGACTTTATTTTTAATTATTGGGCTTCATTGGACGAATGTAAAAAGGCTCCACTAGAATCCACTTTACCAAATCGAAGTCCCGAATTCTCGTTATTTATAAAAATTATTTGGCAAGGATCGCAAAGATTTCACCATTTAACATGAACCTAAAGGAAACAGATGTTGAAACCCTATAATTAACCATCTTTCGTTGGACCATGATCCAAATGTTGCCTGTATCTCTTGTAGCATTTCTTGCAGAAGGGAAGAAATCATGTTTCTTTAAAGAGCAGAGGAGCAAATATACGACCAAAAAATCAGTTATATATTCCATTTTTTCCATTATTTAAATTTAAAACAAATTTGTAGCATCACATAATTTTCTCTTAGTTAATTTCATATATTTTAATATAAAAAAATGCTTAATTTTCAACGAAAACATGATTAAAAAGATATGTAAAATAAAAGTTATGTAATTAAATTAAATAAGAAAACGATAGACATTATTATTTAAAATAATAATTTAAAGTTATGCGTTTTTTTCCATTATCTTCGGTACCTTTGTATATAGATAACTTTTTTTTTAATTATTTAGATGTTATTCATTTTTATTGTTACAGTAATTCTTCCCAAACAATTTTCTTATTTTATTCTTAACTTCATAAAAAATCGTTAATGCCGTGTTCGGGCAAATAGTCAAATAGATTATATAAATCAGTAAACCGATTTTAGTGTAAGGGGAGGAGGAAAGTGCTGTAAAATACCAGACATAATCCAACAAACTGTTTTTGTGGGAAATTTGTATTTTAGAGGGAGAACTTTTATTTTGGAGGAGAGAAGAAAGGATTAACTTACTTACTGATTTACATAAAATAAAATCTGCTAATTTATTACTAAAGCAACTCATGAGTATCTGTGCAAGAAGGTTTATTTAGTATCTGTTGTAGAATTTTTATTTAGACCACATCTATTTAATATTTTCATTGTGGTAATTTGGGTATAGAGAACTTAATTATCTTGAAAACCCTATTTCAACGATCCTTGGCCCAAAGGGTTTTGGCTATCTCATTTGTAATTTTCCTAAAAACAAATACAATATAAAAATAAAATAAAAATTATGACAGTAATTTTAATTGTATTTAAAAAAGTACAGGGAAGGGAAAACAATGGTCCTGGGATCTCCTGGCTGATTGTAACTCAGTGAGTGTTTTTTACTCTGGGGTAAGTGAGAATGAAAGAGCAAAAGTGTTTGATTTTGTAGGTCGAGTTATGGGTCACAAAAGCAGAAGCTGTAGAGGTATCTGATTTAGAACCGTCAGTGTAAATAAAAAAGGGTTCAGGAATGGTTTTAATATGTGTTAGTCTGTTATTGTATTCGGAAAGAGAAGCATTTCTTTTGGAGAGGTAGGAAAGTTGGAATATTTTAGGTGGTTTGTGAGTCCATGGTAGGGTTTGATCATGGGAGTTTATTTTATACAGTGGAAGGTCTCTAAATAATGAGGAAGTTAAGGAAATTCTCTCTGCCAGCAGAAGGGACAGATTGCCTTTATTTTGAAAGGCTCTGGTAAATTTAGGTTTAAAAATACATATGTGTGTGGATGATCTGTCTGAGGGTACAAGTCGAAAATATAATTTATAGCAAGTTTTTCTCTTCTAGAGATGAGAGGAGGAAACCCGGCTTCTGAGCACAAAATAAGGTTGGGGCTGGTAGCAAATGGTAATAGTGCATCCCCAAAGGACAATTCAGGTAGTGATGGTGACTCTTTCGGCTGACGAGCAGACATTTAGATTTTCTGATGAGAATTGGAGTCCTATGGAGATTGACCAGTTGTTGAGCCGATTGAGAGTTTCCTGCAGTTTATTTTGGAAGTCTCTAATGTCATGGAATCTGTAGATGATCGCCATGTCATCAGCGAATAGTAACGGTTTCATCCCTCTTGGAAGTTTGAGACCCAAGTCTTGATGAGAAAAGGGTTGGATTAAGGACGCAGCCACGAGAGACACCGCTGTTTTGAGAATTATTTTCAGAAAGTTCACAGCCTACTCTAACTCTGAAATGGCGATTAGTCAGAAACTGCTTTACGAAAGCAAGTATTTGGCTCCTTATTCCAATTGAGGATAGTTTATGAAGAATAACTGTATGGTCAATACAATCGAAAGCTTTTATCAAAGCAATGAATACTGCTCCTAGTAGTGGGTTATTGATAAAGGAATATTTACACTTTGTCTTCTAGTACAACCAAGTGATCTATCGTGAAGTGACCTTTGCGAAATCCAGGTTGATAAGGTTGAAGAAGTTTATCTCTTTCCATCATCCACATCAATCTTTAGTTCACTATCCATTCTATGGTTTTGCAAGGCAGCAAGTAAGGAAATCGGGTGGTAGCTGGATGGTAACCTCTTATCAGGAAAGGGAACCACAAGGGAGTTACCCCAGCCATTTAGAAAGCCTCCTATGGATCAGAAATTATTGAAATAATCAAGGAGCCATTGAGGAGTATCGTTGGATAAATTTTTAATCATTTCATAGTGAATACTGTCAGTATTATAGTTTCTATTTTGATTATAGAATAGAAAATAGAATAGAATAGAAAAATAATTTTTATTCTGGGACTGGGTCCCTTAAGAACAACATGATATGTACAATTAATATATACAATGTGTCTGGCCACAAGACCAAAGGACCATAATTAATTTTTATTTACAAAGCTTTAAGAAGAAAAGTAGGATACAATAAAACAAAAGAGTAAAATAAATGACTAACTTCTGATATGTTGAACAAAACTTAACATTGAAACTGATTCATAATAATTGATCGATACAGAATCATGAACAATAAATAATAAATTTTCTTTTTGAATAGATATTTGATTTGAAAACTCAGGCTTGTGGAGGTCTGTTTGAGATGACAATAGGTACTCGAACAGCTGGGACTTGAATGATGGTAGGGAAGAAGCATGGCGGATTTGAGTAGGTAGGGAATTCCAGAGAGTAGTAGAGCGGACAAGAAAGGAATGTTCAAAACTTGTTGTTCTGTGGGCAGGAATATAAAGGTCAGAATGGCGCGATCTTGTTTGGAGCGAGCTGACGGACGATTTAAATTGCAGAAGTTTGAGGATATAGGGAGGTAGCTGGGAATTGATAGTTTGGTAAAGGAATGATCCCAGGAAGTATTGTCTGCGGTTTGAGGGAAGGAGCCATTTTAACTCACTGTATAAATGGGTCACATGAGACCTCTTCGGTGTGCCAAGGACAAATCTTAAAAATGTATTCATAATTCGCTTTAGCCTGTCCTCGAGCATAGTCGAGAGGCCACCATATACCCCGCAGCAGTAGTCAAAGTGGGGGAAAATAAGTGAGGATACAAGGAGCTTACGGGTGGATAGTGGAAGAAAATGGCGGGAGCGATAGAAAAATTTGAGGGTACTTATTGTTCTTCGGGAGATTTGGGCAATATGGGGTTTCCAGGAAAGGGTTTGGTCAACGGTAATACCGAGGTTTTTGACAGAAGAAGTGAAGGTGATTGGCTGATCATTTAGCGTTAGACTCGGAAATGTAGTATGGGATCTGAGGAGGGAATTGGAACCTATAAGAATCGCCTGAGTTTTCATAGCATTTAGCCTAAGTTTATTCAGGGTTGCCCAGGCACAGATTCTATCCAGGTCTGCCTGAATATTGGCAAATGCTACATGAAACTGGGAGGGAGAGAAGGATAAGTAGATCTGGAAATCATCAGCGTATAGGTGATGGGAGCAGTGATGGATGGAATTGGGAAGATCATTGATATAGGAATTAAAAAGGATCGGAGATATGCTGGAACCCTGGGCCACACCTGCCGAAAGGGCAAGGAAGGAAGATAGAGGATGGTTAGGGATGGTGACGGCTTGAGTCCTATTAGAGAGAAATGATTTAAACCAATGAATAGAGCTATTGGAAAAGGATAAAGACCGTAGTTTGGAAAAGAGGATAGAGTGGTCAAGAGAGTCAAAAGCTTTTGAGAAGTCCAGGAGTATTAGTATTGTCAGTTTCTTTTCCTCAATGGCGGTATGTATGTCGCTAGTGATTTTGAGTAGAGCGGATTGGGTGGAAAAGCCGGGTCGAAAACCAGATTGAAGAGGATCAAGAAGTTTGGATTTTTCGAGGAAGTTAGTCAATTGTGACTGGACTATTCTTTCTAAAGGTTTGGAAAGGTTAGATAAAATGGAAATTGGGCGATAGTCTTTAGGGGATGTAGGATTTGAGGTTTTGTTTATAGGAGTATATAAATATATATTGTAGAGAAAAAAATTGGCAAATTTATTTGATACTACAATAAAGAGATTTTCGGTTAATCTTCCATTAATTAACAGGAGGAAGTTGGGAGAGAAGACGTTTTTGGTTAGTTTGTGGACTTTGTTCCAGACAGTTGCGGAAGTTTTTGTGGAATTTATTGAGCTAACAAATTGTTTCAAAGATTCTTTTTTATAATGGCTAAAGGTTGTTCTGCATATGGCTCGATATTTTTTATACTCAATAAGATTTTCTAATGGTATACATTCTTTTTTTTTGTAACCTCTTCAGTGATTTTTAATAGTTAATTTACATTCTTTATCGAATGGTGGAACTGGATCATGTGGGCAAAATCGTGCAGGCATGTCTGTAGAATGAACCATACTCATAGGAGGAGAAGGAAGACTAGGAGTATGTGTGCAAACTACATGACAAAACTGGATAAGCAGCTGAGTAAGATAAAAGTCCTAACTGGGGAACTGATAGAATGTAAAACAGTAGTTAAATTGTTTTACATGTTTTTTAACTCTCTCATTGTGGCAACCATGCTATTAAAAACTAAAATATCTAGCTCTAATTCAAAAGATAAGTTAATTCTCCACATAGCTATATATGATAAAATAATGCCAAACTGACAAGATATTTGTAATGAACAGCAACCTTATAAATATTATGTACATATAATTTTTCAGAAATAATAAACCATTGTAAAACTGATTTGCAACTTTTTTTTTTGATAAAACTAACAATGTTCACAAGCAGGTAAAAGAATTATGTATAACCTCTACTAGCTTACATGGATACAGACTTTTTTTTTTCATTTTTCTGCTTAGTGTTTAGAATTTTATAGCACAAAAATCTAATCTCTAAAAGAAAGAAGTAGGCACAATATCCAAAATATATTTTTTTTTTGATAAAAACCAAGTCAATTCGTATGGTTTGAAACAATTCCATGATTTATGTGTTATTCAAAAAGGGAAAAGAAAAAAAATAAAGTAAAAGAAAGTATAAAATAGTTTAATTAATAAGAAGTACAGTTTAAAAACATTATTTAACTATTCAAGGCAGCAAGAATCAGACATTGATCTAAGTATTATATAGGAAAAATAGCTGCTTATATCGTCTAAAATAATATACAATGTATTAATACAATGACATGACAGACTTATGTTCTTGTGTAATATTACAAAAGTGTAAATTAAAATACTTTCAATTAAAACTTAAAGTATAAAACTAAAATGTTAGAAGTTAATGAATAATATGCTTTAAATTTGTACAGGAACACTTCTTGTCTGACTTAATTATACCAAGACCTGGAACAAAAAGTTAATAATGTTAATGAATCATATTGACAAAAATCTTAATGTCACAATTACTTTAATACATAATAAATACTGACATTGCTTAGAGAATATGTTTATACTCTAATTTTAGAACAGTAAGCTAGTATCAGTACTAACAATAAGAAAATTGTTATTTCGAATAAACAAAATTAAAGATACTTTACTAGAAGAAAATTAGTAATTTGGACATTTAAGCCATGTGAGACTACTTCAATGAGGATAATCTGATTATCTATCTGATATGAAATGCTACTTAATTATACATTAATGTAAAAATTTATATCAAATACACTTTTGAAAAATGATAATAACCAGGAAGGTCAATGACAAAAAGTGACACTTCTAGTAATGGTGAAAAAAGTTGTACAACGATATTTGTAAACATTGATAAGTATGATAAAATATTACTACATAATAGATACCAATGCTATGCAAACAAAAATGTCTAACTTGATCAAATCGAAACTAAATATTCCTCAAATATAATTAACTACTTACTATCATGCTCTCACGCAGGTTGGTTGAGGAGCCATTCCTTCATGTAATTCACAAGAACATTGCAATTTATGATTTCTTTCTAAAATGGAAGAAACTATTTTTTCAGCAGCAATCTCAATCAGTTCAGCCTTCTTTGGGGATCCTCTTACTCCATCACCATTTATAGCATTTCCATTAGTCTAAAAAATTGTTTTCATTGAGATTTTCATAAAATTGAAATTAATTGAGCAGTTACACAAACACACACAAAATAATAAGAAAATAACACTAAAATTTTATCAAAATGTGAGATATAATATTATCTGACAGTATCTTTTTTTTTTTTTTTCTTCATATTTTTTAAGTCCCTCATAGAACAAGCAGCATAAATGATAATTTAAAGGTGAGGCATTGATATGTTTCACCAATATGTTAAATATCAAAAGTCTTTTGACATTTTATCCAAGGATTGTCAAATATTCTGCTCCGTTAATGGCAAGTCTTAAAAATAAAAAAGTATGTAAAACTAATTTATCTTTGTCAACTGTAATGCCTGTATATCAGGAATTTTAATCCATACATCTTTCTCTCTACTACTCCCATTCTACAAAAGCATTTGAGAAGTTCTCTTCCAAAAATACAATATCAGCAACCTATAATAACCTACTACCTACTACTAATGCTTAGGGCCTTTTATCTATTTTTTATTTTCTTATTTTGACAATTCCACTTATATATTATGCTACAAAGAAGAGTGGGAATAGTATATTTATTCCTTCCTTCAATGAGAATGGTTATGATTTACCATTTCCCTTATGTGGAAAGTTGAAACAGAAAAGCATAATTAAAAAACAAACAAAAAAATGGATTAATCTATAGGTCATTTAATGGTACTTTGTATCACTAGTACACACATTATCTTAAATTTTTAGAATACTTAAACATAGTCATCAGTCAGAATCTCTAACAATGATGAAGTTCCATTCTATAGGTCCAATAACTATAGTATATTAAAATTAACAGGTGGCCCTCTCTATATATCAAGGAACTTTCCAGTTTGCAATTGACCATGGAAAATACAAAACTGATAGGTAGACACAAAAATGAAGATACCACATTCCAGATAATTATTATCAGGGAGGCCATGATTGAATGTGCTACATTGAGAATGGTAATTAAAAAGTAAATGTTAAATAAAAAAGAAAATGTAAATGTTGTTACCTGATAAACAAGAGACACACAAATATCCTCATATGAATAATGGGGGTCAGAAACCTTCTCGCCTCCAAGAAGGACACTTTCTTTCTTATTCAAAACTGTAAAAAAAAATTATGAATATACATTTAATGGAGAGTTTTCTTATGGAAATTTAAAAAAATCCAAAATAATGAGATAAATAGTATTAATAAATATTGTATAAAATCTATATCTCCAATGTCAATTGAGAATTATATTGGATTCAAAATTTCATAATTTAACAAGCAACATTAAGATAATTTCATTTTCATATCCAGAAATAAATTATTACCTGCAACTTCACCACCTCCAAGTTTCACCCCGTTTAATGGTGCTATAACACTAAAAGAAATATCTCTTGTTTCAACCCGTATTGCATTCAGTGCCAAAATAGTAGATGATACCTTAAACATAAATATATTTATATAGCAAACTTAATTTTGAGTCCAGTAAAAACAATTTATAATGATGTCAAATTTTGTTTCAATGAATATGAAGAATAAATGCTTTTCTATACACTTACCAAAGTTGGTTTAGTACAAGGTAGTCCATTAACACCCAAAACTGCTTTCAGTGCATTAGGGCGGAATAAATTTTGTCGGCGGTATCTACATACATCTTACTTCTTGTAGACAAGTCTGAAACATCATAGATATAACTAAAACCTAAATTTAACAAATATAATTTATTAAACTATATAATAGAAAATTCAAACAAATGTTGTTCACTGGCTGTAGGTTAAAAATGATATATACAAAATCGTCATATCCTACCATTTTCTAACAAGAGACGTTCTATGAACAATTGGATTTTACCAGCATCTGTTGCATTGTTAACTGGTAATCTGTCCACAAACTCAACTTTGGTGGAAGCTGGATCATAAACAATTTGACCTTCTTTGTTTGAATAATAATTAGGATGTTTATTCTTAGGGATATTCGTACCAATTAAAGTCAGATGAACATCGCTGTAAGATAAGAAAATTGCATATTTATAGTTACAGATCGCATTATTGACAATTTATTTTCTTATTTTTAACAATATATAAATACTACTTAAAGTTTTATGATATAGAAAATGATTAAAAGGTAATCAAATACCTGCTGAGATTATCTTTAATCCTATTGATATAAAAGTATTATATTTTACAGACTACATATTTATCATAAAATTATTCTTTATTGAAATTATTAAAATATTCAATAGAGGAACATCTTTATCAATAGTAAAATCTGAAACAATCTTGACCAAATTAAAACAATAATTAAAACCAATGCAAGCAATCTGATTCATCAGCTTCACATTATGTTCATCATATTTGTTTTCTGAGACTACTCAATTTTCTAGTTGAAAGGGTACCTTTATAATTTAGTTCAAAGGAAAATGGAGGGAACAATATCTATATTTTTTTTCAGAGATTTTATATGATTTTTTTTAGTTTTGAAAATTTGTTGTTAAAAACAATTAGGGTGGTAAAATATTAGAAAACATGGTCATACACAGAATTGAGGCATTATCGGTATTAAATTATTGGTACAAATAAAAATAAAATTAAGTGTATGTATGTATGTAAACAATTTTGACTAGTTGCAGAATTTACTTCAAACATGTACTTAATTATCAATTTGGTAGATATAGGCAATTTTTAGAAAAAATAACCTATATTTTTAACCCACTTGAGCCTATTTCTAATAGACAATTTTTAATTAATGATGAAAATTGTAATGAAAAACCTTCTATATCAGAATTTCTGAATTAAAAAAAAGGAGGAAAAAAACTATACTTGTCAAAAGTTTATAATAAAATAATTTACCTTATTCCTTTCTTTTCCAATTTGCTTTTAACTGAAGTGATAATAGGAACTGCAAGTTCTCGGTAATTCTGTTCATTTTCTTTTATTAAGTCAACTACAAACACAATATCAGCAGCTTTTTCAGGTTGGACACTTACACTTTGATCAGCACGTACTTTCTTTCCATTTATTTCACAAGCAGCTGAAAAACATATATATTTTTATTATTTATAAATAGATATAATGATAACATAAAATAATATCCCTAATAAATTCTTATAAACATGTATATGCACAATGTCTTAGACATTTCTTCATCACTATTCCTTTATCACATAAGAATTGAATTTTCCATAAAAAAACAGTCAATAACATAATACATATTTCTATTGATGTACAACAAGCCATAATCATTAATTTTATTTTTTCCTCTATCTCTCCTAAATTACAATATTGATTGGGTTACATAAATATATATTTCATAACATGAAAAACAGAACCAATATATGTAAATAAAATCATAAGATCAATTGCCAGAAAACATTAATTTCCAGCCACTAAGCCGGTTTAAGATTTAAATTACATCAGGTTATTCTTAATTCTTTTTTATTGTTTTAACTCATACATTTTTTCATTAACTTCCTTGTTCTATCTTTAATATAAATCTGTTTTTCAATTCTATTTAAAAATCAAAATGTTAGTTATTTCAATATCATTGATATATTTGATCTTGTTTTTTAAGTTAAATATTTATTTAGATCTGATAGTTTTATCCAAAATCCTCAAAATGTTGCTACTGTTTTATTTATTCACATAATTTTAACAGGGTCTTGGAATTGATAGTTGTGTCGGGAGTTTCATTGCTTAAAATAATCTCAGTCGAATGAAACGTGAAAACTTTACATCATCTTAAAATAGATATTTATTTCAAAAGATAAATTAATTATTGCCACAGCTGTGTCACATTAGTATTAGGGAAGACATAGCTAACATATTTTGTGTTACACTCGAAACCAAAGCGATTATAAAAGTGATGTGAATAGAAACTTCATAACTAATAACTATTCATTACTATAACTACCTAACTATTTTTCTGATAAATAACTATTAGGGAATAATAAACCTTCGGGTAATAATTTGCATTATTTTTCCATTCAAGTCTGAAACCAGGCTTTGAATTTCATCCTATTAAAGTCACTAAATGTGATAAAAAAACAAAACAAATATTATCAAGTTCTCATTCTGAGTATTGATTAAAATTTTAAATTTCAATATTTCCATCAAAATTTATTTTTAATGTTGAAAACGAGCCGGTACCCACTTAATAGTAGTTGGATGAGCTCCAGGATGATCTCCCAAGAACTGTGTCATACATAACATAAAATAAACTAACATCAAATAAACTAATAATCTGACTCAGCCTGACTCAAACCTAGACCTAGGAGTAATAAACTGCATAACATATCACATTTTCTTGATTTGTAGAATAATATTACTGTTTTATTTACTTTATGAGCCCCTTAATAAGGTTCATATATTAAGAAATACTTTTACTTTCCTCTTATCTTTTTTAATTATATATTTATGAAGCATTATTTATAAATATGTTCATTACAAATTACATACCACATTGGTCAGGAACTCGACCCGGCCAAAATCCTTTACGCCTGCAAGCAAAGATGTACACCCTGCTCACAGTACAAGCTGCTTCTAGTTTATCACTAGCACGAGATACCAGATCATCGCAGGCATCCCAGTATGGAGTAGGATCAACAAATGGCCTGCATACCCTGTAGAAAAAATAAATATGTATAGTTAACATGTAAAATTTGTATGAGTAAAATTCTGTAGAAGATTTAAAAGAAAGAAATTAAAACAATTGTCTAAATCAATTATAACTTACAATGTGTATGGATCATTTGCAAAGATGTTGGCACACAAAGGATCCCTGCTGTGCTTGTGTGGTCCTGCTGGGATTGCTGCACAGGAGCCATCCAATTTCAAAGAATTTGCTAGTTCACTACTATGTTCAACAATCTGAAAATATCAATTAGGTTGATATCAAGATACAAATTTTATCAATACTAGTCATAAAATACTTCAATGGTGTGATGTTAAAGTAATTAATACTAAAAATTAAAATCTAAACAGATAGAAAAATATTAATACTATTGACAAAATTATCACTATCCATATTTAAAAAAATTGTCAATAATATTTAAGAAATGTATAATTTTTAATATTTATTTAATACCTTTCCATCTGGTGTTGTTCTTTCATCAAATGTTTCTCCATTAAGATTTCCTAAAAGACCACTCAATTTTCCAGCATATATTTCATTTACATCAACGATACATGCTCTCAGATTATGAGCGCAAAGAACATGAATAGTATCCTGCAAAACGAATCCTAATTCCTGAGGACGCTTCCAAGCCCACATTTTTCCTACATGAATTGGGTATGTAGTAGGTTGACCGTTAACTAGTGGCTAAAACATATTAAAATAATATTATTATGTTATAATGACATGATTATGTTATTATCAATTATAAGTTAAAATAAATGAATTTACAATTCCAGTTGGCCTGATTTCAATTGAATTCTTCCCAGAAGTCAAAGTAATAGATTGAAGCCCTCCATTTTGCATCTTTCCTACTAGAGAGAACTTCTTGCCCTTATCTTCTGTGAGCGGGTAACTGCAAGTTCCTTGAATATTCATGTGAAGTCCATCAAGCGTAATGACTTCAGTTCCTCCAATAATAGCACCAAATCCTACAATTAAAGAGAATCGTAAATAAACACAGTTCTAGTATTAGCACATACATGCAAAAGTAATTGAGTAGAAAAACTTGATGATTTAAAATTTCAATCAGCAAAATAAAAGCAAAAACTCTTTTTAAAAGTAATGGAACAAACAAATTGATTTTTTTTTTTTTTTAAAGAGATAAAGATAGTTTGTTTTCTTTCAAATATTTTATTATCAATATAATTTCAGACAAACAATGTAATGTATTTCCAAAGTTAAATGAAATGAAATATTTTAAACTGGAGGACAAGATTTTTAAATGAATGCTATATATTGTTATGATGCTGGTATTAGGGTGGAATGAGATAAAATGTTATTAATATGAAAAATGAATTATTATATTCATTACTTACAATTGATGGTTTCTGAGCTGCATGAGATGCAAAACTGTTCACTGAAATGAAAATGAATGAATGATAATGATATGTTATTGTGTTAAATGAGATGACTAAACTTACTGATGATTCCAAGTCTTGTTTGCAATGATATGAGCAAAGATGCCAGCAGAGCAAATGTTTCAGATGCTGTTGAAAACCATAGAACTGAAAATACCACTATGTTGAATTATGAGAAAACTAGATGAGAGCACCAATGTGAGAGGACAAACAGATGAAGACACTGTACATATGGTGAGAAGGTGATGATTTCGTGTAGGTTAAAGCGAGTGTCTAATCACGAAAAAAACAACATGTTTATTTAATTTTTTTTAACGGATTCAGGATCACCGCTGAGGGATGAATGATGCTTTATGATGAAATGTAAGAAGAAATTAGCGTGCACTATACAGTGATATCGATATAAACAATTCATAATGTGTATGTTATTTGATTCAATGGATTTCGATTTCAACATTTACAAAATAAAAATTATGCAAAGTGAATATTAAAATGTTTAATACAATAGATCTTGTATCTAAAATACTTTAAAATTAATTTAGCATTTACAATATATGTATATTTTTTCTGGACCAAATAATTTAATTTAAGACAAAACCTTATGAATATATATCTCTTTAAATCTTTGAGACAATTACCAAATGGTGGACGATAGTCGACTTGGTCAATTAAAAGATTTACTCCAGCAAGGACCTCGCTTATGCCAGGTAGTGGTTGTGGTTTTGTCAAATCACTTATAAAACGTGATATTAATCCTTCAGTAGACAGTTGACTACTAAAATTGGAAAAATATATAAATAAATAAACAAAGTAAAAGAAAATATAAAATAGTTTTATTAACAAGACATACAGTATGAAAACATTATTTATAAGTTTAAAACAGCAAGAATCGGGGATGAATTAAGATATTACAAAGGATAAATTATTAAAAATATCTGCTTACATCGTCTAAAATAATATACAATGTATAAATACTATAACATGGTAGGAGACTCTTTTGAATATTACAAAAGTGTGAATTAAAATACTTTTAAATAATATCTTAAATTATAAAACCACTAAGGTAGGAGTTAATGTATAATATCATTTTAATATGTACAGGATCACTTCTTGTCTGACTTAATAATAATGAGGCCTGGAAAAAAAATTAATAATGTTTATGAAACATAATGTAGATTAAATCTCAATTTAATAGTTAATTTTATGGATGACAAATACTGATATTAATTAGATATGATGATTGTAGGGCTACAAAAAAATTAAAGCCACTCAGGTAAATAGTTCTTAGAATGATTCAGGACATTATTTCAAATGTTATAAAACTATTATCACAAAGTTTATAACAGAATATAAATGACCGGCTCCTTAACTGAAGTAAACAAAAACTGCATAATTGATACTAATATTATGCTAAAGCTATTGTCTATTTTGATGTATGCAAGGCTAAAAATCCCATAAATAAATTAAATACTTACTAATCTGTTCGCACACAAGTTGGCTGAGGAGCTAATCCTTTGTATATTTCGCAAGAACATTCTAATAAATTATTTCTTTCTAAAATAGAAGAAACAATTTTATCAGCTGCAATCTCAATCAGTTCAGCCTTCTTTGGAGATTCTCTTAATCCATCAGCATTTATGGCATTTCCATTTGTCTAAAATAAAATAAAAGTTCAATTCCTTTGTATGTAAATGGGCAGAACAAAGAAATAAAATCTACTGTAACTTTTCTAATACAAAAAAATTTTGAGAAAGAAACACACAATTTTTATTTTTTAAAAATCTAGTGTTTTCAATTTCAAAGGCATTTAATGGATAAACTTCCAGTAAAAATGTCAGTTTTTGTATAAAAGACTGATGAAAACAAATAAATTTTCAACATAGCCTGTAAAATAATACTGCAATGGGCGCTACCATCAAAAATCTTCTATTTGATGACAAAGTAATAAGATAATCATATGCCCACTGTGCTATGCATTAACACATAGTTAATATCAGGTCATCTCTCTTCTAGAAATTTCACAGTAGTATGCAAGATACTAGTACACTATAAACCTGATAGGTGGATACAATAAATAAAGAAAGCATATAACTGTTTTCAGGGTTATGAAAAACCTAAGATTGAATCGTACAGCAAGTGCATAGAAATTAAAAATATTAAAATTTAAATGTCATTACCTCATAAACAAGAGACACACACATATCATGGTATGAATAATGAGGGTTAGCAACCTTCTCGCCTCCAAGAAGGATACTTTCTTTTTCATTCAAAACTGAAAAAAATAAACATTAGGAATAAATATTTGATGTGGAGTTTTCTGATGGAAACAAACATAATCCTAATAATGAGATAAATAATAACAATCCAAATGAAGTAAGCATAATAAAATAAATCTTTATCTACGATGGATATTGAGTGACAAAATGGATTCAAAAATTCATATTTAAACTAAAAACATTAAGATAAGTTTATTTCAATAATCAAAAATTAATGATTACCTGCCACTTCGCCACCTCCTACTTTCAACCCCTTCAATGGTGTTATAATACTGAAAGAAATATCTCTTGATTCGGTTCGCATTGCATTCCATGCCAAAACGGTAGCTGATGCCTTAAACATAAATAGAACCATATATAAAAATTGATTTTGACTTTTTATCAATAATTCTGTACTAATAATTACTATTGATGTTGAATTGATTCTATTAAATATCAGAAATGTATGCTCATTAGCTGCATAAGAAACATTAGATAATATTTGAGAAATAAAACACAGATAAGTATAAAATTATTTTGATGAGGTAATATTCATTTCATAAGGTACTTATTAGGACTATGGAGAGAAAAACAACACTCTGCATGAAATATAAGAAAAAATATAAAAATAAAATAAGTTAACAGTTTGAAAGTAGAAAAATATTGATATACCGAGGATGTATATAATAGTCAAAAATATAAATGATTCATAAGGGATGCTATGAAGAAGACATTTACCAGAGTTGGTCCAGTACAAGGTATACCATGAACACCAAGAACTGCCTTTAGTGCATTAGGTCGGAATAGATATTCTCTGCGGATATCTTTATACATTGAACTTCTTGCAGCCAAATCTGAAACATCATAAATATGATTGATTACAAGAGCTAACAAATAAAATGTAAGATGAGTTAACAAATTTCAAACTAATTCTGTTCATTAGTGTTAGGTTGCAAAAAAAAAACAAAAAAACTATACATGTTTTTGTTAAAATCATAATATTCTACCTGATTCTAATAAGAGACGTTCCAATAACAACTGTATTTGTCCTCCAACTGTTTCATTCGTGACTGGTATTCTTTCGACAAACTCAACTTTGGTGGTAGCTGGATCATAGACAATTTTACCTTCATTGTTTGAATAATAATTTTTATGTGTATTCTTAGGTATATTTGCACCAATTAAAATAAGATGAACATCACTGTAACACAACAAAATAACATATTTAGTAATAGTTTGCTGCAACGAGAGGAGAGCCATGACCAAACACATCAATTTGTGAATGAATTAATTCATTACCAAACTTTACGAAAGTTCATAATTTTATTTCTTTCCTGAACATTTTTTTTTTTTAATTAAATTTTATATATTGATGGATGGTTGACTTTTTGATAATTAAGAAAGAATTAATAAGCCCAGGGGGTGATCAGGAAATAAAATAATGTTAAGTATTTATTCTTGGCATGTTTAAACCCATGTTGTAGGTATTTACACAATCACCTCAAATCACAGCAGGTTGCTTTCATTGTTCTTTTAAATTCTTTTTAATTTTGAATATTTTTTGACAAACAAAATTAACATAGTAGCTTACGAGAAGCTATGACAGTTTCCACAACTGATCTCATGGTAGTTTTTTTGAGTGGTGAGAAATATATCATTGATGATGTACAATCAATATAAATATAACATCTATAGTGAAGTTTCTGAACTCCAAAAACAGGGAACAAATTATACTTGTCAAAATTGTATGCTAAAATAATTTACCTTATTCCTTTCTTTTCCAATTTGCTTTTAACTGAAGTGATAATAGGAACTGCAAGTTCTTTGTAATTCTGTTCATTTTCTTTTATTAAGTCAACTACAAATACAATATCAGCAGCTTTTTCAGGTTTGACATTTACAGTATCATCAACACCTAGTTTCTTTCCATTGATTTCACAAACAGCTGAAAAATAAATGTATTTATTATTATCATTCAAAATACAAACATTACGACAAAATACAAATAAACAATATAAATAAGAACTCCTCAACAAAATCAGTGAACTACTTAATTTTTCATAGTATGCAACAACTTAGAAGGATGAGTGAGAAAGAATAAAAGTAACTAAAAGTTTCAATATGAGAATGAATCGCAAACATGGAATTCATTGAAAACATATTTACGGAGTCAGAGTCCTGTAACTCAATTTTTTTTAATAAATGTTGTATGGAGCAACTGGTCCTCCGGAATACTCAAGCATCCTCATCCCTTCTAATAAATTTAAGCCAAATTAAAATGCCACTAAATGGTTTTGAAAAATAAATGAAGTATTACTTTACCAGGAAAGGAATAACATTAAGACACATTCGCAAGTGTACCAAGTGTAATTATAACATCAAAAGATTTTTAAAAGATTGGCACTTTTCTTTTCTCCATTAATAATACAAGTGCTGGATATACCAATGCTATTTCACACTACTGAAGATTTTAACAAACAATGTGTACTCTACAAAGTGATGGACTCAGCTTTCTTAGAAGTTTAAATTTTATATAATCATTTGTAGGTTATAACTTCTTTCCTTACTATCCCTGAGTTTCTACAATTCTAACTATTCTATGTACTGTGTAAATATCAATGTTTCCATGAATTATTTATAGAAAAGTCAATTTATTTTTGCCCTTTTTTTAAGTTAATTATAAAAACTGATTCGTAAAGACATTAATTATAATTACATACCACACTGATCAGGAATTCGAGCCAGCAAAAATCCTTTACGATAGCAAGCATAAGTATATGCTTTGCTCACAGAACATGCTATTGCTTCCTTATTGCTTGAACGAGAGGCTAGGTCATCACAGGCATCACGGAATGGAGCTGGGTTAACAAATGGCCTGCAGAGTCTGTTTAAAAATAAATTAGGATGTAAATAATAAAGTAAAGAAGCATAAAATTGAATGTTCTGTAGAAATTAACACTGAATGTATTTAAATAAATAGATTAAAACTCTTATTATTAACTTACAATGTGAACGGATCATCTGCAAAAATATCAGTACACTCAGGAACCCTACTGTGCTTGTGTGGTCCTGATGGAATTGCTGCACAGGAACCATCCACTTTCCAAGAATTAGCTAGGTCACTACTATGTTCAACAATCTGAAAATATAAATTATTTGGATTCATATCAAATTTCTAATGATATTAAAACTACATTATATATATATATATATATATATATATATATATATTATATATATATATATTTCATATCAAATTTCTGATGATATTAAAACTGCACGTGTATATATATACAACTTAAAAAAATTAGGTGCGGGCAACACATGACTTTCACTTACCTCGATTGTCAAAATCAATTTAAAAACTATTAAATATACTTCAATTTGAAAAATATTTTAAGTTGATTTTAATAAAACGTGTATTCATTTTCATTGAAAGCATATGATTTAGATTTAATAATATAACTATATTAAATGGTTAATCGGTAATAATTTTATTCCCTATTCGTCACTTTATATTAGCTTTTACAACTTTGTGAATCAGATAATATATTTTATAAAATCTTTCTCTTTCCAACGGTATATTATACGTCTATATGACTGTTCTTATTATCAAAAAACAAAAAATTTCATAAAAAATAATTTTACTTTTTTATCCTTTAGTTGGTCATCGAATTCCTCTAACTTGTATATTTAGTCATCCTTTATCAATTTCATTAAGATGAAATGGTTATTCTTTTAGAATGTACAAATTTAAAGGTACTTTAGAGTAAGAAGATTTAAAATATCAGAATTTAAGCCCTGTCAGACTATTTCAATCAGAATGAAACCTTCATGATATTAAAGCCTGCACAATTTCACATCGACATAGCAAGTTTAATCAAAATTGTTTGAGCCGTTTTTGAGAAAATCATAAAAAGGTGCAAAGTGCATAGTATAAAGTGGGTCTTCTACTAAGCTGATTTTGATGAAAAAGTTGCTATAACATTTCAGGCATATAGTTGTCTTAAATAAGAAATTTCTGTTTCATAGGACTTTTCGTCTCAACGCTGGACTTACCACACACACACACAGCCCTTTTTGTGGGACTTGGTCATTTGGACTCAAGGGACCGTGAAAACTGGAATTAGAAAGTTTTCACGATCGCAATACTTTCCCTAACTATATATTTCATATAAAGGTAAGTGTAAGAGAACAAATGAAATTTTGAGGATTGCAATTTTCAATTCTCAATTCCATAGAAATTACTTCATATGCATTGATAGATACATTAAATATTTATATTAATTACGATAAATACAAAACTTTATATTTTCAAACACTTTCAAAAAATTTATCATTAATTTTAATATATTCTTTAAGAAATTTTTAAGTGTTAACATTAATTCAATACCTTTCCTTCTGGTGTCAACCTTTCATCATAAGTTTCTCCATTAAGATTTCCCAAAAGACCTCTCAATTTTCCAAAATAGAATCCAGACACTTCAATGTTACAGTTATCGAGATTATGAGAGCAAATTACATGAATGGTATTCTGTACGACAAATCCTAATTCCTGAGGACGCTTCCAAGCCCATAATTTTCCAGCATGAACTGGGTATGGAGTAGGTTTACCGTTAACTAGTGGCTATAACATATTTAATAAAATATGATTATATCATAGTGACATGATTATGTTATGATAAATTGTATGTTAAAATAAATGAATTTACAATTCCACTTGATCTGAGTTCGACTGTGTCTATTCCGTTTGTCAAAGTAAGTGATTGAAGAGCTCCATTTCGTAGTTGTCCTACGAGAGTGAAATTCCTGTCCTTGTAATCTGCTGCAAGTATGTAACTGCAGGTTCCTTGAATATTAAGATGGAGTCCATCAAATGTGATTATTTCAGTTCCTCCAATAATAGCACCCATTCCTAAAAGTAAGTTGAAACATACATAAAAAATTTTCTTTGAGCATAGACATGCTACTGCAACAGGGTAAGGGTATGTTTTATTAGAAAATTTCATCAGCACAATAAAAAAAAAAATCAATTAAAAAATATGAATGTGATCCTCACACATGTCATTCTTTCTTATAAAAAATTGTGTAAGGAAATACTATGGTATTCTTCTAAATGTTTCAGGATGTAATTCTATAACCTTTCAACTCTGTTAAACTGATATTTATTATTTATTGTTATTTAAAAAAAAATATTTTTAAGAGCTTTTCAATTGAAAAAAAAAATCTTTTTACATTATCATTTAAAATACTTAATTTGATTAACAAATATTCAAAATATATATATATTTTTTTTAAATGTTTAAGAATAGGTATCTGTTAATAATATTCATGACATTCATGGTCAATTTACCATTAAATGGTGGAATGTAGTCAGCGATATCAAATGTAAATTTAACTCCAGCAAGGATCTCTTCCAAGCTAGGTAGTAACTGTGGATTTGCCAAAAGGTTTATTAGACTGAACCTTACTCCACCAGTTGGTAAACGGAGGAGATTCCAAGGCAATGCTGTTTGCTAAAAAGTAATTAAATTATTATTATATTGTAACTTTTGAATGAATAGAAGAATATAAATTAAAATGATAAATTACCAATTTGGTTGGTTTTAACAAAGCAGTCTGTGGTGCTGTTTGGGCAACTAAGGCCACTATAGACTTAATGGCTGCAACTAATTCATTATACAGCTGTTTAAAAACTTCTTCTTGGTTGGGTATTTCTTCCCGTTTCAAAATCTATAAAAAAAAAAAATTGTAATTAAAAAATCATTTGATATATGTAATATTAGCTCTCTATTAAAGTTATAGTTCACAAATCTTAGAACATGAGCGCAACAATAGACAATAAAACAATCACCTTTTCTACAACATTTGTTAATGTATCAAGGAACTGATTAGCTTCTGGTGTTGGAAGAAGTTGTTTAAGAGCCTCAATAAATTCACGATAAATGTTGAAAACTTCATCAGGAATCTGTAGATCTTTAAACTGGAATATAATATGCAAATTAATTTAATCTGAAAATTAAAATGATAAAAACATATTTAAAATATGTTTCCATTAGGTTTACCTCTTTGAGCCTTTCCTGTAAATCAGCAATAATTGGCAATTCTCTTAAATTATCAATGTTTTGCTTGATGAATTTTTCTAATTCTGAATTGATTGTTATTATGATTTTTCCAACCACTTTTCCAATTTCTGAAATTTCAAATGATTATTAAAATGTGAGCATAATGAAATAATAATAAACGTTTATCAATTCAATAGTGTAATGTATTTTTTAATTAATCTCTTAACAGAAAGTTTTGTAACTCGTGATAACTTTTCAATAGATGTAAACATAGAAGAGAGACTATTACTTCAATTATTCAATTACGAACTTCAGAGAGTATGACCTCACATAATATTCAGATCAATTATATTGTATCATAAAAGATACATTAATTATAATGCTATGTGTTTATTTTTGGTACAGGATATGACTAACCTTGGGCATAACCAACAGTAGCATCTGCAATAGCCTTTATATCTGCTTCATGTTCTTTTATTTTATTTGCAATCATATCTAAAATTTGAACAGAAAGCTTTACGTATTGTTCGAGGAGTCCATTCAATGTCTTTGCTATTTTCTGAAGGCTTGGCTTGATTTTCGGGAGTACTTCATTGATCGATGCCCTAACTTGCTCCACGGATTCTTTGATAAGTTGTGCAATAGATGTAAAGAAGCGATTTAATTCTTCAGCTATACTTACTACTTGTTCACCCAAAATTCCAGTTACTTCTTTCCTGTAACAATTATTAAAAATTGTAAATGTTTTTTTAATGCACATTACTAAATTAAAAAATAAAATAATGAAGGATCAGATGGAGTAAGTGACAGGCAATGAATATTAATAGAAAATAGAGTAAACTACTTTCTTTTTCAAACAAAATTTTTAACTTATATCAATTACTATTATAGAAGAGTAATTTAAGTTATGAATATATTATTCGGAACAGTCTCTTCTATTTATTTATATATTTATTAATCATAACATATAAAACATGATTATTAAAACATTACGTTTCGAGGTACCTTATGCCTCATCTTTAGATTTTCAAATATCATATTTATTTCCATATTATATACTAATATAGGTCAATTAATATTGTAGTATTATTCATATTAAGTTCCTAGATATGAATATTTCTGTTAAAATTTATCTTTTTATTGTCACATATTAATTATCTCAACCTTTTGTTGCTATGCACTTGCAACTATCATGTAGACTGACCTCGAAACGTAATGTTTTAATAATCATGTTTTATATGTTATGATAAATAAATATATTTAAAAAATTTTTAACCTACATTATGGATTTTTCATCAGGACTAAAAAGTAACAAAATACAATGTAAAAGTTAGAACAAATGAATTAATAATGTCATGAAAAATTCAAAAATGTTTATTAATAAAATTTGATATTACTAAATTATAACAAGTTACCAAGGGAAAGGGAAGAGTTGCTACAAGCATAAACATAAAGTATGCAGATCATATGTAAGATTACATATCCATTAGTTCAGCTCCATGAATGTTTTAATCAGGAATTACAAAGTTGTAATGAAAGATTATAAACAAATATGTTTTCTAAAGCATATTTAGTTCTCAATACATAATGTATTGAACAATTATACTTACAGGAATTTAGAAGCATCTTGTAATGTTTTATCGCTAGCCAGTTCATCTCGTAATTGGCTTAATTGAGTTTTGAAATATTGGCCAACTGTGTCAGGATCGGGGAGCGATTTAGTTGAACATAGGAAAATGTTCTTTACGAATTCAGATTTCTGTTCAATAGCATTAGTTAGAGATTTTTCACCTTCGACTCCCAGAACCTTAATTTCATTTGTCAATACACCCTAAAAAAAACAAGGATAATATTGTAGGTAATGTAATGTCGCATTATAAAAACTAGAAATATTTTTATTTTTCAAAATATAAATTGTCAATTATTGCATTTTCGTGATACATAAATTTAATATCAAATATTTAAAAGTTTACATTTTATTATAAATAATCAGAAGTTTGGTTTCTGCCTTGATTTTTTTTTTTTTTTTAAATCCATTTTTCTATACTTCACTGATTGGTTTGCTAACAACTTTTTGTTTTTTAATCCACTGACATTAAAAGAAAAATTAAATCAGTAAAGTTTTTTTAGTTTTAAACTTACATATATTGATTTTACAACTTCAATGTCATATGAATATTTAGATTGCAAGAAATTGGTCTCATCTAAAGCAATATCTAAACTGCAAGCTTTCTTGTCATTCAAACTGGCCTTTAGAACTCCACTACTTCCAATTTTGAAACCAGCTTCGATTTCCAGTGTTTTTCCTCCTGTAAAATGTTAAGCATATATATATTCATGAAGATATTAATTGATAAAAGTGACTATCCAATTATCTTAATATATATGATTTATTTGATCTAAAAATATTTTTTTCTAAAGTTTTTATATAAAATCTGAATTAAGTTTAAGTCTATATTTAATTATAATTTTTTATTTGGTTATTTGATAAATATATAAGAAAGATAAATACGTAATTATTTAAATCCGCAAATGATGTTCCCCAAATAACTTTAATATGCTATAGGGGTCTATGACAGAAATTATAAATTACACCATATCTTAAATGAAAAAGAACAATATTGTTTACCTTCCAGTCCTGAAAGTTGATATTTGAGGTGATTTGTATCCTTATTAAGTGTCAAGGAGTCAGTGTATTTCTTTCCAAAGATATTCAGTGAGCCGTGGTAGCCTTTATCAAGACGGTAATCAATATCCAATACAGCAATATCAGTATCGCGGAACTAGTAATGGACAAGAACCATTAGTAAATTACAATTTTTAAATTTAAAATGTTAACCACTTTCCATAAATTTATTTTTTTTAAATACTTCAAATGCTTTGTTATTACCATTTAGAGAGTTTGTATCTACATTAAAGAGATACTATATATTTAGAAATAAAATTTGGTGAAGGTATTTATAATTAAATTTAAAAGTAATAGTTCAATAATCAATATTAAGATAATTAAAATTGAAAGAGAAAAAAAATTAGAATCAGTTAATTTTTTTTTTTAAATACATATTGATTTTAGAAGCATTTCAAGTGCATATTGGATTTTGTAAGTAGTTGTCACATTAAGAAATACTCATTTATTACTGCATTTAGATCACTTTAGCAATTTTCATGAACACCGTTCACTTTCCTTAAAAAAATTAATAATAATTATAGTATTAGTTTAATTTAATAAATCATATATATAACAATATAATTAGAATGTAGCAGAGTATATCAATATGATGCAGAATCTAGTAAATGCATTTAAACAATTCATATAAATTATCTTACCTTATTTTTTAAATCGAACCAGTCACATGATTGTCTCTGTACCAGTCAACTTGAATTTCCAATAATTTACTGTTTGGATTTTTTGAAAGATCGAGTTCAAAATGCATCACAAGTTTGAAGGTTTATATTGTAATTGGTCTATACAGATCCTATAAATAACAATCTGTAAATAATAAAGACAGAACAATAATTGTACATGAGGATGAAATTAGTCAAAATTATAAACAAATGTTATGGTCTTGTTACTTTAAGGACACTGTCTAAACCATCCAGTGGCAAAAAAAAATCTGCAACAAAGTATGCTAAACCATTTTAACTATAGAAACATTTTTGAGAACTATCCCAAACACATGAGAAATATGGCAAACATAGGACTGTTGGAACATAGAAGAAATACGGCTAAAAGGACTAAAATTCCAAAATTATGTTCTCAAAAGATATATAAATTCACAATGTAATATGTTAACGAGTTAAAGAGAGAGTTTATATATGTAGCCAATTTCTACTAAAACTTAAGCTGTATCTCCTTGTTTCTAACAATGTGTTCTATATACTTTTTCTAAGACAATTGAGATTAATTAGCTTTTAGGCATTATCTTATAATTCACGCTTACCTTAGCCAGGTTGGGATGTGAAACTTTAGATTCTCCAGCTAATATTGCAACTCCTTTGTCGTATTGGGCTGTAGTAGCAGCAATAAATACCCATTTTGGTTCTTTACCTTTATTTAAATCAAGACTTGCCTCAAACTTAAGGGAAGCAATGTTCTCCTTTTTACGTAACACTTCATACTTCAATTCTCCACCAACTGTTCTCTTTGGAAGAGTCAGATAAGACCTTAAAAAAATATAAATAGAAGCATTTTTACTAATTATATTTATAATTTAAAAATATTTAATGGTACATACTTTTATAATATTAAATATTTTACTGTAACTTTATTATTTTACTATTATTAATATTTTACTTAATTGGAGGGATTTCTAAACATATAAATAAATTTAATCTGATGTTTATTTAAAGTGAATACCTGCTGCGTGTTCATGAATGTATGCATTATATTTCAGTTTAGCACCCTGAGTCCACTGAATTTCAATCGTGTTATCAAGAGTAAGTTTATCTCGCTTATAGCTAGATTTATATGAAACATCATGTAAGTTAGGATTAAACAATGACAAATCAAGTAAAACTACTGCAGTCTGTTCATAGGTCTCCAAACCTGAAAATAAAAGTAATGATATAACATTTTTATTAACTACACTTACTGTCAAAAGTGTTTGGAATCACTTTTTTATTGTTTTTAAATACTTAAAATTTAAAATTGAATAGAAAAATATATATTAAATAAATGAATTATCAATGCAGCAATAATATAATCAGTAGTATTCACAATATTGGTTGAAAATTGTTGTTTAATTACACATTTTAGAATATTATATATCAACTAATTTAAATATTATTTCTTGTCCAGTATAAAGTTGCTACATACCCTCTTGTCGTGCTTTGACACTAATCTGAGCTTTTGAACATTTTTTAGCTTCATCGCAAAATACCCTTTCAACAGAAAATTCATCAGGATTCATCTTAGCTTCAAGATTTAAAGACCTTTTACCAGCCTTGATATTTAACTTAGCCTGAAACGTACAAATAGATTTATTACTTATCAACACTCCTAAGAATGATATAAATTAATTTTACTTCAGTAAAAATTTTAATCTATAAAATGTATTCGATTAATTATTTTGAGTATGTGTGATTAATCAAAATTACTATTTATTTTTCCCATCTCTTTTATTTTACTTTTTAAAAAATATAATATAATGAATTGAAAATAATAGTGCAATAGTCACAGACCTTGACTTCTCTATCAATATTCAAATAAAAATAATAAAAGAAAATTAAATAAGTGTGTGTGCAAATCGATTCATGTGTTTTCTGCTAAATTGTCAGATTGAGAAGTTAGTCCATTATAATTTGAGTTCTTATAGGAAAGTGTAGCTTAGAATACCTTTTTTAACCTGTATGAAAGGAAAAAAAATTAATATAATGTAAAATGTACTTACCGACTGAGCATTTTCAGTAACTTGTTTTGAAGCCTGGAAAGTAAGTGGATAGCTTTGGTCATCGATCTTTATATTTCCACTTCCTTCCAATACAGCCACATCACCTTCTTCTTTATAGTTGTAATTGGACCTATTAAATTAATTAAAAATTATCACCTATTGATAAAGTTTATTTTAAATAAAAAATATAAATCATTATAAAATTCTTATTGATATTTTTGTTACATGAAAGTAAACTTTAAATGGCAGAATTTTGAGGGGAAAAGTTGCAGATTATTATATAATGGTGAATTATTTTTAAAGAGTTCTATCTATATCAAAATTGGTTTGTTTGTTTGGGCTTTAGTTGTAAAACCTCAAGGTACATATCAAATCGGTGTTGCTATTCACCCCAAAATTTTTATCTCTTATGAAATTTTATTTACCTAGTTGGCAATTTTTTATATATATTTGTTTTTATTCATCTCAAATTTTAAATGAGGTACAGATATGTTCAGGATGTATAGTTTAAATGAAAGAACTAAGGAAAGACGAACAAGTTACAAGTTAAAGTTATGAGAAGAATAATTAGTGAATTATACTTACCAATTTAAAAATTGTAGCTAATAATTAGCTCATATCTATGATCGTATTGTTAGATATTTTAATATATATCGAATAATAAAAACCAAAAGCAAAAGTCTTGATGATTTTTTAAACCAAATGACTCATGATACCAATTAATGCTAAGGATCATTGGGGAGTGACTAGTGAGGTTAATGCCAAGTCTAAAAAAAATGAGGCCAAGAATTTAATGTGTGCTAACTGGCATGAGGTGCTAACCAAAACCATGAGGACAAGGAATTATTTTTGTATTGTATTGGAAAACTCTATCATATAAAACTTACGAGCCAGAAACGATCGTCTTATCATCTGACTTCAAAGTGAAGGTAATTTTCTTAGCTTCTCCCTTAACTGGTTTGTTTGAAATGTCCAGATGTACTTTCTTCCATTTCAGCTGTGGGCTATCGTAATTAGCTTTGAAGAAAAAGTTATCAACTGATGCCATGTTAGCTTCAGAATCTACAGCAAGGCTACCACCACCATTTGCAGTCCATTTAGCTTTGAGCTCTGATGCATAATGTTTTTCTCCCTTGAAAATAAAAATAATATAATTCATGTGAATTTTTTCTTACATTTTTTTTAACAGGTATTCTTATACTCCAGACTATTGAAGCATTATCAACAGTAGTAACTATTCTGCTTATTAAAAATTTATGTTTCAGCTTCTTGTAATTTCTCTATCAACTTATTATAATTCCTCTTTTAAGTGATATAATTAGACTACCAATCTATGGGATATACCAATAGGTATTTATGATTTGATTCAAGAGTTGCCATATTTGGGTAAAAGATTACTATGTGAAAAAAAATATATTATTTTTTTTAACGAACAGAGAGTTTAATTTAATAGCATCATTCTCAATTAGTATTGCATCTGCAAGACTAAATACCACCCATAGTCACTACAGTATGAGAAATTTGGCGAGTGACAACAAAGAAAATCCTTCAACCATGATAAGATACAATATCGCAGAGCTAAATAGTACTTAGCATCTTAGCCATGAATAATAAAATAATGCTTCAATTTTATAAAAGAATCTAAGACACATGTATTGTTTTCTTATTAGCAATTTAAATAGTTGCATTTTTTATCTATCTCCTAAAAGGAAAATACAATTTGAACTACTTAAATGAGTAATAAATACCTTCCTGTCGTATTTATAAAGGAACCTTGATTTTCCTTCAGGATGATCAAAATTAAGTTCAATTATAGGATGATCGGGATCAAGTTCGACTTTTGTATTACCAGACATTTGCTTGTCTTTGGTTGAAACAGTGATATCAGCATGGAAACCACGGCCATCTTTAACCACCTGTAATAATAAGTAAAATTAAGTTTTATTTCATTTAAGGATAAATTATTTATTTATAACAACATTTAAAATGGAACTATTATAAATAATTTTTCTATATTAGAAAAAAAAAAATTAACATACTTTTTGTCTGTAAACAATATCCACTTTCCCTTTGTCTGGAATGTTGGATAACAGGTGAACATTAGCAGCAGTCTTTTCTTTATTTACTTCAATCTTTCCACTGAGATCCGCAGTTTTACCATCATAACTTAGATTAATCGAAGCATCAGCTTTTCCCTCTTCCCTGGAAATATATATTACCAGATCATAATATGAAGGAATGTTATAGTTCAATATTTCTACCAAATAACGGAAAAAAGATGAGCTAATTGATTCCTATTATGTATTATTTTGTCGCTAGGTTCTTTTAAATAAAATGATTTATTATTTATTACCTGGACTTACAGCTAACAAGTACCACTAGTGTATTCATTATTAGAAAATTAATGCAACTTAGTTTAATTTAAACAATTTTTGTTATTTTAATTTTAATGATATGATATTTTGGCTTGGAGTAAATTATGACATAAAGTAGTTATTTTATGATCTTATTTTTTTATTTTTTTTTTTAGATGACATATCTATATTTGTATTCATCATTGATTAGAGAATATATTTGAATTGGTAAGTCATTTGAAAAAATACCAAGCCTGCTATAGACAGTTTTGCTCATTATTAGGGTCAAAATGGGTTAGCCCTCGAATACTCCAACCAGGATTCAGCCAGTTTTGGTTATACATAAAAATTATTCAATGGAATAATTACTCATCATACTTGAAAAGAATGTTCTGGAAGGAAGAACCTTATGTATGAATAGTAAAGTCTCATTCTTTATTGAATAGACATATTGCAAAGTATTCTTAAAAGGTTAATCATGCAACAACAGGCTTTCTAAATAGTTACTTACCCTGAAAAGTGAGCAGATCCTGAAGCACGTCTTTTGGAAATGGTATCAGTTTCATATTCAACAACATACTGGAGGCCATCAGCCTCGCAATTTCCTTCTACATTTATCTTAATATGTTTGTTGTCATTCCAATGAACAGCATTATTTAATTTGATCTATAAAAATATTAATATAAATTATATACTGTCTGGATTCAATATTTTTTAGAAACCATTAAAAAATCACATGTAAACAAAAAAAAAATAATAATTTACCTTTGACTGCTCTTTACTATCTTCGTTAATGTCAATAAGATTGTTGGAGACTATCTTCAGATTTTTGACTGGAGATGAATCAGGAAGTTTGGCAGTTAATTGATATGAAATAGTTGGGCCACTGAGCTTTCCGGCAGCTTCAACATTAAGATCGCTACCAATAGATCCAGCGAGTTTGTATGTTAAAAGGGGGAAATCAGTTTCTAATGACGAAGAATCATCAAGATCAAAATATTCATTAGAAATCTCAGATTCATATTTTAAGTTAATTGGTTCTCCAAGTAGTGATCCTGAGGCTCCAAACTAGAAGAAATATTTTTAGTAATTAATATAATTTCAATACACTTAACTGGGTGATTATTATTTAGCAATGTGTGTATAAAAACTTACTTCTCCATTAATGTTTGATGTTTTTCCACTTGAAGTTGGAAGCTTCTTTAAATTCAAATGCACATTTGCATCTTTTCCATCACGAGATTTGAAACCTATTAAATAAAGATTTAAAATAAAAATAGTCCTCTTCTATAATTCATTAGACATTATTTTTTAAAGGAAAGAGTTTTCAAAAAAATCTACTAATTTGAAGGAAAATTATTTTTTAATAACTTAGTATCATTACATGAAATAGATATACTTTGGGATACTCACTTAATAGAGCTTGTCCATCAATTGTCAGTTCCTCAAGGCAGATATGTTTACCTACAGCACTCAATTTTAACTTTTGTTGAGGTAAACCTTCTCCTTCATCAAATAATTCCAAAACTGCTTCACCTTCTCTGTTTTCACCTTCCAAGTTATAGCTGTCGGTATATTTTCCACCAAATTTGTACTTGTTGGGTAGAATAACCTGAAAGATATAATTTATGCCCATTTAATCAAATACAGAGTGTTGATAATATTTAAAAAAATGAAAAATGCAGTCAATAATTTCAAATATCAACAAAAATCATCAAAAGGAAAAAGATTTATACCTCCAGTTCCCCTAAGTTTGTTCCCTGTAGCAGACTAGGTTCTTTTGAAACTTCTTTGAAATTAACTTTCCATTCTGAATTACTATGTGTAAGAGTGTTCCTAAAAAATGGATATATTAAATAGAAATCAAATATTAACCAGCATTACATAATTATACATTTTTTTTTATTAAAAAAAAAAATAATTATTTTGTAAAAATAATATATTCAATTAATCAGTACCTGGAATCTAGTGAATGTTCTTTTTCATTATAACTGAATGTATTGTCGGTTTGGATCTTGATTACTTTGCTTGGATCTTTGGTGTCATACAAAACATTTATAAGACCTGAATACTTAGAATCCGTTATTGTCGCATCTGCCTTAACTTCAATCTAAAAACAACATGCTACCTCAGTACAAAATTCAATTAAACGGAAAAAAAAAAACAAAGAAATAAAATAACTTAAATGATTATTTTAAAAATAGTAACTCCATACAATTGCATTAATAATTGTAATAATTTATCCAATTATTAATTTTACATGACTATTAATCAATAATAAAATATTAACAGAGTTTAATAATGGTTTAACATTGAAAAAAATAAAATAAATTATTTATTTATTTTCTAAAATTAATTTGATTGGAATTCAAGTATGTAAAAGAATAAGTCTGAAGCTAAAACTTATTTTGATAATACTTACTTTTCTATCTGCTTTAGGAAAGAACAATGTTACTACAGCATTTCTGGTAGACTTGTCACTAGACAGTTTTCCTTCAGATTCAAGATATCCAGTTAAGACCAGCTTGAAATTTCCATTAGGGGCTGTACCAGTAGTCAGAGCACTGTTACCCTCAAAAAGGCATTTGTCACCAAAGTTCAGTTTAATATTTCCATTGCACTTGCTTCCTGAGTTTTGGATACCTGCTATAAGCCTGTTAAATAAAATAAATTTAGTCAAGAAATATTAAAAGTAATTATAAACATAAACAGCTCTTTTCAATATATCTTACTTAATAGATGGCTGGTTGGGCACAGAGGCATCGGCATCGACTTGGAAATTATATTCTTTGTCAGCAAATTTATGTACAATAAGGGCATTCACTTGGTAGACACCACCAGGTTTAAGAGTTAGAGTATTCTTAATCCTAGATTTGTCCTTTCCTTCAACTGAACGTGAAGATTCCAGATGTATTCCACTGCCCATAACTTCTCCCTAAGCATTTTTTATCAAAGTGAATTTATTATTTCATTAAAATAGTATCTAAAAAATTATGGTGAGAAAAGTTTGAATTTTATACTTAAGGAACTAATGTATTATTTAGTCTGACTACACAGATCAATGAAAACAAAAAATAAATACTATACTTAATATGATGTTAACTTACGTCAATATCAATACGGTAATCACCAGGATGTTTTTGGCTTACTTCTCCCGCAGTTTCTAACTTAGCAGAATACTTATCAAGTTTTCCAACAAATCCAGCTAACAATGAATTTGGAGAGTACTTGCCTTTCAGGACAACTTCTAAATTAAGTACAGGATATGTCACTGAAAATGTTAAATCAGCTATTAAGTTATTATATATAGCTTAATATATTTGGTTTTAGAGTATAGAACTGAGGAATTTATTTAATAACTATTATCATTAAAGTACATACATTCATGATGAGCTTTTAATGAAGCTAACTTTCCATCTTTTATTGTCTTTTCATAACTATTGTGAAGATAAATCCTGCTAACTTCGCTCTTTGGGTCTGGACCATGTACAATACTCAGTTTGCTGTCATACTGTAAAAATATTATATATTAGTACTGTATCATAAGATCATTATGAACCATATTTAATAATTATTCAATTTATAGCTTTAATGAATCTTAATGCATTGTGAGAGACAGAAGTGAAGGTCAAACTTTCTAATTGAATTGTATACTAAGCCAGAGTAGATATTCTCTATTCTTTGTACATGAAATTCAATACAGAAAGTTATTTACTTTAAGGGCTCATATCATGTGTTATACAACTTTGTTGAGCTATTTGTTTTGTTTTTAATTTGGAAAAAGCAAGGTAAACCTTTTATTTAGGCACTTGAGACTCATATATCAGTATTTATCATTCTTTACACCATTCTGCAATATACCACTCCTAGGGAGGTAAGTATATAAATAACTTATCTAGCTTCCTAAACAAGTTTTCTAAATGAATTTTTGTTTACAACTTCGAAACCAGTTTGATATTTTGGTCCAGATAATGGGCTTATAATCCCCTTCAAAGATCATTCAATTATTCTTTTAAAGAATTTAAATAAATATTTGAACGCACCGATGAATCCTACTCAAATAATTTTATAAGCTCCATTCTAGAGTATTAAGTACAAATTTCTAGGTTTTATAATTATAAGTTTAAAGTAAACTTTGAGCAAACAACAATGTTTTACCTGTCCAGGTTGTTTATTAAGAAGAAGATCATATTTTAGGCTAACACCAAAATCAGGGTACTGTGTTGAAGCAACAGCCAATTCTGTATGAACTTCTTTCTTACCATCACCACGTAACTTTCCATTGATAGTTATATGTTCTTTATCATATGAAACTTTCAAATCTGCACTTGCTGATTGTGGTTGAGCTAAAACTGAGCCTGTAAAAAAAAAAAAAAATTATATCAGTTTTAGAATATAAAAAGAATAAAGAAATAATCTTTACAATTCAACGAAATGGAGCCATCAGAGGGATGTTTTATTTCTCTTTTCTGAATAAGGAAAATTACATTAAAAAAATCACTGTATTGTGAAAATTTCAGTATTATTTTATACAAATTCTATTAATGTGCTGTTTAAACTTGTATTAGCAATTGTTGAAGTACTTAAAACTTTCTACATAGATACATTTTTGTAAATACAAACAAGAGGTAGATATTTTAAATATGTAATTATAACAGGAAGGAAGAATAGCGGAGAGATAATAAGAAATAAGTAATGAACTTGCAAAACTGATGATGTTATTTAAATGTTAAAACATATAAATAAAGCAATATAAAAATGGACAAAATTCCAGCATTTTGTTGATACAAAATAATTTAAAAATGAAGACAATATATAAAAATATAGTTATATAATGATAATCCTTATATCAAAAAAACTAAAAGTACTAACCAATACAATTGTAACAGAATTGAAATGTATAAATAAATCAAGAAGAATCAAATGCAAGTTAAAATTATGGAAAAATATTCTATACCTGCAACAACGTATTTTGTTCGAGGAGTTGTTATAGAGAGATCATTAAATTTGTATGAATGACTATCACCATTTATTTCCTCAATAATAGAACCTTGAAACAGAAAAAATAAAATGAAATTCTAATAAACATATAAGAAGTGCTTCAAAACAAAAATATTATTATACTTATGTATTAGTTGATGAAATAGATTACTAACTACTAAATCAATGATTATAAAAACATACCTCCACAAGCCACAGCTTGCTGCTTCGATTTTTGACCTCCTTTCTTTCCTATTAGTGCACTCTTTGTACCCTCTGGAGCTTTGTATTCAAAGATTGGCACATAAGTTATTTTATTGCCAGATGGGCTAACACTAACTCCAGCACGAGCCACATATTCAGCTTGGTCGTATACCAATTTTGCATTTACTGACTTTTCCTTTTCAGTGTTTACAACATTAGCTATTGAAATAAGCAAAATTATATCAAATACAAAATTAAATAAAAAGAAAACTGAATATAATTAAATATGTAAATGTATTACCATTTAAATCTACATTTGTCCAAGGTGAGTTGACTTTAACATTGAAGTATCTCTTGGGATCTGCAGCAGAACCTTCAACTATCAAGTTCAATTTTCTATTGGTACTTGAATTCGGTGTGTCCAAAAGCAATTCAAATGAATGTCCATTTGTTTCTAGAAACAAAATTTTCTTTCAAAATTGATGATATAATTGAAAAATTGAACAGACCTAAATTTAATTTAATTCCTTCTTTTTACATATTTGAATAAGCATTATATACTTCAAGAAGTAATGGACATATATAATACTTATTCAAATATGTAAAAATACTTATAATTTCCTCAAGTCGAAATATTAAAAGAAAATTTAATACCTTCATTCTTTTCATAAAGGGCCTTAATATGATAAGCTGTGAGAGATGGATCTTCTTTTTCAATTCTCACGGCTAAGTTAACAGGGCCGTAAATTGGGTAAATTGGTCTTCCTGCTTCATAAGGACCTGATACCTCTCCGCAAAAAGTCAAACCAAGTATTGTGTTCAGTTGATCAAAACAACCAGAATAAGATTCTCTAAAATAAATAGTTCATAATTAATAAGTGATTATAATAATTAAATAAGCCATGTCAATAAAAAAAAGGTCATTGATGCAAACCTCTTTGTTTCATATTTTACTGGAGAGCTTGTTACCACTTGGGCATCATCTCTTACAACAGATGTCATATCAACTTTTACAGAAAGAACCTCTTGTTTTGCAATAGGGATACCTAATTTGATATCTACACCACGTCCACTAAGAAGCCTAAAAGTAACATCTGATCCAGTTGAAGAATGAACATTCAAGTCGATTCTAGTTCCTGCTTCAAATGCAGCTGCATCAATCAAAAGCTCACCAGCTACATTAACAGCAGCACTGCAAAAATAAATTATATGGAGTTTACCGACATATTCCAGTGAATTATGTTCTGATTGCAACTTAATTATTAGCCTCAATTTGAAAATGAAAAATAAATATGGTCACTGTAGATTTAGTCAAATAGAGCTCATAAAAATAGTAAGTGTACTTCCGTAACTCTACCTTGGTAATAATTGAACCATAACATTAGCGTTCTGTGGATCTTTGAGAGTAGCTGGTAAATCAAACTTCCCATCCAGTTTCACCCTTAGTGCTGCTGAACCAGTAGTTCTTAATTTAAGTGGAAGACCCAAGCTAGTAGGGTATGTCAGTTCCTCATCAATGAAAGTGATATGTCTACGGTAATCGATCTGCAATGAGAAGATTTATATCAATAAAAACAGTTTAGTAGATCAATAGAAGATTTTTATTAATAATAATTTACAGTTTGTTAAGAATGTTGTGGTGCAAGTACCAATTACATATTACAATTATGTGATTTTTTTAAGAGGGGCGAAGTATTAGTAATTTTAGTTGGTATCTTAAAAGTTACTCATGAAAATAAAAAATTATAGAATATTTTATAAGGAGCAATTCCTTTCAGTTTTATTCTTAGTTTATATGAAAAATCAGTAATTTATACATATTACTTCTTTTAAACAATTCTTAATATCTGAATATACTTTATTAAACTCGAGAATCTAATTTTTCAGATAATAGGGAAGACAGTGTTTAATTTTTTTTATAGTAAGCGACAGTTATTTCATTCAAGCAAATTTAGAAGAAGTGAAGTAGACTAGAAATGTTTAAGAATATATGATAAATAAAATAGAGCGTAAAATCAAATCAAACATATGACAAGAAACTATATTTTCACACTAAAGCCGTAGTGTATCTAACAGTATTGTTTATGTTTTTAATCAAATCCTAAATACTTACATCTGTGTTCTTCAAAGAATCAATTAATCGGTCAATGGATCCAAAATAATTGTTAACAACTTTTTCTGGATCAACTTTTCTAGCTTCTGATCCGTGTAAATGCTGCCATAGTACTTCAGATCCTAGAACTTTCAGTGATAAATCAAGGTCAACATCATCAGATGCCTTGGGAAGGTGTACCTGAAACATTATTATATCTTTTAAGAAAACTACATGTGATTTTAAATTTAAAAAAAAATAATTTTGGCTTAACTGAATATTTTTTTTTTATTAAACAGCACCATATACCTTGTTAGCAATAGCATTCAAATTGTCACGTGAAACACTCCTCTTAGGACGAAGAACTTGATCATAACGAGATGCTATTTTTTCAAATATATATGATAGCTGTTGCTTGCCATCTTCATAAACATCTCGAACATCATTAGATCTTAAGTAACCTCTTGGACCAAAGAAATGTTCAGCAAGATAATCAAGATTTTCAGCTCGTGTATCGACCTGAATAAACCAAAAAATTATTAAAAAATACATTCACAAATAATTAGCACAATACTTTAGGATAAGATATTATTAATATACCTCAAATAAATTATATGCTGTGCCAAATAGTTGAACAGTCAAATTCAGGCTTAATGTCCTTGGTATATAAGAATTTTGAGAATAAATAATATTTGCTTCACCAGATGCTCCAGTATTGACAATATCAGCAGAGTAAGACAGCTCTTGGTTAATAGAATAACGTCTTGGATCAATAGCGAATCGTCTTGGAGGTATTATGTTACCAAGATAATGACGTGCAGACTGTTTATCAGGGTTTGTAGAGGCTTGAAGATTCCTTAAGTGTGAAGCAATGAAACCCCCAACTATAAAATACAAAAGTATATTTTAGATGTAAATATACTTTAACCAGAAAACACTTCATTAAAACAAACAAAAGCATTTCTTTTACCTTGGTTGCTTTGTTCTTTGTTCAAAAGTTCCTTGACAGCACTAGCCACTTTTCCACAAGGACACTGAGCGACAATCAAATATGCCTTAATCCTTAATTCAGAGTCTTCTTCGATGTTTTTCATAACACTTAAGGCAAAGTTTTTGAACTAAAAAAATAGGGAAGAAATTTTGAAACATAAGCAATACATCCACTTATAATATAAATTAAAACAAAACAGATAAGTTTATTAATAAGAATTAAGTTATAATAAATGTGAGAAGTTTGGAATAATTACATTATCTTTATGAGGATCTGTCCTAATAGTTTCTAGGGCTGCAGCTCTGATTCGAGGTCGAACGTTCTTATCTTCAGCACATTCAATAATTTTTCCAGCAATCTTAGGTCCAAGATATTTAATGTTTCCAAGACCTTTCAAGCTAGCAATTAACTAAAACATATTAAGTTAAGTCATAAAAATGTCTAATGCGATTGCTCTGACTTTTGAATGCAAGAGAGCTTCTAAATGAATACCTGATTTTCCTCTTTTTTTGTATTAGCTCTACATCCCTTTAGAGAGGTGCTCCCAGTTTTATTTGAAGTTGGTTTATTTCATTAACTCCTTCACAGTTATGTTCTCTACAATATTTACCAGCCAATGAACCAATACCAAGATAAGCATTCACATCTGGCTCACCATCCAAAAGAGGCTAAATATCAAGAACAATTATATTAGCCGTTAATAAAAATAATTAATGATCTTAACTTCGCAATTACGTAGCTACATAAGTCACTCAATTACCACATCATCACATCAAAAACTAGATAATAGAGAAAAATGTAGAAATAAGATAGATTGTGTTCAAAATTATGGGGCTAAATTAATGGTTATAATTGTAAATTATATGAGTGGATTAGAAGTGCAAATTATTTAATTCTGGCTGCGGTATACTATACTATCAGTTTGGTTATTTAAAAAAAAAAGTTCATTTGTTCTTTGTTTAATTTATTGTGATAGAAATTGACTATGGTGTAAATAGTTAAGAGTTCAATCAAGTAATCTGGCACTTAAATGAAAAAAATTATAATATAAATGTAATTGATATGGCTTTTGTAGCTTATTTGAAAATCAAGAAGAGTATATATGGCAGAAAAATATATTCAACAAGTCTTAAAGTTATCTAAAAGAAAGATTAATTTAAAATAAGCTTACAAGGACAGCCAAAAGAGAAGCACGAGAAGCATGCTTAACTGCTCCAAGACCAAGGAGCCAAAGCCTAGCTGTGTCACCAGTAACTTCTTTCTTCTTCAAAATTTCTGCCATGACTTCTACAGAGCTAGCACTTTGTGCCATTACGATAGCATCCTTAATCATTCTCCTGAAATGAATATTAATTAGAGTTACATTTTGTACAAATATGATAAGGTAATTAAGCTTAAAACAAAAAGTAATAATAACTTTCCATAATTAAATCAGAGCCGTGATAATTTATTTTTGACAAATCATGAGATTTTAAATAGTCAATAATTTAAATTTTAGTTTTAACTTTATAATAATTATTAAAAAAGAACTTTTTACTTACAGAGCTGTTTCTTTATCTTTGACAGCTGATCCAGCATTAATCTGTTGAAGTGCAGAGGTGATGTCCTGTTTAGAAGCTGAACCAACAGCTCTCACTAGCTTGGAAAATTGTTGTGCAGTTTCTTGGCCGACAGTACGGCTGTCACAACCTTGTCGCACCAGTTCAACAATCTGATTGGCAGCTCCTTGGCTTTCAGCAGAGTGTTCCTTCTCGAATATGATTGATCGCGGTTCAGTGCAAGTAGCTGATAAAAAATAATTTTGTTAAAAAATAATAAATTGAGGTACAATATATATTTTCTTTAATTATCGTAGGTAGAAAGAATCGGTAGTCAGTCTTTTTTTTTTTTTTTATAATTTCAATTTTGCCAACATTTCGGCTCAAACTTGTGAGCCATCATCAGGGCATTACTGAGTCATATAAAGTATAAACTTTTGTAGGAGTTTATGCTTGACATGCCTTAGTAATGCCCTGATGATGGCTCACAAGTTTGAGCCGGAACGTCGACAAAATTAAAATTAAAAAAAAGCGACTGACTCCCATTTATTTCTACCTATGATAATTTGAACAGTAGGCTATGCATCCTCAATAGTTTTCTTTAATTAATAATAATGAAAAAACTAAATCTTCCTAACTTTCAATTTGAAAATAAAAAGATATAATTTATTGATAAATATTATTTTATATATAAACGTAAAACAAATTGATATAAACTTCAAATATTAATATTAGAATATTATTATTGTAATAAACAAACCTGGAATGGATCCAGCAGAAGCACTGACATACTTAAGAGTTGTCTTGACATGAACTTTTGCAGTTGCTTCAGCAGCACCAGGTCTGTATTCATAATGTTCTTCCCTTGAAGCTGAGGTCAAAATACCTCCTTCAATCCTTTGTTCACTTCCTAATGTTGAAGCAAGAAGAGGAGAAGACTGGATATCCTATTATACAAAATCATGAAAATACTTCAACTTTGATTTTATTTATTTTTTTTTTTAATTATTTATTGATACTTACAACTGTATTATACAATACAACTAGTAAATAGGCTAAAAGAAAATAGACATGAACAAGACTAATAGAGGAGCTACCCATCGGCAACACTCTAAAAATATTCTAAACTAGAAGGTCTCAAGCAATTTAAAATAGTTATTTAATATCATTTTCAAAATTAAGTTGTTTTTTTTAGATCATTGATAAAATGTAACAAAAAAATTCATTACAGCAGAAATAAATAAATCTGCAGGTAAATACTCACTGATTTTGTATAGTAAGGAGTGGTTAAATAAGGAACTGAAATGTCTTCTCTATGTGCACACTTGACCAAATCCCTGCTTTTTCTAATAGTCACTGAGCTTCCTGATTTTGAAAATTCAAATCCGGTAGGGCAAGTACCAGATATATCAGTCTAAAAAATATATAATTTTGAATTAATGGTTTGAATTAATTAATTGATAATAATAAAATTGTTTGTTTACAAATCCAATTGTAATAATAAAAAATCACTTTAAACTTTTGATTTAAAATTGATTACATTTCTCAATTAAATTAGAAGTAGAGGAAATATTATTTTAATCATTTAAACAATAAAATATTGATTACTTCAAGCTGTGTAGCATAACCACTATCTTTAAGAACTGAACTCTGGATCAATGAGAGAACTGCTCTTTTGATATTGAGTCCAACAATGTCTTCTGCAGGATTAACACACAATTCACTCTCAATACGTCCATTTTGAAGACCAAACTTAATAGGCTGTTGACTCAGCTTATTAAGATTGTATTTCTGAAAACAAAATTATTTCAGTTTTTGATTGCTGAATTTTTAAACAGAGTAGAATGATAATGTATTAAAAATGTAACACACCTTGGCATCAGGGCCAGAAACCTGAACATTAGTAACCTTCAAAACATGTTCACATGACGAAAGGAGTGAAACCGCAACATCAGCCGTTATTCCAACTTTACTCTGATCACCAGTTGCCCCAGTCAATTTGGTAACAGAGTTTCCTTCCAGTTTATAAGTATATATTTTTCCAGGTTCATATTTAAGGAGATTTCCGGCAGCTAAGAGAAAACAATGTTTGATATAGACATTTTTATTGGAGATAAAATAAATATCACATTTAATTGAGTTTTATAAAAGCTCAACCCAATAAATGATTTTTGTATATAGTTTTCAACAACCATCTGGAAATATATTTTTGATTATTTCCAAAAAGTTAATACTTTTTTTTCTATGTAAACTTGTAGATTTAATTTCAAACCTTGGATTTCATTTTCATTCAGATAAAAAATTTCATTCATCATAATTAAAATCAAAATAATCAATCTTAGTTTTAAAAAAGTTTGTCTTAATTAATATATATTTGATTAGAAACAACTTTATATATGTGTGTATATATATATATATATATATATATATATATATATATATATATATATATATATATATATATATATAAAATGTTTGTATGCCGTAGTTTTTTTAAAAATTAAAACTGAAGTCTTGTAATTTGATATAATCATCATTTTGCTAAATTTGAAAATTTTTATTTTAGTTGGATCCTATTTTTACTTTCACTAACCTATAAATGAAATATATAGTTAGGGAAAGTATTGGGGTCGTGAAAATTTATGAATTTCAGTTTACAACGGAAATACACGTTTTAGGGTCCCCTGAGTCCAAATAACCAAGTCCCAAAAAAAGGTGTGTGTGTGTGTTTGTATGTGTACACAGAAATATTTAAGTTCGATATCCAACTAAAGGAGAAAACTGCAAAAATATTTGTTTTAATGCAATTTTTTGTTTTTGAATGTAAGAACAGTTAATATACATGTATAATGTACAGTTGGAAAACTAAAGATTTTAGAAAAAATATTATCTTATACACAAGCTTGTTCAAGTTAATAAAGAGTGATGAAAATCCAATAAAACTAATTGTTTGTTTTTAGGTAATTATGTTTCTATGGAAATTCAATTTAATTAATTCTTTATTAGTTTCACTCATTTTCATCCCTAACTGTATTTGAAAATTCTTCAATCAATTTTAATAACGGAGGTAAGTGAAAGTCGTGTGTTTCCCCCACCAGATTATTCTAAATATATTGCTATAACTTGAACCAACCAAACCAAAGAACTAAAAATATAAATAAATTAAAAATATAAAAACCAAAACTGCTATGTCCAAATCGTTTTTGATTGGGAAATAAATTTTCAATTTGTACAGCCAAAGTTTCAAATTTATAATGTAACGCTTCAAAGATTTAATTTATTAATTTTTTAAAATATTTTTTGTAATTGATATATGACATACATTTTACTTTCACTTACCTATATATGAAATATATAGTAAGGAAAAGTATTGCGATCGTGAAAATTTTCAACGGAAATGCACGTTATAGGGTCCCCTGTTTAAGACCCGAAAAAAAGGTCTGTGTGTCCGTGTGCTTGTGGTAAGTCCAGCGCAAAAACAAAAAGTTCTATAAAACAGAAACTACATATTTAGGATGACTATACGCCTGAGATGTTACAGCAACTTTTTCATGAAAATCAGCTAAATAGAAGAGCCACTTTATACCATGCATTTTGTACCTTTTTACAATTTTCTCAAAAACGGCTCAAACGATTTTGATTAAACTTGCTATACCAATGTAAAATTTGATGGACTTTAATATTATGTAGGTTACTTTCTGATTGAAATCGTCGGTTAGGGCTTAAATGCCGATATTTTAAATTTTCTTACTCCAAACTATCTTTAATTTTGTATATTTAAAAAAATCAGCCTCATCATATTATTAGAATTGATAAATAACGGCTAAATATGCAAGTTGAGCGAATTTGATAAACAAATTAAGGAGAAAAGTGCAAACATATTTTTTTATGTAATTTTAATTTTTTTGAACATTAAAACAGAAATATAGATGTATAATACACCATTGGAAAGCTGAACATTTTAGAAAAAATACTATCATATACACAAAATTCTAAAAGTTAACAGAGGGTGATAAAAAGCCGATAAAACAAACTGATTGTCGTAGATAATAATATAATTGATAATTTAATAAAACACATGTTTCTATTTTCAAACTTAATTTAATTATTTCTTTACCAATTTATTTTAATCTCCAAATGTATTTAAAACTTCTAAAATTGATTTTAACAACGGAGGTAAGTGAAAGTCGTGTGTTGCGCGCATCCAGATTTTTATATCATGTTAGACTTTTTGGAAGTGATCTATTAATTGTTAAAATGAAAGTATAAAAACATATAAGGCAATTAATGCTTTTAAACTCATTCAATACTGCAGAGTAGATTAAACAATTAAAAATTAAGTATTTTTAATTAATATCTTAATGTTAATTGGTACATTGGTACAAAAAAAAAAAAAATATATATATATATATATATATATAATATATTTTTTTTTTTTTTCTTTTTCCCCAAATGTCACTAAAATTTAAAATTATGGGTAACCAAAACAATGAATGAGGTTAATGCTATATAAGCCTTTAAGATAAAAATTATAATAATAAAGAAGCGTTGGACACCAAATACTTACATCCATGACAGCCAATTTTACATTCTCTTGCATCTGTAAAAACCACAGAATATGTTATTTCCTTATAAATAAAAATATTTAATAATTTCTTAAAACTAAACAAATACTTTTAAATTAATATTTCATTTCATGTTGGGCAGTTTTTTGGGGTTTTTCTGTTACCTTGCCTACTGTATCAAAAAATTTATGTTGAAGTGAACTGAAGGAAAAGAAGGACAATGTAAATCATTATACAAAACTATTTGTATTAAGTGTACATTGTAAATAAAAAAATATTTTTATTCTTATTCTAACAATTTCTTAAGAAAGTATTACAGTAGCAATGTAAGAACGTTTTATTTAGAATCTGTTAATTTATTATTGTATTGTGTTTCATTATTTATTAAAAAGTTAACATTAAAATATTAATAATTTATTTATTTTTCAATGAAATAATTTAAATCAGACCTATTTTGGGTTACTGAAATTAGATATTCTTTGGATCCTGCAGGTATAACTTATAAGCTAATACTAATAATTAATTTCAGAATAAAAACCTCAAAACTACAACCTATGAGCCAACATTGGTTTACAAAGCACTAGCAATCTAGTACATGTTAGATTACTTTGGTGAAATTTTCAATTTAAATAAAGAAAACAATATAATGAGATATGTATTAATCCTGCCTATTAAATCATATAGGATAATGTTTATTGATTGGAAATAAAAAGCATTTTATTAATTTTAAAATAGACTAGGATCACAAAATATTCCTGTATGATTCTTTAACTTTTCAGTTTTAAAAAACAATTATATGTTTATCAAGCACAATATATATTTTTTAGGGTGTATAAAGAGTATACACAATTTATATTGTATACACTGATATGAATGTATAGATTTTTATGTGTGAAAGTTAATCTATGAAGCCAATTAGCTAGTTATCACTTTATTTGATAATAGGTTCATGATAGTGTAGCTTGTTTGCATGACCTTTATCCTTTCTAATATCAGAAATTTAAGGTCACCGAAGTTCATGATCAAGGACATTAAAGCAGAAGTGAAAAAAAAAAGAAGAAAGAAAATAGAATTAAGAATAAAACAGTCATTTTATAAAAGAAAACATTTTTTTAAATTTATTATTTGACCTTTAAGTCATAGTTTGATTGCAGTAAATATGTAATAGAAGGAATTGGAGAAATTGTTTAACACGGTTGTAATATATTGTATCCTGCAATTAGCCAATCAAGTTCTCCCTTCCAAGAGGCCTCTTATGTACAGCCTACTACATCCTAAACTCTTGACTGATTTATTTAAACTTGCTCCTATGAATCAAATTATTAATGGTTTTATAATTTTATTCAAAGGTATTAAAGTTGGCAAACTGTTATGTTTTGAGAAACATATTTAATTGAGTGTAAATCTTTATATTCTAGAGAAATTAATTATAAGATTAGGACTATCAGTAATACTAATAATGGTGGTTTTTATTTAATTTATTTAGTGAATAGGAAAGATTAAATAATTATTAGGAAATGAATGTCTTCATAAAGTGGTATTGTGCAACCATATAAATATTTATTAATAATGAATATTGATAATGTTTATTATAACATATACTTTATGGCAGATTGTTATAGTATTTTTTATTTAAGAAAGATAAACAAAGATACTTTTGAGGTTTAATACAATATAAATCCAGATCAATCTCATTCTACAGTTAAAGTAAGAGCAAACATGAATTAGCAAGAAATCGTTGAAATAATAACTACTGTATCTCAGCAAAGCATGTGGAGGTTGAAAAGGGTAATCTATCTGACTTAGGGCACCTCAGTATAGGCCTTTGAGGGTGGTTGTGCCATTATTATTACCAAACTTCGCAAATTTCAAATAAGATATTAGCTTTCTGGAAAAAATTAACTTCATTTTCCTTTATTTTTATCATACTTAAAACTCCTGCTGTCCATTATCAAATTTTAATATTCTATTATCTTTTTTGTCATCCTTACATTGTAATGTTTTCTGTTTCTAATCTTATATTTGTCATTAAAAAAAACAAATGAAGTTTATTTGTATTTATTAAAAAATAACATAACATTTTTAAAAATATTAATGATATAGTCATTTTTTCAAGTTGGCTGTAACAATGGAAAATGAAGTAAGATGTATTTTATAGATACTAATATCCTATAAAAACTTATAGAAAACTATCAAAAATGAAAGAATAAAAAGTGAATTAAAGAAAGACTATTTTGGTATGAAACAATAAAATGAAACATCCAAAAAATTCAATACAAAAAATGTATTTTCGTATCAATCATGAACTGAATATATTCATCTATTAAGAATATTCTGACAGTAAACATAGTATAAATTTAGGTGTAAAGAATAGGTATTATTTTAGATTATTACATCTCTCTAATATTATTATGAAATAAAAAAATTATATATACTTAAGTTACTTAATTAATTAATTACTTTAGTGAAGCATTATATATGATTATTTTAAAATAATTTATTCATAGGGCCATACACTAAACGGTACTCACCAATAGACCCAGCGGCTAAAAGTAGAATTAGGCCTAAGCGGACTGGTCCCTGATTCGACCACCCCATCTTGGTAAGACTCACAACAAGAGACAACAATGAGGATGTCAGATCCCTTATATAGACTTCCCCCTCTCGGGGTACCACTCTTTATCAGCACAGAAGATTCTATATATTTGCTCTTCACCCTCAGAATCAATTCAATCTTTTAAAGATAACGAAGATAGAATTAAATAATCTTAAATTTAACACTAAATTTTTTGGTTCTAAAATATAAAATTACCATTTTAATGATACATAAAAATACTAAGTCAATCTAAGAAAGTATCCCACTTTAAAATGATACTTTCAATTAGTTTTATTTTAACAAATTTGTATTTTTGTTTAGTCTTTTTCTGCTGTTAGTTAAATTTATCAATACGAATAATCTTTAAAAATTTCTTGAAATCTTTTTAACTCTGGGAAGGTTGTTCAGTTTGGCTTGTTAACTCCAATATTTTCTTAAGTACATAGCTCATTTTATATTGTTAAATATTTCATTTATTCTTCTAGCCAAAGCATACCAACATAATTAGAAGTTTTTTTTTTTTTCATTTTACACTTTTTAATAAATTTGAATACCAGTTGTTTTGTTTTTTTAATTGTAAATTGGACTGGCTGGTAAAAAGTTATATAGACACTACGATAAGATACTATTAGTTATACTTTTTTATTGATTAATTCAAAGTAACTATGAATTCAATAAGACATATTTTCTTCTCTCTAGTGATAACATAAATCATTAAAAATATATATAAATAAAAAAAACAATATCATTATTAATATATGATTCTATACTTCTGGGAAATCTTATGTTCAACTTTAGCACTATGATAAAACAATAATGACCAGGAATATAGTATAGGCATACCAGGTGATCAAGGACTAACTTCTTGATTTGTTCAGCCACCTGCCAGGCAATTTCAGGAAATGTTACTTCATCAATTACAAACATAAATACTTTACTTTTGTATTAACAGTGTATTAAGACATTTTTATAGCAGAAAACATTTTAATTTCACAATAATTGAAAATAAAAAGGTTTCCGCCTTTTCAGGCAATGCACCTTAATGAAGCCAGACATATTAGTTATTAAAATACTGCAGACATATTAACAATGTCAATTAAATTAAAGGCCTTGAACTTGGGGATGAGCAGGTTACATTGCTTATCATCAACCTACTCTTGGGAATGAAAACCTCCAGACCTATTATATGCACAATTAATTTTCTGTGGTCTCAAGACTAGTTATTGGATCAACAGCAATGGGAAACAGTAATGGACATTTAAAATAGTAGAGTTAGTAGCAGGATCAAGAGAAGAGGGCTTTAAGTGGTAGATGTTCCCGAAAATAAAGTAACTTCAACTAACAAGGAATGGCTCCCAAATGCGTCTCACCGATTTTAATGATTTTTTTAGGTAAAACTAGACACTAAACCGTTTGACTCTAGAAAATATTAGAGGCCAACACTCCCCAGGAGTCGCGTAAAAAAGTCGGAAAGTTTGCGCGCGAAAAACACATTTTATTTAATATCTCTGGTTCTAGGGAAGGTAGAAAAATAAGTTTGGTGTATAAATTACGCTGTTTCAAACTGGATTAATAAAAAAAAATCATTAAAATATTTAAGGTTTATGCTTGTTAATAACCCTAAAAATATGAATAATCTCGTCAAAACAGATCTTTTAATAAGGTTTCTTAAAAACTGTGTATTTCACTCCTCAAAAAGAAATCCTTAATCTGAGTAAATTTCAGTTAATTATTCCGCTTTAAAATATGGTAATATTGACACCAAATTTATTTTTCTGCCTTCTCTAGAACCAGATATATTAAATAAAATGTGTTTTTCGCGAGTTAACTTTCCGATTTTTTTACGCGACTCCTGGGGAGCGTTGGCACATGATTTTGCAGTCTATTGGTTTAATGTCCAGTTTTACCAAAATAAATTACATCAATATCGATGAGACACATTTAGGATCTCCTTTCTTTGCAAGTTGTAAAATAAAGAAAACTCATAAGTCATAAAAAAAAAAAAAAGGTAATAGAAATTTTTACAGTGTATATTTTACATAGATGTCTCTATTTCTTGTTGTAAATTCATCTATTATTTTTACTTTAATGCTCTCCTATTCTATTGACATTATTTAATCTTTCCTCTCCCATAATACTTATTAAATAGTTTTATAAACTCTATTTAAAAAGAAAAAAAAATATTTCCGGACGCATTGTTAATAAATAAAATAATAATAAGACGATTTTAACTTATCCCAAAAATTTGCCAGAGAGTCATCATTTTAGCTAATGGATAGATGTATAGCATGATTTTAAATGTGTGTTCGTTTTCTTCAAGAAAATTCAGTAGTCAAACATCGATGATATTCCAATGAAAATCCTAAATTTTTCATAACGCGATGTTGTTGTTTTTTTACTTGAAATAAAAATATTCGAAAAGGTTCAACAACTTTATATGCTCGAGTTCTTCGAGATAGTTCTGCCATAGCGTTATCACATATTTCTTTTTCTTTTAACAGTTGCGTATCATTCTTATTGAATTTTCTCTACTTTTTTTTACTCATTAACTGAAATGAGTTTTTTTTTTAAAGATATCAAGCAACAACATAAGTAAATTAATTCGAAAACTAAATTTCATGTTTATGTTCAAGATGGAAATGAAATGATATTAGCAGAACGTTTTTTTGCTAATACGACTTTTAACATCGATTGTAAAATTGTCTCTAAATAGCTCTAACGGTTTTGATTAAATTCGTATTATCACTCACAAATAAATACTACTTATCACCAGTTAGAGTTTGCTTTGATGGAACAGCCTGGCATGGCTTAAATGGTAGTATAAAATAAATCCTCACCCTTTAATTTTGTTTACTTGAAATAATTAACTCTCTATAGTTGTTATTAATGTTAAAATGGATAAATATAACCTATGAAGAAATGGGGTATTAACTAAAGAAGAAATATCATTCATGGTTGAAAAAAAAAAAAAAAACTCAAGAGTACACACTAATATAAATAATAATAATATAATATAGTAGATGTACATTGAGTGTCAAAAGTATTCGGAATTCACTATCATTAATCTAATTTACTTGCTTTTGACTTCTTTCTTCTGTTTTTAAAGAGTTTCTACTCACTTTATAATGTTAGAAGGAAGATATACAATATCGAACCCGAAAATCACAACAAAAATCATTTTATTTTTGAACGGTTTGAACGTTCATTTACGAGGAAAATAAAAATAGGTGTGTCAAAAGTATTCGGAATTACTTGGTTTCCGATTTATATTAATGCATTAATCATACATAAACATCCATTAGGTAAACTTTTTTGCATGATTATTCATTTTAGTCAATGAAAAATTGTTTTAATAATTAATTAATTGTAAGACTGAAACACTTATTGTTCGTTGAAGGTAATTTTTATTTTGAATACGAATTTACTGATTTTCCTTTATAGTGGGACTCACAAATGTTTAATTTAATTTAAAAGAAATAATGGAAGAGAGATTTTGAGAACTTTTAGAAAATTTCGCAGCAACCAAAACTGAATAAATAACGTAAACATGTCCTGAGTCATGGTCGGGATTATGTAAAAAAATGTGTTTATTCGCCACTTTTCTTCTAATTTAATTCTGGGTTTTCACACTGAAAAAATACACTAATCTATCAGTAACATCTTCCAAGAATCTAATCTTATCAACTTTTTTCAAAGAAAAACAGCCTTAACCATCACTGACCGCTCAAGGTGTATCACTGTAACATACTAAATTCTTTATGTAATTTCCTCCAAACCATAATTTTTTCATAGGAACCATGTATTTTAGTATGAGACTTATCTGTGAACATTTAAATTCATTAACCTTCTTTTAAAAAAATTGTCGCAAACATTCAGCCTATTATCTTATTGCCTTGGCTGCTGAAAGATATTTTACGGACTACTTCTACTATGTTTTTCTTTTCGTTATATTTTTTTCAGAACGCGGCAAACAGTTGGAAACTTATTGTGCATCTAGAAGTTCTTAAAAATTCAGAAATAAGCTAAAGTTTAATTATTTGAGGTTTTTTTTTTTTCTTATTTGATCAACAATCAGGCTTCCTTTTTTAATAATAATAATAAAAATAGGCTTACCGAACCCGAAGGTTCGATGCCGATACCACCATATTCCGCCTACACAGGCTCGTCCAATGATCACCGTTCAAGCCCAAGCCCCCGAGATCAGCCTTAACGCAATCCTCCCATCGACGCTTCCCCCTACCTATCGGACGCCTACCAGTCGGATCAGCAAATACCAACTTTCTCGGAATCCGTTCCTCACCGAGCCCAACAACTTTACTCGCTCATTTGAGTATCCGCGATGCTATCAACTCAATTATATTCACAGGATACAAGTTCCGCAATTCCGCGTCGTGCAACCTTCTAAACTCCCCGGTGGCCTCATCTCTCTTCGGACCAAATATTTTACGCAGTATCTTATTTTCGAAAACCTTAAGCCGTTGTTCATCCTTCAAAGTAAGCGGCCACGTTTCACATCCGTAAAGTACCGTCGGAAGAACAATAGTTTTATAAATTCTAACCTTTAAGTTTTTAGATAGAAGCCGTGAGTTAAGTAACTTAGCAACTGAATAATAACACGCATTTTCCACCTTTAACCGGGACTTTATTTCTTCCTGGATTTAATTTTTTTCTGTTATCATTGAACCTAAATACTTGAATTTGTCAACGTGTTCAAAAGTATTCCCTGATATATCAATATCACCAAGATCGCCACCGTTTCTGCTACTAATAATATATTTCGTCTTATCGGTATTTAATTCTAATCCTATTTCTTTACCGGTTTTTATTAACAAATTTGTATGATTTCCGTGTCTTCACCTAGCAGTACCAAATCATCGGCATACCCCAAAACCGGAATCTTTCCTTTTTTTACATTTAATATTTTTTAGACGGTGACTTTTTGTTCCTATATCTTATTATTATGTCCTCCACATTATACCCAGTCATCCACAAATTTTCATCAATTCTTTTTTTAATTTCAACTATTTCTCTTTAAAAAATTATCCGAAGCAGTTGTTCGATCGTTACGTTTTTTATTCAGGCCTTATTTTAAAAACATATCTTTCCCAGGTTAGGTATCAGTTACACGAGGGAGAAGAATTGTTTAGACTATAAAGTTATGTGGAAATTAGTGAACATTTGAAACAATTAAACAACAGGACATTACGATTTCCGAATACTTTTGACACTGCATGAACTGGTAATTTTACAATATTAATTGTTTATTATTTATAAAAAAAATTAACGTTTCGGTTATTTGGTTAGCGATTTTGCTTTATGGGATTCTCTTTTAAAGATTTATGAGTTAAAAAGAATTATATAAATTATTAGTAGTGAAATATACTTATTCAATAAAAAGAAATACGAATTCCGAATACTTTTGACACTCACTGTATTTATTGAATACCATATTAGACTTTTTTTAACTGACCAAACAGGTATATAAGATCTTAAAAGATAATGGAGAAAAACAAAAGGTATGCGCTTAATGGATTGTTTTAGATAACTGATTCAATTATTATAGTATATAATGCAAAGTAAAGTTTTTCATTAAAACTGGTTGAAACATTCATGAATATTTTAACCATAACTCTGAAATTTATTTCTAGTAAAGACGAAAGTGCACCCACCAGATGATATTTTTTAATTCTATTTTAATCTTATCAATTTTTATTTATTTCAAGTGCTCATAGAGTTCCACTCTATCTTTAAATTATCTTTAATTTAATCTTAAACCTACCTTATAATTCTTAATCTAGCCATTTCCGAAGAAATCGCTATTAAATTGCAAGTTTCATTAAAACGTGATACATTTCTGTTTTTACTTTCACTTACCTATACATATAATATATAGTAAGGGAAAGTATTGCGATCGTAAAAATTATCGAATTCTAATTTTTAACGGAAATACACGTTTTAGGGTTCCATAAGCGTATTCACCCGAGATGTTACAGCAACTTTTTCATGAAAATCAGCTAAATAGAAGAGCCACTTTATACCATGCATTTTGTACCTTTTTACAATTTTCTCAAAAACGGCTATAAAGATTTTGATCAAACTCGCTATATTGATGTAAAATTTAATGGGCTTAAATGTCATGTAGATTTCATTCTGATTGAAATAGTTTGACAGGGCTTAAATACCGATATTTTAAAATTTTTCCTCTAAACTACCTTAAATTTTGTACATTCCAAATGTGATTTATATCATCTTAATGACATTGATAAATATACAAGTTGGACGAATTCGATGACCAACGAAAGAATAAAAGAGCAAAACTATTTTTTATGTAATTTTTTTAAAAATAAGAACAGTAATATAGATAATTTGACGTTGAAAAAAGAAAGATTTTAGAAAAAAATATTATCTGATACAAAGTTGTAAAAGGTAATATAAAGTGACGAATAGGAAATAAATCTATTACTGATTACAATTTAATACAGTTATATTATTTAATATATATATTATATGTTTCCTGCGAAAATGAATGCACCTTTTATTAAAATCAACTTAAATATTTTTCAAATTGAAGCATATTTAATAGTTTTTAAATTAATGTGGTAAGTGAAAGTCGTGTTTTGCCGGCAACAGATTTTTTTTATTATGGTGTCATTAATTTTTATAAAAATTATAATTAAAAAAAATATTATTTTTCTATAATGAAGATTTTGTTAGTTTTATTTATAATGTAAATATTTTACTTTTTTATTTTATAGTTTTACCATATTTTTATTTTCTGATTATTTTAGTAAATTCTAATAAGTATCATATTTTTTTATAATTTATTTTTTGAGAAATTTCATTTTTATTTACATTTTTAAAATTGAAAAAAACTTTATTTTCTTACATCGAAGAAAATAAATTTTAAGTTTTTCCTACGAAAACGAATGCATCTTTCATTAAAATCAACTTAAAATATTTTTCTAATTGAAGTTTTTAAATTAATTTTAACAGTCGAGGGTAGTTAAATTCGTGTTCTGCCAGCACCAGATTTTTATTCCTTAACAATGTGCCTTACTATAAGAATCCAAATATTATAGTTTCTTCTTATTTTTTATATGATGCAATATTTTTTTTATTTATTTCAGTTATTTATTCCTTTCATTTTTGCCTTTGTGGACAGTGTTTGACTCGAATATCTCACGATGACACATTTTCACTTCTTTGCCTTTCTTCTCCTCTCTTCCCAAAACCCCTTTGCTCCTGCTTTCTTTGTTCCGTCCACAATGCTCCTGTCTTCTTGCTCTCATTTACCACAAATTTTGTGTTCCCAATTTGATCCCGAATTCCTTTTTTTTCCTCCCTACAAAGTCCGAATCGAAAACTGTGACTCTGTACCATGTTCGGGTTTTAATCTAATTATATTGTGCTAAGATATTTTTTTATTTTTTTATAGTAAATTAGCGGTTCTGAGCGTTTGTCAAGGTGATGTAGTAATCGGAACCTGGGAGTAGTTTCATGAGGTTTTAGTTAGTGTGAGGATTCTAAGTAAGACTCTTCAAGATGAGGACTACGAAACGGATGCATTTGGCAGAGAGAAGTGGAATTTTATAAAAGGAAGCTCCAACATGGCAAAAGGTCATTGGTTCACGAAAAAGGTTAAAGGTGATTTCATGGAGAATCTTTACGATTTATCCTAATTCTCTAGTTTTGAAACCATTCTTCAAAGGCTAAGATGTGGATCTGTAGTGTTTGGGATGCAGCAATAGGACCATTAATCAGATATAACACACATGTGACATCAGCCTATGAAGTGAGGATAGTGTTACGGGCTACGGGGTGTGAGAAATGAACTACTTCAATTTACAAATTATAAATATTTATTAAATGCTAGATATACAAATACAAAGGAATTATTAACCACTATACTTACAATAATAACTGAATTACTAGCTTAACTACCAAAGAGTGATTTTAATATAAAATCAGGTATTCCTAATAAATAAACTACTTACGTAAATTTTAAATACAATCTGCTAGACTTTTTCTAATACTTAAACTATAAATTATATATAACCTACAGTCTTCTAATTTCCCACCGACCGGTTATCACAACACTGACACACAGTTTTGCAACACTTCACACTGCCACGAATTATCCACTGTCCCGTTCACTGATACATCATCTTGATGAGCCGGATTAAGACTGGCTCTCTCAGGCGTAGTGGACCGGTATTTATACCACTACAAAGAGTCTAGACACGGCAGGTAAACGCAGGGAGGTGGATGGGCGTTCTAGGAACTTCGAGGACCTTCCAGGTCCAGAAGTCTCTAGCCAAATCCGGACCCCTCTAGGCGTGGTTTACCTGTCATTGTCTTGACCGTAACAACAGGCATGGATCGAAATATCAGCTATATATACCATGTAGAGGTTTAGGCCTAGAATTTTATATTGAGATAGACCTGGCTGCTTGAGTAAATAAGGGTAACTAGGTTTAGTAAGGAGTGAGGATTAATAAAGGGTGAGGAATTGGCGGAGTTTGTAAAACAGTCAGGATGCCAAATTCTGTCAAAAGCCTGTTCTACGTCGAGAACTTCATACTGCATTGTGATGGATATAATATCCAGCGCATCATAACACTGTATTTACTTCGATAGGACGTTGGAAACATAAAATGGTCCGCAGGAATCACGTGATTAAAATATAAATTTATCTCAATGTCAAATTAGGCTCAACTTATCGACTACCAACTAAAAAACATCTGGTGCGCGCAAGGCACGACTTTAGCTTGCCTCCATTGTTAAAATCAATTTGGCAAAGATTTTTAAATACAGTTGGAGATAAATAAAGTAAAAGCATTAATTACTTTGAGTTTAAATAGAAACATATATTTTATTAAATGATCTATTATATTATAATCTATAACAATCAGTTAGTTTAGTCCCCTTTTCATCATTCCCAACCCCTATCACACTTCTTGAATAAGAAAACAAATTTAAAAACTTTATCTTTCCAACAATATATCATACATCCATATCACTATCTTTTTTTTACCGTTTTTTATCAAAGCTAACAAGATTATATGATTAATTTTATTAGATCTAAAAAATCAAAGGTGCTTTAGAGAAAGAAAATATATTAAATATCAGCATTTAAGCCTAAGCATTTAAGTCAGACTATTTCAATCAGAATAAAGCCTATCAGATATTAGAGCCCATAAACTTTTGCATCGAATAACGAGTTTAATCAAAATCGTTAGAGCCCTTTTTGAGATTGTAAAAAGGTGAAAATGTATGGTATAAAGAAGTACTTCTAGTCATCTGATTTTGGTAAAAAACTTGCTGTAACATCTCGGGCGTGTAGTTGTCTTGAATATAAAATTTCAGTTTCACACGACTTTTTTGCCGGACTTGGTTATTTGGACTCAGGGGGACCCTAAAAGGTATGTTTCCGTCGAAAAATTGAATTAGAAAATTTTCACGATCGCAATACTTTTCTTACTATATATTTGATACATAAGTAAGTGAAAGTAATAATAAAAATAAATAAATTAGGATTCAACTAAAGTATTTGGAATCGTTTGCTTTGATAGGCTTAGAATAGAAAACCCAATTGTTTCTAATATATGTTGTTATTGCTTAAGAAACCCTCATTAATCTATATCGTCGTCCATTCATGACATATTTTAAAAATACAGATATTAAGATAAGTTATGTTAAGATGATAAATATTCATTCCAATTACACCACCATGGAATTACTGATTACTTAATCTTTAATGAGTGAAGTTTTTTTTTTTTCTTTTCTCACGTCAGTTCCTATTATTAACTTGACTTTTGGTTTGAATGAAATTTAATCATAATATTTTAAACGCTTCGTTATATTCAAGAAATATTCCCATTATAAATGGCAATGTTTATCTTTATATTATTATTACTAGTGTAGCCGCCCCTGCATAGCACGGGTGCAATTTTAATAAGGTGTCCTCTATAGTTTAAAAATCTTTGTCTGACCGATTTATAGTTTATCTCTTTGGGATTTTCAGTTTATCGTAACGAAAAGTTCAATTACCAAGAAAAAATTTTCAGCAGTGTTTGTTTAAATATTGCTAACAATTTACCATTTATGTTAACAACTTAGTTACAACTCGGTACTTAATACTGATTCTAAGATCTTGGGTACTAAATGGAAGAAACGTGTGAACGGTATGTTATACGCCTTTGTTACTACTTATATATTAGGAATATTTTTGTAATGACTTAGTTACGTGTGTAATAATAAATAATAATATATATATATATATATATATATATATATTATATATATATATATATATATATATATATATATATATATATAATATATATTCATTCATCTATATACAGATTAATGATGATTCCTGTAATAAGGATTACGGATTATCAAATTCGAAAATATAGTGATTGAATTGGTTAGTAGAACTCCAAGATCAACTTCGTAAATCAAATAGGCTTGTTGTAGTCATGTGAATGATCCCCTTGTAGGTTAATTTAAATATTAGATCAGTATATTTAGTAAGTCCTGAATTAGCTGAAAACGGATTTTTTTTTCTCCAATTTTTTAGCAAATAGTAGGTAAAAAAACATATAGGACGGTATTTGGAGATTGGAGTGCAGATATGAATGCGAGGAAGTAATCAATGACTGGTCATAAATATTTATGAATAATGGATTGCTTCTTTATTTGATGTTTGAAGAGAGACTAGCAAGGGGTCATATAATTTGATCAATAGAGTCATAGTGAATAGGACAAAGTAATAGAGGTGTTGTTAAAAGGGTGTTGATTAAATAAGGTAATTTTTCTTCGTGGAATATAGTCCAGAGTTAGAATTCAGTGAATAGAGCATGATTACAGTCTTTGAACAACAGGACATTTCAAGGGGTCATCCATAGACAGTAAAGTTCAGCCAATAGTAAGTTTTATCGGCTGAGTATTTAATTCTACTCCACATCATCCTCTAAGTGTTTCCATTAATCAGATGGGATAATGCATTGGTAGCTATAAAAAATACATATTTATTCTCGTTGTAGTGTTTCAATTATACTATTTTTTATTTATGTTGGATTTTTTCTTTAACACTATCTATGTCTTTTTTTTTTTGTTAAGAAGAGTTCCCAAATGAAATTTATTTTACAATTCTTCTTCTTCTTTCACAAGCTCCTTAGTGCCTTTTAGCGTGGAGCACCAGCCTCAGTCCATCGCTTCCACTCATCCCTTTGAATGGCCATATTTTTCATTTGGGTAACTGATTAGCCTCCCTCCAGGTACTGCATATACGTAGTTCTGGGTCTCCCATTCTCTTTCCTATTGTATTGGCTTCCATGAACCTGTTCACTCTCCTGTCTTCTGGGAGCCTGCACAAGTGCCCAAACCAGCGCAGTTGGCGTTATTCTATTATCTCCTTCAGTGCCACCACTTTTCATCACATTCCTCCCTGATGACTTCGTTTCTGACGGAGTCCCTTCTTGTTTTTCCTACTATCCTTCGCAGAAATCTCATTTCTGAGGCCGTCATTCTATTTATAACTTGCTTTGGACATGTCCAGTGCTCTGCTCCACACAGCAGGATGGGAAGGAACATTGTTTTATAAAGGACTAATTTGGTGGCATTAGTTATTTCTTTTGTTCCAATTATGTGACTGATGTGATAGTATGCGAGGTTGACCTTTCTAATCCGACTATTTACTTCAAGTTCTATCCTTCTATCATTGGTTACGGTTGTGCCCAAATACTCGTGAATTTGTATACTAGTATTCAAAACGTGAATTATCCGAGTTTACTTGTTTCTTGAAATCAGAAAAAATGGTCTTAGGAGATAATTTGCATTATAAGATCCGTTGATAGTTTGGGAAAAAAGCATCATTTGGAGGGAAAGAGATCTTGGAACGGGGTAACTATTACAAGAATTATATATGAAAGTAGAATATTATAAAATCTAATTTTCGTGACAATATTAAGATCAGTGAGTAGTAATAAAACACATTTATAGTGAGGATATCGAAATAGAAAAAAAATCTAAATGCGTGAAATATTTAACCATTTCTATTCTGGAATCTAGTCGATGTTTCTATTCAATAACAACATCCCTATCGCCTATCGTCCTTGTTTAATCATGTCTTATGACCTAAACATATCATATTACAAAGGTTTAGCTAATAATAGAATCACAATATTATGTTAAACATCTCGATAATCAATCAAATATTTTCCATATACTAAAATTGAGATGTTCATTTCCAAAAGGTAGTGAAGGAAGTTTTTTTACGAAACCAATATTTTTACATATTCTTATTCTAATAGTTTAGTTTCATCGAAACCCGACATCCGGTTTTATCGAGAAAAAAAACACGCAAATCTTCTAAAAATGCGTTTGAAAATTGCAGTTCTTTCCATAATGTTCTATATCTACATTTCATTTCATTCCAAAGCGACTGAAACACTCCATTCCAAAACTTAACGTATCCTTTGTAAAATATAGCCTTTCAGGGGTCACCTGTAGCATGGTGGTTAGCATAACAGTCTCCTATGCCCGAAGTACCGGGTTTAAATCCGCAGGTAGCCCTAGGATTTTTTAATGGGAGAAAAAAATCCTTATTTATGCCGTCCTTCGGATGGGACGTTAAGAGGTGTTCCCGAGCTTCTGCGATGTCAGGTACTCGTTAGATCCTAATCCTAATTAAACCCGGATAGGCAAAATTTTAGACTCCCACCGAAGCATCGTGAATAAACAAACAATATAGCCTTTCATTTCCGTTTCTTCCAAAAGAAACTATATTTCCTATAATACAGCTGGAGCAACTAACTTCCATAATATTTTACTATTAATTTATTGTTTTCATAATTTTGTGACGACTTTTCATTTGTTTATTTATCACGTCTTGAATCACTGCTATGATTTTGATCAATAGTTATAACCTAATAATCAGTTTTTAAATATTTAGGTATCATATTATCACGGTCTAGGGCTGCATGGAAATATTTGGAAATTGTTAGATTAGACCTACTTTCAGAGGAAGAATCCAGAGCGTATGTACCATGAGCGGCCAATCCTTCCCAACCTCTTCAGTAGGATCTGCAACGTTGGATAGTTATTCCTACGTGTCATGCAAAGAAATTAAAAATAAAATAAAAATAAAAACGATAAAAAGATTCACTTCAATTTTAAATTTAAGAGCAATACCAGTAACTTTCAATGTAAGCTGGTTTCTGCATATGTAGCATCAAAGATGTGCCTAATCCCTATATATTTAAAATGATACCGCGATTCTTAGTTATCGAGAATTCCTTCCAAACCACTCGACTGATTTTGATACGCTTTTTTCTATTATTTAGGGCATTCTTTTCTGAAGGTTTACTAGTGAAATACAATGAAATTTGGCTTTTCTTTGGGAGGGAGAGATAAATGTTCTGTAACCAAATCATCAAAGAATTATTCCTGCAATATGAGTAGTAATAGAGACCTATAATATAATGTCGGCAAGTGCAAGAATAAAAAAAAGTTAATACGCAATAAAAGGAATCGTACGTTTATCCAGAGTTTTAATTAGCCCATAAACTTATGAACATATGTTATTGGTAAAGAGGGGGTTATGATAGTGGAATGTTGCCACTCTCGTACAGGATCGTACAATTTATATTCTTATAGATTTAAAATGTTATATATCTATACACTAACGGGATCACCTGTAGCTGGGTGGCTAACATAACAGCCTTCTAGGCAAAGGATAAGGGTTAAAACCCGCAAGTGGTCCTAGGATTACGAATGGGAGTAAAAAATTGTGGATGTAATTAGTTGACCGTTGAGAATTACTGGAAGGAATTAGTCCGGGTGGCGGTCATTAAATGAAACAACTAAATAGTTTCAACTATTTTATTGTTTGCCAACGTTTCGACCCCCTTTGTGGGTCATCATCAGGGCGCATGGTGGGAGAATGGAAACTGAGAATGGAAATTGAATCGCTACTATACACTATAAAATACAATAAACTACTCTACTGATCCTTAATAAAGACGAATTCAGTGTGTAATTATAGTTAATTCCATGAGGATTAAAGGCATATAAATGAACATTAGCCTCGTGTTTCATTTTTAGTAGAAAAACCAGAAGGTAAATTTTATTTTAAAAACCTCTACCAACTTTTCGGACGAACCAATATTTTAAAGTATTTCTTCTTAAATGATATTTTTGGTTTTATTTTCTTGTGGCAGAAGACATACTGATTTTCTCCGCAACCCGATCTTGACGTTAATCGATTCCTACGTGTTTAAATGCTTGCCCATGTGATTTATTAATTGTTACGGCAAAAGATAACTTAACGGGAACTGAGTTTCCATTCTCCCACCATGCGCCCTGATGATGACCCACAAAGGGGGTCGAAACGTTGGCAAACAATAAAATAGTTGAAACTATTTAGTTGTTTCATTTAATGACCGCCACCCGGACTAATTCCTTCCGGGAGTAAAAAATCTTTCGTTTTTGTCGTCCTTCGGAGTGGACGTAAAAAGGTGGTCCCGAGCCTATGCGATGTCAGGTACTCGTTAAAGAACCCTATCCTAATTAAACCTGGATAGGCAAAATTTAGGACTACCACTTTGGCATCGTCCGATTAGTCACAGTAGCATAAAGTGACCATAAATAAACAATCAATACACTAACATTATTATTAGTATTTAAACTTTTAAATTATTTTATGAAAACAGATCTTCCACTGTAAGATAAATGAGATTTCCATGAAAACTAAATTAAACCTTTAAAATGTATATTCAATAGTTTATTTGAAGAGAGAGAGAGAAATTCCATTAGGATCTGCTGCTCAACTTCGCTGAGTTGCTATGAGTACACAGCATACCGCATCAATCCTGTAGACGATTTTCAAAGAACAAATAGAGGGAGATTCTGCCAAATAGAAATACTTGGATATATATAAATCGAGCCTAGCCTCAAAATATGTGGTGATGCAGGATTCCAGTGAGTTCAGGATCATAATCCATAGACCATAGTCTCCGATATGTTTTGCAACTGTTTTCTTTCGAGTCCATAAAATAAATGTACCTTAGTTACTTCTGTAGTTTTTAAAAGTATACAGTGCAAATCAAGTTTTTTTTTTTATGGGATAAATAAATTTTCCGTTATCTATGCTTCACCATAAAATAACAAACAAATAAACGGAGCTAATTTTTATTTATGTTTTTCATTTCTGCCGAATGAAATCCTTTCAAAAAGATTCCTTTCCAAACGTTCCTTCTTTAGATGATAAAAAACTGCCGATATGCAGACTCTTAACTCCACACCTATCTCACGAACAGTAATTCGTGGATTGTTTGTAATGACCATCATATCCTCGACGTCAAGAGTTGAACTCCCGGGTTGGTCTTCCAAAATGAAGACCCTCTAAACCGCGAAAACCACTTCTGAACCGTGCTATCAGCAATTGAATCGCTACTATACACTATAAAATACAATAAGCTACTCTACTGATCCTTAATAAAGACGAATTCAGTGTGTAATTATAGTTAATTCCATGAGGATTAAAGGCATATAAATGAACATTAGCCTCGTGATTCATTTTTAGTAGAAAAACCAGAAGGTAAATTATTTTAAAAACCTCTATCAACTTTTCGGACGAACCAATATTTTAAAGTTTCTTGTAATTTCTTCTTAAATGATATTTTTGGTTTTATTTTCTTGTGGAAGAAGACATACTGATTTTCTCCGCAACCCGATCTTGACGTAAATCGATTCCTACGTGTTTAAATGCTTGCGCATGTGATTTATTAATTGTTACGGCAAAATATAACTTAACGGGAAATTGAATTATTTTAAAATTAAAAGGTAAATCATTTGGAATCGTTGGGATTCGAGGTCAATTTTCCCTGTTTTTTCCCAGATTTTCCACTGATTCTTCGGTCCTATTGGTTGCAGCGTGATGTTATATAGCCTATAGCCTTCCTCGATAAATGGACTATTTAACACAAAAAGAATTTTTCAATTTGAACCAGTAGTTTCTGAGATTAGAGCGTTCAAACAAACAAACAAACTCTTCAGCTTGTGATGGGCCTGATGTGTGTGAGGGAGTGAGGTTATAACACACAGCTGGTGGGAGCAAAGAGGTTATGTGAAATGGATTTGTCACTGCCTCAAACATGTTTATATTTTAGTTTTCTTTATATTTAATTGAAGGTCATTTTTATTTATTATTTTATTTTCTGTGTTTTATGATAGTAGAAAGATTATTTTATTTTACAGTGGCAAATCCATTGCAACCTCTCACCAGCTGTGGGTTGGGGCTATCTCGATTTGTGTGTGCTCCTCATATTGTGTTCTTCTTTTGTATTATAGTATTCTATGCTTTATTTAACTGTTTTTATCATTACGAACAATAAAAGGACCATTCGTACTAATAGTGCCAGGCTGTAGTTATTTCGCCCTCACCTCCTCAAAAAGCTTTATAATATTAGTATAGACTAGCTGTGTCACGCAGCTTTGCTCGCGAATACTGCATTTCGTATTAATTTATGTGCGTTTATGGTGAGATTGGCTATAATAAATATCAACTATCAGCTACTCTTTGTTATCATTTAAAGCCCGATCTTGACTTCTTCCTGTCAAATTTACAATAGCAAACCAGTAGAAGTGGTTATAGCCATAATCACTTAATATGTAAAAATAATCGTCACAAACCATTTTTAAAAAATAAATAACAATTGAATATATTTTCATAAGAACCTACACTCGAAACAGATATGAAGCGCAATATGCTTAAAAAGGTCGGTCACCTGTATGTAGTGACCAGCCAGGTGCCCTTAAGATTTTTTAATGAGAGTAAAAAACAACCTTAGTTATGCCCTCCTTCGAAGGGGACGTAAAATGGTGGTCCCAAGACTTTGCGATTCCATGAACTCGTTAAAGATCTCTACCCTAACTAAACTTGGAGAGGAAAAAATTAGTCATCATACGATTAACCATAGTAGTATAAAAGTGACGTTAAATAAACAGATAACAACAGTAATATGCATAAATATATTTGTTATTAAATCTTTGTACCTTCGCTGATACATATTAGATTAAGACAGTTTTACGTTTAGGTTGTTCAACCACTTTTTGGGCGAAGATTTTCAAATCCTGCCTTATTGCACATCTAGGCGGTAAGACGAACCTCCAGGAAAAATTTTAGCCTCACAACCATAGTAATTTTTTAGATACCAGAAAATTGAGTGGTACTTTTTTTATAATATAGACATACAGCTAATAAAAGTCATAAATATGCTTAAAATAATAGTTTTGATTATTATACTCGAATAAATCAAAAGAAATAGTAATTTTTTTAATTTATTTAAATTTATAAATGTATAGGCTTCAAGCTAAAACGATTAAAGTTGAAAATGACTCTTGAAATAAAACATGACTTAACAATATAGATAATAATATAGATTGATATAAATATTTCCGCGTTGTGTAACCTTCTATACTCCTCAGTAGCCTCATCTCTCTTCGGACCAAATATTTTAGTACCTTATTTTCTAAAACCTTTAGCCGTTGTCCGTCCTTCAAAGTAAGCGGCCACGTTTCACCATCGGAAGAATAACAGTTTTATAAATTCTAACCGTTAAGTTTTTAGACAGAAGCTAAGTAATTTCGCAACTGAATTATAACACGCATTTCCCGCGTTTAACCAGGACTTTATTTCCTCCTGAATTTTTTTTTTCGTAATCATTGAACCTAAATACTTAAATTTCTCTACGTGTTCAAAAGTATACCCTGATATATCAACATCACTATGATCGCCACCGTCTCTGCTACAAATCATATATTTTGTCTTTTCGGTATTTATTTCGAGTCCTATTTCTTTCCCGGTTTTTATTAACGGACTTGTATTTAGTTAAGGTGGTTTAGTTTCCGTATCTTCCTTTAGCAGTACCAAATCATCGGCGTATCCCAGAACCGGAATTTCATCACCCAAATTTAAACCTTCTTAGTACATATCACTTTTTCTTTGATATATTCTAAAGCGACTTCGTCTGCATCAATTCCTGTTATTATGATTGCTATTAAGAAGTTTTTAAAAGAATATATTTTAAAGTACTTCCGCGTTAATGACATTTTTACTTTTATTTTCTTGTGGCAGAAGAACATACTGATTTTCTCCGCAACCCGATCTCGACGTAAATCTATTCCTACGTGTTTAAATGGAAAAATATAAATTAATGAGAAATTGAATTATTTAACAATAAAAGGTAAATCATTTGGAATCATTGGGAAGCGAGGTTTTTTTTTTTCTCCCAAATTTTTCCCGTTTTTTCCCAGATTTTCGACTGATTCTTCGCTCCTTTTCGATAAATGGACAATCCAACGCAAAAAGAATTTTTCAATTAGAACCAGTAGTTTCTGAGATTGGCGCGTTCAAATAAACAAACAAACTCTTTAGCTTTATAATATTAGTATAGATTAATTAAATTAAATTTCGATAGAAACATGTGTTTTATTAAATAATCTCTTATATTATCTACAACAACCAGTTTTATCGGATTTTCATTAACTTATTCATTTCCGTGTATTAGATAATATAGTGTATTGTGACATTTATTCATTTATCACATCTTGAATCACCGCTATGATTTCGATCAATAGTTTTAACCTAATAATCAGTTTTTAATTGTTTAGATACCATATTATCATGGTGCAGGGCTGTACCGGAATATTTGGCAACTGTCATATAAGGTCTATCTTCAGAGGAAGAATCCAGAGTTAATGTAGCAGGAGCGACCAATCCTTGCCCAACCTCTTCAGTAATATCTGCAACGTTTGATAGTGATTCCTACGTCTCATGCAAAGAAGTTTAAATAAAATTCATAAAAAAGATTCACTGGAATTTATTATTGGAATTTTAAATTTAAGAGCAGCCTTTGACCGAGTCTGGCACCTGGGATTGCTTTACGAACTCCGCAATTTCCTTCCCCCTACATACTTCCTTATCATCAAGTCCTACCTCACTGACAGATCCTTCAAAGTAAATCATAATATTTCCTATTCATCCATTTTTAGTCAGTTTGCAGGTTTCCTCAAGGCAGTATCCTAGGACCTATTCTTTTCACAGTTTATACAGCTGATATTCCATCCCATCCTAACACGTTCCTTTCTACCTATGCGATGACACTTGTGTGTTATCAGTCAATACTGATCCAACTATTGCCTCTTAAACTCTCCAATCCCACATCAGTGACCTCGAAGTATGGTGTCAGAACTGGAGAATAAAATAAATGCCAAAAAATCCAACCAAATTACCTTTACCCTTCGTCGTAAACCTATGACATCCTGCCCTACTGTCTCCTTCAATAATACTCCTCTTGTACCGGTTGAACAGATCCGATATCTAGGACTGCACTTTGACAAACGTCTCACTTTGAACCCTCATACAAGACTGAAACGACAAGAAACTGCTCGACGTTTTCGACTACTTTAACACTTACTAGACAATCGTTCTAATCTTTCACTTAACTAAAAAGACTCATCTACATGACTATCATAAGGCCGATATGGACTTACGGAGTAGAGCTTTAGGGCTCTACTAAACCATCAAATTCTTCCCGTATCCAATCCCTACAATCCAAAATCCTTCGTAAAATCCTCAATGCTCCTTACTTTGTCACGAATACACTAATCCATAAAGACCTTAATGTTCCGATGTTGCTGATTTGGCCCAATCTAGATACCATTCCTTTCATGGCAAACTCCATTCCCACCCTAATCCTCTAGTTTCAATCCTTTCTTCCTCTTCAATTCCTGACAATCCTCCGAGGTGTCTGAAAAGGAGATGGCCCCGAGAACTTCTAGTTTAGAACATTTTTAGAGTGCTTCCATTGGGAAGCTTCTCTACATGTGTTTCATGCCTTTATATATTTCATCTAATTTACTTGTTGTATTCCTGTATACAGTTGTAAATTCCAATAAATAAATTTTTAAAAAAAAATTAAGAGCAATACCAGTACCTGTCAATATAAGCTAGTTTTTGCATATGTAGCGTCAAAGATGCGCCTATTCTCAATATATTTAATATTCTATAGATTGAAAACAATTAATTAAAAAAATATTTTTGCACTTATCTCCTTTAATTGTTTATAAAATTCGTTCAACTTGCATATTTAGCTGTTATTTATTAATACTAACAAGATGATGTTCCTAACTTTTTGAAACCCAAAAAATTAAAGGTTAGAGAGAAAATTTAAAACTTTAGAGGAAGAAAATTTAAAAAGTCGGCATTTATGCCGTGTCAGACTATTTTAATCAGAATGGAACCTACACCATATTAACGCCCAGCACGTTTTACATCCATTTAGCGAGTTTAATCAAAAGCTTTACAGCCGTTCTTTGAGAAAGTAGTAAAAATGTGCAAAATGCCTGGTGTAAGGTGGGTCTTCTGGTAAGCCGATTTTGATGAAAAAGTTGCTGTAAGATCTCGGACGTATAGTTGTCTTAAAGAAATTTCAGTTTCGTCACAACTTTTAGTGCTAGACTTACCACATACCGAAACAAACACACCTTCTTGCGGGATTTGGCCATTTGGACTCAGAGGACTCTAATACGTGAATTTCTGATGAAAACTTGAATTCGAAAACTTTCATGATCACAATACTTTGCCTTAATACATATTTCATATATAGGTAAGTGAAAGTAAAAACAGTCGCACGTTTCATGGAGGAAGTATGTTTTGATGGAATTGACATTGTTAAAATTCTTCTTTCTTAGATATTTCTTTCACCTTAAAAAGATGAATTCATTTGTTCCAACATAATGTAAAATCAAAGGTACGTTTTGTAAGCTAAAATTACTCTCTTCATTTTCGGAGTTTGTCAGAAAAGAAATGAACCGAAAGGTAAAAGGTTACTTGATATTCTGAAAATAATTTCCGAAATGGATTTGGTGACGTCAGTGCTTCAAAAAATATTTGTTAAAATCATTATTAAACTATAATAATGCCAATTATAATATTTTTTTCCATACTAGTATTAATAAATAATGAGAACGTTTAAAAACTGCCATGAATACTTATAAGGAAAGACCAAGCAACATATTACATGTTTCTTTAAAGAAAATACCTTTACATCAGTAAAAATGATTAACCAGAACCTTACAAAAATACTTGTTTTCTTCCCAACTCAATAAAATTTGCTTGGTCACTTTAAATAAACAACAGTTTGTAGAAGAATATGAACTTTGTAGAAAAATAGAAGTGAACAAATTTCCTTATTGCAATATTTTCCTTTTTAAAAATTCAGTCTCTCTTTAGCAACCGGCTGGTGCAGACGTTTGCCTAGAGCGCTCCATAGTTATAATTTGTATTCATTCGTTTTACAAAAACTTCCAGTAAACATACCATTTAAATTAGTGATTAACAACGGAATTAGTGAAATATTATATTCTCTGAACTTGATTGTAAACAAAAGAATGCCCCCTGTGGGAAAAACTACAAACATGAATGTCGCCATATCAAGCAAATCGAAAATAGAGGAGAGTCGACCGAAACGAAAAAGATGTGAGTACCAATCTAATGTTCCAACCAAAAGTTATTTTAATATTTCCTCTGATGAGGAAGAATAAATTGAAGACGAAACCGAACAGCCGACACAACTGAAATTTCCACCAGTTGTGATAAATACAGCCGACTCAAACCCCAAAAATTGATTATCGCACTTAAAAATAAAAGATGTTAACATGAAATACGGAGGTAATAAAGATGATTTTATAACCATATATAATGAATTGAAATCTCTCAACAAAGGATTTCATTCTTATACGCCCAAAAATGATATAAAAACCAAAAGTTGCTCTCAAAGGGATGCCCCCGGGATACTCCATAAAAGATATCTTATCAGATCTTTAAGACCAACGATTGAAAATTTATATAATATTCCAAATGATACAAAAAATCAGATGGACTGAAAATAAAATTACCTTTATCTATTATAAAATTATAAAATATAAAACTATTATTACAATTATATTATAAAATAAAAATGAGTGAAACCATTAAAGAAGTAATTATATTGAATTAATATAGAAACATTTATTTTATTAGAAACTCTATTATATTATTATCTAACATAATCAGTAAGTTTTATCGGCTTATCATTCTTTATTAACTTTTACAAGCTTGTGTATAAGATAATATTTTTTCTGAAATCTTCAGCTTTCCAACAGTATATTATACATATATATTACTGTTCTTATGTTCAAAAACAAAAAAACGCTGCAAATTATTACACAATGGTTTATTATTTCCAAATAACAATATCGGGGTATAACTGTTTATAAGGCTGTTGATAGCCAATTAAGTAATATGAAAAGCAATAATTCAAAGCATCATATCATAACACTACCGCTGATTTCAAAACACAATATCTAAGCTAGTGTAAACCAAATTGAATTATTCTTTTTTTATTTGGTCCAACATTTGTTTTGGAAAATAGCACTGGGATCTCCTGGAACCCTGATTTTCTATCTACTTGTGAATGGCAAAGTTTAGTTTGTCGTTACCGAGTGTATAACGTAAATCATTAGTTCAAGATAATTGTTTTGATGCTAATAAAGTTTCTATTCATTTTCATTGTATTATTGACATATAACACTTTTTTTATCGCGCTTTACTGATTCTAAAACGCTATACACACTTTTCAATTTTTTTCTTCTTTTTTCTCTTTTATATCATTATTAAAAAACAATTATGATTTTTTTTTGTCTATCTTCCAAAATAACGTAGTTACAAGCGTATATATAAGCGAGATTTCAATTTTTTTCAGTTTTCATTTTTTTTTTTTTTTTTTTTTTTTTTTGTTCGTCGCGCTTTACTGATTCTAAAACTCTAAACATACTTTTCTCTTTCGTCAAAAATAACTGAGTTATGAGTGTATTTATGTGAAAAATATCAATTTTTTTTCTTTTCTTTTTTCTCTTTTATATAATTATTCGCGTTTTATTGGTTAGAAAACACTAATAAATTTGTTTTATATCTTCAAAAATAACTGAGTTATAGAATAAAATCCGTTTAACCGGCCGCTATTTTAAAACTAACCACCTGATATCAACGTGTAGATGTTAGGATCATCGTTGAACGTACTAGTATTTTTGTGGCGAATTTCAAAAAAATTAGTCCATTAGTTTCGGAGATATGCCGCGGACGGCGGAAAAACTTAGAGCAGGGGTATTTTTTTTTTTTTTTTTTTGGTCGATTACAAAGGTTGATAATTGAATAATAAACCAAAATTGCAGTAGAGAATATTTTGTCAGTTTTCTCCTTTATTTATTTATCAAATTCGCTCAACTTGCATATTTAGCTGTTAATTATCAACGCTGACAAGATACTATGGTTGATTTATAGAATCTACAAAATTAAAGAAACTTTAGAGGAAGAAAATTTTAAATATCGTCATTCAAGCCCTGTCAGACTATTTGAATCAAAATGAAACCCACATGATGTTTTAGTCCATTAAATTTTACATTGATATAGAGAGTTTAATCAAAATCGTTTGAGCCGTTTTTTAAAAAATCACAAAAAAGTGCAAAATAACCGATTTTGACGAAAATGTCACTCTAACATCTCAGGCGTAGTGCTGTCTTAAATATGAATTCGTTTTTGCGATAGACTTACCACACACACCTTTTTTTGGGACATTTTTTGGGAACATTTAAGCCTAAGCATTTAAGTCAGACTATTTCAATCAGAATAAAGCCTATCAGATATTAGAGCCCATAAACTTTTGCATCGATATAACGAGTTCAATCAAAATCGTTAGAGCCGTTTTTGAGATTGTAAAAAGGTGAAAATGTATGATATAAAGAAGTACTTCTAGTCATCTGATTTTGGTTAAAAAAACTTGCTGTAACATCTCGGGCGTGTAGTTGTCTTGAATATAAAATTTCAGTTTCACACGACTTTTTTGCCGGACTTGGTCATTTGGACTCAGGAGACCCTAAAAGGTGTATTTCCGTCGAAAAGTGGAATTCTAAAATTTTCACTATCGCAATACTTTCCCTTACTATATATTTCATATATAGGTAAGTGAAAGTGAAAATGGATCGAAAAAACGTTTACAGGAACCAATAATGATCATATAAATATTAAAACTAATAATGAGCTTTCTATTACAGATTGCTTTAAAGAGACTAAAAATATATTTAGTTTATTATCTCGAAGTTGAAATCTATAATGGCAGAAATAAAAAATACTAACGATAGTATGTCCAAATATTTAACTATAGTATATTAAGCCTTATATCGTTATTCGATTAATGGTTCAGCACCGGATAGTATAATGAATGATAATATTAATTCTAAAAAATGTGACCACTCTTCATTTATGCCATTGCTATTTTCCGTAATAATTCTTCAACTTCATTCTACCTCACAATGTTAATTGTTTCTGATAGTAAAACACTTAAAATTTGCTATGATTACTACAATAGTTAAAACTAGCAACCAAGAACTAAGAAACGTTATTTGATTTTTTTAAATATCTTTACTTCATTAAGCTTATTATATAAATAAGCAGAAAAAAAAAAATATTCGATAGGATCAAAATAATTACCACAAAAAATTAAAGCATAAGAGATACAATTTCTATGACCACGACTGTAACTCGTCCGTCCTTATACTCTCGTACGAAAATAAATTATATTCGCCAACAATCTTCAAAAATTACTATATTAGTTAATGAAAATTCAAACTGTAATTTTACGCACCATTTTATGAATAGTAAAATATTAAAATTGCTAATGACCTGGAGTACTTTAAATCAAATTCATAACATTTATATTCTTTATTGTTATCCTTCTCTTACTCCAATCAATAATCAACTACATACATGCTCTCAATTCCTAATTAATTGTTTTGTAGCCGTTTTTCCTTTATCTTAGTTTTTCGAAGTAAACAAGGCTCAGTTTATTTCCTTATATTCCTTAACTCCAAATGACAGTTTTTGACAACAAAAAAATTCATGATGTGGAATGCCCTAACGATTAGAAGTAATGATATAGAATTTAAATTACTCTTAAAAATTAATAATCCGCATATTATCCATGTTATTATCGCATATTATATATGTATTTAACTTACTCTAAGACTGCAAAGCACATTTTGTAAATTCTGTATTTTTTTATTCTAAAGGGACTTGTCCCAGGATAATAAAAAATTTATTTATTTATTTATTATCCCAACTCGACTTTCACAAACAGGACAGATCTCGGTATTGGATACAAAATGTATAGGAAAGAGCGGGAGGAGGCGTCATACTACTATTCCGCTACGACGTCCAGCACCACTTCATTCAAACCCCCGACTTGACCTGTACTGAAGCGGACGCTATAAAAACTAGAATAGGCAATAAATTAACCACCGTTATTTCACCATATATTCCACCGAAAAAATAAATCTCATAGATATAACTAAATTATTTCTTTTAAACAAATATGTTCTTGACTTTGGGGATCTTAACGCAAGGCATGCCCAATGGAACTGCCACAGCTCCAATAAAAATGGAAAAGCCATATCCAACTTTATTATAAAAAAAATCTGGTGCGCGCAACGCACGACTTCCAATAACCTCCGTTGTTACAATCCATTTTATAAGTTGTAAATACATTTAGAGATTTTAAAAAAAAATGTTAAAGAAAATAATTAAATTATGTTTGAATAGAAACATGTGTTTTATTAGAATATCCATTATATTATTATCTACGACAATCAGTTTGTTTTATCGGCTTTTCATCGCCCTTCGTTAACTTTTAGAACTTTGTGTGTATGATAGTATTTTTTCTAAAATCTTAAGCTCTCTACGGTATATTATAAAGCTATATTTCTGTTTTAATGTTCAAAAAAATAAAAAAAATGCACTTTTCTCCTTTAGTTGTTTATGAAATACTACATGATGTACATATTTTTTTTAAAACTACAAAATTAAAGGTAGTTTAGAAGAAGAAAATTTTAAATATCGGTATCTAAGCCCTGTCAGACTGTTTCAATCAGAATGAAATCTACATCATATTAAATCCCATTAAATTTTACATCGACATAGCTAGTGTCATCAAAATCGTTAGAGCCGTTTTTGAGAAAATCATAAAAAGGTGCAAAATGCATCGTATAAAGTTGCTCTTCTGGTAAGCCGATTTTGATGAAAAAGTTTCTGTAACATTTTGAGCGTATAGTCATCTTAAATATGTAGTTTTAGATTTATAGCACTTTTTGTTTTTGCGTTGGACTTACCACAAACACACGGAATCAAAGGGACACACAGACCATTTTGCGGGACTTGGTCATCTGGACTCAGGGGGCCCTAAAAAGTGTATTTCCATTGAAAATTGGAATTCGATAATTTTCAATATCGCAATACTTTCCTTTACTATATATTTCATATACAGGTAACTGAAAGTAAAAATCAAGTACAATTACATAGCTCTTTTAAACTCACCTACATACCTTCCCAACGCAATTACAAACACAGTGTCTTAGATCTTGTTCTCACAAAAACTAACTATAAATGTAAGTTCCGCAAGACATTAGACCCTCAAATATACATAAATCCCTCTATGCGTTATATAAAGGGCATAGATAGTAACATAGAAAGCACTTTACAAGCTATCGTTGAGTGTTTTCCGCACTTAGAAAAAATCATCAACGAACAAAAATCCCACAAACTAAATTTCTTTACTATAATTCTATCATTTTGTAAGAACCCGCATCAATAACCGGAAAAACGAAAACTGGGCAAAATATTGTGCTCTCGCAGGACCGGCAATAAAAATATCTGGGAAACATGAAACAGCCGTAGAAAACCATCAAATCACTACAGCCATTCAAAGTACCTAAAAAATAACGCTGAACTATTAGCTAAACATTTTCAAGATTCTCGCTGTAACACATCAAACTTAGGCACAAAAGACTATAATAGAAAAATTCCAAAATCAACTCGCGAATATTTCAAAGCACCTGTCACAAACAACTTCTCTTCTATCAACCAAAAGAAGCTGACAAAGTCTCCAAAAGTCTCGTCGTAGTAAAGAAAGCGCCAGGCGATTATGCTGTCCCCTCCTAGGTAATAAAAAATATCAGCAGAATATCAATTATCTCCTTAACAAAAATCTATGATTCAATATTGAAATGCAAGTACTTTCATAACACCCGGAAAACTAGCAAAACTATAGCAATATCAAAACCAGCCTATTGAATATCTATCAGAAAGACTGATATTAAAAAGAATGAATCGACACATTGGACAATACCAACTTAAAATAGATGACCACTTCGGTTTCAGAAAACACCACTCTACTGTAGATCAATCAGCAAGGCTTACCGATTACATGACTAAAGCCTTTAACGGGGAAAAAACATACCGGTATGCTTTTAATAGACTTGGAAAAGGCTTTGGACACCGTTTGGCATATGGGACTTATTTAGAAATTGTTTAAATGTAACTGCCCTCCTTACCTGATTTATACAATTCATTCATTTTTTGACGATAGATTAATTTATTTACACGTATATAAATCCAACCGTAGCATACTCCTGTAACGGCTGGCCTCCCACAAGGCTCTTGCATTTCGCCAACGCTATTTATATATAAATATATATATATATATATATATATAATATATATATTTCTGAGCCACCCGCAAGTAATAAGGTATTACTATAAGGTATGCGTATAATACGGCCCTATACACATCACCTATCGCATTGATATTATAGTTAACAGGTTACAGCAAAGTTTCAAACAAATAAATACATATTATAATAATTGGAAATTAAAAGTAAACACAAGCAAATCAGAAGCAATACTGTTTACAAAACATAGACCAAATATGAACAATCATCTTTCGTTAAACTCAATTCACATTCCCTGGTCCGAATCATTTAATTACTTAGGGATAACATTAGAAAAATCGTTAACATTTACCAAAACATATGAATAGAAAACCAGAAAAAAAAACAACACAAAATGTATTTACAAAACGTTCCCATATTTCACTAAAAATCCAGTTTAAGCACTCAGAACTAGCTTCTACTCTATAAAACAGTTCTACGTTCCCTGATCTGTTATGTCGTTTGGAGCTCGAATACAAATTAGAAAAAAAACCACAAGTCCCGAAAACCTACTGGAATACGAAATTGGTAATTACAGTAAAACATCATTTAAGCGATACACGCACAAAAAACAAAACATGCACTTTTAAGTTAATATTTTAATTTGTATTGTGTAAGGTTTTCTTTTCCTGTTACTTTTTCTACTATCTCAAATAAAATATTCTATTATCATTAGTTAATTGGAACAATGATTTAAGCTTTCTTATGCTGAAAAAAGGACGACTGAAACAATGATACAAAATATATTTGTATCTAGTGTACATTGTAAATATTGTATATAAATTAATAGCCTTATTTTTTTTAAAAGCGCACACATAGTAAAGAGAAAATGAAGAAATTGCCTGCAAATTTTAGGTACAGACATTTTGAAGAACAGATATGAAACAATTCATTTTTCATTTTAGTTATTTCATTTCTCTTCTCATTTTTCGTTGTATGTTCTCATTTCTTGTTGTATGGTCTTATTTCTCGTTGTATGTTCTTATTTCTCGTTGTATACCCGCCCCTTCTCAATTTGAATGAGGTTTCATTTATGTTTAAAAATTCTTTGTCTGACCGATTTAGAGTTTATCGCTTCGGGATTTTCAGATTATCGTAACGAAAAGTTCAATCAGCAAAAAAGTATGTTTATTTTATAACGTCTATTCATTATTATATTTAATCATCAGCAGAAATGAAAAAAATAAATCAAAATTAGTTAAGTTTATTTGTTTGTTTTTTAAAGCACAAATAACGGAACATTAATTTTCCCATATTAAGAAAACTTGATTGTTATGTATGTATTAAAAAACTATAGACATAACACAGGTTCCAATCCTTTTAGGTTTATAACTATTTAATATTTTAAATAATCTATTTAAAATACATCTGAAAGTTTTAACTAAGATTCCATAGGAATATCATTTAGTTTACCGTGAAGCATATGTTTCCAAGAAATGATATTAAACACGAACTAATTAATAACGATGTTAGTTTATAGATTTGTAATAACGATTAGCCTATTAAATATTGTATCAAAAATTTTAGAAAGACTAATATTAACCAGAATAAATCGGCATATTAGACAGAACAAAATCATAATAGATGACCAATTCGGCTTCAGAAAACACCACTCTACTGTAGACCAACTAGCAAGGCTTACTGATTACGTAACCAAAGCTTTTAACGAAAAGAAACATACGGTATGCTTTTAATAGATTTAGAAAAGGCCTTTGACACCGTTTGGCATACAGCACTTATTCACAAATTAATTAAATACAACTTCCCTCCTTACCTAATTCATAATATCCATTCATATCTTGACAATAGACGATTTTATGTTCGTGTAAATAATTCGACAACCAGTATACTCCCTGTAACGGCCGGCCTTCCTCAAGGATCCTGACTTTCGCCAACTTTATTTAATGTATTGCTACGGTCAAGACAATGACGGGTGGACCACGCCTGGAGGGGCCTAGATGAGGCTAGAGACTTCTGGACCTGGACAGTCCTCGAAGTGCCTGGAAAGGCCCACCACCCTACCTGCGCCCGGGTCTAGAAGATTCGGCGGTGGTACAAATAGCGGTCCCCTGAGCCTAGGTGAGTCAGTCTTGATCTTGCTCAAGTGAATGTATCAGTGAACAGTGACAGTGAACAACTCGTGACAGTGTGACAGTGTAGTGAAACTGTGTGTCAATATTGTGATAATCGGTCGGTGGGAAATTAGAAGACTGTAGTTTATATATAATTTATAGTTGTAAGTCTTAGAATAAGTCTAGCCGATTGTAAGTAGTTTATTCGTTAGGAATACCTCATTTTATATGTATACTGTTTAGTAGTTAAGCTAGTAATTCCATTATTATTGTTAATATAGTGGTTAGTAATCCCTTTGTATTTGTGTTTTCTGTATTCAATAAACATCTGTAATTTGTAAACTGGAGTAGTTCATTTCGCACACCCCGTAGCCCGTAACAATTTGGTGTCAGAAGTGGGATCATTGTAAATGGTTATAATTTTGGTTTTCTTGTTTTTGTAATTATTGGGCTACTGTGTGAAAAATGACTTCTCAGAGTGTTAGACTGAATGATTTAAAAGTTGCAGACTTAAGACGGGAGTTAGAAGAACGAGATCTGGATACTTCCGGAACGAAATCAGCACTGCAACAACGCTTGCGCCAATTTTTTGTTGATTCGGGGGAAAATCCAGACGAGATTACGTTTGAAAATGATTTCAGTAAGTTGTCTGCAACTTTTAAAACTGAATTAGGTAATGTAGAAAAGAAGTTAGGAAATGAGTTAGGTAATGTAGAAAAGAAGTTAGGAAATGAGTTAGGTAATGTAGAAAAGAAGTTAGGTAATGAGTTAAGTACTGTTAAAAATGAGTTAGGTAATGAGTTAAGTACTGTTAAAAATGAGTTAGGTAATGAATTAAGTACTGTTAAAAATACATTGGAGGCTAAGTTAGGCAATTTAGAAACTAAGTTAATGGAAAGTGTAGATAATAAGTTAGCTGATGTAGAATCTAGATTAGGAGAAAAAGTCGATTCAGTAGAAAATGAACTTAGGGTAAGAATAGAAGCTCTAGAAGAACGTATGAGCAACCCACCGACAATCGACACCGACCAACCCTCTGAGAGAAGCCCTCACAACACCATTCCCTCCTTCAATGCTGGGATGCCACCAACGCACAACACCATCCCATTGTTCGACGGGAAGACGCCGTGGGAGGACTACATGACTCTCTTCGAGACAGCGGCTTCGATCCACGGGTGGTCAAAGGAGACGCAAGCATCAGCGTTGTGCCTAGCCTTGCGTGGAGACGCCTTAGGAGTGCTACAGGGGATGCCCATGTCGGAGCGGTGCAACTACAGTGAGCTGATGAAAAGACTGGAGATGCGTTTCGGCCATCGCCACATGGACCAACTATACCGTTCCCAGTTAAAGAACAGGGTCCAGAAGACCAACGAGACGCTGCAGGAATTTGAAGCAGATATCGCCCGGCTAGTGAGGAATGCCTACCCAACGGTCACCGACGACGTCTACGAGAGCTTGGCTATCGACAAATTCCTGGATGGACTTCGAGACCCGGAAACCCAACAGGCAGTGAAACTCGCACGCCCTAAAACTTTGGGCGATGCATTGTCGCAGGCCATGGAATTCGAGGCTGTCAGGCAGTCAGTCCGTGGACATGCACGAGTTCGAGCGGCAGAAGCGGAGCCTAACGCGGCCCCCACCATCGAGGACATAGTAGCAAAGGTTTTAGAAGCCCTCAGGACCCGCAAAAAGGAGATACGCTGTTGGAGCTGCGGTCAACTTGGACACCCCAGAAGCAAGTGTCCTACCAGGAAGCCGGAAAAGCCACAGGAAAACTAAGGAGGGTTGATGGGAAGGGGCAACTGTCAACCCGTAGCATCAAAGGCCCCAGGGTCGCCGTGAGAATCGCGACAATAGGGAGCAAGACAAATAGTTTTTATGTGGATGGAATGGTGAACGGGCAGCTGCGGAGTTTTCTGCTGGATACCGGCGCAACCATGACAATACTGAACCCGAAGGCAGTTAACGCTAAGAAGATATTACCTACCACTTGGGCGTTACGGACAGCCACAGGACAGCCAGCCGAGGTCTACGGGGAGACAGTTGCCACTTTCTTCATCGGGGGCCAACGTCTAGAGCACCGCGTTCTCGTGGCGAAAATAGACGAGGAAGTCATCTTCGGCATGGACTTGATGATCAAATACGGGATCAAGCTGGACATGTCGAGAGGTGTGATGACGCTGGGAGACGAAGAGGTCATCCTTCGGCAGGGAAAGGACCTCTATGCACGAGTACTCCTACTAGAAGACACCACCTTACCTGCACGGAGTCAAATTCTGACGCATGGGACGATCAATGGACGACTACCGGAGGGTCAATGTCTTCTACTTGAACCTGGGAAGCACGAGGAGCAGGAAGTCGGACGCGGTGTTCTGGTTGCAAGGTCTCTCATCAAGGTCGGACATACCACCCCAATCCGACTGATGAATCTGAACAGCTTCCCGGTGACACTAAAGAGAGGAACACCAGTCGGAGAATGTACGGCCGCTACCTCAGTAGTCCGACAGCTACAACGCAACCCCACCGAGCAACGAGGACTACCCGAAGAATTAAAAGGATTCGTGGAGGAATCATGCAGAGAACTTTCGCCTGAACAGAGCGAAATCGTGAAGAGATTGATTACCCGATGGCAGGACATTTTCGAGATCAGCTCAGGACCACGGGGTAGAACGAACATCGTCCAGCACAAAATTGACACCGGGGATACACAGCCCATCCGACAGATCCCGAGGAGGCTGCCGCTAGCTAAACGAAAGGATGCCGAGGAGATTCTTAAGGATATGGCGAATAATGGTGTCATCGAGCCCTCGAGTAGCCCATGGATGTCTCCTGTCGTACTGGTGAAAAAGAAAGATGGGACGACAAGATTCTGCGTAGATTACCGTCTTTTGAACAACGCCACGAAGAAGGACAGTTACCCACTCCCAAGGATTGACGACACGCTGGACACACTAGAGGGTTGCAAACTATTTTCTACCTTGGATCTCCGCAGTGGATATTGGCAGGTTGGATTGGCACCGGAAGATAAGGAGAAGACGGCATTTTCAATCGGCACTGGCCTCTGGCAATTTACGGTAATGCCATTCGGGCTTTGCAATGCACCTGCAACGTTCGAGAGGCTGATGGAAAGCGTCTTAAGAGGCCTTTCTTGGGAGATATGCCTGGTTTACTTGGACGACATCATTGTACTGGGAAAATCCTTCACTCACCATCTGGAGAATCTGGAGCGGGTCTTCGAACGGCTGCGTGCAGCTAATCTAAAACTGAACCCGAAGAAGTGCAATCTCTTCCGAAGGCAAGTCAACTACCTGGGGCATGTTGTATCAGACAACGGAGTTGCTGTTGACCCAGAGAAGATTACAGCGATCACCAATTGGCCAGCACCTCGAGATGAGCACCAAGTGAGAAGTTTCCTCGGGCTCTGCACCTACTACAGGAGGTACGTGAAAGGATTCGCCAACATCGCAAAACCTCTTACCAGGCTCACTGAGGAAAAACGGACTTTCCTTTGGGATCGCGAGTGTCAGGCTTCATTTGAGGAGTTAAAGAAGAAATTGAGTAGTGCGCCTATTCTAAGCTATCCACGTCCCGAGGGCAAGTTCATTCTTGACACAGATGCCAGCAACACTGCTATTGGAAGCGTCCTTTCCCAACTCCAAGACGGGGAAGAAAAGGTTATTGGGTACTTCAGCAAAGCACTGTCAGCTCCAGAACGCAACTACTGTGTCACAAGGAAAGAGCTTCTGGCAGTGGTTAAGTCCATAGAGCACTTTCATAAATACCTGTATGGAAGAAGATTTCTACTGAGAACGGACCACGCAGCTCTAATGTGGCTGCTGCGATTCAAGTCACCGGAGGGACAAGTTGCACGGTGGATCGAGCGCCTTCAGGAATATGACTTCGAATCTGCTCATCGTTCTGGAACGAGTCACCGGAATGCGGATGCGCTCTCAAGGAGACCCTGTGACGGAGAATGCAAGCATTGTTCTCGACAAGAAGAAAAGCAAGCAACAGTGTTGCGGACTACGGTCGTTACCGACGGTTGGCAGGACACACAACTGGCAAAGGAACAGGACGAGGACCCGGACTTGAAACAAATAAGGGAATGGAAGCTATCAGACCAAAGGAGACCAAGCTGGCAGGATGTTGCTCCAATGTCGAAAAATATAAAAACCTATTGGGCTCAATGGAACTCCATTCTACTGGACAAAGGTCTGCTGAAACGAGCATTGGAGAACACAGAGGGAGATCAGCGGAGACTACAGCTCATCGTACCAAAGATTAAAGTGCCCGAAGTACTGAGGGAATTACATGATGGAGCATCTGGTGGCCACCTTGGAGTTCACCGGACATTAGAAAAGGTTCGTGAACGCTTTTACTGGGCAAACCTCAAGGACGATGTGTTAGATTGGTGCCGGCGGTGTGCAACTTGTGCCGCCTCTAATGGACCGATAAGGAAAAAGAAGGCACCTATGAAGAAATACAACGTAGGAGCACCATTCGAGAGAATAGCGGTAGACATCGCTGGCCCTTTTCCTGTGACAGATAATGGCAACCGATACATTCTCGTGGCCATGGATTATTTTTCAAAGTGGGTGGAAGCTTACGCCCTTCCGAATCAGGAGGCCGCCACGGTTGCAGATGTTCTCGTGAAGCAGCTCGTCAGTCGGTTTGGGGTGCCCATGGAACTTCATGCTGACCAAGGAAGAAACTTTGAGTCGGCAGTCTTCACCAGGATGTGCGAGGCTCTAGGAATACGGAAGACCAGGACGACGCCTCTTCACCCTCAGTCCGATGGCATGGTAGAGCGCATGAACAGGACGATGGGTCGATATTTGGCCAAGGTAGTTTCTGACCATCAGCGAGACTGGGACCAATATCTTCATCTGTTCCTGCTAGCCTATCGTAGTTCAGTCAATGAAACGACAGGGCAGACCCCCGCCAATGTCGTGTTCGGTAGAGAACTACGCTTGCCTTGCGATCTGAAATTCGGTTTCAAGCCTGATGAGGAGGTCGCCGGAGAAGACTACGTCACGAACCTACGGAAGCGAATGAACACTATTCACGAGAAGGTTCGCACAAACATCCAGGGAGCAAGTGACAGAATGAAGGAGCGTTACGACATCAAGGCAGAGAAAGGTGGCTTCCAACCTGGAGACTTGGTCTGGCTACACGATCCTCGAAGAAGGCATGGCTACTCACCGAAACTTCAAAACTCCTGGGACGGACCGTATGAGGTCATCAAGAGGATCAATGATGTCATCTATAGGATCAGGAAGCAGCCCAAAGGAAAACCCAAGGTAGTCCATTTCAACCGATTGGCTCCATACAAGGGAAACCATGGCCCTACAGAGGAACAGCATGTGAGGAACCTCACCGACAAGGACCTAACTCCCCATCCTAAGGCGCCAGACTCCCTTAGGGTAACGCAGACAGTTTACAGAGACATATTCTCGTTACCGGTAGACTATGCTCTAGCACATTGTGTCGCCGAACATCTGAGGAATTCCCGGGGGATTGCGACGGTCTTCAGGAAGAAGTTCGCTGGAATTGAAGAGCTGGAACGCCAGGGACCAAGAGTTGGGAAGACTCTCCATCAAGAGCATGAAGGCCGGCACCTGTTTTACTTGGTTACCAAGAGTTCATCAGAGCAGAAGCCGACATACGACACACTGCGCCGGAGTCTTGACGACCTGCGGAGAAAGCTTCTGGAACTGCGTGTCACCAAGCTCGCCATCCCGAAGTTGGGTTGTGGATACGATGGCCTGGAGTGGAGGATTGTCAGGAACATTGTAGAAGAGACGTTCGCCAACTCTGGAGTCATCATAATGGTATGCACGTTCAACCCCTGGAAAGACAAAACACCTACATCGGAGGAAGATCAGCATCGCTCAGCTTCTGCAATCTGTGCTCTGGGGCAGAGCACGTCTAAGGAGGGGGTAGTGCTACGGTCAAGACAATGACGGGTGGACCACGCCTGGAGGGGCCTAGATGAGGCTAGAGACTTCTGGACCTGGACAGTCCTCGAAGTGCCTGGAAAGGCCCACCACCCTACCTGCGCCCGGGTCTAGAAGATTCGGCGGTGGTACAAATAGCGGTCCCCTGAGCCTAGGTGAGTCAGTCTTGATCTTGCTCAAGTGAATGTATCAGTGAACAGTGACAGTGAACAACTCGTGACAGTGTGACAGTGTAGTGAAACTGTGTGTCAATATTGTGATAATCGGTCGGTGGGAAATTAGAAGACTGTAGTTTATATATAATTTATAGTTGTAAGTCTTAGAATAAGTCTAGCCGATTGTAAGTAGTTTATTCGTTAGGAATACCTCATTTTATATGTATACTGTTTAGTAGTTAAGCTAGTAATTCCATTATTATTGTTAATATAGTGGTTAGTAATCCCTTTGTATTTGTGTTTTCTGTATTCAATAAACATCTGTAATTTGTAAACTGGAGTAGTTCATTTCGCACACCCCGTAGCCCGTAACAGTATATATATCCGATTTTCCAAACCACCCGCACGTTATAAGGTCTCTTTACGCTGATGATACAGCCCTATATACATCATCCTATCGCATCGATACCATAGTTAACAGATTGCAGCTAAACTTCAAAAAAATAAATAAATATTGCAATATGTGGAAATTAAAAATAAATGCAAACAAGTCAGAAGCCATAATCTTTACTAAGCGCAGACCTAACATAAACCATCATCTTTTATTAAACTCAGTCCACATTTACTGGTTTAAATCAGTTAAATACTTAGGCATAACTTTAGACAAATTGTTAACATATACTGAACATATCAATAGAAAATCCGAAAAAACAAAAAAATGTTTCCGTATTTTAATAAAAAATCCAGTTTAAGCACTCAGAACAAACTACTACTATATAAAACAGTCATACGTGCCCAGATCTGTTATGCATCGCCCGTCTGGAGCTCGACTTGCAATACCAATTATAAAAAAATAGAAAAAATACAAAATACATGTATGCGAATCATCAATAACTACCCACGATATACTAAAATTTCAAAAATGCTCTCTGAACTAAATCTTCCAACATTGAAACAGTATATCTACACAGTAACCAAAAACTATTTTGATAAAACCACAACTTCTGAAAACCCATTAAAACTAGAAATTGGTAATTACAACAAAACATCATTAAAGCGCTACACGCACAAAAGAACCAAACATGTACTTTTAAATTAATATTGTATTTTATATTGTGTAGGTTTTTTCGTGTTACTTTTCCTACTATCTTAAACAAAATATTGTATGATAATTAGTAAATTCAAAGGATGATTGAAACTCTGTTATCATGAAAAAAGGTCCACTGAAATCATGAAACCAAACATATTTGTATTGAGTGTACATTGTAAATATTATGTAAATAAATAAAGTTTCTTTCTTTCTTTCACTTACTATTTATGTTACAAAGTTAGTTACGATTCGTTACGTAATATTATTTCTAAAATCTTGCGTACTAAATGGAAGAATATACTATACGTCGGTGGCAACATTTAACTAAGCTCCCTCTGTACCAATAACATACGAGCATAAGTTTAAGAGAATACAACAAATTTATATTAACTTGAACAATTTCTTTTATAGTATATCAATTTTTGTAAAATCTTGCGGTTTCCAACGGTATATTACGTCTATATTACTGTTTATATTTATATAATAATTTTTGATTACTTGGTCACAAAAAATTAATTTTTCCCGTTTAAAGAAATGATAAATTGCTATGTATGCGCCAATGCCATAAATGATAGGAAAAACCTTATCACAATACGTTAATTGCTTAGAACTAGTTCGGAGAAACCAAGAATCGTGGTATCATTTTATATATATAGAAATATTTCAAATGAAAGACAATGTTTGGGTAACTTTTCGCGAAGCTGTTGTAGATGAGCAGTCATATAGTAATTTCAAATAGTTTTATACTCTTATATAGTGACATAGCGCCAGTTTTGTTAGGGAGACCAGAGATAATAGGCCATTCACCATAAGAATAGAAGGGCTAAATCGCCCTCGATAGAGAAGTTTGCTTTTAGATTATGGGGAAGACACATTGACTTTGTAACTCCAAATATTGTGAGAAAATATAATCATTTTTATCTTTTATGAGAACAACCTAATCAGGTTTAAATTGGAGTATCAAATGTCCTCAATACACTAAGTACAAACAGGATACAATAAATTTCAGTATGTTTCATAGTTGCACTTACACGTTTGTTTATTAAGAACGTGAGCGATATTTTACTTTATTAATGAGCTTATGGTAGTTAACTAAGCTCTTTGAATTTTTCTTCTCAACTACACGTTTATCCCGGGGATGAATTATGTATTTTGAAAGAGTTGTAGAGGCTGAGGAGAAATTATGAGAATCATCCAAATTGCAATTCGAAAAAATCGCGTTTCAAACATTGAAGCTCGCTAACATATATTATTTTCCGATTTGTAAAAAATAAATTACGTCACCATTTCTATTTTCTTCACATTTATATTAAGCTACATCTGATGATAATATAATTTGAGCAAACCAAACAATTTTTTTGTGAAAATCCCTAATTGAACCCCAAATACACCACGACCATTTATTTTAGATCTAAAAAACCTGTGACACTATAACCCATGAAGGGTCTTGTGCTCAGTACGTATAGAGATTCTTACTGTTTCTAAGCCAACGGCCGTGCAATGCGGTGATTTGGCCGAGATCACGCTGAGCCACCAGGCTTTTTCCCCATTTTTGGGTACCCACTTTATAGAGGCTGGGTATGCCCCAGGAGGGTTTCCATACTCTAAGATCGCCCCCCGGCTGAAATAACAGAATAAATAATATTCCGTCACAACCGGGATTCGAACCCAGGACACGGAGCACATTAGACTAGCGCTCTATCCACTAGACCACGCCGCTCCCTTCATTTTATTTATTTTTGATCTGGTACCACCCAAATTTTCAAATTTCACCGGAATATTACTCATCATCTTAACCCTCTAGCATGACCCCTATCCAGTTCCACCCTTCCCTACAATCCTCCTCGAAGATTGAAAAGGCAGTGGCCGGCAGACGTTTTGTAAACATTTAAACTGGAGTTCTGGCATTGGTCAGATCCTCCACTCATGTATTGTATGTTTGCGGCTATTGCGCCCTAACTCAGCCTCCGCTGGCACACACCAGTGACTCGGCGCTGGAATCTCTTGGATTCTGCTTTTCCCTCTACAAGTGGAGCGAAAGGCCCAGTCCGGGGTTCCTTTAGCAGATTATAAATTTTGTATATAGTTATGATTGTGTGGATGAAGTTAATTTATTTCTCACTTTGTATTTATCTCAATTATAGGTTGTTGTTTTGTTTTTTAATATTTTCTGTATATGTTGTATGAATTTGGTCTTATATCACTATTACTACTGTTCATTTAGAAACAAATTGTAATATATCTAAAATAAAAAATAAAATAAAAAGTTTGATCAAAATCGACTAAAGTGTCATTTAATAACTTGCATTTTACTCTTTTTGAAATTTGCTTGAACAGCGCTAACGATTTTGATAAAACTCTTATATCAAATTATAATATAATAAGATTTCTTTAAAGTACCTTTGTCTAAAGTGATCTAATTTTGTTAATTTGAAATAATTAACCATATATTATTCTTCGTTTTGGATGGAAATGAATAAATGCAAACTATAGATAACCGAATAAACAAAAACATGTGAAAATCTTTGCAGCTCTATTAAATAAGCAGATATCAAGTCAAAACAAAAACTAACAATATGATAAGGATGTGATTTACTTGTCCTCACACCATGATTTATAAATTGTGGAGATTGTTATTTTTTTTAAATCTTGAAAATTAATAAAAACCGAAACTTTAAGAGTGTTAAACATTTATGAAGAAAAATAAACCCATCTATGACTATTTTTACTTTCAATTACTCATATATGAAATATTGCGTAAAGGAAAGTATTGCGATCGTGAATATTTTGGAAGTTTTTACCGGGAATATACCTTTGAGGGTCCTCTGAGTCCAACGTCCTAAAAATTGTCTCTGGGTGTTTGGGTATGTGGTTACTGTAGCTCAAAAACCATAAGTTTTATATGACTGAAATTTCATATTTTTGAAGCGTATGTACTTGAAATGCTATATTAACTTTTTCAACACTATTGGTTTACTAAGAGAGCCACTTCATACCACTTAATTTATTTCTTTAACCTTTTTCAACTTTCACTTTATTTTTATGTTCTCAAAATTGATTTTAATTGATAATAATTGATTGTCATAATTTGAAGTGAAAGTAGTGTGTTGCTCGCATCAATTTTTTTCTTATGTAGCTTGTCAATATTCTACTCCTTGTAAAACACATAATTTTGCGTTTCTTTTTACTTTCACTTACCTATATATGAACTATATATAGTAAGGGAAAGTATTGGGATCGTGAAAATTTTTGAATTTAGGAGACCGAGTCCAAATGACCAAGTCCCGCAAAAAGGTCTGTGTGTGTGTGTGGTAACTCCCGCGCTTAAACGAAAAGTCCTATGAAACTGAAAATTCATATTTAAGGCACCTATATGCCCGAGATGTTACAGAATCTTTTTCATCAAAATCAGCTGAACGGAAGATCTTTATACCATGCATTTTGCACATTTTTACGATTTTCTCAGTAACGGCTATAACGATTTTGATTAAACTATCTAACATTCTGATTTAAATAGTCTGACAGGGCTTAGATACCGATATTTTAAATTTTCTTCTTCTAAACTACCTTTAATTTTGTAGATTTCAAAAAAATATGTACATCATCTTGTTAACATTGATACATAACGGCGAAATATGTAATTTAGCGTATTTCATAAACAACTAAAGGAGAAAAGTGCAAACATATTTTTTTATGACATTTTTATTTTTTCAACATTAAAACAGAAATATAGATTTATAATATACCGTCGGGAAGCTAAAGATTTTAGAAAAAATACTATCATATACACAAAATTCTAAAAGTTAACGGAGAGTGATGAAAATCCGATAAAAAAACTTACTGTCGTAGATAATAATATATTAGATTGTTTAATAAAGCACATGTTTCTATTAAAATCAAATTTTTCCAGCAAAATGGTTCCTCCCCATTTTACTTTAACAAAGGCACAAAGCCACCCCACTCCTCAAGCGCATACCGCGCCTAGTGCGAAAGGAACCTTAGAATGCCAACGGGCAATACGAGGCCTGAGCCATGGACTGTATATACCATTGCTGCTGTATATACATAGAATGTTTTTTTGTATTTATTTTGTAAATAAAGTTGGAGGATAAGAAAAAAAAATAAATAAATAAAAAAAAAAATAAAAAAAAAATCAAATTTAAATAACTCTTTAACAATTTATTTTCGTCTGTAAATTTGTTTAAAAATTCTTGAATTCAATCAAATAATGGATGTAAGTGAAAGTCGTGTGTACTCACACCATATTTTTTATTATTTTAAAACATAGCAAAAATCCAGTTTTCATAATCCGATAAAACAAACTGATTGTCGTAAATAATCATATATTAGATTGTTTAATAAAGCACATATTTATATTAAAATCAAATTTAAATAATTCTTTAACAATTTATTTTCGTCTGTAAATTTGTTTAAAAATTCTTGAATTCAATTAAATAATGGAAGTAAGTGAAAGTCGTGTGTTCCCCGTACCATATTTTTTTTATATTTTAAAACATAGAAAAAATCCAGTTTTAATAATCCGATAAAACAAACTGATCGTCGTAAATAATAATATATTAGATTGTTTAATAAAGAACATGTTTCTATTAAAATCAAATTTAAATAATTCGTCAACAATTTATTTTCGTCTGTAAATTTGTTTAAAAATTCTTGAATTGAATTAAATAATGGATGTAAGTGAATGTTGTGTGTTCCCCGTATCATATTTTTTTATATTTTAAAACATAGAAAAAATCCAGTTTTCATGATATTTTAAGGGGAAATATCTCATAAGAGACCGCTTGAAAAAATATTAAACTAATATAGATTTCATATATATCTAATGAGTGCTAGTGATATAAATTTGGTGACTAATACTAAGCAAGTTTTCAACTTACAAAATTCTCAGGCTATAAGAAAAAAGTATTCTTTTAAAATTAATAAGTCTGCTAATCTGCATATTTCAGAACAAAACAAAAACTAGAATGGTGAAGAGATAACTGTCTATATTTATAGCTCTTACAACATCCTAACGAAATTGTTTGGAAATGAAGAAAATTGTTCAGGAAAAATCACAAAAACAAACATCAGCCGAAACTTTAAGCGCGCTGTAAAATGGAAGATTAGAAAATAGTCTCACGCTTAATTTTTTTCTTGTGTAGTCTTATTGTTGAACTAACTTTAGAAATTTGAAATCGGGTGTGTATTGTTCTTTATATTAATTTTCAAAAGTGGGTTGTTCCAAGGTTTAACAGTATTTATAGTGAAATATCTCAAACGGGACTTTTGAGTAAAAAATTATAGATTTTTTTTTATATTAAGATTTTATTATTTAATAGTACCCCACTCATAACTGTGGAACAAGTCCGATAGCTAGGACTCCATCTTGACAAACGTCTTACATGGAATCCTCATACGAGACCTAAACGACAAGGAACTGCAAGTATATACAGATTACTACTACAACACTTACTCGACAAACGTTCAAAACTTCCAATTTATTAAAGCTCATTTATGTTGCCAACGTTAGACCCATCTGGACATATGGAATCCAGCTTTGGGATAGCCCCAAACCGTATAGCACTAAACCATCTAAATCCTCTCGCATTCAACTCTTACAATAAAAAATCCTTCACAAAATCCTAAATGTTCTTTATTTCGTTACGAATAAAATTATCCATAATGACCTCAAAAATATCTCATTTGTCGGCACAGATATGCCTCTTTTAATTCCAAACTCCCAACCAACACGAATTCTCTTGTACGCTACTTATCATTCCCATCTATTCCTGACGACTCTCCGAGGCTATTGAAAAGACGATGGCCTCGAGACCTACTAAATTAAATTGACATTGAAGACTACCTCTGGGTAGTCCTTCATAAGACATTTTCAAGCCCACAATTGCAAATCAGTCCATTTACTTATTTTTTTAATTATAATTACAGTTGAAAATATAAATAAAATGATTTTTTTTTAATATATTCATCCATTCTAGCACAGTCCTCACTACGTTTGCTGATGACACATGTGTATTATCAGTAAACAATGACCCAACTGTCGCATCATAACACCTTCAGTCACACATCGACCCCTTTGAAGAGTGCTGTAAGAAATGGAGAATTAAAATAAATCCTAACAAATTCCATCAAATCACGTTTACCCTTCGTCGCAAACCTATGAACTCCTGTCCCACTGTATCTTTTAGTAACATTCCACAAATTCCTGTTGAACATATCCGCTACCTAGAACTCCATCTTGGCAAACATTCAAAACTTCCAATCTACGACAAAAAAATAATTTATATAGCCATTATTAGACCTATTTGGACATATGGTATTGAGCTATGGGGATCCACCAAGCCATCAAAGTCCTCCCAGATCCAATCCTTGCAATCCAAAATCCTCTGAAAGATCCTAAATGCTCCTTATTTTGTCACTAATAAAACTATCCATAAAGACCGGAATATTCCGTTAGTTGCAGACTTAGCCAGAACTAGATATACCTCCTTTGATTTCAAACTACCAGCCCAATCAAACCCACTTATCCGTATCCTCTCATCTCCATATATTCCTGATAATCCTCAGAGGCGCCTGAAAAGCCGGTGGCCGTGACCTGCTAATGACATAAACATTGCAGTGCTACCTCTGGCTAGCTTCTTCACAAGAGTTTATCAAGCCAATTGTTACTTTTTTTTCACATTCACTTGTATTTTTTCCTATACAGTTGTAAATATCAATTAATAAATAAAATTAAAAAACATATTAAGATTTTTATTATTCAATATTTTACTAATGGCTACATGCCTCAAACTTTATACATGAAAAATTATAAAACTAATACCTACTTTACCTTGATAGGATACTTATAGCAGGGAAATATTTAGCAGCTGAAACTCAATTCTCCTGTTAATCATTTGGTTCGGCTTCAACTTGGTTGATAGGATGAGGGCAACTCTTGCATGGTTGTATTGTTTAATATATAATAATTCTGAAACTAACTGAGTCTCAAGTTAAATTACTTTTGTTGAAAGCAATTTCCCTGAAATTCAATTGTTTCTTTATAAGAAAAACAACATTATCTTTATTTATATTTGGCAGTTACAAACAAAGTGGCAGTTACAAAATATCTTTTCGTTTATATTTTAAATATAATGTTAATGACGTTGCTACATTGCATATCAATCTAAAACTTTTCCGCGCTAAATCTAACCCTGAGAAATCGTTTAAGGAAAGAGTTCAAGGTACAATGTTATAACAAAACTACAAAAAAAAAAAAAAAAAAGCTTCATTTTTTTTTTTTAATATCTTCAGCGATAAGTCGAGGAACCGGTAAACAAAAACGCACACGATGCCGCGAAAGTTATAATGAATAAGAATGACTTACGTTATAAGTATATAATACTCGTTTATGATTGAGGATAAGAAAATATGAGTTTTCTGATGGTTGTATATTAGTTGAAATTAATAAAGATCCGGAAAAAAACCTCAAAAATGTTCAAAAACCTCCTTCCTCATATAATTTTATGACTCAATTGTATCGATAATCAAGCCAGAGCTTGGATAACTGAATAAGTCAATTCTGCAACTTATCAATTGTCATCATTTGTTGACTGAAGTAAACGGTACCATCTGTTATCAGCAGCTAAAAAAGGTACACGAAATCCTTTTAATCACACTAATTGCTTAGTTTGTTATTATTGCGTTCGTTGTTGATGATAGCCCTGGGTCAATCTATGTATTTCTAAAGATCGTGTTTTCTAAATATAACGATTCTTTGCCTCCCTCATAATCCGATTCTAAAAATGTCTTTCTATTATGCTGAGAAAGCAAAACCAGGCACATCGTATTTCATCTGTCTATCGTTCAACTTTTATTGTAACCATTTCCAAACATAAAGTTTGGAGACCAACATTTAACCGCTCTATTATTTTTTGTTGATTTTTCGTAGCGTCTTCTCCAACCAATACTTGAAAATCCGCATCTTGAATTTTTAAAAAGGGACCTGGGCCATGTTTGTCTTTTATATCAAAATCGTCCATTTTTAACTGTCTAAACTAACCCAAACAAGGGTATTGCATTTGGTTAATGTCACCATTAACTTCCTGTTGACTAAACAAGAAACGGAATACGGACCGCAAATGATCTTTTTGGAAAAAAACGTGATTTAATAAAGGATCCAATGGAGAAAAGAGGCAGAGGACAGAGACACCCCAAAAATGTATATACAATGGTTTAGTTAAAGTACGACAACATATACTAAATGCCAATTAATTGTCTTAATTAAAGTTTTGTAAGTACGTTTAACAACTTCCTCAAAAAAACAAAAGTCATCCTGTCCCACACCAAAACTTTTTTGGATCTGTCACGTGGCAAAACACAATATAGTAATGATATATATAATCAAATATGATAGTACTGTTATATAAGATAAAGAGTATTTAGAATGCAATTTATATCCTACATATTTTTTTATTAAATAAAATTCTGTTTACCAACCGTTCTTTCCTCATTCGATAGTTATTAATGAGCAAAAGGAGTTGAAAGTGCAGGGATAAAGAACGTTATCGGTTTTATTGAGAAAAAAAAATTGTTCATTAGCCATTTCTTTTTTTTTTCTTTTTTATGAACTGCCCTTATGACGTTAATTCTGAGTGCATCTGACCGGAAAAGGTTTTTGAATAGAGCACAAGGAGAATGTTTTTTCAGATAACTCAAAAAAAATGTCCTGTTTAATATAAACGGGTAGAAGGTGGCCTCGGGACCTTCCAAATAGAAATAGTAATAGAAGTGTTCTTAAGCAAAAAAAATAAATTTTGTTAGAAGTAGTCATTCTCTTTGATCTATTATATTTACTTTTGTTATAAATCTGTATTTCACTCAATAATGATTGTGCCCTTCCGGTTCAGTTCAAGTTTTCCTTTAAAGTGATAAACATCCTCCATTTACTTTCATGCATAACATGCAATGCACTGGACAGAACATCCCTTCACTATTCACGTTCAACCCCCTTATCTCTCAGAGCATATCCCATCACTGAAATCCCACTCAAAACATCTCCTCTCCTTCTATACCCAACCCAACAATCTATCTAACATAAAAATCTACACCCCTACGAAAGGACAGGACGGACGGGACCGGTTGTAATGTTGGTCTTATCCTTCAAGAGAGACTGAGAGCAATGAAGTGGGAAGTGAATAGTTAGGCAGTTGTAATAAAGTAAGGTATAATAAGAAAAGGATCAAAAAAGATACTTGGAACCGATGAGGATAGCCTTGGATTATATAAATACGCTGTTGTTATTATACCTTGTTGCAGCTAGCGGAACGCCTCAAGCTTATTAGTAGAATGGAAGGATCGGTAGATTTGCAGATCTTCTGCTCCGAAATAATCGCCATAAGATTCGTGGATAGAATCAGGAAGATCGTTGGTCTATGTATATAGCAAAAAGAGTTAACAACGGTGAGAAATCCTGAAGAACACCACGTGCAAGTGAAGTGGAGAAAGGAGAGGAATCATTAGGTATGATAACTGTTTGAGAGCGAAGAGACAAAAATTAATCGAATCGTTTTATGAGATTACTTGATATGATGATATCGAAAGCTTTCGCTGGTATCAGCTCTCATCCGGACCAAGTCAAGTATGAGTTAATCTTTTAACTTCAATGGTTTTTCTAATGATACTTGCAGTACCCTTCAAAAGCGTTAAGAGAAAAATCCAAGTATTTCAACGAAATAACTGTTATTCCTGAAATGAAGCAATTTTTCGAGTTTATCATAGTCCAGGAGCCGAGACCGAAAAATGCGAATTATAAGAAGAAAATTTACAATGTGATTTTCATATTTTAGCCAACTTGTACGACAACATTTTTTTTTTTTGTCTGCCAGCTCAAACTGGTCGGAATAAAAAATGGCGGCCATTCAAAACGGTCACTAAAAACCGAAAAATATTATTATTTGAAGACGATTCTTTCTTTTTATTTATTAAACTAGGTCACTACCTGATGCAAAAAAAAATTGTCTACCCATTCTAGGTGGTCGGGTTCATCCGGCAGACATAATTCAAAAAGCACGCTCTAAGAACTAAAATTTTGTATTATTTGAAGACGTTTCTTTCTTTTCTAATATAAAACTAGGTCTTTACCTGATACAAAAAAACTTAGTCTGCCCATCATAGGTGGTCGGGTTCAACTAACAGACAAAATCCAAAAACACGCTTTAAGGATCAAAATTTCGTAATTATTTGAAGACGTTTCTTTCTTTTCTAATATGAAACTAGGTCTTTGCCTGACCAAAAAAAACTTTGTCTGCCCATCGTAGGCGGGTTCAACTAGCAGACAAAATAAAAAAAACACGCTTTAAGGACCAAAATTTCGTAATTATTTGAAGACGTTTCTTTCTTTTCTAATATGAAACTAGGTCTTCGCCTGATATGAAAAAACTTTGTCGTCTCATCATAGATGGTCGGGTTCAACTAGCAGACAAAATCAAAAAACACACTTTAAGGACCAAAATTTTGTATTATTTTAAGACGTTTCTTTCTTTTCTAATATGAAACTAGGTCTTTGCCTGACCAAAAAAAAACTTTTTCTGCCCATCGTAGGCGGTCGGGTTCAACTAGCAGACAAAATAAAAAAAACACGCTTTAAGGACCAAAATTTCGTAATTATTTGAAGACGTTTCTTTCTTTTCTAATATGAAACTAGGCCTTCGCCTGATACGAAAAAACTTTGTCGGCTCATCATAGATGGTCGGGTTCAACTAGCAGACAAAATCAAAAAACACACTTTAAGGACCAAAATTTTGTATTATTTGAAGACGTTTCTTTCTTTTCTAATATGAAACTAGGTCTTCGCCTGATACGAAAAAACTTTGTCGGCCCATCATAGGTGGTCGGGTTCAACTAGCAGACAAAATCAAAAAACACTTTAAGGACCAAAATTTTGTATTATTTGAAGACGTTTCTTTCTTTTCTAATATCAAACTAGGTCTATACCTGTTGCAAAAAACCTTTGTCTGCCCATCGTAGGTGGTCGGATTCAACTGGCAGACATGATGCAAAACCACCCAATAGGTTAAGACCCTAAATTTTGAATTATTAGAAGAAGCTTTTTTCCTTTCTTATCTGAAACTAGATCTTCACCTATCACAAACAAATTTTGTCTGCCCATCCTAGGTGGTCGGAATCATGTGGCAGACAAGAACCAAACAGTAAGCATTGAGACGATTTTAATGGTTATTTTGTTAGATACGGGATTTGATATTAGCATAGATGAAACTGAAGTTCGTGATTTCTAGGAATCAATGTGTGTTTATGGTAGCGGATCCGAAGGGAAAAGGTCTAAAATGATCTAGTTCTGTTTTTGGAATAGATGGTGAGAAGTAATAACGTAATTGCCATAACATTATGTATAATATGGACAAATATATCACGGTACCTATAATACCTACAGACATCTATCAGATCTCGCATTGATGCTTATTCAATTTCCATTAATGTATATTGTAATGAGTATTTTCGAATATTTTTAGGAATTGATCGGCTTTAATTATTATTCAGCCCAAAATGAGCGGAACCTAACATTTTACTAAAAAAATCATAAGAACATATATTAAAAGTAATCTAATAAGGTTACATTTTAGACCTAAGAGACGTCTATAGGTCTTTTAGGTATCGATATAACTTTTTCGATATAATACATTCATTAATACAGAGTCGACCGAAATTTAACTTCATGAAGTTAATATCATCGAAACCGCTTATTTTACAAAACTGCTAATAATAATAAAAATTAACAAGCATCTAACAAGCTTTAATATGAGAAGTGATAGACGTCTCTTATAGGTATCAAAATATATTTGTCCATATATTATGTTCTAAATACGAGAATTATTCATATTTTAACCTATGAAGGTTAATATCACGGAAACACCCATGGTACAGCAATACTCATTATAGTATAAATTAATGGACATTGAATAAGCGTCAATTTGAAAGCTGATAGATGTCTCTAAGTCTTGCAGGTACCGAGATATCTTGGTCTATATAATGCATTGTGTCTTAAGCAGAGGAATTGATCGACTTTTAACAGTCTTCAGCCCGATATCATCGAAACCGCTCATTTTATCAAAATACTCATAATGATATAAATAAACAAGCTTCTAATAAGCTTTAAGATAAGAAGTGATAGACGTCTGTAGATCATATAGATATCGATATATCTTTGTCCATATAATGTATTGTATTCTAAATACCATAATTCTTTTTAACGTATTAACGTTTGAAGGTAAATATCACCGAAACCACTCATTATACGAAAATACTCATTATAATATACATTAATGGAAATTGAATAAGCATCAATTCGAGATCTGATAGATGTCTGTAGGTATTATAGGTACCTTGATATATTTGTCCATATTATACATAATGTTATGGCTATTACGTTATTACTTTTCCCCATCTATTCCAAAAACAGAACTAGATCATTTTAGACCTTTTCCCTTCGGATCCGCTACCATAAACACACATTGGTTCCTAGAAATCACGAACTTCAATTTCATCTATGCTAATATCAAATCCCGTTTCATATTAGAAAAGAAAGAAACGTCTTCAAATAATTACGAAATGTTGGTCCTTAAAGCGGGTTTTTTTATTTTGTCTGCTAGTTGAACCCGACCACCTATGATGGGCCGACAAAGTTTTTTATGATCAAGCGAAGACCTAGTTTCATATTAAAAAAGAAAGAAACGTCTTCAAATAATACAAAATTTTGGTCCTTAAAGTGTGTTTTTTGATTTTGTCTGCTAGTTGAACCCGACCACCTACGATGGGCAAACAAAGTTTTTTTTGGTCAGGCAAAGACCTAGTTTCGTATTAGAAAAGAAAGAAACGTCTTCAAATAATACAAAATTTTAGTCCTTAAAGTGTGTTTTTTGATTTTGTCTGCTAGTTGAACCCGACCACCTATGATGGGCCGACAAAGTTTTTTCGTATCAGGCGAAGACCTAGTTTCATATTAGAAAAGAAAGAAACGTCTTCAAATAATACAAAATTTTGGTCCTTAAAGTGTGTTTTTTTGATTTTGTCTGCTAGTTGAACCCGACCACCTACGATGGGCAGACAAAGTTTTTTTTTGTCAGGCAAAGACCTAGTTTCATATTAGAAAAGAAAGAAACGTCTTCAAATAATTACGAAATTTTGGCCCTTAAAGCGTGTTTTTGGATTTTGTCTACTCTGCTAATCCGACCACCTACGATGGGCAGACAAAGTTTTTTCGTATCAGGTAAAGACCTAGTTTTATATTAGAAAAGAAAGAAACGTCTTCAAATAATACAAAATTTTGGTTCTTAGAGCGTGCTTTTTGAATCATATCTGCCGGATGAACCCGAACACCTAGAATGGGCAGACAATTTTTTTTTGTATCAGGTAGTCACCTAGTTTAATAAATGAAAAGAAAGAATCGTCTTCAAATAATAATATTTTTCGGTTTTTAGTGACCATTTGAATGGCCGCCATTTTTTATTCCGACCAGTTTGAGCTGGCAGACAAAAAAAATGTTGTCGTACAAGTTGGCTAAAATATGAAAATCACATTGAAAATTTTCTTCCTATAATTTTGCATTTTTCGGCCTCGGCTCCTGGACTATCAACCCTGTGAAGCTGCTTCAATGTCTCACCCAACATACTAGTATTTTTAATCCTTTTCAGCTATTAACTTGAAAAGATTGTCTTTAGGACTAAAAGACATTTTTTTTTTTTGTCTTTGTGAATATATTGCAACATTGATCATCATTAGTTAAAACCTACTTCCGGATTCTTCTGAAATCGTGGGTGAAGAAACCTCCAAATGATGGCGCTAATAGCGTAAAATACTTCGACGTTAGCATTGTGCTTCTGATTTATTAGATTGTGTTGAAACTTTATATTTATTTTGAAAATATAGAAACATTAGCAACTTCACTAAATAATTGAATTGAATTTTAACCTTCTTGTGTAATATCTTTAACAATATAACGATTGATGTACCTGAGGCAAAAAACAGAACGTAGATGTACCAGTTTATTCCTAGAATGGAAAATAGATTTCTTGAAAAAAGAATGAAGGTCTGCATACCGTATCAAAATGTCCTAAATAGGCTTAAGCGACAACCCTTTGGATAAACGTATACTTTGAAAAGAAATTTTTAAAAATCTTTATTTGGGGACCAAGTCCACTAAGAACAAAAACAATGAAAACAAATAATTGTATATATATTTTACACACATGGAGCAAGTAAAAATTTAAGTTTATATACACATATTTATAATATATAACATATATTTAACAAAGGAAAGGAAAATTTAGATTCGAGTAGGAAATGGAGCAATTAATTTTTTAAAGAAGGCAGAGAGGTGGTTTTACGGATAAAGTTCGGTAGCGAATTCCAAAAGAATAAGGAGCGAACGAGAAACGATTTGTCGCAGGGACGCAAGGACGTAGTTCTATAAAGTATAAATAATGACTGGGTTCTAGTGTGCATTATACGGATGTTAGAGGGCAGCGTGAGAAGCTCACTTATATAAGAAAATTGTCTATTTTGGTTAATTATTTTCAATAATGAACCTTTGTAATCGAAAAAAAAAAATTTTCTCCACCTCAAAATTTGATAGCTTACGTTTTTCGTTTCAACAAAAAAAGTCTGTTTGTCTGCTGTACGCCGTCTGCGGCATTTACCAGAAACTACTGCACCATTTTTTTTGAAATTCGCCACAAAAATACTAGGGCATGCAACGATGAACCTAACACCTAGAAGTTGATATCAGCTGGTTAGTTATGAAATGACGGCCGATTAAACACGATTTGATTCAATAACTCAGTTATTTTTAAAGATAAAAAAAAATCTAGAGTTTTTAACCACTGAAATTGGGAATAATAATATAAAAGAGAAAAAAGAAAAGAAAAAAATTGAAATTTTACACATAAATAAGTTCGTAACTCAGTTATTTTCTAAGATATAGAAAAAATGTATTAGTGTTTCTAACCGAAAAACCACAAATAATTAGAAAAAAGAATTAGTAAAGCACAATAAAAAAAAAAGTTGATCTGTATATTTAAGTCACAAATTATAATATATTTAATTCCACCAAAAATCGATTATTATTGAAGAAAGAAAAAATTAACTTATATCTATTATTAATTATTGTTTATCCTAATTAATAAATAAATACCAACAAATTTGCTCTATTAAGTATAGTACTATTCGATAGAAAATTAAATTTTCTACAAAATTAAACAAAAATTGTTGAAATCGGTTCAGAAGTAGCAGAGATATAATACAGATAATACGTCTTGAAATTTTCAGTGGTGATATACCATTTTCCTTTAAATTATTTATTACTTTTCAGTTTACTTAATTGTCTATCAACAGGTATATAAACAGTTACACCCTACTATAGTTATGTGGAAATAATAAACCATTTTGTAATAATTTATAGCGTTTTTTTTAAGATTCGGAGTAGGTAAGAACCATAGAAATATTTCCATCGAATAAAAGGATTAAGCCACTTTAAATCTGTATACAAGCTAGAAATATGTTTACGTCTGCGGGCTCAAAAATATATCTTATATATTCTGCTTCAGTTGATTCCATCCTGTCTTTGTGAGGAGGTTTTCTGAGTGAATGTTCAAGGAAAACATTGAAAATGGAAATTATATTGCTCTCTTCTAAAACACAGGATGAAGAGGGATTGCTTTGAAGAATCGGGAAGATGATTTTCGACCATCATTAGCTTCGACCATAGTTTGGCCAATAAAAATGGAATAATGATCGCATTATTTGATGATGATTCACAGAAGGGCTCTATTCCAACGAAGTACCATTATTGTAAATTTTGAATGTTACGTTTGCATTTCTATTATCTACTATTAATTTTAATCTCGTCCAATAAAAATTTGCAAATGTCTAATACGTTTATCAATTTCATTGGTACAGGTATATTCCAAAAAAGTAGTAACGGAATCGTTCAATTGATTAAATATTAAACTATCGAAAATATGTCTATGTAAATAATCCAAAATCCTATGTTATAGAAGTGTTTTAGTATAATGAAGTGAAATGATAAAACCGAGAAAGGTCATGATTAAAATATCCACAGCTATCTCCTAGGTTATCTACGATAATTAGTGGTGATGGTAAACGAAAAAAAATGGTGATTTTCTGAGATTGTGTAATTTAAAATAAATCATTATCAATAGGCCTATAATATCTAAATAACTATCGATTTAAACAATATATAAAAAAATAAATAAAAAAAGATTAAGAAAAAAAAGTATTGATGAACGTGCAATCAGAAGGATATCTTAATTCAAACGATTCCCGTACAGTATAAATTTGTAAAAGTTGATATTAATGGAACTTCTTAAAAGTCCACAACTAAAACTAATTACGAATGACGAAATATATTGACGAAACTGCCTCTCATATAATCCTGCTATCAATCGTACCTTCGAAGGAATCAAAAAAAGTTTAAATAGATCAATTCGTGAGAACGTAAAGTCAAAAGTAATAGTATTTACATGAATTTATGGTTTAACAATCGGAAGATCAAAACTAGTGTTTTAAACAGAATAATTAATTAAACAATAAAGACTTGCAATGTTATTTATTTTATTTATTTATACAGAGCATCTACCCATTAAGGGTCATTAGCTATATACATGTTAAATAATTTCATTTACAAGACAATAATGGTGAATGTTTGGTAGAAGGACATTATATCTTAAATCACATTGAAGACTTTACATTTTTTTAAAAACTTAAATACTTTTTGAACACACACTTCACTGTTACCTAGTGCTATTTCCAGCCTGGTGTCAATTCCGCACTCCGTTCTTGCAACGCTGAAGGCCCCGCAGTGCAGTACGATGTGCTCCACCGTCAGAGGTGCCTCACAAGTCCTGCAGGTCGGTGGGTACAATCCTTTCAGTAGGTAACTATGTGTCAGTGCTGTGTGTCCGCTTCTTATCCTGGCCAGAACCACTTCTTCGCGCCGGTTTTTCCTCTCTGACGTTTCCCATGGAGTCTCTTTAATTTTTCCTAATTTGTCTTTAGTTTTACTCCACTCAGCAGCCCATGTAGTATAAATCCTTTTCTTGACGTATTTTCGCCAGTCCGATGCAGTTGTCTTATTGACACGTGTCACTTCCCTTCCAGAGTCCATCCTTGCATTATTAGCCGCTCGGTCAGCGTCCTCGTTGCTTCCTATGCCCAAGTGAGATGGGACCCAGAAAAATTTTATTGTTTTTCCTTTGCTTTCGCATTCTTCCTCGAGAATCTGGATTCTTTGAACCAAGGCTTCTTTTGAGTACCTATTCTCTATTGACTTTAGAGAACTTAGAGAATCAGTTACAATCAGGTGATGTTGGTGGTCGTGTTTTACTATGCTTTCCAAGATTTCAAGGCTTTCCAGATCGAGTAGAGCTCTCCAGTGTATACACTATTTTGTTCTGGTAAAACATTTTTGATACAAATAGAGCCCATGAGAACAGCGCAACCAACTTCGGAGTTCGATTTAGAAGCAACTTGCAATGTTAGTTCGCGAATGAATCTTCATAAATGCAATATTGTTTTATGGTCAGGGAACTTAAAATTTATTGAAAGATAAGGTATTCTTAAACAACAGTTTTAATTTAAATAAAAGGGGGAGTTGGTTCCAGGCCGTACAACAGTACCCCATCTTTCGTCCAACCGCTATCATCGGCCATCAACTATACAAAGTAAGTTGAGCAAATGGTTCAGACCTTTTTCGTAATTTAGACGGGAGCCAAATCTTTTCATGTTATTATTTTTCCAAGTAAGTTTCTTCGACAAAAAAGCTGCATGACGATCCTCCCAAACAATATTTTTCAGATCGACTAGCACAATAATGATTGTTGCCAGTCCCGCCAAGCATGCTTTTTCATTTTGTTTATAAATACTTAATTTGTTTAGTAAAATTACACTCTGTCTCATTGAGGACGTTGGTAATAGTGGTCTAAGAACCATCCACACAATATTTAATGGAACGAAATTAAAATCATCATTCTTCATTTTAAGTTTTAAGTCCTCATTAAACTGACACCCTTTATAATAAAATATAAGGATAGCCCCCAGTGTCCCCTAAATAGCAAGCCTGCTCTCCAGTCGACATGATAAATTTCGTTGCGAGGAATGGAATGCATGTACCAATCAAGCTTATACTCGTATTTGAAGCCCTAAAAAGCACACAAGTCCGTTCAAATATGGGACCATTTCTTAATTGGTTAAAGTTAGGCTTCACTTGGAAGTTTTGCTTTACTGCACTCCTCGATAGTATACCATCTAACTTTGGCTCAGTATTTATTTATTTTTTTTGTATTTGCATAATTTATTATGTTCCCTATCACTTACCGTTATTCTTCTTGGTTCAGTCAGAGTCTACTATAGATCTCACGCTCTGATTCGGACTGGCTGAATGTTTTTAGGTAGAAAATTCTCTATATCTTTAATCATTACAGTGAGGAGCCAAATGGGTCGATAAGAATTAGCCAGTTGCTTATCTTCGCAACCTACCTGTACCTTTTTTCGATTAATGCCGAGTCAATGGTATCCAAATTTCATAAAGGTCTGTTATTTCAACCAGTCGACGGCAGTGAGAAAATTATGTATCCAATGGTAGGAAAAAGTTTGTGTCGGGCAATTATATTGTGGTGGGTCTCACGCGACTGTCTAAGATGTGTCATCCTAGGGATATGTCGCTTGGGAAAACATTTTCGCTGAACATCTGGGTACCTTCTTGGGCGTCTTCTTGCCGTCACATCAAGTGTTAATAATTTTACTACAATCGTCCCTATTTATTTTTTGTAAGTAAATAACTCTATTATTATTCTGAGAAAAATGAAATCCCTAGTCTTATTTAGTAAGTAACGGAGGTCCACTGTTTTTTTCTAAGGTCTGAATTTCTAAGTGTTCTACTCCTTTAAAGCATTCATAAACCTCATATACTATTACATTTTGCAGAACTTACATAACATGGTTCCCGAGTCATATGATAAATCATTCCTTGTTAACCTACTATTATCTTCTTCGTTAAATATTCAAAATTCTCCGACACTTGATCTTTATATTACCATTTCATTTTCTTTCATCCCCCAGAATCCAATCGCGTTTTACCATCGCACAGCCTTATTCAGACCTCAGATCGTAAAATCTCTAACTTAATTGGTATCCTACCTTAAATAATTTGGAATCTCTTCAAACATATTTGGAATCATTCCCTTTATATACCATATGCTCCTATAAGTCTATTGATACTATGATTTTCTGTTTCCCCTAAAATATGAAAACTTTACAAGACAAATCCGATCCTCTAAAAACCTAAACCTTATGCCGTCACACAGCTCCGTTACTGACTCCCGAAAGAAATGAAATTATGAGAAAAAGAGAGAACATTTAATTTCGTCGCACTTGCTTTTCAGCTGACTGCGCTAGTTTTAAGCAACTTCGCAATGGAATGCGAAATCCCTTTATCTATAGCGCCCTCTCCAGGGCTACGATCACAAGTCCAAATGGAAAATACTCCGCAAATTATTTCTACTAGAATACAATTACTGTAACTCCATCTCTGTTACGCCAGACAATTTCAACAACCATTTATTATCCTATGCTCCCAACTCCTCTCTCAGCATCGATGTAGAGGGAAATGTGCTGTGAATGCGGTGAAGGTACTGTGAATAGCAAATATAGAGGGAGACAGTCATAAAGCCTGAGAAACACCAGGATAGAAACAGTGTCCTGGAAGGGTGTTAGCCTGGGACTACTATATTTTGTGAATGATCAAAGTGGAAGTATCTGGACCAGCGCAAAGCAATATTGAATAAAGGAAGATTTCAGAGTTTGGCAAGTATGATATTATGATCTACTATATCAAATGCTTTAAAAAATTTGGATGAACAAATTTTGGATATTTGAAAGAAATGAGGATGGTTAGTGTGTGGTGTTTAAAGGCAGATTAGCAGATGGCAGACAGTGAGTTATATTTTTGAGAGCGGATTGTGTTGAATAATATGGTCGGAAGCCGCATTGGAGGGAATGATGAGGGGACGTTCTTTGAAATTTTATAGTTGGTTTTGTACGATACATTCCAAGAAATATAGAGTTTTGAATGCAAAAATTCTAGATGCGATAGAGCACAGATGTAAGAACGTAGAGCATTTTATTAGTCCTAGAGGAATGTTCTCGGTCTGTGATCCTTGGTGTCGGATTGAAGGATAGCCGTTAGTAATTCGTTATATGATATATAGAGAAGAAGAAGCTTGTTAGATCGAAACAATGATGTTTAATATCGATAGTGATAAGGGAGTTGGAAGCAAAGGATACTAAATGGTTGTTGATGTTGTCTGGCGTGACAGAGGAGGAATTACTGTTATAGATAGTACTAATTTTCGGAGTAATGAGATGGAGCGCTGGTGAGGACGCTATGGATAGAGAGATTTCACGTAACGTCCCACTGCGTCCTGGATTCATTGTAAAGTTGTTTAAAACACGTGTAGTCAAATGGAAAGGTGGTAAGATAAAATTTACGTTATTATTACTGCTTCTCTTATTCTCATAATTTCATTTATTTCGGGAGTCAGGTTCGGGTGTTTAGAGGATCATTTTATAAGGTTTTCGGATTTGAGGGGAATCATAGGATCAAATCAATCACAGGACTATATAGTAAGTGATTTAAAATCAAAGAAATTCGTAGGAGAGGAGATCCAAACCATTTCAAAAGTATTTTACGATCTGAGATCTGAATGAGGTCTTGATGTGAAATAAACGGGACCAAGTTTTAGAAGGATGAAAGAACCTTCAGGTCTCAGGCACCCTGATCTTTCTCCTCAATCCGATCCTCATCCCTACGAAACTCCATCCCTTCTTATTTATGTGACCCCCAAGTCTCTGAACATTTGAATCTCGGCTATTCAGTTACTTCTTACCCATTCAGTTCTCAAAATATATTTCCTAATATCAACCAAAATCAGCAGATAAAACAATTAGGAACGTTTATTTATATTCTATTTATTTTAATTAGTATTTTGTGTTAAATATACTATTTGTTGGTTTTTTAATATGTTAGACAGTTAATCTTAGTTATATAAATGATAATATACAAATAAACGTCAATGATAATATATAAATAAACGTCAAGGATAATGTATAAATAATGTGATAATAAATATTGTGTTTCAGAAGAGATTTGTTTTAATTTAAATATAATAATTAGCTTATTTTATTTTACTAAAAATCTTAAGTTTTAAAATTTTTCTTTTAGTATCGAAATTGTATGCATGTACATACTTTAATTTTATTATATTTTATTTTTTGTTTCATATATTTTTTTTTATTGTAAACTATGGTTAGAAGTTATCTCTTATATATTCATTTTTACTGGCCAATTCTATTTTTTAAGACTACATTTTTATATCATGTCAAACTATCCCATAGGGGCTTGTCCCAGAATAAATAAGTAATAGCTATTATTAAACAAATTACAGAGTAGAGTCGTATTTGAATTTTTTTTAAAAATAGCTATCTTCGATGTGTATTATAAAAAAAATAACTACTAAAAGGTGCTGAGTCAAAAGCTAATTAAAAAATTTAACTGATTTAAAAGATAATTACATAATGGGGGATTCATTATCACTAATCCACCGGCCACCGACCGCGAGCTCTCCAATGAAAGCACTTTATCGAAAATTTCTCTGAAACCCAACGACAAATATTATTATATCTGATTTTTTTTTTTTTAATTTATCGGCTAGACATGCGAGTGAAGCTACCCTTGACCTTCCCAACTGCCCTTTCCCAACATTTCGGTGAGCAGCATGTCTGCTGGATACTTCCGCCATTCTCACGTCCTCAGCCACGGAGTCCTTCGGTCTTCCACGTGGTTCTCTTTAACTGGCCCTCTGATACGCCTCGACACTTTTCTTGCAAACCTGTCAATCTTTTCAGCCAGATTTTTGCGTAGAATCCAGATTGCCCTGTCATAGGTGATTGTTGTGAATATAACCATTTTAGTATCCCTACTTAGAAGCTCACTTTCGAGAAAGCTACTTAGTGTGAAATATGCTTTGTTAGCACCCTTACTTGATTGTGAATTTCTTTCTCTTTGCCCATCTAATTATTAACGATGAAGCAGAAGTTCTTAAAACTAGATACGCACCGGAAATTATATTGTCCTACCACATAATGCTTTGGCGGTTTTATAGGTGTTTTCTTCCAGAGCACCATAATTTTTGTTTTTTTCCTCATTTATGGATAGTCCCATTCTTCCAGTTTCTCTTTGCAGCCCTTCACAGGCCTCCTTGATCGCCTTGAGGGATAATCCAATCAATGCCACATCAAACATTACTAAAAATGGGGTCACCATGCCTAACTCCTGACTTCACTGCAAAAAGTTGAGGCTGGCCCAGACTCCCATTTATTTTCACTCAACTCGTTCTCTCATTCAGAGTGTACACTGTAAGCTACAAGTCGGATTAGCTTAAGCGGAATTCCCAACTCTTCCATTGCCAGGCAGAGGTCTTTCCTAATAATGGAATCATAAGCTGCTTTAAAATCGATGAAAAAGATCCGTACAATCTTGTTAGTTTGTTTTGTTTTTTTTTCCATTATTTGTCTCAAAGTGAATATCTGATCAATAGTTGACCTATTCTTCGTGAAACCCCCCAGATAAATCGGCCAAATAAGGTTCCACAAAATCTGCAATTCGATTATAAATCACAACGGAAAATATTTTGTTTTCAGTATTCATGAGGCTAAATGCCCGATAATTATTGCGTCCGCAGAAGCACCTTTCTTTTTTTAGTAAAAGGGTAAGTAATGACAGACTCCTTCCAGCTTTCCGGCATTTTTTCGGTCTCCCAGATATTGACTATCAGATGAGTCAACCCTTCAACCAGTGATGAGCCATCTTCGAAATTGCGCTGGTATGCCATCTTAACTGGAAGCCTTTCCCTGAACTGCAAATCTCAAGCAAAAATATTTAAAACATAGGCATATAAAATTATAACTTTTTTACTATTTTGATGGATATCTCCGATTTTAATACTTTAAGGACTCTTTTAATTTTTACTTTCACTTACCTATATATGAAATATATAGTAAGGGAAAGTATTGTGATCGTGAAAAATTTCGAATTTTTCGTAATAAATTTCGAATTTTTCGTGAAAAATTTTCGTGATTCGAAAAAATTTTCAGCGGAAATACATGTTATAGGGTTCCCTGAGTCTGAAAACCGAAGTGTAGCACGAAAATGAAAAGTCGTATGAAACTGAAATTTCAACAATTCGCCCGAGACGTTAGGCATCAAAATCGGCTGACCGGAAGACTACTTCATACGCATTTTTTTTCACTTACCTATATATGAAATATATAGTAAGGCAAAGTATGTGATAATGAAAGTTTTCGGAATTCCAGCTTTTTAAGGAAATACACGTATTAGGATCTCCTGGGTCCAAATGACCAAGTCCCGCAAAAAGGTCTGTGTGTGTGTGTGTGTATGTGTGGTAACTCCCGGGCGAAAAATATAAGTGTTTTGAAACTGAAATTTCATATTTAAGACAACTATACGTCCGAGATGTTACAGAATCTTTTTCATTAAAATCAGCTAACCAGACGAGCCACTTAATAGCATTCATGTTGCACCTTTTTACGATTTACTCAAAAACGGCTCTAACGATTTTGATCAAACTCACTATATCGATGTAAAATTTGATGAGCTTTAATATGGTGTAGGTTTCATTTTGATTGAAATAGTCTGAGAGGGCTTAAAAGCCGATATTTTATTTTTTCTTCCTCTAAAGCACCTTTAATTTTATAGATTTAAAAAAAAAAAAATGGAACATCGTCTTATTGCATTCATAAATAAAGGGTAAATATGCAAGCTGAGCAAATTTGATAAACAACTAAAGGAGAGAGAAAAGTTCAGTCATATTTTTTAATGCAGTTTTTGAACACAAGAATAGTAATATAGATGTGTAATATACCGTTGAATAGCTAAAGATTTTAGAAAAAATATTATCTAATATACGGAATTTTAAAGGTTAATGGAGTGTGATGAAAAGCCGATAAAACTAACTGATTGTTGTTGATCAAAATATAATATATTATTTAATAAAACACATGTTTCTATTGAAATTAAAGATAATTAATTCGTTAAAAATGTTTTTTTGTCTTTAAATGTATTTGAAAATTCTTAAATTGATTTTAACAACGGAGCTAAGTGAAATTCGTGTGTTGCGCGCACCAGATTTTTGACGATTTTCTCTAAAACGACTATCAGGATTTTCACTAAACTCGCTAAATCAATGTTTTTAGCGGGCTTTAATACCATGCAGGTTTCATTCTGATTAAATTTTCATCCTCTAAAATACCTTTAATTTTGTAGATTTGAAAAAAATGGCCATATAATCTTGTTTGCATTGATAAGTTGAACGAATTGATTGGTAACTAAAGGAGAAAAGAGCAAAAATATTTTTTTTTAGGTAATTTTTTTGTTCTGAACATGACAGTAGTATAATAGGAGTATAATATACGGTTGGAAAGCTATATATTTTAGTAAAATGGTTATCTTACATACAAAGTTATTAAACGTAATTCAAGATGTAAAGAGCATAAACTTATGTGATTATTGTACAAAACAACTTTATACCGTTATATTATTTAATCTAAAACATATGTTCCCAACGAAACCAAATCTAACTCTTTAAAATTGTTTCAACACATATATTTATTTAATAATTCTTAAATTAATTTTACCAACTGTAGTCAGTGAAAGTCTCGTGTTTCCCGTAGAGGAATTTTTATTTTAGTTCAAGTCGCCATTCCCGTTGAAATAGCTCTTAACAATGGGCAAAATAATAATAGTTCCGTTATTTCCTATATTAATGCCTTCAGACGAAAGGAGGATGTATTATATCGATTCCCGTTATGATATATTATTATGTATATTGTATGTGTGTGCTTGGTAAATAAATGGAGTATTTACAACAACAACAACAACAAAATCCTATATTAAACAGAAAGGAAATGTATTGAAATTTCCATTTTTCAATGGAAATACATGTTTAAAGCATAACAACCAAGACCAGCAAAACATACGGGTCAATCCATTGGAAATAGTCCAATTTATGTTAATTTTGCCAATAAACATTTTTTATTTTAATGATCTTTTTACCAGCTATTCTCTATCATTTCATGAATAAATAACCGTGGATAAAATTTTTTTTTCTGGCAAATAATATAAGTGTTGCAGCCGTTTAAGTCAGCTTCGCTAAATGAAAAAATGTGTTGGGAAAATCCCCTCTAATTCTGGTAATTTTGCATATATCGAGTCAAAACAAAAACTAACAATAAGACAAGGATATGCTCTATATATTTTGTCCTTAAAAGTGAAGAAAGTGGTTTAAAAAAAATATTATAATTCAGGCAGTCATAGGGACTTCCGATAGAAGATGAACACTTTTTTTTTATTCTAGAATTGAGCTGAAATTTTGTTGGAAAGAAGAGACGTTCGTTAAAGTTGATTATGATGATCGTGTTTTTTTAATCATTTTTTCATTGAATTGTAAAACATCATCACCCTGTAGAGATATATCACCTTGAAGTATGTCATCGCAATCTGAATGTGACTGTAGACTGTATGAGTTGGTGGTACACAGGAAATGTTTTTTAATGGACCTGTTATTTGTATTAGGTAAATTCAGACATTTAGGAATAAGCTTTGTAGGGTAACATCAGATAGTATTAATAATATTGATAACAACTGTCTAATTCGATCGATCAATTATGAGAGAAGGTTAAAAATGTATATAATGTAATGTGCGTAATAAAAACATTTTTTTTTTTTTTTTAATTAAGTGGATTTATTTGATTAAAATATAAAGACCCTAGGGACAAACGTCTTACTTGGAATCCTCATACAAGACTAAAACGACAAGAAACTGCCCGACGTTTCCGACTACTTCAACACTTACTGGACAAACGCTCAAAACTTCCACTTTACTACAAAAGGCTCATCTATATTACCATCATAAGACCGATATGGACCTACGGAGTAGAGCTATGGGGCTCTACTAAACCATCGAATTCTTCTCGTATCCAATCCTCACAATCCAAAATCCTTCGGAAAATCCTTAATTCTCCTTATTTTGTCACCAACAAACTCATTCATAAAGACCATAATATTCCATATGTTGCTGACTTAGCCCGAACCAGGTACCGTTCCTTCCATGACAAACTCCATTCCCACTCCAATCCATTAGTTTCAATTCTTGCTTCCTCTTCGATCCCTGACAATCCTCCGAGGCGTCTGAAAAGAAGATGGCCACGAGACCTTCTAGTTTAAAATATTTTTAGAGTGCTGCCACTGGGTAGTGTCTCTAAATGCAATTCATGACATTTTTCTCTTTTATCATCACATTTACTTGATGTATTTTTTGTAATACAGTTGTAGATATCAATAAATATGTTATAAAAAAAAAAATATATATATATATATATAATATATAATATATATATATAAAGACAGCAACAGCTATCTTATCGATAAGAAGAAGAAAAATAAGTTTTATTCTGGGACTCCTGTCCCCTAAGAATAACAAAAAGTGAGTATTATGTCTGGCTTAAAAATAAAAACATTACAAAAACAAACTTATGTTATTTATAAAAATAGTGAATACTGTTGCTTGAACGACATATGACTAGTACTTGCATTATTTATAGAGTAGTAAATACAACGACAATAGAACATTCATGTATGACTATATAATACTGAAAACAGTGCATACAGAGATACTATAATTGAACCTCAAACTACGTTCACGGAAATTGATATCGTTATCCTATCTCTGATAGACAGATATACACAAAGCGCATGCGCCAGTCTAGACATGTTAGTGACGTTACCATGGTTACGAAATCAAAGCTCTTACCCCTGCCAAAAATCTCATAACGCGCATAAAGAAGTTTTCAACTCAAAACTTAATGAACAGCTTCTTGAAAATTAATGACAAATAGACTTTTAGAGAGTTGAAAGTCAATAAAGGGAAAGGGACTCACCTTTGATTATTTTTATATAGAAAGCTTAGTCACAGTCCTACTGGCTGTTAAAACTTCGATCTTCAGAACATAGTCCTTTTTTTTTATATTAACTTCCAAAAAACTCGTTTTTCGCGAAGTTTACAAGAAAATATCTCAAAAGGGGCAGAGTGAAAATTATGAAGCTAACCCGGATTACACTTTCTTCATTTTTCAGGTAATGTAAAGTTGTAAGGACAAAAGATATATATCATATCATTGTCTTATTGTTTTTTTGTTCTGACATAATATCTGCAAAATTACCAGAATTAGAGAGATTTTCACAACACATGTTTTCAGACGCGAAGCTGACTTAAAACTGCTGCAACACTAAAATTATTTGCCAGAAAAAAAAAATTATCCACGGTTCTATATTCACGAAAAGATATAGACAACTGGTAAAAAAAATCATTAAAAAAAAAAATGTTGTGCGGCAATGTCTGGACGACTTCGAAAGGATTGGCCTGTACGTGTTTATGGGCATGTGATAAGTCGACTACGAAAACGAAACTGAAACTTCATATTAAGATTTACAATAACCTTAAAAACCTACTTGACCAATATTTCTTTCCAGCTTCCTTACATCAGAACCACCTTGAAATGTATGCAAAGCAGCAGAAGAGACAACCAAAAGAGTAATCAGAACATCGATTCCGACCACAACACTGCATATTCTGGCGATAAGAAAAAAAAGGGCCTTCAGGCGAATAATTCGTAACCCATAATATTTTGTATACATTGTATTTTTTACCTTCACTTAAAAACATATAAAATATACAGCAAGGGAAAGTATTACGATCGTGAAAATAACTTTTCATTAAAATCAGCGAACCAAAAGAACCATTTCATTTCTATGCATTTTGCATCTTCTTACGAGCTATATCGATGTAAAATTTAATGGACTTAAATAACATGTAAGTTTCATTAAGATTGAAATAATCTGACATGGCTTAAATGCCAATTGCTTAAATTTTCCTCCTTTAAAGGACCTTTAATTTTTGTTGATTATATGAAAATAATCATATAATATTTTTAGCATTGATAAAAAAAAGGATAAATGTGTAAACTGACGATTTCGATACCCAACTAAAGTAGAAAAGAGCAAAATACTTTTTAATGCAATTTTTGTGTTTATGGACACAAACACAGTAATATACATGTATAATATAGCGTTGAAAAATTAGTGATTTTTTGAAAAACTATTATCTACAAAAAATTGTAAAAGTTAACGGAGAAAGATGAAAATCCGATAAAACTGATTATCGTAGATAACAATATAATACATGATATAATAAAACACATATTTCTATTGAAACTCAATGTAATTAATTCTTAATCAATTTATTTTAATCTCGAAATAAATTTTAAAATTTTTAAATTGATTTCAACAACGGAGGTAAGTGAAGGTAGACTTTGCGCGCACCAGATTTTTTTTTATAAAGATGGAGGTGCAGAAAACAAAAAAAAAAAGGTGGTTACACTATGGAAAGTGGCACATAACTAGTTAATAAAGAATTTAACCTGCCTGTAGTTTGATTGTATCAGTGAAAAAGTATCAGATTGATACATTACAACTCGTCTCATTGCCGTTCATAATAATAATATCAAGAAACTAAACACAATATTACCTCAAATGTAAGTGGAGCTGACCTTCATAAATGTTAAACAGACATTGATGTGACGTATTCTAAAGACGACCCAGGTTGTCAGGTTGAAAAATACGTAACTGAAATATAAAAAGAAATAATCACCTTTCTGAAACAAACCATTCGAAAAACTGAGACAAAACGTAATCAAACAAAAGCGGCTGTTTAGTGAACGTAAGAAACCAGTATATAGAGAAAGTCTGAACTCTAAAAAAATCAATTATATCACAAAAATCGGAAACGTTCTAGACACTCCAGAAATAACTGGACTGTCGACTGTACTTAATTGACCCAACTTTCTATCGAATCTACAAAAATGGCAAAGAGATTGAAAAAATAAATCGATTAAAAGATCTCTATCGAATTGTCAAAAAATCCTCGAAACCTTAAGCAAAGATTATTAACTTGTATCATGGAAAAAAAAACTCAATCAGACTAAGGCCTTCTTGTTTCAAGGAAGAAGAATATATCCCGATAAGGAATGACTTGATATTTCTAGAACCGAAATGGAATAAAGACATTCCTCGATGTTGGAGGTAATCAGAAATCTTCATTAAGACGACTTTCTATGAACGAACCCTTTAACTAAGTTATAAGTTGAAATACCCTCATTTTTTCACCAATAAAATAATTCATAAAGCCCGAAATACCCGCATTAGTTGCAGACCTAGCACGAGATATACCTCATTTAATTCCAAACTACCCGTTCCCACAAACCCAATAGTCCCTTTGAGAAAATCGTAAATTGAATTGATTATAACGATGGAGGTAAGTGAAAATCGTGTATTTCGCGCACCAGATTTTTTCTCTTTTATTTTTATTAGTCCCAACAATTATCAGACGTGGCCGTGGCCTCCTCCCTCCTCCCTACATGCAAGGGCTTTCCTTTAATTTATTTTTTCTAATCATTTTCTCTAAGGTTTTTGGGAGATAAAAGAGAAAAGGGAAAATTACTAACATATGATAAGAACGTTATCGATTTCGAATTTTAGTGATACATGGGTCAAATTACGCAACTGTATTCCGCTGAGTTCACTAAACTGTTTTTTATTTCGCTATCAACCATAAAATCAGTTTTAAAAAAACGAAATATTTCTATAATTAGTGAGTAATCTGCAACCAGACCATCTCATGGTTAACACTGATGAATTCATGAACACTTTTATAATAAATGATCTTTGGAATTCAATGTACTTTCTCTCTCTCTCTCTCTCTCTCTCTCTCTCTCTCTTCTCTCTTTCTCTCTATTTGGAGCTATCCAACTCCAAAATAAAAAAAAATTAACGTTAATTAAAAAATAAAAGTAAAAGTTAATTTTAAAAAATTGAGAAAATAAAAAAATAAATTTTACTCAAGTCGTTGCCTATTTCATTTTCGAAGTTAGATATTGGAAAATAAATTATCTGGCTTCAATTAATGGGTGTATCCCTAAGTTTATTCGTTAATAGTTAGGAGTGCGAATTTTTGTAAAATATCCCCAATTCTCTTTACCTTATCTGACCATAATGATAGTTGTCGGAAAAGTATAAGTCCGCTCTTCGAAACTGTCGGATTTGGTTTCGCAAATATTATTTGTGTTTGTGCTACAGCGTAGTGAATATGTCATAAGTAAAGTGTATTAATGGCATATTTCGAAGGCAAGTGAGCTTCGGAGTCCTACCGAAAGATATCTATAGTACACAGCGTCGATGTCTTAATGGAACATACAGCTTTAAAATAGTTTGCCGAGTTTCGTTCCGGAGATACAAGTCTCGAAGATGCATCCTACAACGATCGGCCCTCTGAGCCAGGTTCGAGAAATCGGGAAGACTCATGAAATAGATTATAGAACCGCTCTAAGGTATTTAAAGCACCTTGCCTATGCGACTGAGGTAAATCTGAACAACCGAATATCTATCTGCATCTCTCTTCTTAACTGCCACAAATGAGATCCATTTCTCAAACGAATAGTGTTGGCGAATGACAAACATATCTACGACAATGTAATCCGCGAGACAAATTTCGAGATTCGTTCTCTGATGAGCGGGATGAGAAAACGTATCTCGATCAGTTTTCCGCTTCAAAGTCCCAGATGTTTTAAGAGAGCGGAATAATGAAATCATAAGAAAGGCCGCAAGAGGTAATTAATAAAAAGGGTAAATACATTATTGAATAAAGTTTATTTTATGTGTTAAAAAAAAAAAAAAAACTTGTTTTATTTGGAACTCCAAAAAACCGAAAGAACTTTTAAGAACCGAAAGAAAAATCCTACGAATACTTGATAAAACTTTCCTCATTCTACATCCCTCGGAAAAACCGTGTATTTCGGTTTTATTAAATCTGCTACAGTCTATAATTATCCATCTGTATTACAGAGGGCTAATACATTTAAATTTAATAAAAAATTAAGATACTTTCAAAAAATAAATTTTGAAATTTCGGATTTCGCGCCTTGACAGAATATTTCAATTAGGATATTGTGGACAACTGCTGGCGAAAACCATCCCGAATACTGATATACATTCGAACATGATTTTGTTCTTTATATGGTAGGATTATCGCGGCGTACTGTTTCAAAAGTTGCTTCAATAAAGAAAAACGATTGATTCCAAGATCTAATGAATGCAGCAAACGACAACAAAATTGCGACATAAACGTATAAAAATAGTTAATCGTAGAGGTATTATATTCCACCATGACAACGCTAAACCACATTCCTCATCACATCACACAGCAAAAGCTAGTGCAACTTGACAGGGATTTTTAATCACTGCCACCGTATCATCTGGACCTCGCACCACCTGACTATTACCGGTTCCAACAAAAACTACCTTAACGGAAAATCGTTCGCCGATGAGAGGAAGGCGAAAACGTATCTCGATCAAGTTTTTCGCTTTAAAGCCCCAGATGTTTTAAGAGAGCGGGATGATGAATTCGTGAGAAAGATAGCAAGAGGTGATTAATGAAAAGGGCAAGTACATTATTGAATAAAATTTATTTTATGTATTTAAAAAAAAATTGTTTTATTTGGAACTCCAAAAATCAAAAGAACATTTAAGAACCTAAAGAAGACTCTACCCAATACTTGAAATGAAAAAATAATTTTATACTGGGACAGCTAGTCCCCTAAGAATAATATAAATGTACATTAAACTATTAATCTTCTGGCTATTACGTCAACAAAATATACATCATACAACAAATTATACTGCATATTATGAATAAAAATTTAAAAAAATGAATACATACACTTAAACACACGCATATATATGTACAAGGTAATATTGCAACCTTATAATTGATAAAAGAAATAAAATGAACTGAAACATTGAATAATTAAAAAAAAAAAAAATAAACAGTGTAAATAGTCAAAACTTTTAAAGGCGCGGTAGACTGATATTCAAGGAGATGGATGAATAGTTTATGCTTGAAGGAAGTTAAGGATTGAGATGTACGAATAGGCATGGGTAAGGAATTCCAAAATGAAGTAGCACGAAAAACGAAAGATCTCTTGAAGGAAGTAGTTCTGTAGGAGGGAATGAACAGGTTCAGGGACTGGGATCTTGTGTTGATAGAGTGAACATGTTATAGATATACAGGGGTTTTTGGTTCTGAATGATTTATAAAGATGGATTCCTAAGAAGTATTGCCGTCGGGATTTCGGATAAAGCCACTTCAACTCGGCGTACCAGGTGGAGACCCGAGAGCGCCTGGGAATTCCGAAGATGAATCTAATGAAGCAGTTCATTAGCCTCTTTAGCCTCATCTCAAGCGTCTCTGACAGTCCGCCAAACACCAGGCACCCATAATCGAAGTGGGGGAATATAAGAGAGGAGACTAGGAGCTGGCGGGTTTTAAGAGGTATTTGATCACGGAATCTGAGGAACTGTTCTATGATCTTCTAGAAGAAACCTCATTCCTTCTACATTTCTCGAAATACTACTATGACTAATCAAACGATGCTAAAGTGGGAGTCCAAAATTTTTTCTATCCAGATTTTATCAGGATAGGGATCTTTAACGAGTACCCGACATCGCACAGGCTCGGGGCCACCTTTTTACGTCCCCTCCAAAGGATGGCATAACTAAGGATTATTTACTCCCATTAAAAAATCATAGTGCCGCCTACAAGTTTGAACCCACGATGATTGGCATAGAAAGCTGTTATGCTAGCCACAGTGCTATAGGTGACCCCTACTTATAGGTTTTTTAAAAGGCAAAAGACCAGAAAATGTTCATCACTTTATCACCCAATTAACGGTTCTACTCTTGTCTCTAAAATATATTTTCAAGAACAAGTATATTTCTCATTTTTCTATATTAATTTATTATAAAATCTGGTATAGTCAATACTTGTCCATCTGAACCACTACTAACAATGACTGAGGTCTAATACTTTTAGATTTAATAAAAAAGTATGGTACTTTCAGAAGATAAAGTTTGAAATTCGGATTTCGAGCACTAACAGAGCATTTCAATAATGACGAGACTTAGGTGATATCAAAAACTTTTGATTGATTAAACGAGTTTGATCAAAACCTTCCGTGGCTTTTTCAATTTTTTTTTTAAATGCTTAAATTGAATAATAATAAAGTGGTACTTCCATTTCGTCGATTTTATAAAACGTTGCTGTTATGCTAACTTATTGACTCAATACAAATGCCTGCTACATTCTGAAGTATCATGGATTTTCAACAACTTGTATTTTAAAATGAGGATCAATACAAGGAATTTTATTCGGCAGGTAAGCTTGTTTTCATCCATCCTCATTACTCTACCTGCAATAAAAGTTTAAATTTTTGTAAAGTATTTCCGTCCGTATAGTTTCAAAAACTTTTTTCTTCGATACAGAAATTAATAATTTTAAATAATTTAAAGATATAATTACACTGAATATTCGAACACCATGTCATATATTTCACCAGTTAATGAATCCACAGATTTCTCTATAAATAAACATTATCGAACATGGTTTTACAGAAGAAAACCAAATAAGACAGATTAATTTATATTAATTGCACCATAACGAAACGAAACGAAAAGAAATTTTATTCTGGAACAGCTAGTCTCTTAAGAATAATATAAATATTTAACTTCTGGCTATATAAATTTTAACATAATATATACAACATTCTATGGATATCAAATTATATTACATATGGATTTATATATATATACATAGATGTATACACGCACACATAGACAAACATATATATATATTATACATATCATACACACATTCATTTATATACCTACATATTTATATATACACTCACACATATATATACATATACAAGGTCATATTACTACCTTAAAGAAATACAAATAACAAAACAAAAAATTGAGAAAAATAAGATAAAAATAAAGAAGCCAAATAATTAAGTTTAAAAAGGCACGGTAGATTGATGTTCGAGGAGATGGATAAATAGGTTTCATTTAAAGGAAGTTAGTGTGTACGAATGGACATGGGTAAGGAATTCCAATATGAGGATGCACGTATGACAAAAGATCTACTAAAGAAAGCAGTTCTGTGGGATGGAATGAGCAGGTTCGAGGGTTGGGATCTTGTGTTGATAGAGTGGACAGAGGAGAGGGGGTGAATATTTTATAGATATAGAGGGTTTTTTTGTTCTGAAGGATTGGTGAAGGTAAGTTCCTAGGAAGTATTGCCGTCGGAATTTTGGGTAAAGCCACTTCAACTCGGCGTACCAAGCGAAGACATGAGAGCCCCGAAGATGAATCTAATCAAACAGTTCATTAGTCTCTTCAGCCTCATCTCAAGCGTCTCGGACAGTCGGATTATCGGACAGATTATCACTACAAAAAACTGAGAAATATCAAACAAAAACTGTTTCTCCGCAGTCAGCACTTCATTGAAATCTCTTCCTGGTAATCACAGAATTATCATTTCAATAGAAAAATACAGTACCCAAAACTATTGATATGAACACGTTTGAACATGTAAAAATCCTATAATATTGACGGATAATCGAGATAGGTCAAGAATACACAGAAGTAGACTAGACTTAAAATATGCTGCGCAAAAATGAACAGGTGTATTATTATTTTGGTTTATTATTTTTAATAATGAACCTTACGTTTCAAGATGCGTAGAATTCGAAAAACGAATAAAAAAAAATCCGTTTGACCGCCGACCGCGGCATTTTTCCGAAACTACTGGACCAATTTTTTTGAAATTCGCCACAAAAATACTAGTCCATTTAACGATGATCTTAACACCTAGGCATTGATATCAGCTGGTTAGTTTTAAAATGGCGGCCGATTAAAATAATTTTATTCAATAACTCAGTTATTTTTTAAGATAGAAAAAAAATTCATGAGTGTTTTTTAACCAACAAAACGTGAATAATTTTATAAAAGTGAAAAAAAGAAAAGAAAAAAAATTGAAATTTTACACATAAATACGCTCATAACTCGCTTATTTTTGACGATAGAGAAAAGTATGAATAGAGTTTTTAGAATCAGTAAAGCGTGATAAATAATAAAAAAAAAAATCATATGTATATTCAAGTTACAGATTATAATAGATGTAATTACTTTAAACTAAATCGGTTATTATTGAAGATAGAGAAAAAAAGATTTTCGAGATCAAGAAAACCCGAACAAAGAGCCAAAAAAAAAAATTTTAATTATCTTATAGGGTCAAGCCACAACTTATAAAAGATGTGATTCCCTGATAACTCGGTTATTATTGCTGATAAAGATAAAATGTAAGATTTTCTGGAATCAGAAAATTTTAGTTGAAAAATTTGAATGAAAATCGAAAGAAAAGAAAAGGAAATAGTAACGCAGTCCTGTATAAATACTTTTGGTTTATTATTTTCAATATAGATAATATAGATGTATAATATACCGTTGGAATGTCTAAGATCTTATCTTATAAACAAGCTTGTAAAAGTTAATGAAAACTGATGAAAAGCCGATAAAACTGTTTATTTTAGACAATAATAAAATAGATTTTTAATAAAACACATGTTTCTATGGAAATTCAATTTAGTTAATTCTTTACTAGTTTCACTCATTTTTATCTCCAACTGTTATTGAAAATTCTTTAATCGATTTTTAACAACGGCGGACTCCCTCCTGCTTACTTCCTCATTATTCAATCCTACCTCTCTAACAGATCCTTCAAAATAAATCACAATAGTTCCCACTCATACCTTTTCACTCAGTCTGCTGGTGTTCCTCAAGGCAGTATCCCGGGACCTATTCTTTACACAGTCTTTACAGCTGATATCCCAACCCATCCCAACACTTTCCTTTCTACCTATGCTGATGACACCTGCGTGTTATCAGTTCATAATGATCCATTTATCGCCTCTCAAACTCTTCAAGCGCACATCAAAGACCTAGAAGTATGGTGTCAGAACTGGAGAATAAAAATAAATTCCAGCAAATCCCATCAAATAACCTTTATCTTTCGTCGTAAACCTATGACATCCTGTCCTACTGTCTCCTTCAACAATGCTCCTCATGTCCCGGTTGAACAGATCCGATATCTAGGACTGTACCATGACAAACGCCTTACTTGGAACCCTCATACAAGACTGAAACGACAAGAAACTGCACGACGTTTTAGACTACTTCAACACTTACTAGACAAACGTTCTAATCTTCCACTTAACTACAAAAGACTCATCTACATGACTATTATAAGACCTATCTGGACTTACGGAATTGAGCTATGGGGCTCCACCAAACCATCTAATTCCTCTCGTATCCAATCCTTACAATCCAAAATCCTTCGTAAAATCCTCAACGCTCCTTACTTTGTCACTAATAAGCTCATCCACAAAGATCTTGACGTTCCCTATGTTACTGTTTTGGCCCGAACCAGGTATGAATCTTTCCATGCAAAACTTCATTCCCACTCTAACCCACTAGTTTCTACCCTAGCTTCCACTTCGATCCCTGATAACCCTCCGAGGCGTCTGAAAAGAAGATGGCCTCGAGATCTTCTTGTTTAGATTGACTACTAGAGTGCTGACAATGGGCAGTCTCTCTTCATGTTTTTTCATGTATTTTATCTTTACCAGCATATTTACTAGTTGTATTACAAAATACAGTTGTAAATTTCAATAAAAATATTTAAAAAAAAAACAAAAAAAAAAAACAACGGCGGTAAGTGAAAATCGTGTGTTGCCCGCACCAGATTTTTTATAAATGTTATTGTACCAGCATTGATGTAACAACAGAACTTGAAGGATGTTGGAACATTTACCCAACACATGAGCAGGAGTTTCTGACTCAACCGTATTGACGGGAGAGACGGGTCCACAGCTCCGTTAGTTAGCTCTTGGCCTTCAGATCCGTAAGTCCATATAGAAAGAAGTGCTCAGTTCATTCATCACGACCAAGGAGTTTGTAATAGTATTACTATTACAATAGTATTACTAGTACATTAATAGTATTACTAGTACATTAATAGTATTACTATTACAATAGTATTACTAGTACATTAATAGTATTACTAGTACATTAATAGTATTACTATTACAACCTCCTTGATCACGACGGACTTTAACAGAAACTAGAGCATTGCCCCACTCTTAGAAAGAGGAAGGGTAAAAATCTTCCAACCGTACAAGAATCTATTACTGCTTTAGTTAATTTTAAAATGGATGAAGACTAAACCCGGAAATATAGCTTTAGTTTTGAAATACAGAAACCTATAGCGCAAGTTTACATAATGAGTAATACTTTTTGGTTTATAATTTTCAATAATGAACCTTTTCAATCAACCAAGAAAAAACGTTATCTTTGCCCCCTCAAAATTTGAGGTCTTACGATTCAAAATATGTAGAACGCTAATAACGCATTAGAAAATCGTTTGTCCGCGAATTTTCTCTACCCAGTTTTTTCGAAACTTACCTCAAAAACACTTGGGCATCACGGTGATGTTTTAAAATAGTGGATAATTAAAAATTTTTAATTTAATAAATAATTTATTTTTGAAGATAAGAAAAATCAGGACACCGCGACGAACAAACAATGCAACTGTATGGTTGTCACCCCTAAAAAGAGATGTAATATCCCCAAAACACGTTTATTATTGAAGATAAAGAAAAAGGAAAAGTTTTTGGGATCAAGACACCGCGATGAAGACGAAAAAAAAAAAAAAATTAATCTTGTATGGTAAAGTTACAAAAAAAAAAAATTTAGAAGAGTTTTCTAATAAGCAGACAACGATTAATTTTAAAAAAATTTGAAATTTTACCCATATATTCCCATAACTCAGTTATTTTTGTATAGAAATATTAGAATATAAATATTTGTATAGAAATTAATTGTCAGTAAACTGTGATTAATTAAAAAATATATACATATACACATACACATATATATACACACATATATATAGCTTTTTTCAGTCAAATTCATAATTTTTTCAGTCAAATTCATAATTTTTTCAATCAAATTCATAATTTTTTCAGTCAAATTCATAATTTTTTCAGTCAAATTCATAATTTTTTCAGTCAAATTCATAATATTTTCAATCAAATTCATAATTTTTTCAGTCAATTTCATAATTTCTTGTACCCATTTTATAAAGTTAATTTAATGAGGTTTTGCTACCAAGAACTTAACATTTTTATTAAATCTTGTTGTTGCTTATCCATTTAACGTCACTTTATGTTACTGTGCTTAATCCGACGGTGCAGCAGGAGTCCTACGTTTTGCCTACCCATGTTTACTCTTAAGCAAACCTGGGTAGGCAAAACTTAGGGATCTTTTACGAGTTCCACTTATTAAATCTTTTAAGAGTCATCTGTGGTGCACAAATATAGGAGGATCTGCTGGTTTTAGATTTGCGACCTTACGCATAGATGGCTGTTATGCTAGCCACTACTCCACAGGTGACCCTAAATGCATTCAACAAGGAGTTTGAATCTGCCGGGTTTAAACACGTGACTTTGGACATATTAATCTTTAACTCCTTGCTGAATACATCCAGGGTCACCTGTGGAGTAGTGGCTAGCATAACATCCTTCTATCCCCTAGATCGCGAGTTCATACTTGGCAGATGGCCCTATGTTTGTTTTTAGGGAGTAAAATACCTTGGTTATTTCGTCCTTTAAAAGAGGCTGTTATGCTAGCCACTAATCCACAGGTGACCCTGGATGTATTCAGCAAGGAGTTAAAGATTAATATGTCCAAAGTCACGTGTTTAAACCCGGCAGATTCAAAATCCTTGTTGAATGCATTTAGGGTCACCTGTGGAGTAGTGGCTAGCATAACAGCCTTCTATGCGTAAGGTCGCAAGTCGAAAACCAGCAGATCCTCCTATATTTGTGCACCACAGATGACTCTTAAAAGATTTAATAAGTGGAACTCGTAAAAGATCCCTAAGTTTTGCCTACCCAAGTTTGCTTAAGAGTAAACCTGGGAAGGCAAAACTTAGGACTCCCGCTGCACCGTCGGATTAAGCACAGTAACATAAAGTGACGTTAAATGGATAAGCAACAACAAGATTTAATAAAAATGTTCTTGGTAAAAGTTCTTGGTTAAAAGTTCTTGGTAGCAAAACCTCATTAAATTAACTTTATAAAATGGGTACAAGAAATTATGAAATTGACTGAAAAAATTATGAATTTGATTGAAAAAATTATGAATTTGACTGAAAAAATTATGAATTTGACTGAAAAAATTATGAATTTGACTGAAAAAATTATGAATTTGATTGAAAAAATTATGAATTTGACTGAAAAAATTATGAATTTGACTGAAAAAAGATATATATATATATATATATATATATATATATATATATATATATATATATATATATATATATATATATATATATATGTATATATATGTATATATATATATATATGTATATATATATATATATATATATATATATATATATATATATATATATATATATATATATATATATATATATATATGTTATATATATATTATATATATATATATATATATATATATATATATATATATATGTGTATATATTTGTAAGCTCTACGTCTCTAACTCGGTTATTTTCAATTTTCAAATACAGTTAGAGATGAAAATGAGTGAAACTAATAAATAATTAATTTAATTTAATTTCAATAGAAACGTTTTTTTAAATAATCCATTCCGATTCCGAGGCATGTAGATAAATTTTTTTTCTAAAATCGTTGGCTATCCAACGGTATAATATACAACTATACTGTTCACAAAAAGGATAAAAAAATGTTTGCACTTTTCTCCTATAGTTGTTAATTCGATCAAAGTGGATATTTAGCTGTTATTTATCAATGCAGATGATGTACCTAATTTTTTGAAATGTACAAAATTAAAGGTACTTTAGGAGAAGACAATTTAAAATATCGATATTTAAACCCTGTCAGACTGATTCAATCAGAATTAAACCTACATCATATTAAAGCCAATCAAATTTTATATCCATATAGGAAGTTTAATCAATATCGACTCTAATATTTTTGAGAAAACTGTAAACAGGTGCAAAATAATACACATAACAGAGGAATTCCGGTTAGCCGATTTTAGTGAAAAAGTTTCTGTAACATCTCGGACGTATAGTTGTCTTAAATATAAAATTTCAGTTTCGTACGTCATTTATTTTTTCGCGCTAGACTTACCACACACACACCTTTTTGCGGGACATGGTCATTTGGACTAAGGAGGTCCTAAAATGTGTATTTCCGTTGAAAACTTGAATTCGAAAATTTTCCCGATCGCAATACTTTCCCTATCTATATATTTCATATATAAGTAAATGAAAGTAAAAATTATATGTGCTCTGGAATCAGGAATTTTTATTTGCACAATTTAGATACAATATAATTAAAAGAAAACAAAACTGTAAAGAAGTCTAGTATAAATGCTTTTGGTTTATTATTTTTAATAGTGAACCTTAGTTGTTTGTTTATTTATTTAACGTCCCTTTATGCTACTATGGCTAATCGGACGATGCTACAGTGCGAGTCCTAAATTTTTCCTATCCAGATTTTATTAGGATAGGGATCTTTGAGAAGTACCTGACATCGCACAGGCTCGGGACCACTTCTTCACGTCCCCTCCGAAGGACGGGATAACTAAGGATTTTTTACTCCCATTAAAAAATCCTAGGACCATCTGCGGGTTGTGAACCTTAAGAATCGACCAAGAAAAAAAAAAGTAAATAAACCCCCTCAAAATTTGAGATCTTACGTTTCAAGATATGTAGAACCCGAATAACGAATCCGCCTGTCCGTACGAATTAATGAATACCAAACATTTTGAACTTAGCAGTGGTGGTTGGCCATTATACTTGAATATAAATTGATAGCTCGATTACTTTAATGTTATACATATAAGTTAACTTTCCTGAACGGCGATGTAAATTCTTATAACCTAATATAATTATTCGGAAACTATAAACCATTGTAGGTAGAATAGTCAGGAATCAGTCATTTTTGAAAAGTTTTTAATTTTGCCAACGTTTCGGCTCAAGCTTGTGAGCCATCATTAGGGCATTACTGAGCCATGTCCAAGCATAAACTAAACCTCAAAATAAACCATTGTATAAGATGCAGTGTTTTTATCAATATTTTTTACCCAAAATAAATTATTAACAAAATTTCTTTAAACTTATTCTAAAAAACAAAATCAGAATATGATCTTCCCACAAAAACATGATTTTTCAAGATAAACACCAGATGTGAAAGAAGACATTTTTCGCATCTTAATTTTATTTATTTTTCTGAACTCTTAGGGATTTAGATTTCTCAATGGATAATGACCCAATCGTAATAATCAACTTCGATCAAAATCAGTGATGTACACACGAGCAAACTAGTTAAATGAAACACATAGCTAGGGAATGGAGGAAAATAAACAGATCTGAGTTGAGTGGAAGAAGCAAACCGAGGTAGCGTTGGAAAAAAATCTAATAAAAGTTGTTGGAAATAAGCGGGTAGTTTGTAAAATTTCAATAACAAAAGCAAATAAATTAAAGTAAGAACATTAAATATCTTAATCAACTAAAAACAAATCCTTAAAAACTCGACTCTGATACCTCATTTAGCGTTTGTATATGAAAAATCATTAAGTAAACACAACCTCTAGTCTTACTCAAACCTCTTTACTAATAAGATAAAACATCGTTTTCAAACAGCTATTTCCATACTGATCATTTAGATAATATTTTAAAAAATGGAACATAGCTCTAGAAAATGCTGAAAATGCAAATAAGAAATATGAAAAGCAAAGTATTACATTAAAGCAAATAAACAAGGAAATCCCAACCGTTTCTAAAGGTTATCTACGAACTATTATAGGCTGATAACTTTGCAGATCATCCAGTTGAAGGACTTTCTTGATTAAAATGACCCCATGAAAGATGATGACCAGAAGAATGAACTAAACGAACTTATGAAAAATTTGTGATTAAACACTGAAACATTACAAACTAGACAACAAAGCTTGATGTTGATTTTTAACTACCCCAAAAATAATGAAATACAATGAATAAAAGTAACCATTGCATCGTAAAGCCATAAAATACATAATGACTAAGCGACATAACAAAAAGCTATAATAGTATAATAATAGGTTATGTACCTTATTAAATGCATTTCAATATAAAATAGGCACAAATATAATTAATGGTTATTATAATCGATTATTTTCCTCCACTGCTTAAGGTAGAAGTATATCACACCATCAAAAAAAAAAAAATTTCAATATCTCAGTAATATACATGTTTAGGTCCTTTGACTCAAAGAAAATTAGAATCTTTAGAGAAAAAAGACCTAATAGAATTTTGAGAATTTTACCCATTAGTACTCTTGAAGGAATTCTTGTCATCTTGAAAAAATCTGGTGCACATCCCACAGTTTTGACTTAATTTAAAGATAATATTTATCTTAATATATTAATATACATATTATATTTATATGTATTATATATATATATATATATATATATATATATATATATATATATATATATATATAAAATAGTTATCTTAAGATATAATATATATCTTATCTATTTAGTTCCTATGGAAACATAAAAAATTAATTTTTTTGCAAAACTTATAAATTAATTTTATAGGTTTTTCGTCACTGTCTAATAATTTCTACAATTTTATGTAATCCAATGGTGTATTATACACATATATTACTATTCTTATTTCCAGACTTGTTTTTATCCTAAAAAAATTATTTATCTCTTTATTCCTTTAGTTAATTCTCAAATTCTTTCATGTTTCATATTTAACCTTTCTTAATCAGTGCTAACAAGGATAAATGTCCAACTATTTCAAATAAACAAAATTAAAAGTAATTTAGCAGAAGAAATTTAAAAAAATCAGTATTTAAGCCAATTTAGACTATTTCAATGAGAATAAAATCTGCATGATATTAAAGCCTATTTAATTTTACATCACTCAAATAGTAATTTCAGTTTCGTACGACTTTTCAAGCTAGACTTTCCACATGAACACATATACACAAAGATCTTTATGCAGGACTTGTTCATTTGAACTAAGGGGAATAACTATAAAACGTGTATTTTGGTTGAAAAGTAGAATTCAAAATCAAATTTTATTTACCACCATTGCAATACTTTCTCTTACTATGTATTTCATAAATAGGTAAGAGAGTGGCTAGGATAACAGCTTAAGCCCAAGGTAGTGGGTTCAAACCAAGCAGGTGAGCCCAGTGTTTTTTTAATGGATCATTCAGAGAGGAGGTAAAATGGTGATTCTGAACTAGACATGATGTCAAGTACCCTTGAAAGATCCCTATTCTAATAATACCTGAAAAGGCAAAATTAAGGACTCCCACAGTAACATAGTTCGATTAGCCACAGTAGCATAAAGTGACGTTAAATAAACATAAAAAACTAGGTAAATGAAAGTAAAAAAAATCTGGTGCGGGCAACACACGACTTTCACTTACCTCCATTTTTAAAATCAATGAAAGAATTTTCAAAAACAGTTAGAGATAAAAATACGTGAAATTATTAAGGAATTAATTAATTTCTTTTCTTTTTTAATTTTTGTGGAAGTTTTCTTAATTGGAACATTCAATAAAGCACCCACTACCATCCATTCATCATCCAATTACTTTATTTCCTAAGTCTTTTAACACCTTTTTTTTCCATCTTAGTCGACGTTTCGGGGTTGTTTCCCCATTTTCAAGACTGAAACTATTTTTTATACTTACATTATTGAATAAAATTACATTGTTTAAATATTTTTCTTTGAAAAATGAAGATTAGCAATTTGTCAAAACTATTTTAAACTAACTAATTTTAATTACCTTATTCCTTGCTACAACATTTTTCATTATTCATTACATCTTATAGCACACTGCTACTTGTCTATTGGCTCACTGTTTCCATTATATTTCTATTTTAAACCTTTGTACCTTTTCAGTATTCCGGAAAGAATTTTCAAATACAGTTAGAGATAAAAATACGTGAAATTATTAAGGAATTAATTAAATTAAATTTCTATAGAAACATGTGTTTGTATCAAAAATCAATTATATTATTATCTTAAATAATCAGTAAGTTTTATGTTCATTTCATCACTCTCTATTAACTTTTAAAAGCTTGTGTATGAGATGATAATTTTTCTAAAATCTTTAGCTTTCCAACAGTATATCATACATGTATATTATACTGCTCTTATGTTCAAAAACGAAAAATTGCATTAAAAAAATATTTTTTCTGTTTTCTCCTTTAGTTGGGTATCGAATTTATTCAATTTATATATTTACCAGTTTTTCATCAGCGTTAACAAAATAATCTAGTTATTATTATTGAATCTACAAAATTAAAAGTACTTTAGGGGAAGAAAATTTAAAATATCGGCATTTAAGCCCTGTCAGACCATTTTTATCTAAACAAAACCTACATGATATTAAAGCCCATTAAATTTTACATCGATATAGCGAGTTTAATCAAAATCGTCGGAACCGTTTTTGAGAAAATCGAAAAAAGGTGCAAAATGCATGGTATAAAGTGCCTCTTCTGGTAGGCTCATTTTGATGAAAAAAGTTTTGTCATGTCTCGGGCGTATAGTTGTCTTAAATATGAAATTTCAGTTTCATAGGACTTACCGTTTCCGCCCGGGAGTTACCACACACACACACACACACACACACACACACACACAGACCTTTTTGCGGGACTTGGTTATTTGGATTCAGGGGACCCTAAAACGTGTATTTCCGTTGAAAACTGGAATTCGAATTTTCCGATCGCAATACTTCCCCTTACTATATATAGTAAGTGAAAGTAATAATATATTAATTTTTTTTTATAACCAAATCCTAAATTAATGAATCTCTTGATCATATTTTATCATTGTTTCAGAAAATAATAACAATAAAAAAAAATGTGCGGCAACTCTAGACTTTCCTGTGTTTTTAAAATTGATTAAAGAATTTTCAAATACAGTTAAAGATAAAAATGAGTGAAACCATTAAAGAATTAATTAAATTGAATTTCTATAGAAACATGTGTTCTATTAAAAAATCTATTATATTATTATCTAAAATAATCAGTTAGTTTTATCAGCTTTTCATCACTCTTTATTAACTTTTACAAGCTTGTATACAAGATACAAATTTTCTAAAATCCTTAGCTTTCCAGCGGTATATTATACATGTATATTACTGTTCTTATGTTTAAAACGAAAAAATTGCATTAAAAAAATATTTTTTCAGTTTTTTTCCTTTCGTTGAATATCAAAATCGTTTAACTTACATATCAAGTTTTCTTATCAATGGTAACAAGATAATATGGTTATTTTTATAGATTATTTTAATCTACAAAATTAAAGGTACTTTAGAGAAAGAAAATATAATATACTGGCAATTAAGCCTTGTCAGACTATTTCAATCAGAATGAAACCTACATGATGTTAAAGCCCATTAAATTTTAAATCGACATAGCAAGTTTAATCAAAATTGTTCAAGCCATTTTTGAGATAATCTTAAAAAGGTGCAAAATGATGGTATAAAGTTGGCTCTTCTAGTAAGCGGATTATGATGAAAAAGTTTTAGTAGCATCTCAGGCATTAAATATAAACTTTCAGTTTCATAGGACTTTTTGTTTACGCGCAGGAGTTACCACACAGACACACACAAACCTTTTTTGCAGGACTTGGTCATTTGGGCTCAGGGGACCCTAAAACATGTATTTCCGTTGAAAACTGGAATTCAGAAATTTTCACGATTGCAATACTTTCCCTTACTATATATTTCATATAGTAAGTGAAATTAGAAAATTAAAATAAACGATCAATTAATGCTGATCAGACCAAGATAGCATTACTAATAATATAAATAAAAATCATAAAATCAAATTAAGTCATATTAATTAATAATTGAAAATAACATAATTAAAAAGGGTTGAATAAATAATAAAAAAGAAAAATACGAAAACAAAAAAAAATTTATTTTTCAACAATAAATCTGGTGGTAGAATAAATTTAAAACTAATTTTGAACAGTGTTTAAATAAATAAATAACAAAGTGAAAGGAACAATGCATATAAATAAACGATGCCTTTCATTACATCAATAGTAGAATAAGTCATATAATTTATAAAATTCGTATAAAAAAAGTTATGACATACAATTTACATCATTAAGATAAAGATAAAAAACAATTTGAAGGTATATAATACCTAAAACTTACATAACAAATACCCTGCTTTGAATAGATGGAACGGGTCAAGTAGGTTAGCAGATTTGGCTTCAATTGGATATTTTATAAATTAAAAAAAAAAAAAAATTTAAAACAACAAATTGAAAGACAAGTGTCACGAAGAACAAATGAACAAGAATAGAACTTAAATCAGAAAAGCCAAACCTTAAAACCTATATTTTGAAGAATTTGTAATTTAAACAATGAATATAATTACAATCAATCCAGGACCAAAAATAAACTAAAGAACAAAAAAAAAAAAAAGAAATAGAGGAAAGACATAAAAGTGTAGATTTTATGGTCCTAGACAGTGAAAAACTAACATTTTTAACATGCTTCATTTCTAAAGGTGGTACTTATTAAAAAAAATTAAGTGATAGTACTTATTTAAAAAAAAAAACTACAAAAATATGTTTATTTACAAATGGCCCTCTGTTAAAATGAAAAACCTTAATGAGCAAAAAAAAAATCACAGAGTATATAAATTAATAAACACGAATACAGAAAACTCTTAGTAAGTTTGAAGAAAACTTAAGTGTCAAACATCTGATAAAACTTAAGTTAAATCTGGCAAAACATATTTAACATTCAGATATGCATACTTCTTTTGAACACTTTAAAACAGGAAATCAAGAAAAGTACACAAGTCAGCAGTGTGAAAATATTGTTCATATTTCAGACATAGAAATCTAAAAGGAAAATTTTAAATTCCATAATTGAGACGTTGATTTCCAAAAAGTACTAAAGGACATTTTTACAAAATTGATTTTTTTATATATTTGTATTCTCATCAATTAGTTATATCTAAATCTCCTATTTAATTTAGCTAATGAACACCCAAGCCCTTTATAAACGCAATTTAGAAATTTAATTATTTTCTAAAGGAAATAATTACACATTTAATTTTGTTCCAAATTATACCAAAACGTCTCATTTCATATCTTTAATATGATGCTATTAATATACTAAAAAAACAATTCTGGATTTTATTGGGAAAAGAATCAAATTAGCTAATTTAATAATTAGTGATTTTCGCGCCTCCTGTAAAATTTCCTAGAGTGGATATAGTACCTTTTGGAAATCAATGTCTCAATTGGGGTGGCATATATTTAAATAAAATGTTGATAGATTTATTAGAATTGAGACAATATGAATAATATTATAAATCCAAAAAATAGACTTAATGTATACAACTTGTGTCATGCATGCATAAAACTTAAGTGCATTTTAAGATGGTTAAATTATAAAACTCAATTAAAATTGCATTTTTGAGAGATAATATTTTACTGGATGAATTAAATAACAGTCATTTGTGAAGTAAACGAGCCATATTATTGCAGATGACAGTGAGATGAGAAAATAATATATTTAAATATTTATACTGTGATATTAAAAAAATTCACAATCTTATTAGTGACAGTTATTTCAATAATTTACTTAATTAAAAACTGTTTCTGTTAGAATATCATCAATTTTACACACAAGGAAAAAACTCCTGTGTCTGATAAAAATCATGTATAATCTCATAAAAAAAGAACTCTCAAATAAATTGAGATTAATAAAATTTGATGATTGATCCATTAAAAAAAAAGATATTTTTCATGTATTAAGTTTGCATCAATAGAGTTGAATATATTTGGAGCGATGTGTCCACTGACCAGTGTACCTATTCTGAATCCAAATAAAATTTAAAGCTAAATACATATTGCAAGATGCACTATTCAAAATAATAAAAATAAATTGTACGAATCGACTAGCTATTCACAGCATGTTCATTTGTAACTGAGAGGAAGGACCTCTTTGGTAATACTCATAACACACATACACGCCATTTAAGAAGATATTAAATTACATATTACTTGCATAAATAATTGTAGAAAAATATCAAATAATAAATTTCTGTATCCTCTCTCACCCAAAACACAACATGTAAAATAATTGTTGTTTGGATTGATGCCGAAACAGGTGATATTGAAGATGAAAATTTCCTCTTGGATCTATTCAGAAGTCAGCACTACAGAAAGTAACATAAAATTAATAATAATTCACAAAACAAATCAAGAATTAAATTATTTCTTCTAAACTTATGATGATTAAAAACGGGCTACTTACCAGGTGTAAAAGTATGAAATCCGAATTTTTTTGTAAAAATTGCACATCTCTTATTTGAAAATTATAAAAATTATTTTATAAAAAATTTATTCATTGAAATTTATACATTTTTCCCACCTCTTCGGCAAGTTATGAATGCCAGGCCAAAAAAAACAATTCTTCCTTTGAAGAGAACCAGTTGTCAAGCCATTTTCATAAAAATCAAAGTGTTCGATAAGTGCATGGTAAGTGCAATGATGCAAATAGATAGGTAATCAGACAGAGCGAAGTCTGGAGCCGCATGCTCTAGTATTTCCCAATTGAACACCTTGATCATATACATGACCCATTTTGTTTTGCTGTATGTGAGGGGGTATTACTATGAAGCAAAATGACTTTATATTGCCTTTTTGCATATTCCGGTTGTTTCACGTATTGCTCTAATCAAAACGATTATTTGTTGTTGGAAGCAATCAGTGTTAACGGTTTCGCCAGGTTTTGGTAGCTCATAATATATTATATCCTTTTATCCCACCAAACGCACATAGTTTTCTTTCCAAAACGAATTTGTCTTGCAGTAGACGTTGATGGTTCGCCTGGATTCATCCATGATTTACAACACTAAGGATTCTGAAAATATATCCACTTTTCATCACCTGTCACTATTCGATGAAGCAATAATTTTCTTTTACTTACATCTGACCAGCAGCATTTGACAAGAGTTTTTCAATTTTCTGGCTGTCTTTCATTCAGTTCATATAGTCCCATTTTCCCTTTTCTGAATCTTTACTATGGTAAAGATTCAGCTATGGCTTTCAACGAAGAGATACAGCTTTTTGCATCACATTTAATTGTTCCATAAGTTCTTGTAGAGTCTGAGCATTGTCTTCATCAAAAAAGGCTTGTAAGTCCTTGTCTTCAAACCTTTTCGGTGGTTTCCCACACTCCTCATTTCTCATGTCAAAATCACAACTTTAAAATTTTGTAAGCCACTCAAAACATTGAGTTTTGCCAAGAGCATATTCACAGTATACTTCGACAAGCATTCTATGCGATTCTGCAGCAGTTTTTCTTCAAATGATAGCTGAAAACCAATGCTGTACGCAAATCATAGTTTGTAGGCAGAAAACTCGACATGTCTGAGGTTATAGAAAACTATACCGGTATATGAAACTTTGGTTATTGTGTGTTTATAAACTTCGTCAGCTGTTGGAGGGAGAAGATGGTGCAACAGAAGCGGTCTTACGGTCTTTAAACTGATTTAAAGCGAGCACCATCTATAGAGAAATTCCGGTTTCATGCTTCTACACCTGGTATATACATTTCTCATTATGAAGAAAAAGATTGTGGTGTTCGTGTGGCAGTCAAAAAAATATAAGAGAATCGTTTGTTTTGGGTCTTCATCGAGGCTTATCAGGCTTATAGTAAGGAAGCTGAATCAAAATACTTTGTGAAGAGAAGTCCCGATGACGACCTGCATGTTGCAAGGTCGAAACACTGGATATTAAGTAGTTTTTTCACTAATTTTTATATATTTTTTTTTACCACCACCCAGACCATCTCTTTCTTCATATTCATTTCACGGTCGAATATTTATTATTAAATTTCTTGCTATTAAATAAAAATTGAAGTAACAGTATTTATTTTATTAAATAAAAATCAATGTACTAATTATTACTCAATATCATAATTATATAATTTAAATTGTATCATTTTAGGAAATTAAATGGATCTAAAACAACAGTAAAAATCAATTCCTATTCAGTTCTATGACACCTTTCAACAGATTCTGTCACATCACTTTTTTTGGAGAGCATATAAGGTAATAAATTAATTTTAAATCGAATAAATGAAAAATGAAGCTAGACAAAACAACATTAATAATGAAAATAAATAAAAATAATTTCAGACCATGGCATAATTTTAAGCAAATTTGTTATATTAGATTAAATAACATCTGAAGTACTAATAATGCCATACCTTTAGATCAAAGATATGTGATAGGCTTGCATTATTATTGGTCAATAATTATGAGACATGAAGAGCCAGAGCAAAACTCCAGTTCAACTCCACTTTCACAAAGACATACACTTTGCTCCGGTCATATATCTGGAAATCTACACAAAAAAAATTACAAAACATTCTCTCATTCTATTAATTACTTCTTTTCTCTAATAGAAATGCCGTCCATAAGGTCATCCCATAAGGAATATTGGGTTTCAAATTTAAAGACTTTACCTATCTTTGAAGGTAAATGAAGTAATGAATTATTGATCATAGTTTCATTCAAAATAAATAAGTAGATTGAAACGAGCTTCTCACTTGTTAGCAGCCCAAATGCTCTTTTTTATATTTGAAAACAAAATACACTGAATATGTTCACTAATCTATTCAACGCCTCCAATTGAAAAGAAAAAAAAAAAAAAACAGAAAAAAAGAAAGAAAATGAAATGAAAAAAAAAATTGGTTAAAGTTCTAGAAAAAATTACAACAAAAAAAACCTAATTTTGTACTATTTAATTAATAATAAAGTGGTGACAGAGGTATCCTCCCCATGACAATGTGCAAATTGTAAAAAAATTATGCTTAACATCTGTAAATGCTATTTAGCACAGGAACAATTACTTCCGATAGCGTACTGATTCCAGAACTAAACTAAATTATTTATATAAACTAAATTATGTGAACTGAAATAAAATAAATAAAATGATATGATGTTAATTAAAATAATAATTCTAATACATATAATATTTTGCTAACCAATGTATTTTAGAACTTTATATATTCTTCATCAAACAAATAAAACAAACAACTAGTAACACAAAATAACAAGGGTAGAAGAGGTTTTAGAAAGTTAAAAGACTACTATCAACTTATCAATGATCAGTTACTGTCATCAAATACCATAAAACTGACAGATTAAAGCCGGAATTCCACTGAGCGACATGTAGCTCGATTCTCGTTGCCTGTTGTTGCCTTTGCGCTCGTCTGACTTTGTGGCACAAAATTGATGCGAGGTCGCATGCGGCATAGGTTGCCCCACGTCGCATCTTGTCGTACATGAGTGTAGCATGCGACAAAGCGATTCCACTTAGGCAACTTCAGGTACTTAATCATGTCATTACAAACAGTCGCAGCTGCTGCTTATTTGCTAATTGCAAACGATAACAGAAAAAGGAAAAGAAAATCACCAAAATATTGGAGAAGAGAATTATACTTCGATGGTAAAGCAACCCAGAATAATTTAATATAACAATTAGGTTGCTGACGATTAAGCATTGTTTCAGAATTTTCCATGAATGAATAAAGAAGACTTTATATTCTTATTTGAAAAGATATCACCTATTATAAAAAAAATTGATATCAACTTTCGGGAAGCTATAACACTCGTGTGAGATTGTGAGTAACATTGCGACATTTGGCTACGGATGATAGTTATCCATCGCTAATGTATACCTGAATTTCTTTTCTAGTTTGAACCACAAATAGTTAATTAAATTTGAAAGATATAATTGAAGAAGGATTTCGAGAACTTTTTGTAAATTTTGCAACAACCAAATCTGAATAGATAACGTGTATATGTCCAGAGTCATAAATAAATAAATAAAAATTTCATTTATTCGTTATTTTTCTTCTACTGGGTTTTCATAATTAAAACATACACAAATCTATTAAATATCATGTTCCTGAATCCAATTTTATTAAACTTTTTAAAAGAAAAACAGACCTAACTATCATAGAACGCTCAAGGAGTTTTACTATTGCATACTAAATTCTTTATTTGGTTTCCTCGAAACCATAATTTTTTTTTATAAGAACCATGAATTTTAGTATGGGAGTCATCTGTTAACATTACAATTCATCAACCTTCTCTTTAAAATAATGTTACCAACATTCAGCCTATTCTGTTATTGCCTTGCCTGCTGAAAGACGTTTTCCGTAATTCTTGTACCATGTTTTTGATGTACCATGTTGTGCCATGAACAGTTGAAAAATTTATTGTGTATCCAGAAGTTCTGAAAAGTTCAGAAATAAGCTAAGGTTTATTCATTTGAGGCTTTGTTTTCTTATTTGATGAATAATCAGTCTTTCAGTTTTAACGTTTAAAATTTTTTGGACACTCACTTTTCTGCTTTTATATTTTATTATTATATCCTCTACACTTAACTCAGTCATCCACGTATTCTCATAAATGTTTTTTAACATTTCGACTATTTCTCTTTAAAAAATTATTGGAAGCCGTTGTTCGACTGTTTCGTTTATTTCAGGACTCTGGAGAGTTATGGTAATCCTCAATAAAAATAGAAATTTGATCTTTCTACCACTCCATGTTGCCTACTACAAGTCACCCCGATCCGTTGGATAGAAGGCGACAGCGTTCGACACGTCGATTCGTGTCGGTGGTCGCACAATCAACAGGCAACAACGGGCAACTTGGAAAGACTGAGTGTGGCATGCGGCATTGATGCATGCTACGTGTTGCCTAAATTAGGTCTCAGTGGAATTCCGCTTTAACAACTGTAAACTTTAATGAATTAAAAAAAAAAAAACTGTACCTCTACAACCCATGAAGGGTCTTGGATTCAGTACATATAGAGAGCCATAATGTTTTATGGTCAACAGCTGTGCAATGAGGTGATTAGGCCTAAATCAGCTACTAGGTTTTTCCCCTAATTTTAGGTACCCACTTTATGGAGGCTGGGTGTGCCCCAGGAGGGTTTCCATACCCCAGGATCACTCCACAGCTGAAATAACAGAATAAATAATTCTGCCTAAACCGGGGTTCTAACCCAGGACCCAGAGAACAGTAGCCTAATGCTCTATCCACAGCACATGCCACTCTCTAATGAATGTGATTTTAAACAAATTAATGTAATCCCTCCATTGATTATGAGATGACCAGATAAACAGTAGACACAATTGGTGCTCAGCTTACAAGTAAACAAAACAGTAATTCGTTTTTACCAACAACAAAGAGTAAGACAGATGAGAATTTTCTGACATATTCTAATAACAACATAAACATCACAATATTATCATTAAAATCAATCTAACCTGTTTGGGTCCTCCTTATAATACGGTGGAATCTCAAACAACTTCTGATCTATATCATCACGAAAGGCAAAATCTTGAAAAGTAATTTTGGCAGTAACTGTAGGTAGGATAGGAATATCTAGAAGAGAAAAAATAAACAAATATACATTGTTATTTTACCTTATTTCTTAATCAGATAAGATGTACATAATAATAACTTATATATTATTGGGTTGTTTCAGATGAAATGTCCGTTTTTATAGTTTCTGAAATACATGAAGGATTTTGCAGGTCTCTGTTGTTTTCTTCCGAATGTTTAAATATTTAAAGTAAACAGTTACTTATCCTCTACCTTTGTATTATAAACATTAGCTTCCCAATCAATTACCCACTTTTTAGTATACCTCCAAATATGAACATGGAAACACACGATTTTCGAGTAATATTTTTGTACGAGTTTAAACTCGGCCATTCAGCAGCTGAGGCCGCTAGAAATATTTGCAAGGGGTTTGGAGAAGGGAGTGTTAATGAACGGACCATTTGCCATTGGTTTGCTAAGTTTTCAGCTGGGGATACCGAATTGCCTCGAGGAAGACCTCCGTCCGTAATAGACAACGATGTCCCCAAACATACAGTAGAAGGAAACCCCAACCAAACAGTTAAAGGACTCTCAACACAACTAAATACAAGTGCATCTACCGTTTCCAGACATTTAAAGTGTGTTGGGAAAGTAAAAAAGCTCGATACATGGGTACCTCATGATCTCACTGAGTGGCAGCAAGACACCATGTTTCAAAACATACCATGCAAAAATTGAAAGAACTGGGTTACGAAGTTCTTCCACACCCACCATATTCTCCCGAATTGTCTCCAACAGATTACCACCTGTTCAGGAATTTAGACAACTTCGTCAAAGGACAACTTGCTGAAAATGATGATCAAGTGAAAAATGCGTTTTCAGATTTTGTTTCACTTCAAAGCTCAGAGTTTTTCAGTTGGGGGATAAAAAAGTTGGTGTCACATTGGGAAAAATGTGTAGGAAAAGAAAGTTTAGAGGAGGTGAGGGCGAAATGACTACAGCCTGGCACTACGGGTTCAAATGGTTCTTTTATTGTTCAGACAGTTGAATAGAATGAAGAATAACAGAATATAAAAAAAGGAAAGCAATATGAGGAGCACACACTAATCCAGATAGATCAAAAACCACAGCTGGTGAGAGGTTGCAATGGATTTGCCACTGTAAAATAAAATAATCTTTCTACTATCATAAAACACAGAAAATAAAATAATAAATAAAAATGACCCTCAATTAAATATAAAGAAAACTAAAATATAAACATGTTTGAGGCAGTGACAAATCCATTTCACATAACCTCTTTGCTCCCACCAGCTGTGTGTTATAACCTCACTCCCTCACACACATCAGACCCATCACATCACTCCCCCCCAATGACATCGGCACAGAAACGAACCTTAGGCTTTACCACCCGACCAGACCGGGTGCGATAAGGCGGTGATGTGTCCTGCTGTTCTGAGTCGAGGTCATTTGAAGGTCCGGAGTCCGCCGATGTGGGAGAAGGAGTGGGGTGATCGCACTTGCCGCTGGCCACACCAGAGGGCGATGGAGTAGGCAGATCCCTGTTGCCGCTGTCCTCTGCCGGTCCCGGGAGAAGATGTGCTACCTTCAGGCGATCCATGGAGACGGTCTTCGGTCCTGTCGGTAGCAGCAGCTTGAATGTCTTCTCCTCCCTCGAGAGAACCTGATAAGGGCCGGTGTAAGGCGGCGTCAGTGGGCGTCGGACGGTGTCATCCCTAAGGAAAACGTGGGTGCAGTCCTTGAGGTCGCGGTGAACAAAGGTGCGAGCCGTACTGCTGCGGTGCGGAGCTGGCCGGAGCATCTTCATCGCCTCCCTCAGCGTCTTCAATGTCGCCTCCGCGTCCTCCCGCCGTTCAGAGGGTTCAAAAAATTCTCCAGGGAGGCGAAGTGGTTGGCCGAAGACCATTTCCGCAGCGCTGGCACCAACATCTTCTCTCACCGCTGACCGAAGACCCAAAAGGACGGTGGGTAGCACCTTAGTCCACCCCATATTTCCCAACGTTGCCCTTAGGGATGCCTTAAGGGACCTATGCCACCGCTCCACGCACCCGTTGGACTGAGGATGGTACGCCGTAGTCCTGCTCCTCTGGATACCAAGGACGCGAGTGAGGCTAATAAAGAGGTCTGACTCAAACTGGCGCCCTTGGTCGGTAGTAATCCTTGCAGGCGTACCATAACGGGAAATCCACGTGCCCACTATTGCTTCTGCTACCTTGGTGCTTGTAATTTCCTCTAGCGGGCACGCCTCAGGCCAACGCGTGAATCGATCTATCATCGTGAGGCAATAACGCATGCCGTTGGAGGGTGGCAGAGGCCCAACGATGTCCACGTGGATATGCTCCATCCTTCCGCTGGGTGCAAAGGTACCTGGAGGAGTCACTGTGTGACGGACAACTTTCGATCGCTGGCAGAGAATGCAGCAGCGTGCCCACCTCGAGACGTCGGCGTTCATGCCTGGCCAAAAGAAACGCTGCGTGACCAACCGCCTCGAGGTCCGTATCCCGGGGTGACTGAGCCCATGCAGGCGGTGGAAGATCTCTTCTCGCATGGACTCAGGAACGTATGGTCGCGCCTGAGGCGTAGAGGTTTCGCAGAGGACAGACGAGGCTGTACCGGGAGGCTGGATCCAGCGAAGCTGAAGACGGCTGTTCTTCTGAAGCTCAGAAACCGACGGATCCTTCTGCTGCTCGGACGCAAGGCGCTCATAGTCCTCGGTACAGTCGATGTCCTCAACCCTCGAGAGCGCGTCGGCAACTGCGTTGTCTTCCCCGGGTACGTGGCGGATGTCGGTTGTGAACTGGCTGATAAAGTTCACCAACCGAATCCGCATGGGCGTCGCTGTCTCTGGCTTCTGATAGAACGCTTGTTCCAGCGGTTTGTGGTCCGTCCAGACAGCAAAATGTCTCCCCTCTAGGTAATGGCGAAAGTGCTTGATGGCGCGATGGATGGCCAATAGTTCCCTGTCGTACGTGGCGTACTTCTGTTGCGCTGGAGCGAGAGCCTTGGAGAAAAATCCAAGAGGCCGCCAAACGTCGCCATCCTTCTGCTGCAAGACTGCTCCCATAGCTGTGCTGGAGGCATCACATACCAGGACAAGCTCAGCGTTAGCCTTAGGATGTCCCAGTACCGCGGAGTTCTTGATGGCAGTCTTGCAGCGCTCGAACGCTTCTACGGCTTTGAAGTTCCATTCTACTGGCCTCTTGTCATTCTTCTTCGCTCCAGCAAGGAACCTGTTGAGCGGAGCTTGCATTTCCGCCGCTCTGGGTATGCAACGGCGATAAAAGTTAAACATACCCAGAAAACGCCGCAGGTCCTTGATAGTAGCCGGCCTAGGATAGGAAACTATGGCCTCCACCTTCGCTGACTGGGCGCTGATGCCGGAGGAGTTCACCCTATGTCCCAGAAACTCGACCTCCTGACGAGCGAAGACACACTTCGTCAGGTTCACCGTGAGGCCGTGATCCTGCAGCCGCCGTAGCACTTCCTCCATATGTGCTTTGTGCTCCTCTTCATCTCTTGAGCCGATGATAATATCGTCGAGAAACCACCAGGCAAAGTCCAACCCTCGAAGCACACGGTCTAGGAACCGTTGGAAGGTTTGCGATGCATTCCTGAGACCAAAGCACATACGGAGGAACTCGAAGAGGCCGAAAGGTGTGATGACGGCGGTCTTCGGAATATCCTCTTCTGCCACCGGAATCTGGTAATATGCACGGTTAAGGTCCAAGGTTGTGAAGATCTTCTTACCGTGCATATTAACGTTGAAATCCGCCAAGTTGGGCACAGCGTATCTGTCCGGGACCGTCTTAGCGTTGAGCTGCCTGTAGTCGCCGCAGGGCCGGATACCTCCATCCTTCTTCTCAACGATGTGCAGCGGACTGGCCCAAGGACTATTCGACGGTCTGCAGATCCCTTCATCCATCATCTGCATAAACTCCTTCTTGGCGGTGTTGTATCTTCCCGGTGGCAGGCGGCGGGCTCTCGCGGTGACTGGGGCTCCCCTGGTCTCAATGTGATGGACGACATCGTGCTTCGGTTCTGTCATAAAGGACGAAGGCTGAGTCACAGAAGGGTACCGGCGCAGCAGGGCGGAGTACCATTCTCCTGCAGGTACTGAGCAGATGGTGGGCACCGGTACCTTCGCCAATTTACCTCTAGATGTCAGCCCCGTCCTCTGGTCCACTAGCTGGCACCCGGCGAGATCTACCATCATGTTGTAGTGAAAAAGTAAATCCGCGCCGATGATGGGATGGCTAACCTTGGCAACGATAAATCGCCATGACATTTTCCGCCGGAGCCCCAGATCAAGGTTCTGGACAATGGTGCCATACGTTGGAATGGGCGTCCCATTGGCAGCATACAACATGAACTCCTCGGTGGACTTCGTCCTGTTCGTCACCGGGTAGACAGATAGGGTGGCTCCAGTATCCACCAGATATCTGACCCCGGACTTTCTGTCAGAGACGAAGAGTCGACGGTTGTTAGCCATAGCGACGGGACCCGCCTTGTTCGCCGCTATGACTAGTTTAAAGCCCTAGCCGGTTTCCAGTCGCAGGGCTGACGGCATCTGGTCGCCTTATCTCTGAAGCGTTCGTGGTAAAAACAGAGACGCCGTCTACTCTTGCTTCTAGAGCCCCTGCGATTCCGACTAGGCGATCCACTGTCTCGCCGACTTGTCCTGGCCCCCATTTGCGCTTTGAGAGAGGCTACTTCGGCAGTCAGGCGCTCGATGGCAGCACCTATGTCTCCTCCATCTCTTCTTGAAGGCCCCGGAGTTGGCTCCGGCTGATAAGCCATAATCGGATTACCTGGGGGTTGCTGAATCTCAGCTATTTTATCTGCGATGCGGGCCAACTTGGTCAGATCAGTATGATCGGTAGCAGCCAAAGCCGCCTGCATTCCCTCAGGTAGCCCCCGGAGCCACAAAGTACTAAGCATGTCCTCCGGGACCTTCTCTCCTGCCAGCTGCTGCATCTCTCGCAGAAATTGGGAAGGCCTCTGATCGCCCAATTTCTGCTCTTCCAGGAGTTTCTTCATCTTCCAGCTATCTGACTGCCCGAAGCTGGAAAGTAGCCGCTCTTTTAACCTTTCATAGGGCTCATTAACAGGCGGATTACGAGCCAGATCTGCGACTTGTCGAAGAGTCTGAAAATCAAGCTGGGCGATAATCAGCTGAAATTTGCTCTTACTATTGCTGATCTTACATGAGCTGAATACCGCCTCAGCTTGAATGAACCACAGATCTGGCTCTTCTCTATAAAAAGATGGCAATCTCGCCAGCGCATTGGGGGCCGATGCTGACTCCACCTCCACTTTCTTGTCCTCTAAGTCCAGCGTTAATAAGTCAAACGGCATTATAAAGATATTGAGGGAAAAATAAAAAAAGGAGAAAGAGAAGAAAAAAAAATAGTTCAACACTCACCGTCGGGGTCACCACTTTAGAGGAGGTGAGGGCGAAATGACTACAGCCTGGCACTACGGGTTCAAATGGTTCTTTTATTGTTCAGACAGTTGAATAGAATGAAGAATAACAGAATATAAAAAAAGGAAAGCAATATGAGGAGCACACACTAATCCAGATAGATCAAAAACCACAGCTGGTGAGAGGTTGCAATGGATTTGCCACTGTAAAATAAAATAATCTTTCTACTATCATAAAACACAGAAAATAAAATAATAAATAAAAATGACCCTCAATTAAATATAAGAAAACTAAAATATAAACATGTTTGAGGCAGTGACAAATCCATTTCACATAACCTCTTTGCTCCCACCAGCTGTGTGTTATAACCTCACTCCCTCACACACATCAGGCCCATCACAAAAGTAAATACTTCGAATAAAATTATCTTGTTTTCATATCGTATTTTTAATAAAAATCCTTTACCTTGAAAACGGACATTTCTTTCATGTGACACAACCCAATAAATTGAAAATTGAGAAAATATAATTTGTTGGTTAAAACTAAATAATAAAACATACTATAGTACAAAATAATTTTAAAATAATATAATTATACATGTAAATTATATTATGAAAGCTGAATCTTATAATATCCATTAGAAACATAAATAGATTTTTATACATTAAGCCCAGAAAAGTAAAATAGATTTAATTCTTCCTAATACATTCTAAAATAATAAACCAAAAATATTATACAACTAAATATATAAAAAAAATATTAAAGTTTAATTTTACAAAATAATGTTCTAGTTTGACTCAACTAACATGTACTTTCACTCTAGTCTCACAATTAATTATCCTCTCTGGACTCACATATCGAACTAAATTGCACTGCTTTAATTAACTTTAAACTCTAAAATGCATTCTCCAACATAGCTCCAACATAGCTCTGAACTTGTACATTTAGTCCCAATGTTAGATAACTGGACACAAAAATGTTCCTTATTCATTCCTCTCCTCTTAAATATTCACAACTTTTTCATACAAAAAATATTATTCTTAGTATAAAATGTTAATTTTTTCACAGTTCTAATTTAAATTTGTTTTGGTGTTAAATAATAGATTAAGAGTAGGTGTAACTATTATTATAAATGACTTGAATCATTACACTTTGACCAAGCAAAACATTATTTTTAGTTTTTTATTTCTGAGACAGCACCCCAACCATCATTTCCTATATTTCATCAACATTCAATCAAATATATCTCCATAATTGAAATCATTGTGACCAGAAAATAACTTACCTAATTTTACAGGAAATCCTGGAGGAAGTTTTAGCTGTATGAACTCTCTTAACTTATTAAGATGTTTAATTGGAGCAATGACTTCTAAAACATCCAGGAGCATTTCTACTGACAAAGGAAAATCTGGACTCTGTAACAAAAAAAGAATACCTTAATAGCAAAAATATAACTGGTATAATCAATCTATAGAACACTATAAATTTAAATGATAAAATGTTTTAAACAACAGGGATGACCAGTACTGAACATTTACATATTAGCACCTGAAGATATTTTGTAAATTTTCATACGGATTAATATAAACATTTGGTTTGCGCATGACACCATTTTCACCTACTTTTTGGCTTAAAATTAATTAAATTTCGAAAAAATGTTGTTTAAATTTTTCAGCAAAAGTTCTCAAAGAAATTGTATCTAGTTCCCATGGAAACATCTGGAAATAATATATATATATAAAAATGAACTGGCTTTTTCCTTGGTCATCACATCACATGTGAAGGCTTGACCGATTTCTCTAATTCTTTTTTTTTTATGTTTATATCAGTCAGGAGAAGGATCTTATGAAAGATAAAAAGAGAGAAGTTACTTTGGTAGATAGTTTATCATAATTATTTTATTTTTTTTATATTTTGAAGGTAATAATATATATATAAATTAATCGCATTTTTCCTTGGTCATCAAATCACACATGAATGGCTTGACCGATTTCTCTAATTCTTTTTTGTTATGATTATATCAGTCAGGAGGATTATCTTATGGGAAAAAAATAAGAGAAAAGTTACTTTGGTATAGTTCTTTTTTTTTTTTTTTTTTTTTTTTTTTTTTTTTTAGAGATTTTTAGCGTTTAGAGGTGTTGGGTAGGGATGCCAGGAGTGAGGGAAGCAGGTGGGCGCATGCCCTCGAACTCACCAGTTACCGTCGTGACGATGTCTGAGCAGGATGTATCCCCCTCGATTGCGCAACGTATTATCGTCACCCGGCTGAAATCTTGAGAAGGTTGACTGTACAGTTCAGGGAAGAGACACTTTCTCGTGCCAGAGTGTTTGCATAGCATTAACAGTTTGTGGAGGGTCGTGATCGTGTTCAGAATGAAAGCCATGACCGCAGACCCCGCTCCAGCATCACAGCAGACAACATCAGCCGTGTTCCACAGCTTATTGAAGGTGACAGACGTCTAACCACCAGTGCCATTGCAAGTGAGGTTGCGATAAGCTATGAAAGCACTTTTTACATACTCACAGAGGAGCTACAGAGGGTTCCTCGACTTCTCACAGCTGAGCAGATGCTGAACCGTTTGCAGGTCTGTGAAGGTCTACTTGCAAGATTTCAGGTTGAGGGAGCCTCATTTCTCACTTACATATCACCTGTGATGAAACTTGCGTGCATCATTGCACCCCTGAATCAAAACAAGCAAGTTTGGAGTGGAGACTGAAAGGGGAACCTGGACCAGTGAAAACCAAGTCACGGCTGTCAGCTGGGAAGGTTTTGGCTTATGTGTTTTTGACCAGCGTGGCTTGCTGCATCTTGATTTTTTGCATGAACGCAGGACTATCATTGGTCCCTGACGAGAAAAAAAATTGGAGCAACTGGGCTGGGAGACGCTGGAACACCCTCCCTACAGTCCAGACTTATCACCAAGTGACTTTCACCTGTTTGGCCCACTCAAGGAAGCTTTGGGAAGTCAGAGATTCGTCAGTGACGATGAGGTTGAAGCCTACGTGCTCAATTGGCTGAAGACACAACCTACTTCATTCTATGAGCACGGATTGGAAAATTACCTATGGGCTGGGAAAAAGGTATGTCCAAATCAGGAGACTATGTAGAAAAATGAGGTGTAGTTTTCTTTGTGTTCAAAGTAAAAATTAAAAAAATAAGTCTAGTTTATATTTGATTCACCCACTATATATTAAACTTATTATTCCCCTAAGTTTTATAAAATCTTGCTATTTCCAGTTATATATTATACATCTTTATTACTATTTTTATAAACAGACATAAGTTTTATTGAGAAAAAAAATTATTAATTTTTTAAGCCTTGTCAAACTATTGAAATGAGGATAAAACCCAGATGATATTAAATCTTGACAATTTAAAGCCTAAATAACAAAAGGCAATATATAAAGTAGGACTTCCAGTCTGATAATTTTAGTAAAAAAGTTGCTGTAACATCCCAATCAATTCCTATCTAAAATTTATAATTTGTTTTATATGACTCTGTTTTTGAGCTAGAATTACCACTGAAACACACATTGACCTTTTTGAGGGACACAGGGAACTCTAAGGCTCGAAATAGAAAATTTTAGCAATCGCAATACTTTCCTTTACTAGACAGATAGATAGATAAACGTGTTTTATTAATAAATTTTACATGTTTCTTTACAATAGCAAGAGAACACAAAATACTGGCATGGAACTCCATCTGCCAGGAAGTTGGTTTATTTATATATATTATTAAAAATCAAAACAATAAAGTTAAATAAAAATTATATCCTATTGTCAAAAGATAGAGGGATAATCTACTTGTTCCCCATATAGAATTAACAAAATATAAATACAACTCATCTATAACAACTTATTTTATGTTTATTTATTTACTATAGTTTAATTCCTTAATTAAAAAATCTCTATAGTATACAGCACATTTTATGAATCTATATAATGAATTCCAATTATTTCCATTTAAAATGTCTATTATTTTGTTTTCGGTTAAAATACTCTCTCCAAAATACTTTTTCCTAAAATTATTAAATGTCGTACACTTACCTAAAAAATTAGTTAAATTTTTATCATCCTTACTATTACAAACTGAGCACGTATAAACTATTTCCCTCATCCATGGTTTACAATTTAAGGATATTATTTCATTAACTCGTTTTTAAAATTTGCCTTGGCTGCAGCTATTATATTAACCATCTGACTCTTGCACCTTGCCACCAATACGAACTCCCTATCAAATGGACAGCCTAAATCTTCTGCTAGTTTTACCCACTCCTTTAGCCAACTACAATTTTTGTTTTTCAGGCCTTCAAGAGCTATAATATTAGGTAAGCATACATTACTATAGTTTAAAATTTTTATAATATAATTTAAATTTAAACTTCTTGTACTAAAAGACAACAAATCCCTGCCCGTTTCCAGGTACAACATGTAGTTCTTTCCTTTACTATATATTTCATACATAGGTAAGTGAAAATTGAGTGAAAGTAATAACAGTAAAAGTAGTAACATTCCATACTCAAGTATATAGTTACCATAGCAACTGTAGCTCTGAAAGCTCTGCTTGTCTCTTTATTAACCAATCTTCTCCCTAATGGTGGATGATCTCCAGGAGGAGCTGATATATACTGTTCCCAACTCACGCCACTGTCAGGAGGAGGTGTAAGTGAATTTCTGCGTAACAGCTGAAACATCATTTGCAGATATACTATAAAATATTTTTGGGAATAACTGGAATCACCATATGTCCTTCAAAAAATAATGAATGAAAGAAATATGAGTAGGGTAAAATGAAAATAATACCATACAAAACAAAGTAACCATAATTAACAGAATATTCACTTTAGAAAAACGATGTTGTTCTCAATTTAATGCATGAAATTAAAAGATATGTTGGTAATAATGTACAACTTAAAATAATGAATAAGAATTTGAAATAAATTACTACCAAAAAAGAAACTAAAAATTACCTCTCCGTTCCAGTCAATGATCTGAGTATTTCCTTTAGTGAGTTTTTCCATTATTGCTTTATTTTTTTGTAAATCCTCTTCAGAAAGATGTTCACGTCTTTTTCTAGAATCTAGTATCATCCCATTAATATCATAAACATCTGCTTGGAAATTTCCAACTGTTTCCTAAACAACAAATATCAAACATAAAAAAATGTCCTTCACAGTGTTTACGGAGTATTATACTTCACACAACAGATGACCAAAAACTAGTTAAATTAAACTCAAAGAAAGGTAATTCAATGTAGTGAACTGATGAAAAATAAAATGATTGAAGTCAAATTAGTGATACTATTGGGTTGACTAGAAAATAATGCAGGATTTTGTTTTAAAAAGAAAAAAATGAAAGACTGTTTTATTTCTTCAAAATAGTTTCCACAACTATTAATACATTTCTGCCAATGTGTTGGCAACTTTTCCCTTGGAATAGAATTTTCCTTCTTTTTTAGAATTTATTCTTAAGGACTGATAAACTCCCAAAATGTGATTTTAAATGCTCTTTATCCATTAAATTTGTTTTCATGAAAGTAGTAATCAGTCAAGGAGTCTAAAAAAAAAAATGATAATCTGTAAGCGAGAGGTCCGGAGAGAAGGGTGGAGGTGACAGAGTTTCATTTCTAAGCTCTAATAATTTTGTGAAATAACACATGAGACATATGACCAGGCCTTGTCAAGCAACAAATTGGGACTCTTCCAATCGGCCAAAGACGGCTTCATTATTGCCGATTTGCATTAATTAGGTTACAATACGATTCAACATTAATGGTTTTCCCAGAATTTAAGAAGCTTTAGAAAATAAAACTAAATTAAGCACACCAATAAGCCCCAAAGTAACCTTCACTAATATGTTGATGACTTGGGAGCTGTAGAAAATGTGTTGCTTTTCTTTATTAGAGCCACTGTCTAGAATGTCTACTGTAATTTAAAGTATTCACTTTTCATGACAAGTAACAATTCTGGACATAAAAGGATGTTTTTTTGTGGCAAGTGTAGCAGTAAAGAAGTGTAGTACAAACTCCATAACACTGGTTTTTCTTTTTGTGGTCATTTAATGTGTTGAAAGATCAAATTTCAAGCGTTTTTACACTTCAAATCTCTTGAGGTGGTCATCGACGGTTGATTTGCTAAGGCTAAATTTCCTTATGCTAAGTTATGGAACAATTGTTCTGGAGGTTTTATCTACCAAAGCTCCTTGAACACCTTCATCAAGAGAGGAAGTTCTTCCACTACATTGTTTGTTTTTAAGGCTGAAGTCTCCCTACCAAAAAGTTTTGAACCAGCGTTGAACACGCGTGCACTCATTAATGCTGCTCTCACCCCAGACTTGATTGATGTTTCACCCATCTGGGCCCATGCGGGCTGAGTTTGAACTCGCAAAACAAAATTATATGAATATCATGCATTGACATCTTAGAAAATACTGCATTATATCTAAGTAGCGAAACGCTGCAAAGGAAAACAAACTTTTGGAAGAGGATTAATAAGAGTTGGCAATTATTATACAAATGAATAATCCAATGAACATGACCGGTTTTTTATATAGATAGGTACTTTAAAGAAAACTAAAATCCTGGATTATTTTCCAAACAATCCAATAATATAACTAACTATATTGGTAAAAATACTGTAGAATATAGTTATAAGCAATGATAATTTTTTTTTTTTTTTACTCACCCCAATACAAATAATCAAAAGAGCTACTAGATGTTACCTCATTGATGTATAATATAAATGTACTACATGAAGTTTTGTTATAGTATGAAGCTTACAAAGACAGTCACACTCAGGTTATGGACAGAGAGGCTCTACGACATGCAATTGAAGATAATCTGAGAAAAAGCACTTTCCTCCGAACTTGGAGTGTCTCAGACAAGTGTGAATCATCACTTACACCAACTGGGGAAAGCAAAAAGATCATGAAGAGAAGTTTTCTATGAGCTCACCCAGCAGCAAGCCGAACCTCATATGAAAACATGTTCACTCCTCCAAAATCCAAGTGATGAAAGTTTCTTCAAAAGAATTGTAAATTGTGACAAAAAGTGGATTTACAAAAAAGACCATGTTTTTTTGTTTTTTAGGAATTTTGAAGGAGTAGTTCATTATGATTTTGTGCCAGAAGGCATTCTGTTGATTCAGAACTCTATTCAGAACAGATGTATGAAGTTTTAGAGCAACGATACCCAGCTTTGGTGAATCGGAAGAAAGCTCTGTTCCAGAAAGACAACGCCTGGCCACACACCTCTCGATTTATGAAGTAGAATCTTGCTAAGATGGACTCCATCGAACTTTTAACACACCCAACAGATAGCCCTGATCTTGCAGCATCAGACTGCTACCTCTTCAGAGCTAAGGCTCACTTCCTTAAGGGAAAAACTTTTCATAAATTGGGGGAGGTCAAAATTGGGATACAAAATTTTTCAATTCAAAACCCAAAACTTGGTATCGGTTGGAAATTGAACAGCTGGCTTCTAGATGGCAATAAATCATTGAGCATAATGGACTGTACTTTGATGCCTAATACTTAGTAGAGGTAAATTAAAAATCGAGTTAATTTTAATACTTAAAACATTAATTTTTATTTTTTTAAATTTTAATTTACACTATATCCTAACAGTGTAGAGGGAGATTATTTTTATTTATTTCTTTTAACAGGATTTAAATTTTTAAATCTTAAGGTTCCTTGAAGCTGTTGAATCCTTAAAAAAGTTTTTCCATTAAGAGCAAAGAGGTCAGATTATTAACCTATGGGTTAATAATCTATCATAGCCAAAGAAGAAAGTTAGAAATTCATTCCATGGGTATTGCACAAAATAAATCTCATCTTTACCAGACCAAACTCAAACTGGTATCATTTCAGAAATGAGAAAGCCATGATTCCTTAACTTTCTCCCCTACAGCCTTGAATCACGAATAATCAAACAAAACATTACGCTATGTTTTATCTGAGTTATCAGGTATCTCATATAGCCGATTTAAAGTTTTTTTATTTTTAAAACAGAAGTGGTTTTACAGTACAAATTAGTTACCCTAGTGTTGTCAACAGTTGGAGTTATGTAAAAGTTTCTATAGTAGCATACACCAATATCAGAGAATCTTGTTTTTATAAACAATGAATGATCATCAGCACAGTATTATACATTACATAAATTAGTTTTATATTATATTACACTGAAATGGGCTTCTACATTGTTAAGTACTCTGCAAGGTGATAGGCACTACCTGAGAGGCTGGCTGAGGCCTAGTTGGGAGGATTATGTTGTCAAATCTTATGGGATTGGGGACATCGTCACTAGATCTTTGGGTTCGCTGTCTATATAGTTCAGAACAACAGCTTCGGTGGGTTGGGTATTAATATTGATTTTTTACAATATTTTTGATTAATCACAAATCCAAACACCAACTTTTAATGTTTTATTACATTATTTAAATGTGGTAATATTGCAATACAGCACTTACTTTTCTATCTTCTCTAAAAAACCACCCTGACTGAGCTCTAGAAAAAGTAATTGATTTAGTTGACATTTGAACAGCAACTATATCACTGCTCATTAAAATATCAACTTCATCTTCTATCTCCATTTCCGTTTCCTAAAAACAGAAAACAAAAATGAAGGTTTCTAATTTAACAAGAGTTCTATAATTAATATTTAAAAATCATGAATGGTCCTTGAATAATTCTTCTTTATATAATAAATAACATTCAAAACTACAAAGTAATATTTTTTATGTTTTTTTCATTGCAAATAATCAAGTTTGAGTGGCTATTCTTTGCAGCAATCATTTTTATATGTTTTTATTTTTTTTAAATGAATAAATATTTTTAATTTTTTCATCCATTGATAAATACTATCTGTGGACGTATTCATACCACAGCTCATAAGAAAATTAAAATTAAATTGTTACAGCTAAAACAAACAAGAGGTGTAGCAATACAATAACAATTTTTAGATAATTGATTTATGCTTGATAAAAGAAATAAAGGAGTAAACAATAACAAACTTACCTCATGTCTTACTTTCTGATATACAAATGCTTTATTGTCTAATACTGTAAGAGCTTCAGACGGTCTCACATGGCCTAAAAATAAAAAACTAACATCTCCTCGATCCCATCTCATATCATTAAAATCGACTATTGTCGTATCTAAACGAATACATGATCCTTTCTTATGTATTTTACAAATGTCAGATGGTAGAATACGAGATACAAGAGGAACTAAAATGAAACAATGACCAAAATAAATGAAACTATATAACGAAAAAATTACAACATAATCATAATTTATATTTTTTTTACCCCAACTAGTGAAATCCCATTTTAATTCCATATAAAAATCTCCCATTTGATGAAGAGCTTTAATTAAACTAGGACGGCGTTTTTCAATATGTTCTCTGCTTTGAGCTTTCAATTTCCTCACTAAAGAAGAAACTATAACAAAAAATACAGAAATATGCTTTAAACTTAAGTCAGAAACCAGAAAATAATCAACAATTGCAAACAGTTTTGTTTTTGTTTTTTTCTAATATATTATTTATTCATTTAATGTCACTTTATGCTATTGTGGCTGAAAGGAATGGTATCTGGTCTGGGCTAAATCAGCATCATAAGGAAAATTAAGGTCTTTATGGATCAGTTTATTTGTTACGAAGTTTACTGTTAACCTTAAAATACTTTAATCAAAAAGTAATAAATAAGTTTAGAAAGTCCTAATAGCCATTCACTTTGAAAAAAAACAAAAATCATTGAATAAAGACTTATAAAACATAGTCTAAGCCTTGTTAACAATACAATTTCTTTAGGTTGATTTAGATGAAAATTGGAAACGAGATCATGTGACGCTAATGCAATACTTTCACAGAAACTCTTACTACCTCCTAGTAAGCTGTGGTCAGATTTAAAACCATCCATTATAATGGGGTGTACACAAAAATGAGTTTTTTCAAATTGACGATTTCGAAGGACTGTAAATATTCTAATACTTTCCAATACTCAATCCATTTAGAACATTCTCTAAGCTTGTTTAATCCCATTTGAATTCTTTAAAAAAATCATGAGTTTAGTAATTTGTTCCAAAGAATGAGAGAAGAGAGAAAAGTTAAATGGTACCTGGAAGAAATACCAGAAGGGAAGAGACCTGTTGGTAAGCCATGAACCACCTTAAATGATTATATGTAAAAGGACAGGAAAAATCAATGGCATAGATGAAACTTGTGGGTGGCTATGGACAGAGAAGATTGGAAGAAATAGGCCATAACAAAGCAAGCTCTACGCTGAAGGCACTAGAGAGCAAGTGAAAGAAGAAGTTTCAAAGAAGAAATATAATAATGAAATTCTGATAATTTTAAGGTATTAATGGGGAAAAAAATTTCAGAGCCTCTGAAGCAACTCATGAAATGATTAAATAAAGGTGTTATTTATCAAGAATTTGTTTCTGATGGATGATTCAATTATTCCCAACTCTACTGGAAACATAGGAAAGATAGTAGACGAAGTTGTCAGAGCCTTATCCTGCTTTTATCAACCGAAAAGGAGTTTTAAACCAACATTAAAATGCTCTTTCCACACTTCCTGTCAAACCATAGAAAAGTTTAAAGAACTTCAATTGTTCAAACATCCTCAATAAATAAATAAAATAAAGTCTCATCCAATAAATAAAATAAAGCCTCATCCACAATATATTCTTACTACTTGTTATAAAATTTGATAATTTAGCAGAAGTTGAAATTGCGATCCAAGAGTTCTTTGATTCCATTGAGGTGAAACCACTGGCCAAGGCAAGAGGCCCAGATGTAAACTAAGGAGTTCTTATCTGGGCCATATCGAAGACATTAGAAGACGAAGACAAATTACCGCTAGCGAGATGAGGAATATGGAATAAAAAATTTCTTGACTAAAAACAATACCAAAATTATGGATATATGATTTCCAACACAGTTATCCTTTAATAAAAGATCCCAGAGTTAACAAAATAATAGCAAGGAGCCAAGGAATCTGGCGCCACTGGCTGGAGACAATCCCACACAAAGAGGCAGAAAGGGAGGAGAGAAATTCTTTGACATCCATTCCTAAGAATGATAACAGCATGGGATCAAGCAATTGGTTAAAAGATGGCTAATGACGGTAGATAAGAAGAGACAATACTTTGAGTATTAATTGTATTCTATATTAAAGAAATAATACAAATATTTAATTGTAAAACAATCATTTTTTATACACCCAATTATATTTCATAGAAATGACCCTAAAATACACACATCAAACGTTAATTATAATTGATAAATACATATAAATCCTCTTCCTTCTAAATAAAAATTATATTCACTGATTTGGAGAATGAGTTATAAAGAATCTATGAAAAAAGTAATAAAAATTGAAATTATAGGTGCAAAACAAGATTTTCAATGATAATGATTAATAATAATGATGTGAGATAATATATATTTAATAATCGCCACAATTAATATCACGTCATTGGCATGCTAATTTTATAGGTTTCTGTCAGTGCAATAATATATTATACATTAAATGATAGATATTATGAAGAAATTACTTAAGGTGTCTAATAAAAAAATTTCTTGACTAAAAACAATACCAAAATTATGGATATATGATTTCCAACACAGTTATCCTTTAATAAAAGATCCCAGAGTTAACAAAATAATAAATAAATACAAATTTGTAAATAGTAAAATAAGATATTTTAAATAATTGAGTATTGAATAAAATATTGACATGAATAATTTAAGTATACCCTAATATTTCAATTAGTTTCAGTTCTGGAAAAAAAAAAGAGATCATTATTCTGAAAAGTTAACCAAGTTGAAATAAAAATAGAGATAGCAATTTTGAAATAAAAATTGTTATTACAGTCACAGACATATAATTATTACCAACACAATTAAATAATATTAAAACTCATACTTGTTTGCCTATCACCATAGCTTATTGCCTCAGCAAGAGGACTCCAACCAGCTACATTTTTTATTCGAACAGGGGCATTATGTGCAAGCAGCAACTGAACGCACTCTAATTTAAAAAAAAAAATCGTTAAATACAGGAGAAAATAAGACAATTTACAATAAATATATTATATTTTACCTTTGCGCCCAAGCATGACAGCCAAATGAAGAGCTGTGTTTCCTGTAATCCAAATAATAATCAAAGAAAAGGTCAATAAAAAATCTGAAAAAAATACTAAAATAAAAGATATTGGGAGTAATGGAAAGTTTAACAATTGAAGTAAAAAATAAAAAATTGGTTATCTTTTACCTTTTACATTGTGATATTATGGACCTTCTAGAAATAGTTATCTAGATGCCCAAGTCATCCAAAATAAACAAAGGTGAAAGAAAACTCAACAATAAGACTTCTATATACAAGAATATATATGCCAGCTTACAATGAACATTTATTTCTCAGAAGAAAAATAAATTTTGTTTAGTCCACAACCAACATTAACATCTATAAAGCATGAGACTAACATAAAACAAAAATTATTGTGGAGATTGATAATAAAAAAATACTACCAGCATTACACCTGCAAAACTTCTTAAGTTTCTATTTAATATACAAGGACCATAGGTCTTGCAGGAATTAAGTGGAGATATGGTTAATTCAATATTGAGAATGGATTAATTAAAATTTTCAAAAATCAAAACTTATAAATTGCAAAATATTCATAAATCAACTCTTCTTACCATGTTTATCTTTCTTTTCAACGTCAAGAGTCCTCAGTAAAGCTGATAGCTTCCTGACATCTCCCCGAAAAACACATTCATGCAGAGGATAATTGTTTTGATCCACAGACATTTCGATTGAATATTTATAGGGAAAACATGCAATAAAAATAGTTCTAATAGTACAATTTAAGAATTAGGCCTAATTTTAACCCCACAACAATCATGACGGTAGTTGTTTATCGATGAGGGTTCCGAGATGGTTTCCCAGTGTGTAAAGGTATCATGTATTCCGATAATTACCCAAACAAGTTGGGTGCAGTATTACAAAAGAGTTCGGTAATAAAGTAAATAAGGTAAAAGTTTATTTTAAAAACATTAGCTATGATTCATAAATTTATGCTCATTACAGTAGATCACAAAAAAAACTTCAATCAAATCGAAAATAACAAATACAGTATCAGCACTCGCTTCGGCGGTGCATACACAAAAATTGGAACGATACGAATACAGTATCATGCTGTTTTATTTTTCCAAATTTTAAAGTTCGAGCAAGCAAGAAAATAGCGGCTCATACAGGTATTATTATTTTATTATGTATGTGTACTTAATAAAATCTTATGACAATATTATATTGTTTCAATAAATCTAGTTTTTATGGGGTCATCTGTGGTGAAGTGGATCGCATAACAGCCTTTTATGTCCAAGGTCGCGAGTTCAATCCCAGCAGACGGCCCTAGGATTTTTTTAAAGACATAAAAATACTTAGTATTATTTTTTGGTCAGAGGGGACGTAAAATGTTGGCTCCGAGCCTCTGCGATGTTAGGTACTCTTTTAACAAAGATAGCATGTCAACACTAAAACTAAGAAAAAAGAAGCTTTAAAAACAAACAGACTTAACCAATAATTTGTAGTTTGTCATTTATTAATAGAAAACAATTGGAAGCAAATCACTGAAAACGAAGCAAATTTTTGACACAAAGAAAAATGTTTTTATCAAGTTGTGAATTTGTAAGCAAGCAAAGTTGTTAGCTATGACAAATTAATTCAACTAGCAACATGCATACATGTACTGTGGGCAAAATAAGTATTCGTATACTTAATTTGTCGGGTAAATTTCTGTTTATCGAATTATTGAACATAAGTAAACTGAAAGATACAATATCACAAAATATTGCATATTAATGTTTACGAGGAAAGAAAGTTAGAAACCCGTAAATCCTGATTAAAAAAAAAAAGAAAAAAAAAAAAAAGTATTTTCATGAGCTAGCTTTATTCTTGTAAAACTTTTTTTTTTCGATAACAGAAAATTCATCAGTCTTAGAAAAGGATGCTAGAAATTTAGCAAGAAGGTATAACTGTAAAGCCTAATTACACATAATTTGAAAAAGGTAGTTAAGTATGGTGGTAATAGCATCATTGTTTGGAATCACATGAACACCAAAAGGGTATGTCCATTATAAGTTGAATTTTACTTTAAAGCAGTCAGTTCATGAGCACTTATTTTGTATTTTGTCGTTCTTTTTCAATGAGTAGTATTGAGGAGTAAGACATCAGAGAGCTTTGTTGCCAGAAAGATAGTAGTACAAGCAGATACTTTTGTGTCCTCGCCAATTTCATCAGAATCCTTTGATTCTGGAAACATCTGGTATCTAAACAACAGTGACAATAATTACTCAGATGGTGCAATAAACATGATAGCTTCTTGTGTATAATGACAACTTAGACATTATGGGGCCCCTCTTCGCTAGCTGTCACAGATGTTTCCTGTCCCTTGAAGGGGCTGCAGAACGATTAAATCTAATATCAACCAAGGCAAACCAAATATTTGTATACTTTGTGATATAAAAAATACCTTTAGAAATAAGGCTTTATTGAACTTAATTAAGATAGGTTAACAATAATATAAATAGAACTCGTAGACTATTTTGAACATATGATAGGTAGAACATATGATAACTTATAACATTTGATAACTATATCAAACATGTGATAACTATACCGAACATATGATAATAAATGCTAGTGATAAATGATAAATATGACATTCACCCCCTCCCTCCCTTGCCTAGGAAAGATCGTGATCTTCATATTTACGGGGCAAACGTCTGGTTCTCGTAGATCTTCTCGAGATCTAACTTCCTTCTCCAACTTGCTCTTGTCGCCTTCCTCTATTAGCTCCTCTTCAGATTCTTAGACTTCTACGGGCTCTGCCTCTTCAGGTTCTTCGTCTTCTACGGGATCTCCGGACTTGTCTGATTCGATGTGATTAACTGGATCCGTGACACTTCTTTGCATCATCTCATCTTTCGTGTCTTTAAGATGTTCAGGAGGGAGATCTCCAGTAGGTGACAGATGACGAGTAGATACCAGAGCCTCCTTGCCGCTCAGCAAGCGTTCGAGGGTATAGTCTTGGTTACTTTCAATCAGGGTAATTTCGTCAACTTTCGGATCATACTTGGACTGGCGGATGTGTCGACTCAGTAAGACTGGTCCAGGGATGCAAGCCAGGTCGGTGTAGAACTCCCCCTTCCAGACCTTCGAGGATGTTTGAAGAATCGCTCATAAGGGGTTTCATTTGTAGCCGTGGATAGAAGAAATCGGACTGAGTGAAGATCTTCATTGAGAACAGTCTCCTAGTGCGATGTTTCTACTTTCCTAGATTTAAGAGTGAGCTGAACAGTGTTCCAAATGGTCCCATGGTATCGTTCCACTTGTCCATTGTCGGGAGCATTGTAAGGTGTGGTCCTGCTCGTAGCGATACCGAGTGAGGTCAAGTAGGTTTTGAGCTCTCTGGACATGAAACTGGCTCCTTGGTCTGTGTGAATGTAGCAAATGTGCCAAACGTCGAGAACAGTGACTCGAAGTGCTTGATAACAGTAGCCGTACTTACATCCGGACAAGGGAAGACAAACGGGAAGCGGTAGTACTCATCAATAATGGTGAGCATGTATTTTTTCCTAGTGTTGGATGGGAGAGGTCCCTTGAAATCCACATTTAGACGTTTAAAGGATGAGGTATCCTTAATAAGAGTTCCTTGATTCTTGTAGAACCTTGGTTTGAGCTGGGAGCAAACACGACACCTTAAGACAACCCGACGTATGGTTTCCAATAAAAAGGGAAGATTCTTCACCCTTACCCAGTATATAATCTTGTTATCCCGGGATGGCACAAGGACTCATGAATTCACATCATGTCGTTTTCACCTTCTTGACACATTATGGAGCACACTCGAGAAAACGCATCAGCAGCATTTTCCTTCTCTGGTCGCTATACGATGTCATACTTAAAACACGATAACTCCAGTTTCCATCTCATTATCATTTTTTATTTTATCCCGATGAAGGCTACGGATCTTTGGTCAGTTATTAGACGAAAGTGATTTCGGATGAGATAGTGCCTCCACTTTCTGAGAGCTTCCAAGATTGCGTATGCTTCCTTCTCAATTGACGAGTGTCTTTTCTCTGATTTTGACAACGTCCTAGAGAAAAATGCGACAGGTCTATGATTCTGAGACAGAGTTGCGGCGATGGCTCCGTTAGTTGCATCTGTTTCGACAGTATAAGGGACATTAGGGTCTATTGATGAGATTACTGCGTTTTTGACACTAATTTCAGCTCCTTAAACCGCAGCAGATTTTCTTCATGAAATGGTAATTTAGAATCAAGCAGAAGTTTACTATTATCGGAAAACTTGGATATAAATGGTACATAGTGAGCGAACATTCCTAGTGCTCGGCGGAAAGCGGATTTGTCTTTCGGAGGTGGTAGATCGTTTGGGATCCGGCTTAATTGTTTTGTACGATGCCAAATACCCAAGGATGTTCACAGTATCAAGGGAGAAAATACTTTTATTTTCATTAATGGTCAGGTTATATTTGTCGATGGTTTCCATGAATGAGTTTAGTTTACATTCATGTTCCTCATTCGTTTAACCTCCGATCGAAATATCTTATAAAAAAGCAAAGGTTCCTTTCAGGTTTTCATTTTTAATGAGCATATCGATAGTACGTTGAAACGCTGCTACACCGTTCGTGACTCCAAAAGGTATTCGCTTGAATTCCCAAAGTTGGCCACAAGCTTCAAATGTGGTATACTTCTGTTCATGTGTCCTAATAGGTACTTGGTGATAAGCTGATTGGATGTCAATTTTCGAATACGTAGTATTATATAGTTCGCGATCTTGTTAACTATTTCGTCGATTCTAGGAAAAGGGTATGCATCTAATTCCGTAAAATTGCGGATGTTAAAGATGTTGAAGCCATGAGTACTTCACCAGCAGAGGGCGTTACCGACAACTTCAAGCAGCCGACCAAGTGTTCACTGATAAAACTGCCAGTACTTCCAGAGTCGATCAACTCTTGGATCTTCCTACCATTAACTGTCGCATGCACGATAGCTTCAGAAAAACGTAGGATGGGAAGAGGTAGAAGAAGTGATTGAAAGTACAGTAGATGAATGAAAGTTACTTTTGAGTAGGCGTTTTTTTTCGATTATAGTTGCTCCTAGAGGACATGCAAACTTTTTGAAAATGATTCTTTTTCCAGCAACTTTTACAGATGACATCTCTAGCGGGGCATTGGGATCTAGAGTGTCTCTTTTTACCGCAAAAGAAACATTTTTGATTTATGGCAGAGATTGACTCAGGAGTGTTAGATCTATACGATCCCGAAGAACCACACTTCTCACTTCGTTGGCATGGTCTTGGTTCAAACTAGTGAGTTTAAATTCGACTCTGGGAGATACGACTCTGATTTTTGTTGAGCTAGTTCTAACGAACGTGCTTGTTCGTAAGCTTCTGATAGTGTTAGTTTCGATTTTTCGAGAAGTGTTTGTCGAATATGTGACGAACTAATCCCTCGAATAAACGAATCTTGAACATAGTCGTTTCTGTTCTCTTCAGCAGTTACAGCTTCTAACTGGTAATCTTTACTTAAAAGTTTTAGTTCTTCTAAATAACAGTCTATAGACTTACCAGGTCGCTGATTTCGAGTCGCTAGCCGATGTCTCGCAAAAATAACATAGATAGGCTTGACGTACAGTTAATTGAGTGCTTCTACTGCAAATGTATACGCACTGATATGTTAATAGACTGAATACAACACATAATTCACTAACAGCTTCAGTTTGTCTTCTTACGTTGCTTTTGATGCGATTATAAAATTCTCAAACGTCTTCAACCAATGACTAAATTTCTGAGAAGCTTGTTTCGAGTTGAGGTCCAGATCCAAGCGTTCCGGTGTCAGCAAGCGATCCATTATTCTTTATTTAATTAAGTTCAATATATTGATATAAAGAATACCTTTAGAAATAAGGCTTTATTGAACTTAATTAAGATAGGTTAACGATAGTATAAATAGAACTCATAGACTATTTTGAACATATGATAGCTAGGACATATGATGACTATAACATATGATAACTATATCGAACATGTGATAATTACATCGAACATATGATAATAAATGCTAGTGATAAATGATAAATATGAAAATTTGTACTAAAATATCACTTAAGTGAAATAAGAAGGCTAAGATTCACGAGTTTGTCTTTGAGGCAGATGCTAATCATTATAATAATTCTATAATGACCTCTTTGGTTTCTTCTACTTAATGTTCTATGTCGAGGTGCAATCAGGAGGAAGGTATCAGAAGTGGTTTATTTTTTTTTTGTTTAGTTTAGTAAATAGTATTAAATCAATGGTAGATGAAAGATTTTAAGGTGATTCCTGTCAATCGTTGTTTGAATAACTTATAAGTCACTTTACGCTGATATGTAATTATATTAAATAAAAAATAATGGTTAAATGGAGCAGAAAACTAAAACTTATTCTTATTCCATCGATTATAATTTTCTTTTTTTTCATATACATCAATAATTCTTTTATAAATCCTAACGACTTATTTGAGAAAACATTTTTACATGTACCAGGTAACTAACTAAACTACCTGTCAAATATTGTATTAGTAAATGTTATCAACATATATCTCTTTCTAATTATTTTATATTTAACTTGTAGATGTTTCCAAGTGGTACAACTACACTGAAGGTAAGATATTCGATCGCAAATTTATAGAATAGTTGATGAATTTAGTGATCTTTTAGAACAGTGAATTTTCTGTTTCAGATCATTTAAATGGCCCTTCGATCCAAATGGATGATCCAAGGCTTGTGCAGAAATTGTATACCAAGTTCCTTATTCCTCCTCCTTTTCCTTCAAAGCCCTATAATCTTGAAAAACCAGATGTAACTGATCCATCCATGGGTCAGAGTGACAAAATTAGGGAGATAGTAAAGGACAAAGTATGTTTGTTTTTGTGTCTATTTAGATTGATTATTCAATGATTTTTAATAATAATGGTAAATTTTATTTTTAGAAAAATGGAGTATTCTTGGAAGTTGGTGCCCTTGATGGAGAAACACGCTCAAACACATTATACTTTGAAAGATTCTTAAATTGGACTGGCTTATTAATAGAAGCTGATCCTCTTAATTTTGCTCAATTATTAACCAAGAATCGTAGAGCTTGGGCATCTCCATCATGCTTAAGTGTTAAAGCTTATCCTGAAATAGTTAGTGTTATTTCTTAACTTTGTTTTAGTTTTATATATTATACTTTAAATTACGTAATGGAATCTTTCTTTTTCCCCAAAGCATTTTATGAATTAATCAACTTCTATACTCCTTTTTTGTTCTGTTTTCGATAGTATTAGCATGATAGATGTCTTGTTTGATTGCAGTTTTTCTTTTTATGTCATCTATATGCACATATTTTTCATTAACACCACGGAGACATTGTCTGCAGACCTCCAGAGGATCAAGGACCCACTTGTTGGAAATCACTGATATAGGCCAATGATTTTTGGAATGGAAAATGAAAACAAAAAATTTTCAAATAATCTATTTTTATGAAATTGAACTTGTCCATTCTGGTGCCCTTGCAAAAAGGAATGTTAGTTTCTAGTGAAAAGAGTTCTATTGAAAGAACTATTTCTCGTTGGTCTTTTAAATTTTCTTCAGAAGCTATAATGGTAGAGAGTTTACACTGTGGGTGGCCTCCAACTTCAATGAAGGGTGAAGATCTTCCGGAATATGTGAAAGAAACTCTTGTTAAAATTTGAGAACTAGGGTCAGATCTCCAGATGTGCCAACACCATTTTACTTTCCATGCTCAAACATTTAAAATACTCAGAAAGATGAAAAAGCTTGATTCCTGGGTTGTGCACAACAACCTGCACAAGTGTTAGCAGTTGAAATTCTGAGAGATTTGGTTTTCTTTGATTGCACATCAAAGATTTCTTGAGTGGGTATCATAAAATAGATAATATATAACAATTGGCACTGGCTAGATCAATGTTCATCAATTGTTAACTTGGTGGCTTAAAGGCCTTGCGAAATGGTATGTTCATCAGTAAAAATTAATGCTTACTGTTCTGTGATCATCGATTTTTCATTTCTGCCAAAGAGGGGTGATATCGCTATGAAATTTGACTGGGCATCTTGGAGAATGGGCCTTTTAACATTTTTGCTTTAAAAACTTTGTATATTTGTTTATTCAAGGTAGTTTTATGATATACTAACTGGTTTTAAATTCAAATGCTCCATGTATTTTTTGATATTTTTGGTCTGAACTTTTATTTATGTAGGAGGCTAATTCAAACTGTCTGAATCTGAATTGTTTGTTGAAGTGTCCTGGTTTTCATTATGTAATAAATGGTTGTATCTTGTATAGTATTCTAAAATGTTTTAATAATTATGCAACATTCTTTGAAATTATGTTGCAGGCTTTATTTGAACAAAACAGCAATATGGGTAAATTAGCTTGGCTAAATACTGAAGAAAAGAGTGATAAAAATATTATTAAGGTCCAGTGTTTCCCGTTGTATACATATCTACTTGCTTTGAATATGACTCACATAGACTATTTAAGTATTGATGTTGAAGGCGCTGAACTTGAAGTTCTTAAAAATTTACCTTTTCAGCGTTTATCTATTCAAGTAAGTTTATTAACTAATGGTAATTTTATTTCAGCTTCATAGCACTATTTAGATTCTTAATTACCTTATGTACCAGTCTTATTGAACAGCTTTGATGATTTGTTTAACCATTCAAATTTAATGATACTCGTAATACTACAGTCTGAAGTATTTTATTTTTACAAAAAAATGAAAAGAAAATTATATTAATTAACAATAACCAATCCTGTACCTCTACAACCCATGAAAGGTCTTGGCTCAGTACATATAGAGTTTCTAGGCATCGTACTGATTTATTTCTGTTCCAACTTGCAATGCTAAGAAATGCTTGTTTAAGGGCAGTTTGTAAGCATTTATAAAGGTTTCAATATAATTATTGAATTAATAAAGTATTCCTTTCATAATGATTAAAATAATAACACTAAGTATTTGCAAAATACGATAAACAGATTTAAATCTATACTAATATTATAAAGCTGAAGAGTTTGTTTGTTTGTTTGAACGCGCTAATCTCAGAAACTACTGGTTCTAATTAAAAAATTCTTTTTGTGTTGGATAGTCCATTTATTGAGGAAGGTTATAGGCTATATAACATCACGCTGCGACCAATAGGACCAAAGAATCAGTCGAAAAATCTCGGAAAAAACGGGGAAAATTTGGGAGAAAAAAAAACCTCGCTTCCCAATGATTCCAAATGATTTACCTTTTATTTTTAAATAATTCAATTTCCCGTTAATTTATATTTTTCCATTTAAACACGTAGGAATAGATTTACGTCGAGATCGGGTTGCGGATAAAATCAGTATGTTCTTCTGCCACAAGAAAATAAAACTAAAAATGTCATTTACGCGGAAGTACTTTAAAATATATTCTTTTAAAAACTTCTTAATAGCAATCATAATAACAGAAATTGATGCAGACGAAGTCGCTTTAGAATATATCAAAGAAAAAGTGACATGTACTAAGAAGGTTTAAATTTGGGTGATAAAATTCCGGTTCTGGGATACGCCGAAGATTTGGTACTGCTAAAGGAAGACACGAAACTAAACAACTAAATACAAGTCAGTTAATAAAAACCGGTAAAGAAATAGGACTCGAAACAAATACCGAAAAGACAAAATTTGAAATATGATTTGTAGCAGAGACGGTGGCTATCATATTGATATATCAGGGTATACTTTTGAACACGTAGAGAAATTTAAGTATTTAGGTTCAATGATAACGAAAAAAAAAATCCAGGAGGAAATAAAGTCCTAGTTAAACGCGGAAAATGCGTGTTATAATTCAGTTGCGAAATTACTTAGCATCTGTCTAAAAACTTAACGGTTAGAATTTATAAAAACTGTTATTCTTCCGACGGTGAAACGTGGCCGCTTACTTTTATTACAACGCGGAAATATTTATATCAACTTATATTATTATCTATATTGTTAAGTCATGTTTTATTTCAAGGGTCATTTTCAACTTTAATCGTTATTACCTTGAAGCATAAACAATTGTAAATTTAAATAAATTAAAAAATTACTATTTCTTTTGATTTATTCGAGTATAATAATCAGAACTATTATTTTAAGCATATTTAGGACTTTTATTAGCTGTATGTCTGTATTCATAAAAGAAAGTACCACTCAATTTTCTGGTATCTAAAAAATTACTATGGTTGTGAAGCTAAAATTTTTCCTGGAGGTTCGTCTTACCGCCTAGATGTGCAGTAAGGAGGATTTGAAAATCTTCGCCCATAAAGTGGTTGAACAACCTAAACGTAAAATTGTCTTAATCTGATATGTATCAGCAAAGGTACAAAGATTTTATAACAAATATATTTAAGCATATTACTGTTGTTATCTGTTAGTTTAACGTCACTTTGATACTACTATGGTTAATCGTATGATGACTAATTTTTTCATCTCCAAGTTTAGTTAGGGTAGAGATCTTTAATGAGTTCATGGAATCGCAAAGGCTTGGGACCACCATTTTACGTCCCCTTCGAAGGAGGGCATAACTAAGGTTGTTTTTTACTCTCATTAAAAAACCTTAAGGGCACCTGGCTGGTCACTACATACAGGTGACCGACCCTTTTAAGCATATTGCGTTTCATATCTGTTTCGAGTGTAGGTTCCTATGAAAATATATTCAATTGTTATTTATTTTTTAAAAATGGTTTGTGACGATTATTTTTACATATTAAGTGATTATGGGTATAACCACTTCTACTGGTTTGCTATTGTAAATTTGACAGGAAGAAGTCAAGATCGGGCTTTAAATGATAACAAAGAGTAGCTGATAGTTGATATTTATTATAGCCAATCTTACCATAAACGCACATAAATTTATACGAAATGCAATATTCGCGAGCAAAGCTGCGTGACACAGCTAGTACTAAATAACAATAAAATGAAATTTATTGCTGACTCTATCTTCTATGACAATTGAGACATTTTACTTTCAATGTCTTCTTCAAAGGAGTTTTGACCTTTGACTAACTCACTTTTTATCTCTAAAAAAACTTTCACATAGGACTTGTTAAGGTATTTGTGGTACTAGTTGTAAAAAAATTACAATTAATTTATTTGGCAATGGTCACTAGTCCACTTTATTTATTTAAAATACAATCATAGATTATGCCAAGTAAATCCCAAGAATATTACGAATGGATTCGTTAGCATAATAACTTTACCTTGCCTTTGCTTTTATCTTGGTTTAACAACTTAAGACTAAAATTTCCTATACTGAAAATAGTATGAAATGCTGTTAACATACTACCACCAATAGTACCGGGGCAGCAACAACCCATAGAACAAATGGTGTTTAACCTTGGATATTAAAAAAATCAGCTGCACGCATACAAAGCTTTCTTTCTGTTACTGTCAACTTGTAGTACATTTTAATTTAAAATATCACATTTAGTTCCCATGGAAACATACATAAACTAGGTAAGACCTTTTTGACATTTTGACGCCAAGGCAACTTTGATAATTTGGTTTTCAATGGTCCCGATGACTTTTTATTTGGATTTTGATCTTGCCTTGAGCATTTTGATTTTTTTGTCATAGCACCAAATATTCTTTATAAATTAAAAAAAAAAAAAAATTGTCATTAGTATTTCATAACTTAACAGTAGGCTATGGTTAGAAGGTGTTTATTACAGTTAAATGTTAGTTGTAGTTAAAATCAGATTCTCATTACCTCAAATATGTCTTTATCATGCCTTTTTTTTTCTAGACGTTATCAGTCGAATTTGCTCATGTTCCTGGGGGTAAAGATGCTATAGCAGAATATATGTTAAGTCAAGATTATGTCATTGATAGTGAGGTAACAAATCCTTCATGGCTGGCTAATGATTTTATTTTTAGAAAAATTTAAATTTGATTTTTTCTCATTAAGTCATGATATTACAGGGTTTCAGACTTCTTTCTTTTTTTACTTGAAGTAGTAATTAGGATATTTTATGTTTGTTGGTTGAAATTTGTTTTGAATAAATTCTTTCCAAGTTGTAGGAACAGTTCCTCGTTAAGCTCAAAAAGAATCTGATTTTATTTGTTTTGATTTTATAATTGCATTATTTTCAATCATTGTGATCTTTCAGGATATTATCGTCAGTCATTTTTTCAAAATTATAAAATTTTATTATGTTATGATATAAGTAATATGATATAAAGATATGAGTCATATCTTTAATAGGAAAAAAAATTAAGATTGTATTATTTTTGTTTTTTTTAATTATCAAATCAATCAGTTAAATATTAATCAATACCATTCAGTCGAATCTTGGTAATCTATCTGTAAACGAATGAGGAGTAAAGACAAACTGTTATTTCTTCAAATTTGCTCACTTTTTAAGGTAGTTTAAATACCTTTTGTCTGCTTCACTAAGATCTTTATTTCATGCCATTTTTTTTTTTATTATGAAATCATAAGCTGTATAAATGATAGGTGAATAAATATAACTTTTAGGAGAACCAAACCAACTCTTATTTTAATGTCTTCTGAGACAAATGTTATTTTGTAATTTTTCATTAGTTATATTTTTATTTATGTTTAAGCGCTAATATATGTAAAAAAACACTAAATTAATTTTAGATTAAGGTAGATTAAAAAATTAAGGAGCATAGATTCATTTTTCTTTGTTAGATGTTTTATTAAGATTTTAATTATTATTTTTTTATAACCGTTGCTAATGCTCCTTGAAAGCTTGGTTTAGACTCACCTAAAAGCACTTTTGATGAAAATACTTAAAAAATCCTTATTTGAAAAAAAAAAAGTTAATGATAATATACTAATGACAAAAGAAATGTTCCTCTTGTAATATACAATTTTTAATATTGATTTTAAAATTTGACTGTTCTCAAATGCAAAAATATAGGCTATAAAAATTTTCAAAAAAAATGGAAATAGGGGCATCAAAAGTTACCAATCAGAAATTACTAGGATTCTTCTGAATAAATATTGATTTTTGATAGTTACTGTTTTAGCTTTGAGAGCTCATTTTAATTTTTTTAAATTAATTTTATTATATTCTAGTCTGGGTATAGTAACTATAAATTATAATATTTATATTATTTTTTTTTTAAATATTGTTATGAAAAAGATTTTTTAATTGAATAGAGATATGTTTTATTTTGGCTTTTTGACTGATGCTTGAGGTTGAATAAAATATTTCTAGATATTTTAGTTGTTCATTTGATGTAAAAATGAACTGTAGTATTTATTACATTTGGTATTATATCATCAATTTAAAGTATTTTTTTGTATTACTGAAAGTATTTATGTTAATAAATACTTTAACTGCTTTGTTTCCTAGGAATGACAATTAATAGTAATTTACCTGTCAGTATTATTTTGTTCATTCAGTATTTTATTATGCTTGTTGCCATTTGTTTTACAAGAAAACATGGATCAGTGAGTTCCAAAAGGTACCAAATGCCATTTTTTCTAAAATGAGACTCATTTCTAAGATGTAAGATAGAGTGTGACTATTTCAAGATGAACAATTAACTACCCTTTCAGATTTAAAATAAAATGCAGTTTGAGTCTGAATAATAAGTCTGACAGACAACATGTAGTGTAATTTTCCCCAAAATCCTCATTTATGAATATGGTGGTACCTCCTGGAGCTGCTCTCCATCATAACTGTCCTATATTTTTGAAGAATGGTTGTTATTGCTATTTTTTTGTATACTCGTAAATTGTTTTGTTAAGATTGTATGTTCTATTTTATTGTTATGTACTGTGATAATTTCAGACAAAATTTACTTCTGTATTTTATCATAAACGATGTTATTAATTGTATAAAATACTCTATAATAATGAAAAGAAAGGTGCTTTAAAATTAAATATTAAACATTGTAAATGAGATATATATGATGCTAGACATCTGAAATATAATTATTATAATAATTGTATAGATTTTTGAATAATAATTTAAAATTCACTGTTCAACTTGTGAAAAAGTTCTATATCAATTAATATTATATTCTGAGATTGTGAGAATGAAACAGTCATCAACCAAATTTGCGTCATTGTGAGAAGAAGAATTAACAGTGAAAAAACTGTAATTGGGTATGTGATTATTTAGTCTTATGTTCTTTTGTTTTTTTATTTAATTTTTTTTTTTTTAAATTAACTTTCTTAAAATGTTATATTCTCTCTTTTTAGCTATAGCTTTTTTGTGACTCAGTAGTCTTTTTTTCTATTACTGAAACTTATGAGGCTCTCCATTTTCATTTGCAATGAAAAAACAGCTTTACCTTGGGAAGGCATTTTTTTCTTTAGGTGTCTGTGTTCGTAAGAGTTCCTTGTCTAGCCTAGCTTATGCTCTTTTTTTCCATCATATTTTCTTTATATATTTTTCCATGTGAATGTGAAGTTCCTATTTTTATTTATTTCCTAAACCTAGCGATATTCTGTTATTCACATTATTCCCTATTTTTTTTTTCCAATTAGTTGTTAGTTCTTCTTCAAACTATTCTATCATTTTCATTTTTTTTTTTTTTTTTTCTCTTTCTAGATCATACATTTTTGGCAGAAATTTCCATTTCATTGATTTCAGTCGCTGGCCACATACTTTAATACCAACTCTGATCTTGGCCACATTGCCATGAACTTAATTCTGTTCAAATGTGAAAGTTTATTTTCTATATCATTCAATGGAGGATGTTCTCTTTTCTTAATGGCCCCCTTGCATCTGATATTTTTTTCATCTCTTTATTGTTCATGGTTTTCTCTTCATAATCTGAAATCCTAATTATGAGAATAGTTTCTCTCTTAATTACTAAATTGATTGGTTTTATGGTGCTTTGTTTAATTAGTTAGTAATTATGTAAGTCATAATCACTAATATGTATGTTTTTCTTAATTTACCAAAAGCTAACTTTTATTTTTCTTTCTTTTCATTTTTTTGTGTGTGAATACATTTTATAATAAATATTTCTTTGTGAATTGAAATTATCAACGGATAACTTTTTTTTATTGTGAATACATTATAGACATAAATATATTTTTGTGAATTGGAATCATCTCCAGATATTTCTCATTTGTTATAGGTATCATATTTGAGATATCTTTATTGTCATTTTATGCTCATAATTGTAAACTGTCATGAAATCCTATTGATTCATCTTAGCTTTTACGATAATTCAAGGCCAGAGATTGTGTTTTGCAATAGTACTTTACTTAATGGACTATTTCAATTTTAATTTTCATTATCTAAACTGGAATTCCTTAGTATTTTTTTATACTCAATTATTACTTCATATTATGATAATTTTACATTGAATCTTATCAATTCTTCTCCACCCTTTGTATTTGTTGATTCATTGGGAAACATTTCAATTTTTCAAAAATTATTGGTTTTTTGTTCAGTATTTAATTTTTATTTTCCATTCCCAACTTGAGACTATTTTTTGAGATATTTCTTTCTTTTTTTTAAATTTCTTCTTCATAGCCCAAAACTTTAGTACTGTAATTAATTATTGTTTTCTTAGAATATTTATTACTTAGAATACTTTATAAATCTCACCATTTTTCTTATTATTTGTTCGGTAATGTTTTAAGCTCCTTTATGCAAATTGGCTTAAGTGACAAAGTTAAATTTAAAATTCCTCACCGCTTGTTTAACATTACCTATTAACTATTATTATTCAAACGTTTGATATTCATATTTAAACTTGAACTTCATTATAATATTTTTCTACAAACATACCACTTAATCCTTTTTGGCTTTGCGCATAATTGGTAAAAAAACAAATTATCACAATATATATAAATATAATATATAATATTATATATATAATATATATATATATATATATATATATATTATTTTATTTTTTTTCAAAGAAATTGTTTTCCTAATATAGGTAACTAATTACCACCGTTAGGATAGATACTCCATTCAGACTTCAGAGGTCAATGATTCATCTATTTCTGTTTTAATGAAGTTGGACTTAAGCCATTGATCATTGAATTGTGTTTCTTGTTTTTTTAGGTTTATGGTAAAATCTATGCTTACGTTATGAGATTAAATTATGTTCTGTAGGTATTTGTATTAAGCCATGGGTTTTGATGGGTGAGCGAGCCTTATACAATAGATTTCCAATAAACCTAGTCCTCAGTCACGAAGGTTTCATCATTCTTATCTTCTTTATTTAAAACAGCATATCTTCATTAAATTAATGCTTACAAAATGATTTTTTTATTTTACTTACTGCAATAACTGAATCCTTTATAACATCACCCACCTTTTCTCGAGAAGTAAAATTTCTTGAACCTATTTTGATTGTTCAAAAATTATAGCTTGCTATAATTCATGCCTAGTTTTTGTATACATCAATTGTAAGAAAGTAGGAGGCAAAAAAGATATTACTCAAGCTATATCTCTTTGTGACAAAATATTTTTTTTTATGCAGTGATTTTTATAGTGTCCACTTTAAAGAGCACAAATCAAACAAATTACATTATTCACTTTGCTACCTAGAGAATTTGATTTTTCTTCGTAACTTAAGTATCAATGTTGTTTTGCACACTTCTGCTAAGTGCTTAGTCTCTAAATTGTGATAATTGTTTTTGTATGTCTTACAAAAGAAGAATTTAGATATCATATACAATCTTTTTGTACTATATTCTTTCTTATAGCTTGGTATCAATTGTACATTTAACTAATTTTGAATGATGATTGCACTTATCACATCTGTGTACAATATAGTAAATATTTTTTCAAAATAGGTCATCTATAGTCCTTTTTATCTCAGTGCCTTATTAGAGTTACAGTCTGTAACAGCAATTTTTAGACAATTTAAATTGTTTGCTTTTTATTGATTTGTTAATGTCAAACTTAGATCCCTATGGTTCTGCAATTCATATCCCAGTTGATTGATCTCTTTGTGATTTGCATGGAAGGAGTTCTAATTAGTCTTATGCGAGCATCCTAAACATATAATCTGTTAAATAGTTAATATTCAGTGACATATGTGTATATATATATAGTTTAATAAAATTATGAACCATTCTTGTTTATTATAAAATATTAATTGGGAAAAATAATTAGAATAACATATATCTAACTAAAGTATTATTAATTTTACTGAACAATAACATTGAATGAAACAATGTAGCAATAAGTTTGTTTATCAGTAAGTCTAATGGTTTCATGTTGTTTTGTTCACTAAATTTGTAACTCATGAGACTTTCACGCAATATTAATATTAATTAGCGTATGTTAAAATTTTTAACAATTAGATTATTAATTGTTTATCTAATGATTAATCATGAAACCTTTGGTTAAAAATGAATTTATAATGCTCAGTTTCTATGAATTTGTTGGAATTATATTTTGCTTATCAGCTAGTTTTAAGTATTAAAAACTGTTAATAAAAATAATTTGTAATACTTGTGTTGTGTGGTTCGAAAAAGTAATTTCATAAACTTTTAACTATGAACTTGGTGATTTTTTTATTGATCAATATAGTTAGCATCAGTGAAATTGTCACTGGTTATTTCTTTACCAAAATATAGAAAATTTACCATTGTAATATTATAAATGCAGAAGTAAATATATATTTTAAGATAAATTTGTTATTAATTTCTTATTCCTGTTCAGAATTTTGAATACCAACATTTATTCCTTCTTTATTATACAAGTAAATTGTCTAATCAACATTATTTCATTGTTTAAAGTGAAGTTATTATTTGACTTGCCGATGTTAGATGTCCTCAATGTTCAATCCTTAAAATAATGTTATGGCTTATTTAGTATGTAGTTAATTATAATATTTGTACTTTCACTTACCTATATATGGAATATATAGTAAGGGAAAGTATTGCGATCATGAAAACTGAGTTTTCACTGGAAATATATATTGTAGGGTCTCCTGAGTCCAAATGGCCAAGTCCTACAAAAAAGTGTGTATGTATGTGTGGTCAATATAGCTCAAAAACATTAAGTTGTTTAAAACTGAAATTTCATATTTTAGGAGCGTATATGCCTGGGATGTTACAGTAATTATTACATTAGCAAACCAAAAGAGCCACAGAGTTTTCCACTATTACACATTTAAATTTCTGTTCATAGGTTCACAAAACCATATGTTACATAAAAAATATTTTTGCTCTTTTCTCCTTTAGTTGGTCATCAAATTCGTTCAACATATGTATTGACCCATTTTTTATCTTGCTAGCAGGATAATATAGTTAATTTTTTGGAATCTACAAAATTAAAAGTACTTTAGAGGAAGAAAATAGAAACATTTGGCATTTAACCCATGTCAGACTATTTCATTCAGAATAAAACCTACGTATCAAAGGCCATTTAATTTCACATCAATATAGTGAGTTTAATTAAATACCCATCTAACCCACATTGTGGATCTTCATTAGGAATTAAGCCTTAGTCTCTGCACGCAATTGACCAAACAGTTGTTCTTGGAGCTTAAGCCTTAAAGCCCTGATGAAGACTAGCAATTAGTAGCATGAGTTGAAACTTTGGTTCAATAAGAAATGTCTTTTGAAGGCTATACAGGAGTTTCTTGGGTGAAGGAGTAAGGGCGGGGAATAAATGCTGAGATAAAATCCAGCCGGCTAACTCTTAATTATTTGGTTTTAAGTTTCTGGTTATCTGTGGATGCTAGGCATCAAGCATTGTTTGTTTGGGCTTTAAGGTGTAAAACCTCAAGGTCATCAACGCCTAAGGCATCAAGCATTCAAAGCAACAAGCGCTAATCCACTCTGTGAACCCTGCCTGCCATCCAGTTTAATACCAATATTATGAAGACCAATATTATGTTTTAATAATTTAAATATTTATAATGTTGGATGGCTTAGTGGGTCTCCTGCCATTCAGCTGTATATACATATATTTTCACTTTTTGTGATGGATTTTGTTGGATGGATGCAGTTTGCTGAATATGTATGTTAATATGCACCCATTAACACTGAATAATATATGTTTTTTAATATGCACTCATTAACACTGAATAAATATATGTTTTTTAATATGCACTCATTAACACTGAACTAATATATGCATGTATTTTATTGAAGAAAAGGAAAAAATAGATATTTATTTATTTTTATCATTTTTTCTTTCCCCCAGTTTATTTAATAAAATACATATATTTCCTCTTCCTCCCTTCAAATTATTATAGATCATATTATTTACTTTTGATGATTTACACATTATTTACTTTTGATGATTGTTTGTAAGTGTTTCTTTGAAGATGAGGAATAAAAAACTGAATTCTGTTGGTTATTTATTTGAGCATAACACACTAGTCTAAAAAATAAATCAATACAACAAAGTAAATTTTAAAATAATTAACAGTTGAGAATAGTTTGTGTTGCAGCAGTGTTATTTTTGCATTTTTTAAAATATGTCCTATAATCAGAATCAGTTATAAGGATTTTCAACCTCTCAACAAAAACAGTAATAGTTTTAAAAAGAAGTTGTGTTTAACAATAATTGGCTTGAAACGTATTGATAAGAAATAATTATAACTTTAGTTGTTTTAGTAACCAAGTAATTAGATTTGTTTTTGTAAACTTAAAAAGAACTATGTAAACTAGGTTATTGTTTATTTCTTTAAAAAGTAAGTGTTACCTCGGTTTTCGCTAGGGACTTATGCTCGACATTCATAGCCAACGGTACCTCAAATTATAGTAAAAAAAAAAGAAAATCCTCATTTCATATTCATATATAATTAAAATGTTACGTATAAAATAAAATAAAACATTTATATAAAATAATACTATCTTGGTAAACTTGTAAAATATCAGCTGTAACAATAATCAGTACCGGTTGAAATAATATAAAGTAATTATAAACAAACAAAACAGAATAATTATGGTAATGGTCTAAAATTCAGAAATGTTGTTAGGATTTGCTTTTTATATGTGTTAAAAATACATCTAATACTAGAAGTAGGAATAGGACAATTTCCTTGATTTGATCATTATAAGAAGTAATTAATTTAAATAAATTTTGAAATTAAAATAATTATCAAGCAACACATCTATCAGCATTTTCTCATTTAGTGTCTTTATTATGATAAAATCATGGCTCATAAAATATCAATAAATCATAAAACTTGTAGATGCTTTTTTATTTTATCAATAAGGCTATAGGTCCAAAAAATAATTTAGTATTTCTTTTATTCTTTGATTTTTACCAATGAACGTTGCTGCATTTAGGTTGAAAAGAGGACCATAAAATCACTGAACTATCTAGAAAAATGAAGAATAAAAGAAATACTAGAATCTCCTTTAATATTAACAATGCAACTAAAATGGAAGATCAACTAGAACTTGTTACATTATTCTTAATTTATACTTAACTTATTACCTTTTGTTCTTGGGTTATTTTTGAACCTAAAATAATGATTCTACAGTTTTTATCATAGAAAAAATAATGGACCGATTCAAAGTGCTATTTTCTTCAGAATACCCCTAATCTTTTGGTTGTTAAATGCATTGAAAATAGTCACCAATATTTATTCTAATCATAATCGTGTAACAATAAAAATTTCAGTGTGGTTAATAATTTCAAGTGTCATATATGTAATAATTACAAAAGGAAAATAATTTAATAAATAAAAAAAATACCGCAAACTAAATATTATAATTATATTTATTTATAATTATTCATTGCAAATCCCCTTAATGAACAAATTAGGTTAATTATTAAACATTAATTGGTATTAAATCAGTTGAGATATTGTGAGTATTCCTTATTCATACAAATAACAGATATATTGTGAAAAAATAACAAAAGTAGACCATTGTCATTGTGATAAAACTGTATTTGCATAAACTGCTGCCTAAAATATTGTGAGTGTAATTTAATAATAAATTATAAAGTGCAAATTTTTTAAAATCAAATATTACTAGACTTTTATCTGTATGTTAACTTATTTGCAAGGAATGAGAAATGTGAAATTATAGGTAAATTATGATTGTTTTTAAAAAATATTGTTGGTAAATAGATTGAGAAAAACAAATATACTGTTATCAATCTTTAAGTTATTTTTTTTTCTTTTGGTAAATTTGGATGATTTAATTTTTGGTGAAATTTGCATATTTATAAAAATAATCTTCACATTGTATTGCTTATTTTTAATATGCAAAATCTTTAGGATGGTAACTTAAGTATTCCTGAGAGAGATCGTAAATTAAGAAGACTTATGTCGTTGATTGGATTTCTTTAGACAAAAAAGTGCCATGAACCACATTGTCTTTATTTAGGTAAAAAATTTATTTCTAGACATTATATTAAATACGCATGATGTTCCTGGCATAAGATAAAGTTTAAGGCCTTCAAACTATGTATAATTTAGTTTTTAATTAATAGTGCCTTCACAAACCAGTGTAATATCTTTTAGAATGGTGTACAAGGGTCTTGTAGTATGATTTTTGTAGAATTAAATTATGCATCAATAATATAAAGTATTATTTAAATGTTCAGTCAGTGCTGATTGACACACACATATAGAGGACGGTAGAGGATGACTGGTTCAGGCCTCACGCTAGTACCATCATAAACCTGTCCAAGGAGAAATTCTGGACCCACATACATACCACCTTCAACATGGCTGCTTGCTACACCTATAAAATAATTCATGTTGAATTAAACTTATTCTCGAAAATTGTATTAATATTGGTTAATTACTTTGTTACTGCTTAACACACTGCATAAGGATGTAGCACTTGGACACTTCCCTGAGGCAGACTAATTTATATTTTTTGGGAGCATATAAACTCTGTGGTAGGACACTGAGCTACTAATTTTCAGGTCCTGGGGTCTCATAGGATAATTGTTTATTCTGTTGTATCAGCTGTGGGTTGACACTGGGCTAAGAAGTTCCTATGGCTTACTCAGCTTTTATTAAGTGGATGTAAAAAAATTAGAGGAAAACCGTTATTTGAGTATAATTTATTATCCTATAAACAGTATGGATCCTTACTATATACTGAACCCATGACCATTCATGGATCATAATTGTACTGTTTTTTTTTTTTTATTAGTTAGTTAGGGAGTAACCCATGTCCAACCACCACATCGCAATTACATTTTTCATAAGTTAAACTCAATTATTTACATACCACTTATATTATAGCTTATTTGTAAAATAAAATATTCATTGGTCTCTAAAAACTTTTTTATAATAGAGAGATTTTTTATTATTCAATTTAAATTTTTCATTTACATTAAAAATATTAAATACTGTAAAGATTAAATGCTAGTATATTAGCAATTAAAGGTAAAATGGTTTATAATGTATTCACACCAGCATAAAAGGAAACCTATTTAAAAAAAAAAAAAAAGTTCTGCCCCTGGAAATTGATTCAAGTCCATCACATGCCATGTGTTAATGGATTTAATATCTGTAACTATTATAGTACATATATACATGTATGAAATTCAACATGAGGCTTCTTGGTGGAATTATCTACACACCTTAAAGATAAAAAATTGTTTTGCAGATGACTGATTAGCCAAAACATTGTGAATTCTTTAATAAAAGTGGTTTTGTAGAATAATAGCCTCCAGTTAACTATTGAATTCTTGACCTTCACCTTTAATTCTTAATCCGATTTGCATCCCTATGGAACTCCATACCTTCTCATATCAGGGACTCCTAAACTCTCAACATTTGAATCCCGTCTATTCTGTAACTTCTTTTCCATTTGATTACCATAAAATCTTTAGTGGATTTGCTAATTTCAGTGAAAATCAACAAATAAAACAGACAGATACTCTTCACATTTAACACCAAATATTTGGAATTTCTAACTTTTCTATGACAAAAACTTATATATTATTTTATCAAAAATTCAGATGTATTTATTTGATTTTTTTTTAATGTATTTCATTTTATTGTAAATTATTATTAGAATTATTCACTTTATTTAAAATAGAATTGAGTTATTTTATTTGCTCATTATGATTGTTCAAATCTATTATTTATAGTTTTTTTATTCAAAGACTCTCAAGTACATTTTTTATTTCAGTGTAATATTATTCTAAAGGGACTAGTCCTGAAATAAATAAAGAATTGTTATTTTTTTTTTTTTTTTTAGGCGTATTTAAAAATATTTAAACTTTTTACTTTAAAGAAACTACAAAAAATGTATATCAACTTGCCTGTCTAAGATAAATTAAGCTTAAAATTAAATGTTTTCAATACTCACTGTAATGTATGACTGATTCTTGTTTGGAATTTGGAATTCTAAAAGGCACAGTTGCTACTGTTAAAGGAAAATGCATTTGTAACCCTTCTCCAGATTTTTCAAAATCTAATCCTACCTACAAATAATTTTGTAATTAATATTCTGCACTATGATAAGTTTTTTAATTTATATGTATGATGTTTATTACAAAACATAATTTATTACAATACATAATGTACATTTTTATGTAAGTATAGATGGATAACCAACACAATGCACTTTGTTTTACCTTGAATAAATTTACATACATAAATTATATATGTTGTTGGTAGATGGTTTAGTGAATATATTGTTGATAGTTTTACAGATTATTTTCTGTGTACCAAAGAGTAATGAAAATATTTTTTAGATGCAAATTCCATTCCTGAAGCTGAAATGAGCAGTGATCACAAGTTTCTAATTACCAACACCAGAATTTTAATGGAGAGGTAGGTTTCTTCTAAAGCACATGAATGTATTGAGGTAAAACAGCTCAATGATTGTGAGCTATTCAAAGTGCCCCACAATTGAGTGAAAATGGCAGTCGTTGAAGTTAAGGACTAGTCCTTGGAAGACATCAACAGGAAAACAGGAATAGAAAAGAAAAGTGACATTGCTGTGGAAGAAAATTTAATATCTCAGAGGTCAGAAACCGAAATGTGTGAGGAATATTTAGAATGGCAAAGAAAAAATTGTTTCAGCAGTTAAAGAGATTCTGAAAGTATAGCATAGCTACTTTATGAGACAGTTGAAGGATCAGCAATGCAAGATGAAAGAAATGAAAGACAGCTGGGACTGGAAAGATAAGGTAAAGAATGACAACTCCAAGTTAAAAATTGGAACAGCAGTAAGGCTGTATCAAGTAGTCTCTAAACTCATTAAGTATGGAGAGAATGAACTTGCTAAAGTGATGTAAAGTTTCTTTTGAGTTTTATGGAATAAGAAAAGGGGACCTAAGGATTGGTAATTTAATTTAATTGTTCTGATTAACGAAAAATGGAGTCAAAGAAAATCCTTAAATTATAGACTAATCTTCCTCTCTCTAGTAAATCAAGGTTTGTTTTAGCTTACTTGAGAAAATATTAAGACCTATAATAGAGCTATACCAACAAGAGGAGCTAAGTGCATTTAAGTTAGGAAGGAAGACACAGGACTATAGCTTCACTTTCAGAAACGTATTAGAAAAGGCAAGGGACACTGACAATATGGTTTATGAACCTGAATAAAACCTTTGATTGAGGTCTCGGAAATGTGCGTGCAGTTTGCCATTGTATATAATAAACTTAAAATACCTTCAGGTATAGAACATTTTATTGTTTGTTTTTTGTGTAATAAATTTGGAGGATTAAAAAATAAATAATAATAAACAGAATTTACTACATAATTTTGTAAATTTGTTTTGTTGGTTTAAATATGAACATAATGTAAATAATAAATTTAAGAAACCATAGAATCACTGTTTGTTTCTATTGCAATATTATTTTCATAGTCAAATATTTATCTTTACCTTGAGTACATAGTATATCTGTAGAAGACGGCACAATCCCACCAAAGATGGTGGAACCACAGGTAGTATCAGTTCTTGTCCTGAATCCCATTTAGTACTTGAACAAGGTGGGATAGCTTCACCTTTATATTCTAGAACAAGGTGGTCTATTTCCTTTGTTACTCCTGACACTCCTCTCTCAATGAAGTATTCTACATACTGCAAAGTCAAAACCAAACATCTAATTATACTAGTCGATACATTATTATGTATAATATACAGTATCTCCTAAGTTATATTGTTAATGTTTATATGTAACTTTTCAACATTTCTAATTACAGGCGGAAAACACATCACATGGTTTCTTAATATAATTTTAATAAGGTTGCTGACAGAATGGTTAGAGCATGTCAAATTCGCTGTTTTTTGAGTATTAAAAGGATTCTGCAGAATCAAGAGATCAACAGCGAATTCGGGAAATTGGAGCAGTATCGGTTACCTCAAATTAAGTTTTTATTATTTATTAAGATTTACAACTGCAGTATATAATAAAACTAGTAATAATGATAATAGTCAAAAGATATGAATCAGACTTGTGGAGAACCAACTCATTGGCGGCACTCAGATCAAATTAATCTAAGCAATGAAATTACAATAACATTAGACATCAGTTTTACATCTTAAGTGGCGTTTATTGTTCACAATTTAGAAAAATAATGGCTAGTAAAGGCAGACAAATTGAGACTGAAAGATTGGTGTGTGAGGAAAATATATGAAAAGTATTTGAAATCTACCCTAGCTACATTATAACTCTTGAACCCTCTAATAATGACTCTTCTGATCTCAGTGAACAGATAATCTAAGAGCTAGCATTCAGTTTTTACATAAAATAATTATGAATCATTTACATTTTTTATTTTAATTATTTCATGGGATACAGTTAGATTATTAATATGTTCCATCAACACCTTCAAAGATGATATACAAGAATAATATGCTTGATTGTATAAAATATTTTCTTATAAGGATTTGACATTGTTATGTTTTACCTGAACTAATTTAATAAAAAGTCTCACTTCTTCTTCTCCCTGATTATCAATGTTTGCTCTCAACCTTATAGCTTCTCCAGATACGTATGCTGATCTCTCCAGCTCTGTTCTGAAACATCAATGTATATTAAAATTAAATCATTGATAAACATGAATGAGATAATAAAAGTTAAATTATAGCAATAATATCCTCCTTGAAATGCAGTAATAAACAAACAAAACCTTTATTTTAATAGATTTTTAAAATGTCATGATTTTTTTATGAGAAGAGTTTAATATAAAAGAAATCACCCAAGAAGAATTTTTTTATTCTTCAGGATATGAGTTAAAAAGTCTGCCCTCCCCCCCCCCTTTGCAGACTTTTTCAAGTAAATAATTAAAAAGGTTAATAATCATGTAAATAATTAAAAAAAAAAAAAAAAGGGGGTCACCCATAGCGTAGTTGCTAGCATAACAGCTTTCTATGCCAAAGGTCGCGGGTTCAAACCTGCGGGTGGCCCTAGGATTTTTTAATGGGAGTAAAAAATCCTTAGTTATGCCGTCCTTCGGAGGGGACGTTAAAAGGTGGTCCCAAGCCTGTGCGATGTCAGGTACTCGTTAAAGATCCCTATCCTAATAAAACCTGGATAGGTAAAATTTAGGACTCCCACTGTAGCATCGTCCGTTTAGCCATAGTAGCATTAAGTGACAAAAATTAAAAAAAGATTCAATTACATCCAACTTCTAGATATGTGAGGCCAGTCAGCTGATCCTGGCAACTCACCAAAGCAGGCCTAAATCTCTCATTACTTAAGTACTTATCAACTTTAAAAAAAAAAATATATATATAAAAATACCTGAGTACAACTGGTCCCTTCTGACAACACAGACAGCAGGTTGTTTTCTTATCTTGTCCTATCATTGGTTTCTGCAAACAAAAAATTTAACAATCATATTTTTAAATTTAAAATTATTAATCAAACTAATGCCCTCTAAGACTCTCACATATCTGTGGAAATGAGAATCTGCTCTATGTATGCGGAATGAGAATACTCAGAAGTATTCACATTTCTATTTGTGGGGGAAATGCTCGGCAAATCAGTACCAATAAGTAGCTTGGTGTGTGAACTTTTTCAAGTTAAGTAGGAAGAAGACATAAGTAGGATGAATGATCTTAACAAGAAAATAATGATAGGTTCTAAATTGGGCAGAATAAAGACGTATGGCCAGATGAGGAGGTAGAAAATGCGAGAGTGCTTGAAACCTGAAACTGAATAGCTGCAGTAAGAGTAAATCCTATTAGTGAAAGTCTAAATTCATAAATGTATTGTTTCATTAAGTATAGTTATAGTAAAAGGATTTTTATGTTAAAAAAGAATGGCTCACCAGGTATTGCTCTTCCATGCAGTCAATGTGTGGACCAATTATTGTGAAATATTTCATTCCTTGTGGTGGTGAGCAATAAGGAATGTCAACAGTCACCTGAAATGATCACATTATTTTAAAAGAACTTATTTCACTACTAAAAATTAAACAAAATTTAGTTTTAAGTTGCTGGTGAAAAAGGCACTAACAGTTGACATCTAAATATATTTGGTTGCTCCCCTCTGTTATATTAATTTATGTGTTTTATTCTCAAACTGTTTTGTTCCCAATAGCCTAAAGTATCTGCTTCAATAGCTCTAATATCACTACATTAATATAGCAGTTGAACAGTTTATTGATATTGATTAATCCTTGTGTAGCAAAGAGGTTTCATAAAATTTAATTGATTTTACAGATTGTCATAAACCCAAAAAATAACATTATGTTGATTAATAATGATACCATAATATGGGTTTGAAAAAGAGTAGTAATACAATTTTGTTTAATTATTTAACATAAAAAATTATGTTATATTTTGTTTAAATTTTATAAAAACCTCTTGTTTACAATTTTTTCCTCACACTTTGCTAAAAACTACATAGGTTCCTTTAGACACATAAGAGAAGGGGAAAAAGATAATAGGTTAAGGAAATGTGTTGCAGTGGGGTTTCTTGCAATATAATGTAAAGTTATGAAGTTCAATTATGAAATATGCTGACTGTAAAAAAAAAATTAATAAAAAAATAAATTAAAATAAAAAATTACCCAACTCTTCTAACCGTGTCATAACAGTTCCATGTTATGTGTTTCTGATGATTTATTGTATGAATAATTTCAATATATCATTCTAATTTTGAAGAGTAGGTACACATTGTTTTTGGTAACTGAAGATTACTGAGGGAAAGGGTAAATAATACACATAAATTAGGAAACACATACGGTATACGCTTAGTAACATTGAACTGGAAATTCAGACGAGGATAGGCCTATATTTGATATAATAATGGGAGAACAGGAAGACACTTTAGTAGACCATGCTTTGAGTTTATAAACAGCTTACCTTCCGGTCTTAGAAATTAATTCTGAGTGTTGTAACAAAATATGACCACTTCATCTGTATCACAATTTTCAGTGTTCTTGAAATAACAAGAAATGTATCAATTAATCAGCAAAGTTTAAATTTAGGCTGAAAAAATTATTGTGATATCTATAAAACTGAAATGTTCAAAAGTGACTATTCGATGAATCTTAAAGGATTTTGGTGAAGTGAGGTTGACTGTGTGAGTAAGTGGGAGAAGTTAGTTCAGGGTGCAGTCAAAAGAACACACAATTAAGATATGAACTTAATAAACTGGTACCGACGTTTTGGCCTAAATTATAGGCCTTCTTCAGGACGTTTGAAGGAGAGCGTCATAACAAGGCCAATAATTTAGACCAAAACAACGGCACGAGCTTATTAAGTTCATATCTTAATTGTGTGTTCTTTTGACTTCACCCTGAACTAACTTCTCCCACTTAAAGGATTTTCATTCAAATGATTATTAAGAGAACAGAAGATTAATAATTCCTATCTGTTTAAATCACATTATTAATATAATGGATTCCAAAGACCAAAAAATAAGTATTATCTCCAATAATTTGTTTAGGTAGCAAAGTAAAACAATGAAAACCATGAAATCTTGAAAAATGTGAATTAACTGTTATATTGCTTAATTGCTCCCATTGCACCTGTTTAGTTCATCATGGTCGTAGAGTATTTGTATATTTAAAAGTGCCATGTAAAGATTAATTTAAAAATGCACTAAACATTTAACAATGATCTTTGAAAAACAGTAGAATTATTGCTGGATATTCATCGTTAAAATTTAAATTGTTTTTTTCCTTTCCCAAAATCACTATTGTATAGTAAACTATTGCAGGTCATATGTGTGATTATTCCTACATCTCTCAGAAAAAAAAATGTGTGGCCAAAAATATTTTCAAAATCAGAACTACTCTATTTTATTTTTTTAAATAATGTGGATTCTTTTGATTCATTAAAAAAAGTTATTTTTTAATATCTTTAAAAGAAACTTAATTTAAAACAGAGATTTTTGGTTTGTCCCAGTTTTATTTACCTGCAGCATACCCATTTTACTATTGTTTTTATTTTATTCTAATTTTATAATTTTTTATTTTTATAAAGATAACAGCTTTACAACAAATAAAATTCGTTCAACATTCTTAAGGTAAAATAAAATAAAATAAGATATAGGAAAAAGGAAGTTATTTGCAGAAAAAAAGTAGGTAGAATACTGACACCGAAATTTATCGAATTGAGTTCTACCTTGATGTAGTACCTGATGTAGCCCGGTTTACTCTCGAAGGAGCATGGTAGAGAACTCTCTGGCAGGTGAAAGCTGAATGGGAACTGATGCAGGCCTCTAGGCAAGATGGGTATTGGGCCTTCAATCTTGTCTGAAACATTCAGAAACACCTCATGTTTCTCTTTATTGTACAATTTAAACCAAAATGTTTTATTTATATCAACATATAATAATACATTTTTATAAAGATTGATTCTTTCCTACTGCAAAATTGCAATTTGTTGAAATTGCAATCAAGGATATTTTTTTTCCCTCTGGAAATAAGAATATGATTGTTTTTATTGGATAACAGCTAATAGATTTGTTTGTATTTATATGGTGTTTAATATGATCATTCCACTAAGGCGGTATTAATAGAACCATCCACACATTGGTAATTTTTGTTAATAGGTAGCATGATTGAATCGTTTCATGTTAAAAGTATTTTGGTTACTTCTTACTAGGGTGTTGTTTCCTCCCTACCCTCCTTCCCTCCCTGAATAATATGATATTGTTATTGATTTTTAACCTTAAATAATAATGTAAACTTGGGAGCATCTTGTTTTATTATATAGAAGCCTTAGTTTTGCCTGATTATTTCAAGTAAAATACTCCCCAAAAATTAAATGAAGTTAATTTATAGCAGATTGTTTTTAGTAGGAACGATGATATAAGAATTAATAGGAGAAGGGAAGAAAAAAGAGGTAAAGTCTAACTTAAATTTTCAATGATTTTGACATGATTCACTACTTACAAAAAAATAAGTAAATAAATAAAAATGTCTTTGTTTATTCATTTAAAATTTGTCCCCTTGTAAGAAGTTGATCTTATTCTTGTTTATTGGTAGGACAGTTGCATAAAGCTATCCTTGGCCCACTCAATTATTCTGCCCCAAGCAGTCCTTTCCGCAGCATGTTCTGTGTTTATTCTTGCCTGTTTTTGGTCTGAGAGGAGACAATCCTTCCTACGCGCTCTTGGTCTGCCCCTGGGTCTTGTCCCTTGTGGTGTGTTCCTATACGCCTTGTCTCTGTTTAATCCTTTGGAAGTTGGAGTTCTCACATCTCAGCATTCAGCACAGAGCTCCGTATGGTTAATAGGTAGCATTAAGTACACTGCTGAGTACAATGTGTACACTAAGTGTCATTTTGCTAAACAGATCGGAGAATGCATCTCAGGATCTTTCTCCACAGTAGCTTGGGATCATTCAATTATCCCAATTATCCCTGTACCGTTTTAGTAAATATCTTAATGCCATCGTTCAGTCCTCTCCTGCTCACAATTTTGTGTACAACTAGATTAATTAACAGCTGTGAAAGTGCATCATCCTGTCTTAGACCTGTGCTTACAACAAATGTGCTACTACCTACTTGGTGAATATTCTTTTTCATAGTATACCTAGTTAATCCAATTAGCCTTCTAGGAATATCCATTTCTTTCATTGCGCTGTACAGCTCCTTACTGATTACTGAATCATAAGCTGTCTTGAAGTCGGCAAAAAGGATCCATATAGAGATCAAATTCTCCTATCTTTTCTTTTGGTTGTCTTAAAATTTTGTTAGTTGTCTTAAAAAAGGGTAAAATTGTGTTGGTTGTAAAAATTTGGTCTATTGTGTTCTTTCTGAAACCAGGTTGGTAGTCACCAACAGTGATTTCCCTGTAGGGTATCAGCCTGTTATATAGTGCTCTGGAGAAAACTTTGTAAGCAACATTGAGAAGACTAATGCCTCTGTAGTTATGGTACTCTGTTGGATCCTCTTTTCTTCTTTAATACTAGAGCAACAAATAGATTCCTTCGATTCTCCAGGTATCCTTTCTTCCTACTATATGTGGGCTATCAGCTTGCTTTGTTCAGCTTTCATTTAGTTAATATTGGTTTTACATTTATTAACTCATAATGTGAACAATTTACGCAATTCGAAGTCAGTTTTCAAATTTCGAAACTTTTTGGGTGAGGGGTAAATTCCCTTTCCATACCTTTTCTATGGTACTGTCGAGGTATGGTTGTTATGAAGGACAAGAAAGGGTATCAGAATGCCTCGACAATTGCGTATTCATGTAAGGAAAAGAGACAGATGGAGATGGTGCTCGCCGTGGTAGAAGAACGTACCGCAGCACTAGGGATGAGGTTACTCTAGCAGGTAGGGGTCGAACCTGCACCTACCACTTATTAGAGGGGACTGGCTAGGATGGGTTACACCCTGTGTGGTAGTAGCACGGCAGTAGTGTTGGATAGGAGGAGAGAAGGAAGATGAAGGAAGTTTAAAGAAGATAGACCACATAATGATACATAAGCATAAATTATCTGACCTAGGGAGATACCAGTTAGATGATCTGAAGAGCTGTGACAGCTCTTGGGGATGTTAGTCATCCATGTCGATAATTGACGGGAGAGCTATGTTACCAGACTAGCGTCAAGTCCCTAGGTCAAATTACCATGACAGGTTTATTAATTCTTATAAATCAGTTACATGAACACAGATATTTACAATGGTTTTAATGAGTAACAATATACGAAATGAAATATATGAAATTTTAATTACGAAGGCTCTTTCAATCGAAGGGAACAAAAGAACAGTAGGAAACTTGTGGGTTCTTTTAAATGTGAATAACCTGAGAGGAAGATTTGCTGCTGAGGCAGGGAGATGCCCTAGAGTGGCACTCAAGTCTCATTGACTGAAGGCTCACTTAAAGGAAACCGCTTGGGCTGCATATTATCTAGCCCAGTGGAAAAGCCTCTTAAGGACAGGGGGATTATAATAACCCAGCCATTTACGTCAATGGGTTCATGAAGTAGAACATGGTTTTAATATTCTTTTTTTTTACGTTCCTGTTGCTTCGATCTACTGAATATAATATTTATTATCAATGTTCATATAATTTATGGTTTTATAAAAATTCCATCTTAAAACTTTTCTTCAAATTACATATACCTTTTTAACTTGTGTATCCATATCTATAGCAATGAATAAGACCGCATTCATATTTACAGAAGTTTGTTAGTGTTTTACGGCTTAAAAGCCTGAGGCCCGTTGAGGGCGTTGAGCTTACATTAAACTTCCGTATTACATTACTGTTCATATTTTAATAATTTGTGTTAAATATTCGTAAATATATAATATTCTTTTGACTCGTGCCACTGGTAGACACATCGGATCCATGACAGCATATAAGATGACCGGGTAAGGGCATTTGCACACATAGACTAGACCAACTTAAATTAAAAAAAAAAAAAAAATTGGTGCACGCAGCTTTCACACTTCTTTCACTTCAATTTAATAATTTTTAAATGCATTTAGAGATGAAAATAAATTGTTAAAGAATTAGATACCTATGATTTCAATAGAAACGTGTGTTTTATTAAATAATCCATTATATTATTATTTACGACAATCACTTAGTTTTATCGGCTTTTCATAACTCTCCGTTAACTTTTACAATTTTGCATATAACATAATATTTTTACTAAAATCTTTAGTTTTCAAGCGGTATATAATACATCTATATTACTGTTTTTATGTTGAAAATTCCTGATGAGTATTATAATTTGAAATTAGAATGCATCATTATGACTATTACGCCACAATATCAAAACTTTACGTCACATTCACTGATTGCCAACTGCATAACAAATGTCAAATCGCATGGCCGCGGATGGAGGCGAGAAGTTCGTCCAAGTGAAATAGCAAGGCGAAGGTGGCCAAGTGTTAGGAAAAACTGTACGAATGGAAGATATATTTCCGCGACCACCTCGGGCCCCACAAGCTGCAGCGGGGTTGAGCAAAGAATCAAAAGAAAATGACATTCAGCCTCCTTCGGACACCAAGAGGCTTACCGACGAATATCCACAAGAATCTCCGTTACCGTGCGGACTATGAAAAGTGTGCCCAGGTTCCAAATTTGACGTCCGTAAACGTCCACTTCTAAAGGCTATTAAATCAACCTCGATGGACACATCACTTGGGCCAGATGGAGTTTTGGTCCGTACAATAAATTACTTCGATGTGTTCCTTATAATTGATACTATTGCGGAGATTATGCTGAAGGTTGCTTATGTACCCGAGTCCCTCCGGTAGGGACGCACGATGTTGGTCTACAAGGGTGATACCAATAGCGTATCTTCCGGAAGACCCATTACCATTTATCCTATTATGCGCCGAATCATAGAGAAAGTCATGGACTTTGAGCTGACGAAACATATCACCTTCAGCAAAAATCAGAGAATTAAGGGCCTACCGAGAACTCATGTTGCGATCTGGAGAATCATCTCCGCGGTTTTAAAAGATGCGAAACAAAGAAAAGTAACTGCGCGGTGGGTTTTTTTTTATAGATGTTATTGGCGCTTTTGACAACGTTGGGTATGATCACATAATCAGCTAGCTGCAAGACAAAAGGAGTGTCATCCGACCTAAAAACGTAATAGCAGCTTTCCTATGCAACAACAAAGTAAAGATCAATGTAGGAAATAGCCCTACTTCCCTCCTCTTTGACTATTGGCGCGTGGTATCGACTGTGCTCCAGGAAAGGCAAAAGCGAATTATGAATATGTTTTTAATATTTGTCCTCAGTACACCGAAGAGGTATAATGTGACCCATTTATATGGGGTGTTAAATTGGCTCCTTCCTTCCACACGCAGATAATATTTCCTAGGATCATACCTTTACCAAACCATTAACTCCCAGCTCCGTTCCTATATCCACAGTCTTCTGGAATTTAAGTCACCAGTCTACTCCTTTGAAACAAGGTCGCGGCATTCCAATCTTTACATTCCTACCAATAGAACAAACACTTTTGATCATTCCTTTCCTGTCCGTTCTCATATTCTCTAAAACTTCCCAACTACTCATATCTGCCATGATTCTGCTCTATCATCCTTCAAGTCTCAACTGGAGATATGTGAAAGTGGTGTGTTACGCACACCAGTTTTTTTCTTCTTCTTATATTATTGTAAAAGAGAATTAATTATGATCCTTAGGTATTTTGGTTGTGTCGGACGCTACACACGCTCGCTCACGGATAGCGCTAGCGGCGTCCATATGGCTTACCGAACAAATATAAGAAGACGCTATATCCAATAATATTGTATATTGTTACTAATTAATGTTATTGTAAATATTTATATCTATATAACTGTTTTATGAGAATAAATAAAACACTCAAGGTAATTTGACCTAGGGCCAAGACCCTAGTCTGCTAGCAAAGCTCTCACTGTCAATTATTGACATGGATGACTAACATCCCCAAGAGCTAGCTCAGCTTCCTAGGTCAGATTATCTCTGCCTTTGTAACATAATGTGGTCTATCTATATTTCACATCCTTCTCGTAACTTCTCTCCTTCTAACCTTCGCTACTATCGTGCTACTACCACGCAGGGTGAATTCTCTCCTTATCCACACTACTGTCGTGCTACTACCACGCAGGGTGAATCATTTCCTAACCCACACTACTGGCGTGCTTCTACCACACAGAGTGTAACCCATCCTAACCAGTCCTCTCTGCTAATTGGTAGGTGCGGGTTCGCCCCCTACCTGGCAGAGTAACCTCATGCCTGGTGTTGCGGTTCGTGCTACTACCACGGCGAGCACCATCTCCATCATACTCTCTTCCTTGCCTGAATACGCAATTGTCGAGGCCTTCTGATACCCTTTCTTGTCTATTATAACAACCATACCTTGACATGGTCTTTGCTCTTTATTCAAATAGATGAGCGTGATGGCTTCGGACCACACTTCAATACACTTGGCCGTCGCAGTCAACAATTTCACGTTTTAAGTAATTCTCTCTCTTTATATTATTACAAGAAGCTATTTACAAATATAAATTGACACAAATTTCTGTTTTAATAGTGATACATCTTATCTTACCATGACCCCATATCACTGCTCGGTCATCTATGATGTACTGGTCGTCTCTTAAAACACGACGGTCTCCAGAAACAACCACCTTCCATTCTGAATGCGCCTTCCCTCTCAGGAGAACACGGATAGCTGTGAACATATTTAAGTCTCCTTAATAATTTATATTTTAAACACACATATACATACATGCATATATATGTATGTATATATATATATATATATATATATAATATATATATATATAATATATATGCATAGCAATAATAATATTGGAATGTTTTAATTAATCCATTAAAGTGAATGATATGTTTGGTACTACTAAAAATTTTTGATATTAATGTCAGTTATAGTAAATGGTCAAACGTTGTGTTTAACATAGGAAGAATATCCGGACTTAGCCAGTCAACATTTTTACGATAAAAGCCGAAGTTTTGACCTGCGAATTTTGGCGAGTTGATGATTACCGGAAATGCCAATTCTTATCTTCATATTAAGCCAATTTCTCTAGAGAGCATTTTATTAAGTATAATGTTAATTCTCTACGTGTATGATCGATAAAAAAAATATAAATAAATAAATTAAAAAATAAACCCAACTTACTAGGAACCCTTGGAAACATAATAAACCAAAAAAAGTTTCAATAATAACAGTAAATCCAAAAATAACAATTATAATAGTGCAATTCACATGCACAATAAAAACATTGTACACGTAAAAATGTTACCTTTTCGAAACATTTATGTACAGAAACTTTAGATCTGACAAACTAAATCAGAAACTTGATATAAATTACTAACCTTTTTAAAATATCCGTAATTTCCCGCACCGAGTTTTTTTTTTATGAAGAATGAGAGAAGTAGAGAAAATGATTTTTTAATAGTTTTTCCTGAATATTTCATGTATTGTGCTTATCGCAAATATATAACAAAGTTAAAGAAATTTTAAAATCTATTATTGATTCAATACATTTTCCCCTCAGATAAATGGTTACGGTGATAAATGAGAATAAAAGTGATGCGTTCTTAGATCTTTACAAAAAGGCTCACACCATGAAATTGTGCAAATAATCAACATTGAGATTGAGTATATTTACAAACAAAATATTAAGCAATCAAATCCAAACTTAATGTTGTACCACAAAATCATGATCTTTTGAGTATTTTTACTGACAGCGGAGAACCCGTTAATTATATCCCTCAAATATTTCCGTAACCATTTGTTTGAAAGAAAAAATGTATAGAGCAATTACTACAGAGCTGTTAAAGTTATTTAACTTTGTTTATTTTAATATTTGCGAAAAACATAATTCTTTTTGAAATGTTTACGATAAATCTTTAAAAAAATAGTTTTTTCTACTTATTTCCCTCCTCCCTACAAAATCCGAAGCACGCAATTATGGGAATATTTAATAGTTATTACAGTAAGTATAATAACAAAATTAAACAATTCTCTGCTTCCTCTTTCTATGCCCAGGTTACTTTACTAATAAAATGATTTGAAAATGTAATATTTTTGGGTTAACGAAGTGTATGATCAGTAAAAAAACAAAACGGGTTTACTTTAATTCGCAAAACATTGAATTGCTAACATTTAAAACAAATGGAACATAGGTATTTATTCAAATTCTCATAAAGAAAATAAATATTGTTCATTATGTCATTTTATCGTTATGAGATCCACGGACCACTAGTTTGGAGCCACTGATTTAGAATAATACAGACAATAATTTCTGTTTTTATATAATTTCATATACAATAAATGTTTCCATTGAATAAAATATTTTTTATAAACTTTTGAAATAAATTTTAAGTAGAGGTTAGTGCAATCTTTGTGATTGCAGACCAGATATTTTTCTTCAATGTAACATTATTGATTTTAAACAAAATAATTTTTTTTTTTGTGCTTAGCATTCTGTTAAATTGAAATTAAAAAGAAATCTGATGGTAATCGGCTTATACAGCTGTCATTGATTGGTGGCATTTCAATTGTAAGACTTACCTGAAAAGCAACCAATTTGATTTGATGGCTCAGAGAAAGTATCAGGGGACGAAAAAACAAATTGGAGTTGAATCGATCCAGCCGTATTGGAAACTTTTAGAAGATTTTAATTATAGATTTTATAACGTTCAACAACTCCCCTCAAAGGACTCTTATCAATTAATTTCAATTAATTACTCTTCTTTAAGAATTTTATTTAGCTGTGCGTGATTTCTTTCCATATTGTTATTCCCGTAATATGATATAATAATATAATATATAATAATAATGTAAGAATCTTTTTCGATAATAAATAATAATATAAGAACCTTTTTTAAAGTATTTCAATAATTACTCCTTTAAAACTGTAACAATCTTGCATTTAGAAGCTTGGAACTGTTGTGATCTGGCATTAAACACGTTGGAACTTAAAACAGAGTCACCCCACGAAGCACGAAGCGTAGGCAGCTAAGACAGTCCCGCTTCACGCGTGCATATTCGCCCTGGCGTGAACGTCTTAAGGTAATTATAAAAGTGGATTTAATTGACACGCTTTATATCAGTCGCTTCGGAGCACTTACTTATACATTAAAATCTTCCAAATGGGATCACTTGTAGCTGGGTGGCTAGCGTAACAGCCTCCCATGCTAAAGGTCACGGGTTCAAACCCGCAGGTGGTCCTAGGATTTTTTAATGGGAGTAAAAAATCCTTAGTTACGCCGTCCTTCGGAGGGGACGTTAAAAGGTGGTCCCGAGCCTGTGCGATGTCAGGTACTCGTTAAAGATCTCTATCCTAATAAAACCTGGATAGGCAAAATTTAGGACTCCCACTGTAGCATCGTCCGATTACGAATAGTAGCATAAAGTGACGTTAAATAAATAAACAAATCTTCCAAATGTTTCCATTACGGTTGAATCGATTCAACTCCAATTTCTTTTTTCGTCCCTTAATGCTCCTCTAATCTATCAAATCAGATTGGTAGCTTTTCATAAAAGTCTTAAAATTGAATTCCACCCATCAACGAAAAGCTGTATGAGCCGATTACCATCAGGTTATTATTATTGTATTTTTTGTAAAATTTCAGTTCCACGGAATGCTTAGAACTAAAAAACAATAATTTACTTTGTTTAAAATCAATTATGTTACATTTAAGACAAAAATCTGGTGCTCAAATTACACATTACACAACTTCTATTACAAATCTGTTTCAAAAGTTTTTAAACAAATTTTTATTCAATGGAAACTTGGAACGTGTTAAAGTATCTTCGAGGCTGACAACTATCTCACCCTTCATTGTATATGCATAAAGTTAAACATTCCATTATCCAAAAAACTATTAACTTGGAAAGTGGAGAATAAGATGAAATACTTATCGACGATACATCTATAAAAAGCGGATCGGACCAGGGGGTTATAACTGGATACTACAATATCAATATAGACCCCGAGCAATATCCACTTAAGAAAGAGCCACACCCTATATCAGTCTTCACGGCGATATTACCAGGAGATAATTGCGCCTGGGTAATCTCGGCCTTAATCTTATTTTCAAGACTGTAATTGAAAAGGACGGTATTGCAATTTACGAGAAAAGTCTTGCCAATAAATTTTTAGACCGAAACAACTTGAACATAATGTAGCAACTTTTTACTTTCACTTATCTATATATGAAATATATAGTAAGGGAAAGTACTGCGAACTTGAAAATTTGCGAATTCCAGTTTTAAACGGAAATACACCTTTTAGGGTCCCCTGAGTCCAAATAACCAAGTCCCGCAAAAAGGTCTGCTGAAATTTCATATTTAACACAACAATACTTCCGAGACGTTAAATAACCTTTTTCATAAAAATCAGCTAACCAGAAGAGCCTCTTCATACTATGTATTTTGAACCTTTTTACAATTTTCTCTAAAACGACTCCGACGATTTTGATTAAAATCGCTATATCGATGTAAAATTTATTGGGATTTAACACTATGCAGGTTTCATTCTGATTAAAATAGTCTGACAGGGCTTAAATGCGGATATTTTAAATTGTCTTCCTCTTAAGTACCTTTAATTGTGTAGATTCTATAAAAATAACCATATCATCTTGTTAGCATTCGTAAATAACAAATAAATGTGCATGTTGAGCAAATTTGAAAAATAACTTAAGGAGAAAACTGAAAAAATATTTTTTTAATGCAATTTTTTGTTTTTGAACAAAAGAGCAGTAATATACATGTACGATATACCGTTGGAAAGCTTAAGATTTTAGAAAAAATATTATCTCACGCTCAAGCTTTTAAAATATAGTCGAGACTGATGAAAAGCCGATAAAACTAAGTAATAATTTTAGAAAATAATACAACAGATTTTTTTTATAAAACACATGTTTCTATAGAAGTTACATTTAATTCATTCTTTAATGGTTTCACTCATTTTTGTCTCTAACTGTGCTAGAAAATCATTTAATCGATTTTAAAAACGGAGGTAAGTGAAAGTCGTGTGTTGCCCGCACCAGATTTTTTACTTTCACTCACCAAGACATGGAATATAGTAAGGGAAAGTATCCCTATCGTGAAAATTTTCGAATTTCAGTTTTCGACGGAAATACACGTTTTAGGGTCTCCTGAGTCCAAATGACCAAGTCCCGCAAAAAGGTGTGTGTGTGTGTGTGTTTGTGTATGTGGTAGCTCCCGGGCGAAAACAAAAAGTCCTATTAAACTGAAATTTCGTATTTAAGACAACTATACGCTCGAGTTGTTACAGAAACTTTTTCATCATAATCAGCATACCAGAAGAGGCACTTTATACTATACAATTTGGACCTTTTTACGATTTTCTCAAAAACGGCTGTAACATTTTGCTTGAACTCAATATATCGATGTAAAAATTGATAGACTTTAATATCATGTAAGTTTCATTCTGATTGAAATAGTCTGACAGAGCTTAAAGGCCGATATTTCATATTTTTCTTCCTCTAAAGTACCTTTAATTTTTTAGATACTAAAAAAATAACAATATAATCTTGTTTTCAACGATAAGAAATAGATATATATATATAAGTTGATTGAATTCGATATTTAACTAAAGGAGAAAACTGAAAAATAGTTTTTTAATACAATTTTTCGTTTTTGAACATAAGAGCAGTAAAATAGATGTGTAATATACCGTTGGAAAGCTAGAATTTTAGAAAAAATGTTATCTTACACACAACCTTGTAAAAGTTAATAAAGAGTGGTGAAAAGCCGACAAAACTTACTGATTATTTTAGGTCATAATATTGTATAATAGATTTTTTTAATAAAACACATGTTTCTATAGAAATTCAGTTTAATTAATTCTTTGTTAGTTTCACTAATTTTTATTTCTGTTTTGGAAATTCTGTAATCGATTTTAACAACGGCGGTAAGTGAAAGCCGTGTGTTGCCCGGACCAGATTTTTTTTACAAAATACACTAACCAGACGTGTCACTTTATGCCATGGAAGGTTTGGCCAGGTTACTTTGAAAAATATTCAAGAAGGTGTGCCATCCCACAAGGTCCCACTGGTTATAGTATATAGTAATGTAAAAATCTGGTGCGGGAAACACACGACTTTCACTTATCTCCATTTTTAAAATCAATGAAAGAATTTTCAAATACAGTTAGAGATAAAAAAAAATCTGGTGCGGGCAACACACGACTTTCACTTACCTCCGTTTTTAAAATCGATTAAAGAATTTCCAAATGCAGTTAGAGATAAAAATTAATGAAACCATTAAAGAATTAATTAAATTGAATTTCTATGGATAGAAACATGTGTTTTATTATAAAAAATCTATTATATTATTATCTAAAACAATCACTTAGTTTTATCGGCTTTTTATCACTCTTTATTAAGTTTTAAAAGCTTGTGTATGAGATCATATTTTTTCTAAAATCTTTAGCTTTCGAACGGGATATCATACATGATATTACTGTTCTTATGTTCAAAAATGAAAAATTGTATTACAAAAATATTTTTTTGTTTTCTCCTTAGTTGGGTATCGAATTTATTCAATTTATCTGTTTTTCATCTGTAGTATCAAGATAATATTTTTATAGAATCAACAAAATTAAAGGAAGAAAATTTTAATTATCGGAATTTAAGCCCTGTCAAACCATTTTAATCAGAATGAAACCTACGTGATATTAAAGACCATCAAATTTTACATCGATATAGTGATTTTAATCAAAATCGTAGGAACCGTTTTCGAGAAAATCGAAAAAAGGTGCATAATGCATGGTATAAAGTGCCTCTTCTGATAAGCTCATTTTGATGAAAAAAGTATTGTCACGTTTCGGGCGTATATTTGACTTAAATATGAAATTTCAGTTTCATAGGACCTACCGTTTCCGCCCGGGAGTTACCACCCCACACACACACACACCTTTTTGCGGGACTTGGTTATTTAGACTCAGTGGACCCTAAAATGTGTATTTCCGTTGACAACTGGAATTCAAAAATTTTCACGATCACAATACTTTTCCTTACTATATATAGTAAGTGAAAGTAAAAATATAGTATGAATTAGCATGCTTATACTGTTTTAACCTACCTACACTAATAGCTGTTATACACCTGATTGATTTATAATTAAAAAAAGTCGTAAAATTGATCATACCCCCTCAATTATTAAAACCAACTTAAGGTTTATTAAACCTCACGAACGAAAAGGACTAATTTTACTATTTCAAAGGATATACCCGATTTTCATACTTTAAGGACTGCTTTAGTTGTTTTTTTATTCTAATATCATTAAATGTAATAAAATAAATATTTTTATATGGCATATTGCTTGTTACTTGTTTTCAATTATATTATGATGAAGGTAGACAGGAGTCGTATTGTTTAATCATGGCCAGTGGCCCAGTAGAGTCTCATCACATGACCCTGGTCACTCTTAATCCAAATCATCAGAATATAACATTTGACCATTCATAATTTTTATTTACTGGTATAGGGATGAAGGGAAGTGTATTTTCGTTGCAATTTGTCATCTTAAAGACTGTGATATAAGAACAGTCATGACCGAGAACATAAGTGGATCTCTTCCCGGTGAAGCATGAAATATCTAACCGGTACGTATTATGAAATATCTAACCGAAAAAAAGAAGTTCAAATTCCTCTATTTCGATGTAATGAGCTGATAGGACCGATTTACAGCTTTTGTTAACAAATCGTATTAATATTATTTTTGTAAATAAATAAATAAAGTTCAATTTTTGCCTATAGGGGGCGGCGTGGTCTAGTGGGTAGAGCGCTAGTCCCTGGGTTCGAGTCCCAGCTGTGGCGGAATTTTATTTATTCTGTTATTTCAGCTGTGGGGCGATCCTGGGGTATGGAAACCCTCCTGGGGCACACCCAGCCTCTATAAAGTGGGTACCCAAAAATGGGGGAAATAACCTGGCGGCTGAGCGTGATCTTGGCCGAATCACGTCATTGCACGGCCGTTGGCCTAGAAACAGTACGAAACTCTACATGTACTGAGCCCAAAACCCTTCATGGGTTGTAGTGGTACAGGTTTTTTCTATAGGACAGCTGTTCTATTTAGTTCAAAAAACATTTTCTTGAAAGTTCTGAAATGAGATTCCCAACGATAAAACACTTGCTGGCAGTTGTATCGTATAAACTACTTACATTTGAAGGTGAATATTACAAAAAAAAATCAGGAATCGATGTGTTTGGATAAGGACAGTATTTAATTTCTTTTCGACAGCTACAAAATATACATTTTTAGCTTTCGCGTGATATTAATCGGGAGTGATGTATTTTACTTCCTCACCTTGATGACCATCCTCCATCTCCGTCCTCAATATCATCAAAACATTTTTAGAACGACCTGAGAGGAAAATCAACAGTGTGTAAGGGCATCGACCAAGAATCCAATCCCATAAAAAGGATGGCAAGAAGATTGCGAGCGATAATACGGGCTGGTGGTTGTACTATCAGCTACAGGAAAAAATGGATCGTTTTGTAATTTTTTATTTACTTTAAGAAAACAAAAAAGCTGTAGCTAAAATTAATTTAAGAACTTTCAAATAAAGTTAGAGAAGAAATATAGGTAAGTGAAACTAAAACGTGTATATACCAGAATAAGTTTGGGTGAAAGGTTGAATTCGGATATTTTCAAGATCGTAATACTCTCCCTCAATATATATTTCCTGTATACAAAGTGAAAGTAAAACGTATTGTATTATGTATTTATGTATTATTTATATTTTTAATATTAATTAATTAAGTTTTGTTGAATCAATTGCACTTAACAAAATAATAGTAATAATAAATGTCCTTAATGTAGTTAACAGAACCTTGAATAATGATACATATAACTTGTGACAACATAAAATTTCATCTCATCTAAACTTCTGCAACATATGACGATTACGCTAACCTAATAACTGAGCAAAAGCCAAATGTTCGTGGATGATTGATGATGTTGGGCATTGGATGAGAAACCTCATCATTCAAAGAAGCTCGAAGTGAGTAGGTAGGTCCATTAGATTTTACAAAACTTGTGGAGTGCCCATGTCGAGTTTTCCGGAATCAGTTTGGAGTTGTGAACTAAGTCTAACCATTATTCAGAGTGGCCCGAGTGTTTGAGCTCACTCAACTTTTAACGCTTTAAAAAAATTAAATGACAGTTCATTAGAGATAGAAGTTTATAATGCTTTTTTAAATAAAATTATATTCATTGAAATATTTTGAAATTCGCCATAAAAATATTAGGGAGTCCAACGATGACTCTAACACCTATACGTTGAAATCAGCTAATTTTTAGAATAGTGGCCCATTAAAAGTTTAACCCAATAAGTTAGTTAATGTTGAAGATAGAGAAAAAATTTATTCTTATTTTTTAACCAGAAAACCGCGGATGATTATAAAAAAAAAAAAAATTTTTGATATTTTATCCACAAATAATCCCATAACTCAGTTATTTTTGAAGATGGAGAAAAATATGTATGGAGTTTTTGATACAGTAAAGAGAAAAGAAAAATTGAACAATATATTTACGTCACAAATTATAATAGATGTAATTCCAGTAAAGCTCGGTTATTATTGAAGTTAAAGAATAATCGAAAAGATTTTCGAGATCAAGACAAGACGATGAACAAATAGCAAAAAAAAAATCTTATACCGTGTTCTCGAATCAGGAAAGTTTACTTGATTTATTTGAATGAAAATCTAAAGAAAAGAGAAGGAAATAGTAACGAAATCTAGTATTTTTTTGGTTTATTATTTTCAATAATGAACCTTTGTGGGGACCACTTGTAGCTGGGTGGCTAGCGTAACAGCCTCCCATCCCAAAGGTCACGGGTTCAAACCCGCAGGTGGTCCTAGGATTTTTTAATGGGAGTAAAAAATCCTTAGTTACGCCGTCTTTCGGAGGGGACGTTAAAAGGTGGTCCCGAGCCTGTGCGATGTCAGGTACTCGTTAAAGATCCCTATCCTAATAAAACCTGGATAGGCAAAATTTAGGACTCCCACTGTAGCATCGTCCGACGATTAGCCATAGTAGCATAAAGTGACGTTAAATAAATAAATAAAATAATAATAAATGAACCTTTGTAATGGACCAAACAAATCTAAAAAAAAAATACCAAAAATTTAGTAGTAGTAGTCCTTAATGCCATGTCATAGATCATTAAATTTCCTACAAAATTAGAAAAGAAAATCATTGACATTGTTTCAGGACTAGCATAGATATAGGGTTTTGAAATTATCGGTGGTGATATACCACTTTCCTTTGGATTATTGATTGCTTTTCGAATTAGTTAATTGCCTATTAATTGCTATATAAACAGTTATACCCTAGTATAGTTATTTGGAAAAATTAAACCATTGTGTAATAATTTTCAGCGTTTATTATACTAGACGAGTTTATACTTTCAAAAACCAAAGCCCAAATTCTATTTTGAATTACTTGTCAACTTTGAAAAAAAAAAATTTTCGACATTAGTTTTTGGTAAATACTTTACTAACATATTTGTCTACTAATAGTTTGATCGATAAAGAACGGTTCTAGAGGAAATGATAATATTTCTTTATAACATAAGCATAACAGTTCTTATGGTTTTCTGACTTACTTTTTTGTAACAGCCAAAATAGTTTACTCTGGTCGTTGGGACAGTCATATCTGTACGAATTGGTAAAAATTATTTCTTAATTTCTTAATCAAACATGAAATGAGCAGATAGTGTTTTTTTTTTTTTTTTTTTTTTTTTTTTTTTTTTTTTTTTTTTTTTTTTTTTGTGTTGTTTCCGAATTGTTATTCTAAAGTATAAATTAGGATTGATGAAAACAAACATTATAATTGAAATAGCTAGTAGTTTAAGCTAGAGTAGTCGAGAGTGGATTCCGGGAGGTCTAGTCTATTCTATCCGTTCGGGAAAGGTCGAGATTCATTACGTGAAACCGCCAAAGAATAAATTTCAACACTTCCATACCGGATTCGAACCGACACAAAGTGATATTGGATGCTGCGAAGGTCTTTACTCTCTGATATGAACGACTGACGCAACTATTTATTTTTACTTAAAAAATAGTATCGTCTTCTTTAAATATTAAACCGAAATTAGAAATTCTTAAAGTTATGGAGAGGGTAAGGAATTCATCTAGTTGGATATATTTAATCTCATTTCAAGGCAGATTGGAATCATCGAGAAATCCGAATGGCTTAACAGAATGTGACCTGAATATCTATATAGCTATGGATGAAGAGGGAGGAAGGGTTGAGATTATTACTTCTTGGCCCGAGAGGAACGTGTAGTGAACTTATTGAACTTATAAGCTTTTATTAGCACGGCTCAATAGTTCGTCCTGCTCTTTCTATTAGATCCTGCCAGATTGGAAGAAAAGCTATTGCCAATCATACCTGGTCCTTGTTTCTCATAACTGAGTTCAACTCAAGGCGGTATACTTCAACATAAGTTTTTCTTGCTGACTTCGTTTAAAAGTCCTGTTCTTCAGATCCCTTTCTCTTGGATAATACTCTTTTGCAGTACTCAATATACCTACGTATTTCAGTAAAATGTATCATTTGATCTAGAAGAACACGTCTCTCTACTATTTCATACTATGTAATTTCATTGCTCTACAGTATAAATTGCATTTATACGTAAACGTAAAAAATAAAACTAAATAGATTATATTCTAACTGCTGCAACTGGTTGGTCGTCGGACCTAATGTCATATTCCACGTTTTTTTTCTTTTATGGCGCTACAACTCGTGAAGTAAAGGCCTCCCTTAGTCTTCACTATTTTGTCCTGCTACTCTCCAATTACTAATTTTCAGCATTTATGCAGCCGCAGAAATTAGTAATCATTTGGTCCAGCCACCGGAGACGAGGTCTACCCACTTTTCCGATTCCAAAAATCTTTTCTTCAAGGAGCTTTTTGGGGACTTCGTTACCACTCATTTTTGCAATATTCTTGCCCATCTCAGATGCTCAGACTTCATAAAATGCATGATATCCTAGTCTTTATAGAGACGCATAAGCTCAGCCTTTTTTTTTGCTCTCCGTGCACCATTGTCATATACGAGTACTAATAATCTTTTTTAGGATCTTGCTTTCAAATCTTAATAAGGACGATTCCTGGGCTTTTGTCATCGTCCAGCACTCCTACGAATATGTGATAACCGGCCTGATTACGGTCATCTTCGGTCATTAGGCTAATCTACTCTCATCTTGACTGTGAACATTATTATGTAATCTTATCCGGTGATATGTATATATATATATATATATATATATATATATATATATATATATATATTTATATATATTAAAATAATGTTTACATGTTCGTTTAAGTCTGAACTATATTATCATTGCTTTCTGGTTATAATATGTAAAGTATACCCAAAAATTTCGAATCATTAAATTGTACTTAAAATTATTGAAGAAAATAATTAGGATATTTTTAATATATAAAAGTTTGAAGATTTACGATTAATCAATTTTGCTATAATCGTAGTATTTATTGCAAGCTTTAGACAGTTTTGGGTCACCTGTGTTGTATTGACTACCATAGAGGGCTATTTTCTTAAGTCGCGAGATAAAACTAGGAAGATGGCCTGAACATTTTTTAAATGGAGTAAAAAAATTCTTGGTAATGCTGGTCTTCTGAGGGAATGTAAAATGATGGTCTCGAGTTTGTAAGATGTAAGGTATGTAACTATTTAAACATGCGCAAACAATTAATAATGCATGCCAAAACTATGTCTGTGTGTGTGTTTCTTTAACTACACAAGTTTAAAAGCTACTATAACACTAAGTTATTTGAATATACAATTAACAGAGCGGCCCGAATTTCCATTGAAGTATATTTAAATTAAGACTGAAGGGAACTTAATTTACTCCCTCCATTAATGTTTAAAACGTCCAAAGAGGAAAGGCTTGAACTTATCTCTTAGGATCTTAATTAGCTCTGTACAAACGTAATATTCTCTTTGTGGTTTACTTGCTGTCTTCTACAGTGAGATTAATAATACCGTTAAATTATTATTAGGAAGTTAACTTACTTAAATTGAATCATCAATAAACAAAAATGAGTGTTATAATTCTGGTTTATGGTCTGTTGCACATAAAGTGGCTGTTTTATTTCCGGGTTGTTTGAAGCACCGTCAAAGAAAAGATACCTCAAACTCTCTTGATGCTCCTGAACGGGTTCCGAGATACAGGAGTTTTTTTTTCTATGATGTGTTGCGATGCCTTTGTGTCTTCAGGAATATTGTGCTCGATATTTCAAAGACCTCATTTTCTACAGGATGTAGCGCTATCGGACAATTTTTATTAAAATTGCCTTCTGGAAGACTTTTAACTTTTATATAAAGTACATTGATAAAGGACCTTTTTTATTTTTCTTTATTTACTACTTTATTAAATAAGAAAACTAGTAATTTTTTAACAATAAACTAGACATAAACCAGACTTGTAGAAAAACTACCCATTGGCAGCACTCACTAAATATACTAAACGAGGTTTCAGGGCCATCTTATTTCCAAGAGGAATAGATATCAGGGATGGAAAAGGAAGCAAGGATAGAAAGTGGTTGGTTAGGGTGGGAATGAAGTTTGTCATGGAAGGAATAGTATCTGGTTCCGGCCAAGTCAGCAACTTATGGAACATTAAGGTCTTTATGGTCAGTTTATTGATGACAATATAGGGAGTGTTGAGGATTTTGGAGAGAAAGGATTGGATTCCAGAGGAATTTGATGGTTAAGTGGAAACCTAAGCTCAATTCCGTAAGTCCAGATTGACATGTAAAAGAACATTTTACAGTTCAGTGGAAGGTTTGAGCGTTTGTATAGTAAGTGTTGTAACCCTGTCGTTTCTTGTCGTTTTAGTTGGGTATAAGGATTTAAAATTAGACGTTTATGAAGATGCCAAACAGTCAAGATATTTATCAGTCCAAGGTATCGGATCTGTTTAACAGTAAAGAGAGGAATATTGTTAAAGGATACAGTTGGGCAGGAAGTCATAGTTTTAAGACGAAGGGCAAAGGTCTGTCGGTTAAGTAAACTACGTTGATCAATTTTAGCAAAAAACTAAGGTATTGTAAAAAGGTTTCAATTGAAGCAAATATAGTGTTGTAACTATTACATTCAGTTAAAAGATTTTAAAACTAAAATTTGACGAATGTTTTGTCCAGTTAGTCTTACTGTAACTGTACCTAATTATTGTTGTAAAATGGTGATTTGACTTAGTTACAAAATGTTTATAAAAGAGGTTTTCAACATGCATAGATTCTAAAAGTTCTGTGTAGAAAATTAATATTATACTACCTTACTTTCCTGCCTTGAGATTTACTGGGGAGTTCAAAGGTTTTAGTTGATGTAAATTGTTTGTGAATTTTTTAAACCTTTTTCTTGACTAATTAGGTTATGTTTTGTAGGGACCAAAATTTTACAATGTACTCTTATCATCATTCTAGTTTTTGTTTCGTTCTGAAATATGCAAAATTAGAAGAGTCAATAATTTATAAAGAAAACATTTTTTCAACTGCGAAGAGAATTTTATAACTCGAAAACCAGCTAAGTCTCAGTCACTAAATTTATTTTACTTATAAACATGATGTAGATGTGTAGCCTATGTTAGTTTCATAATTTTTCACTCAGTCCCTTTTGAAATATTGGCGCTCATCACGAATCATACACTAATAAGATATTATTATGATTTAATATTAGATATTATGATTTTACTGGCATACAATAAAACAAGTTTATTTTATTAGTGTGTTTTTCTTAATGACAGCGCTCTCAACTAATTTTCAAATCATATATTTAACTTTATATTAACGACTTTAGTTAAAATGAAGGCATAGTAAAATCTTTAATGGTGAATTGTTTATTAAAAGACATTTTCCACTAAATTAGTTTTGGCTGTAATAAATTACGATCGTTCGTTAGTCCGGTTTAATTATAGGCCTTCGCTCTTTTTCATTCATGTTTTTTCCCTCCGGCCTCCATGTTGTTTTATGTAAATGAGGTTTTCCCATGAAAATGTTTAAGAATTGTTTAAGGAGTAACGCCAAATAACTTCTGATATTCAGAAAACTAACATAATCTTCACATGAAATTGTGATACAGGTGATCTATTGCTCTCGTCAAAGTATGTATCCCGATTTATTAAAAGGTCAGTAGATCTAGAAATTAAATGATTTAAAGTATAAAATGTTCTATATTTAAGAGGAAATTTATCTTAAAATTAAGGTTTAAACTGAGTTAACCAAACAAAAATTTCATCTGCTAGACATGATTTTTTTCATGACAGCGCCTTGTAGATAAATCAATTAGATGACCTTATTCAACTACCAACTGCAACAATCATTAAAAAAAGAACTTACTCCGATAATTCCTTTTTATTTAAAAAAAAAAAAAAAAAATGGTAAGTAGCTATGATTTTATCTCACGCCTATTTAATCTAAAATAATTTCATTAAAAAGTTGTACTAAAAAGCTACAGTTTTATTAAAGATTTTTTAATACAAACACCCCTCGTTCTCTAAAATTATTAAATCGCGTTTGATTATATTTTAAGAGGACTTCATAGTTTCCTCAGTCTGTACGGTAATGAGTTTTCAGATCATAAAATGTGAGATTTTATGGTGGCTAGCTGATCCATACGTATGTTGATTATCTAGGCGAATCAAAGAATATTTTACAGTAAATTTCTGAACAAAATATTTAATAAAAATTTCAGTTTTAACTCATAGTCTTATCTCTGTCAAAATAACTTTTGTTAAATTCACAGTAGAATTTCTTCTAAATTGACATAAAATATTTAAAAGGTTAAATCCCTCAATATATATTATTTTCTTTGAATTGTAGATTACATATTTTTCTTGAAATTAAGGTTTTTCTAATAATCCTCTAAAAACTTTCTCAAAACTTCTGGACTCATTCGGAATGGGTTGGATATATGAAGTAATACAAAAATAGATTGTTTTTAAGTATAAAAATATAAGTAAATAATAATTAGAAATACTATTTATTGAAAATTATTGTGCTAATATTTATGAAATATTACAACTTATAAATACGGATTAAGATTTTCTATAAATAAAAAATGGTACATAATAAGATACAAACATAATTTATTAACTTCATTGGTTGAAATTGTGGAAAATTTACGGATACGATAAGCCCTGGCGAGACCAACAGAGCTAGAGCGTGTCAAACATATTACATATTTGAGATTGAAAGAAACGTTAAAGAATAAAACAATTCCATATATTAATATAAAAAAATAAAAATAAATTGGTTTAAAATTTCTTGAAACAGATATGGAATTTTGTTGAGTACATCTCCAAAGGGTACTATTTGTAAGGAACTATGTCTATATTTGCATTGAACAATTATTGTTCAATGGAAATACGGACACAATTTTACTAAACAGTAATTAAAAAATTATCCGTTTAAAACTCTCTTCAAAAGCCTAAAAATGTCTTCAATAAATACTCATTCGAAATACATTAGTAAGTAACAAAAAGCATTTGAAATGTATGGCTTTTTTTTTTTTTTTTTTTTTTTTTTTGCATTATTATTAGTATGTGGCTGGAGTAAAAGGCATTCGAAAAGCAATTGAAAATGTATATTTTTTGCATTGGCATTATTATAAAACGATTAATATTTTCGCTTATAAATTGCTTCAAATGTTTGAACTTTTTTACTTAATACCATATATATTAGTATTCAACGTACTTTTTATTTTTATAAATTACGTATTAAAGATAATTTATAAGAATAAATGGTTGTATTTTCTCCTCTGGTAACATCAAAGAAGCAGTGTGTGGTGGCAAATGATCCGTGTAATGCAATCCCTTCTACATCATTGTATCTAGAATAACTAATATTTCTTATAGAGTTAATTCGATAAATATTTCAATAAAAATATCTTGCTTTAATACATTGTGATGTTGAAATATTTAATAATTTTGTAGGTATTTTTAATTTTTTCTTATTTATTCCAGATTAAATAACCTAACAACAGAAATTATTACCTACAACAATGACTTGTGTTTTTATTTTATTTAAATTGCTCAACATTACTTTCTATAACTGTTTATGTTAGATATGTTTTTTTCATTAATCTTTAACTTCATGATGGTGGGGATCACTGGTGACTGGGCGGCTAGCATAACAGCCTCCTATGCCAAAGGTAACGGGTTCAAACCCGCAAGTGGGCCTAGGATCTTTTAATGGGAGTGAAAAATCCTTAAGCATAACTTCTTTCGGAGAGGAGGTTGAAAGGTGTCCCGAGCCTGTGCGATGTCAGGTACTCGTTAAAGATCCCTATCCTAATAAAACCTGAATAGGCAAAATTTATGACTCCCACTGTAGCATTGTCTGATTAGCCTTATTAGCATAAAATGACTTTAAATAAATAAACAAACAACAACTTCCTGATAGTATATCATACTATATGTATAATTTATTTATTTAATAATTAACCTGGAAAAATACTTATTTTGATTTCTCCTTCAGTTGGTAATCAAATTCTTTTATATTTACACCATTTTTTTATCAATTCTAATAACAGAAAATGATTAATTGTTTAAGATCAACCAAATCAAAGGTACTTTTGAGAAAGAAATTTTAATGTCTTGTCAGAGTATTTTAGTGAAAATGAAATCTAAATTATAATAAAACCCAATTAATTTTACATACATTTAGAATTTCATCGCTTCAGCAATTTTTTAGAAAAAAGTGCAAAACGTATGGTATAAAAAGTGGCTCCTCTTGGTAGAGTCTATTTAAGTAAAATAGTTACTATAACATCCCAGACCTATACTCTTTTCATTTTTTTAATTTCAATTATAAACGACTTTACAGTTTGAGTTAGACTTACCATAAACACTAACACATTTTGTGAAACTTGGTCAATGGAATTCGGGAACCTAAAACGTGATATGATTTTCCTTGAAAACTGGAATTCGAAAATTTTTATAACAGCAAAAATTTTACTTGCCTTTTCATATATAAATAAAGTGCTAGTAAAAAGTAAATATCTATTCTGAAATAAATATAAATATAGGTTTTAATATTCTTTAATACAAATTTTTATTTTGTTCTTTTGCTTCTACCCCAGATGGTCATTGGCATCTGTGGATCATTATACTATGTTGAAACCTTGCGCCTATGATTTAACGTAATAGATTCAATACATCTTCATAATATATCTTGTCATCTTTTATAATAATTACGAGGGAAAATTAGTTTATATTAGTGTAAATAAAAAAAACACTATCAATATAGCTCTGAAAACTAATAAAGCAAGCCCTCGTAAAAGATTAATGATACGCTTGTTGATGAAATAACGACTACAAGGTTTAAATTTGACTTGCTTAAATCTTTCCTTGTTTAAATATTATGAATACCGCGAAAAAAATGTTGATATATTGCTCAGAAGAGCTAATTATAGATGAATCTTGTGTAACCAAAATACCAACATTTACTCGTTGTTTTAATGGCTATACAGTTATGTACTGGTTTCCTTTTTTTCTAATAGCTGTAGGTTTTTTTTTTTTTTTCTTCAAGGCATTCAGAATTTTTCAAATTTATATTTTGTGATAATTTTTTTTTTGTTTTCCGAAATATCGCTCTGTAGTTTCTTTACGTACGATTTCTAATACGGTGCCTATACAGAGTGGTTGGACTTATCTGATAATGTATTAAAAACATATATAATTAGTATAATAGAAATTAAAGAATACAGAGATTTGTATATATATATATGAAATTAAATGTCTATGTTTGTTTAGTTTAAATAATGTTTGAAGCTTTTTGATTTGCTCATTTTCTATCAATTTTTTATTTTCTCATTATAAATATAATTATAAGAATAAAACATACACCCTTTTGCTATATGGAAGAAGATGTGCGTTTATGAAATTTAATTTACATATGTTCAAGAATTGTAATATTTGTACAACACAAAATATCTAATGCGCACTAGGTAAAATGATGAAAAATGTTTTACTCTTTCTACAGTTCCCTTAAAATTATATCGTATTATTAGTAGTTAGTATTCTCAATCCTACAACGATTTTTGAAAAGGGTTAGTCTTGAATAATTGATTTTATTTATTAATTTTTTTGTTGGCCCTCTAAAAATGATTAAGTTTTCAATGAGAAAATTGTGTTTATGTTGAAATATCCAAGCAAATTATAAGTGTGTGGAATATACACATTGACCCAACCTGATAGTAATTAAAACGATGATTTCCAAAATGCACTTGAGGGAATGTTAGAAGAAATGCGAAATCCTTATTGATTTATTATTAATGCAAGTTTTTTTGTTGTTTTTATATCATTTTTGCATACAAGTCTATAATTGTATTTTACTTATATATATATGAAATATATATTGAGGGAAAGTATTGGGGTCCTAAAAAATTTTTAATTCCAGTTTTTAAAGGAAATGCACGTTTCAAGATCCCTTGAGTCCAAATGACCAAGTAGCGCGAAAAGGCCTGTGTGTCCATGTGTTTGATAAATTTAACTCTAAAACGAAAAGAAAGAAACTGAAATTTCATATATCAGAGCTATAATTTTCCTTCAAAATGGGCGAACCTAAAGAGCCACTTTATACGACACATTTTGCACTTTTTTACGATTTTCTCAAAAACGACTCAAAGTACTTTGATTAAATTTGCTGTATCGATGTTTTGATTTAAATAGTCAAGCAGTACTTAAATATTTCTTTCTCTATTGTACATTTACTTTTGAAGATTCTATAAAAATAACTATATCATATCTCATAGCAGCGATAAAAAATGGATAAATATGTAACTTGTACGACTTCAGTATCCAACGATAGGAGACAAGAGCTTGTTATAAGAGATGATATTTTTAACATAAGAACTAATATAAACGTATGATATACCGTTGGAAAGCAAAGATTTGAGAAAAAAATATTATCTTATATACAAAGTTGTAGTAGGTGATGGAGAGTAATGAAAACTAATAGTGGTAGATAATATAATAAAACACATTTTCCTATCAAAACTCAATGTAATTAATCCTCCAAGATATTTACTTTCACTTACTGATATATTTCATACAATTCTTAAATTGATTTTAACTACAGAGGTAAGGGGAATTCGTGTGTTGCGCGAACCAGATTTTTATTATTTTTAAGCTTTGAAGTCTATAATTGTTTTGTTTTTTAACATATCAATAACTTATAGTATAAAAGTGTTAATATCATCTGGAGTGGAATCAGATATGTACTCAACACTATGTGGAAAAGTACGGAGATTTTCAGACTTTTTTAAATGGCTCGTGTGTGTTTTTAAATGAAATCGTACGAAGGATTTCGATAAAGCGGTTATATTAGAGTACAAATATGTCAAAATATCAATTTCGTAAAAAAATTCATTAGGTACGTAATTGCAATTAAGGACTCAATTGACATTGCAAGCACATGATTATGAATATCGATTAGTTTCATTAACTAAGATGGATAAGAATGGGAGAGAGTGGAGGGGAAGGGATGTTGACAAACAGAGAGGGCTGAGGAGGGGTTAGAGCACTTACACTTGAGCTTGAAGTTCTCGACGGTGTGAAGGATGACATGGCCAGTGAGGGTCTCACCGGCGTAGAACATTTCCTTCTCGAGCCGTATGTCAAATTCCCTGATGTAGTCCATCACTATGTCCATGTCATGCGGGCATCTCTCCTGGAGATCGGAGGGTACTGGAGTCAATCGAGTGGTCCAGGGTGCGCAAGCGCCCGCCCCGTCGATCTGGGGTCAGCCGACGCCCGGAAGGCGGAGTACCGAGGACATACAGATTAATTGCATTCTCCTCCGACCTACCTACTATAACAAGCATCATATTTTTTAATCTGTAGATTCTTGAATGATATCTATTTAGACGTATCATACATTTAATAACTTAATTTTTTGGTTTATTATTTTCAATAATGAATCTTTGTAAGTTATTTTCTTTATAAGTTAGAGAAAAATGCTATAGAGTTTCAAAATCAGTACACTTCTATCAGTTATAAAACATAAAAAACAAAGACGAAAGAAAATCATTGAAAATTTACCTATATATTTAGATATTTAAAACCATTAAAACGCGAAAACAAAAATTAAAAAAAATTTATATATATTATATATTCGAGCCAAATTATAACAGATGTAATTCTCCCGAAACTCGGTAATTATTGAAGATATAGAAAAATCAAAGCGATTTTCGAGATCAAAACACTGTGATGAAAAAAAAAATCTTTGATGGTCAACCCACAAATCATAAGATATGTAATTCCCTGATTGCATGGTTATAACTGATGATAGAGAAAAAAATTAAGGTGTTCTGGAATCAGGAGATTTTATCTGACTTATTTGAACAAAATCGAAAGAAAATGTTAAATAAGTCTAGAATTTTGGTGTTCGTGCTCGTTATTGAAAAAAAAATATTTTATTTATTCAAAAGTTACAAAATATCGATAATAACACTTTAAAAGACAATAATGACAATCTTGATAATAACAATATGGCTATACTAGATCTGACATAGATTACGTACCGTAATTACTGCGAGGACTTGAAGAGAGTGTGTGAGTGTCCTGGGAGAAGGGACAGGGTATATATAGGTTAATAGGACTGCTGAATAAGATTCAAGGAATATGGTGTGATCTGCAGGTGCATTATGGCCTCATGGTGGCGTGACTCCTCCGTCCTTATGAGAGTGAAGCCCACTGAACTCTAAATTTAAGGATTTGGGACGGTTTGTCTATTCTGTAAATATTGAAACCAAGCTCTGGCTCTGCCATCAAAACATTCAGGTGGTTGAGGATGGGTACTTGGATTATCATTTGAAGGATTAGAACACAGTAATTCCAGTTTACAATACTGACGATAAAGATTATAGCATAAAAGATATAAACATATTACATAAAATATATAAGAAATAAATTGGGATACAGTTATATCATAAGGTTCTAATTCTTCTATTTCTATATTACTTAAGTCTATTTGTTGTAATTCCTCAAAAGTAAAATTTGTTGATACAATAGTTTTATTATTAACAGAATGATAGGAAATAAAAGGAATATTTACATTGTCAACATAAGAAAGTGGTACATTTATATTTACAAATTTCTCATTTTCATTAAGATTAAGGAGGCTAGTAGATGGTAGATGATACATTTGTGTGTTTGTTACACTAGTTGTTACATTGCTAATATTAAAGGTTAAATATTGGTGTAATGTGGGTATAAGTTTGATTATAGGGTTTGTTCTTATTTCTACAGCTTTACAATCATTTAGTTCTATATTCTTACATAATTCTAAAATACATTTGTCCTTAATCTCTATCATGTCTTTACAGTAATGATGATTATTGAATTTAATACAATTTCCATTGTAAAACGAATTTTTAAATCTAATGATTAGTTGTTCTTTAATCTTTAGAGTAATGACTTTATTATTCCTTGTAACTGGATATGACATAGCATAATAAGTTGTTTTTGGCAATGATCTCAAAGGGATTTTAATAAAATAATAAATTAATCCTGTATCTGATAGGGAACAAAATGTGGAGCTAAGTAACCAGTTTAATTCTACATTTTCTGTGATTGGTTCTCCGAACGGTATGTTTAATTGTTCTAGTTCTCTAGTCGTTAATATGCTTGGATGGGTAATTCCTAATTTACATTGTTCTAAGGAAAATTCTATATCATTTAATTGATTTTCTACTAAATCTAATACGGCTAATAAATCATGATACATTAACTTAGTAAGAGCTAAATCTGTAAAATTATTTATTTTTTCTATACTATCCTTATATTTATTTAAAACAATTATTTCTTTATTAAGTTTAGATGTTAATTCTTTATTTAATCCTAATCTAATATTTACATTATGCTCTATGTGATACATATTTCTCTCGATTTTATTTAAAATATTATCATACTTTTCTTTGTCATCGGCGTCCATATTGCCGGTGAGCCAACTAATAGCATTGCCTAGTCCGTTAATTAAACCTCTTTTTGATCGGTTATTCCGATTTATATTTACAATATGATTAATTTTTTCTAATATCTTGTTATATTTTTGTTCAATAATATTATGCAAAGTTTTATATTCATTACTAATTGTTAATACGTCAATGCTAATCTTAAGGGTTTGAATTTCTCTTGTTAAATTTGTAAGATTCTTATAATGTAAAAATGTGTACCAATCTTCAATTATAAAAGATGGATTAATTTGTACGATGGATGCTCCTGGTCCGTCAGATAAATCTTGTATTAGCAGGGTCTGTATCTGAACCGTAAGCGCTGCGATCAGAAGATACTTGAAACAATTCGTCGTCGAACTCAAAGTCATCTTGGCTGACTCCTGTAACATTAGACGTTTCTATTTCTTTTATGACATTCTCAATATCTTCATCAGTTATTTCTGGGTTTTTTTGACTTGTACTAGGTTTATTATTATTATTATTTGATTTCTTTTTCTTAGTGACCTTTTTCGGTCGTTTGACTTGATCAGGGTGGAGTTTTTTCTTTCTACCTTTATTTCTATTTTGAAATCTTTTATCAACATACTTTCCTTTTTCGTATTTAGGATCTATTTTCTTTTTCTGTTGTCTCTTTATATACACATCTTCCGGGATTTCTATGTCTTCTCTATTTTCATTTAACTTGCCTATTTTTCTCTCTTTATTTTGTTCTATACCTTTCTTAGTTATTTCGAAAAGCTGCTTCATTTTCCGATGGTACTCATGAACAAGATATTCTTTTATTTCCGGGGATTCATTATAAGTTTCATTAGTGATACCGAAAGTTATTTCGTTAGGGGTCATTTTAAGATCTTGATTAAGGGAATTATTATATGCTGTCGTTGCTTGCTCTAACTTATCTTCCTCTTTATCATCTTTGTTTTCTATGTTTATAAGTCTTAAAATTTCTAATAACGAAGAGCTTGCTCGATTAAGCAATCCAAGAGAGTTAGGGTGATTGGGGGTAGTATAATGTAATTCAATATTTAAGTAGTTTAGAAAATCTTTAAACAAGTTATTGTCGAATTCTCTTCCGTTGTCACATGATATTTTTTGGGGTTTTGGAAAATATGCTAAATATTTTTTCAATACTTTCATGCTTTCTATGGCATTATAACTCGTTGCGTAATAAGAAAATATTCTTTTGGAAAAAGTATCTACTATTAAATAAATGTAATAATTACTCATGTGTAAGGTATCAATCATTAAATCTGTAAAGGGTTTCTCAGGTGTGGGAGTAATTTTAAATTTTTGTTTTATAGGTCTTCTATCGTATTTGCCTTTTCCACATGTGTCACATTTGTTTATAATTTCTGTGATATGATCTTTCATATTGGGCCAATAAAATTTGGTTTTCAAAACTAAATATGTTTCATTTATACCTCTGTGGCATGTCTTGGCGATATGATAATCAAGGATAAGTAATTTCTGGTCTTCCGTGTTCTTTACATCTGGCAATAGTTTATAATATCTTTTAATTCTATTTGTGGGAAATTTTTCTCTAATGAGTGATGCAACTTTATTAAATAATGCATTATACCAATTATTTTCACTTTCTATAGAATCTGATATGGGTGAGCAGTATATGCCGTAAGTTATATTTGGTCTTAAGATTTCTAAAAGTTTTTCTTCTATTTCAAAATCTTTTTCATGATAAGGCCAAGTAAATTCAATTGTTGTTCTTTGCTTATTATTGAATATTGTTTCGCGTTGAATTTTCGCGTGTCCCTTTTTTATTATTATTTGATTTTTCTCAACATTTACTGGTCTAGATTTATCATCAACTATTAAGATTCTGTTATCGGAGGATTCTGTGGAGTGCTGCGTTGCTAAAGAAGATATATCATCTTGAATTATTTCTTGGTGTTCACCATTATTATTTTCTTCTATGTTTTCATCATTATTAATTCCTTCTAAGTTTTCATTGTTAGCTTCTTCTTGGGTTTCTTCTATTCCCATTTCTTGTAATAAATCTACGATTTCTTGTGAATAGTTATTAGGAGAATTTTCTGTATGAAAAATATCAAATTCTGGTTCTTTTAATTTCCTTTCTTCAATAGGGTAACGGGATAAATGATCGGCGACTTTATTAGCCTTTCCTTCAATGTATTTTATGTCATATTCGAAATCTTCTAACAATAATTTCCATCTAATCAATCTGGCGTTCTGTGTTTTACACGTTCTTAAATATTCTAAAGGTTTGTGATCTGAATATATGAAAAATTTTCTACCGTATAAGTAGGGTCGAAAATGATTGCAAGCCCAAATAATGGCTAAACATTCCTTTTCCGTTGTTGAGTAATTTTGTTCTGCTTTATTAAGTGTTCTGGATGCAAAACATACAGAGAGTTCTTTTCCATCTTTCTTCTGTGCTAATACTGCACCAATGGCGAAATTACTTGCGTCAGTTGTTAAGAAAAAGTCCTGATTGAAATCTGGAATTTGCAAAATGGGGCTACTACATACAAGTTGTTTCAATTTCTCAAAAGCGTTTTCATATAACTCTGGTTTGATTTCTTTTTGATCTTTTCGAAGACATCTCGTTAATGGGGAAGCTATCTTTGCGTAATTTGGTATCATTTTCCTATAGAAACCAGTTAATCCTAAAAAGCTTTTAATTTCTTTTTCATTTTTAGGGAGTTTAAAATCTTTTACTGCTTTTATCTTTTCTGGATTAGGTTCTATGCCGCGTTCGCTGATAATATGTCCGAGGAATAACAATTCTTTCTTGCAAAATTCTGTCTTATCGAGCTGAATCTTTAAGTTATGTTTTTCTAACTTTTTAAGAGTTTCTTCTAAATGTTTCCAATGATCTTTGTAATTTTCAGAAAAAATTATAATATCGTCCATATAGACTAAAACGTTAATAGAATCTGAAAAAATGATATTCATGGCTCTTTGAAACGTTGCTGGGGCATTACTGAGTCCAAATGGCATGCGAAGGAATTCAAAGTGGCCTTGATCTGTAGAAAATGCTGTTTTTGGGATAGAACTTTCTTCGACTTTTATTTGATGGAAGCCTGAGCAAAGGTCCATTGCTGTAAATATCGTCGCTTTTCCTAATTTGCCTAAAAGGTCTTCAATATTAGGAATGGGGAATTTATCCGGGGTTGTTTCTCGATTTAATTTCCTGTAATCAATCACCATTCGTATTTTCCTTTTTCCTGATGCGTCTGGCTTTTTCGGGACAATCCAAACGGGAGAATTGTAAGGGGAATTGCTGGGTCTTATTATTTTGGATTCTAACATCTTTTTAATTTCTTCCTTAATATTTTCTTTGAATTGGTGGGGATATCTGTAATTTTTCGAATATATCGGGTCTTCGGTTTTTGTTTTAATCTTATGCTCCAATAAATCAGTGGCTGAAAGGGGATCATTTTCAGTCTTAAATACTGATGGATATTTCGATAATAATTTAATTAAATTTGATTTTTCTTGAGGAGGTATATGGTCGGTTCTGATTAGTTGGGGGATTTGTTTTATTATTTCATGGTTTCCTTTTTTATTAGAATCTGTTAATTCTACTTCTTCTTTTTGCAAATAGTATAAAGGTAAATATATGGTTTCGTTAACTTTACTGTCGATTATTATATTTTGATCATAGATGCCAGGTTTAATTTTAATCTTATCATCTTCATAGTCAATAAAATATAGATTTTTATTTTGTTCTACTTTTATCTGATTTTCGCCTTCTTTCAAAACTAATTTTAAAACTTCGTCTTCCATAATAAAATCAAACTCTGTATAGCGAGTTTTTATTTTGTTGGTTTCGAAATCGATATTAAATTTCATTTCCCTCATTGTCTCATTTCCTAGTAGTATTTCGTAATTGGGACTGAAATTAAATAGATAAAATTTTATTTTTTCGGGGTTTTTAAGAAAATTATTTCTGCAATAAACTGAAATAGATTCCGTGCCAAGTTCTTCTCCGGTTGCTGTTTTTATTGTAAAATTTTCTTTTTCTCTTTCAACATCTGGTGGTACAATGTCTGGTCTTATATAATTCTTCCAAGATCCGGTATCAATAAGCCATTTACGATTCGCGTGGTCTTTAACATAAGGCAGTTGGCTTTTATTCTCTTCTTTTATGTGTTTTGATTGTCTGGCGGGCCTTTCTCTAAAAAAGAATTATTTGGATCTAATTTTTCTAATTTCTCTCTTAATTCTCTGATTTCTTGGTCTTTCGGGTCTTCTTGCTGAATTTGGAAATTAGGCTGTTTCGGTTTATTCCCGAATGCGCTAACTGTTCTCATGGATACAGTTGGATTTTCATCTTTCTTATTATTATTATAATTTTGATTCCGGTATCGACCTGAACCGTTGAAATACCTTTGTTGTTCTTGACGGGGCCATTGTTGGTAATAATTATTATTATTATTATTCTGCCGGTAGTCTTGTGGAGGTTCTTGTTGTCGATATTGATGCTCTTGTCTTTGATTATGTGGGTTATACGGGTTATTGGGATTTTGCCAATTATTAAATCGTTTGTGATGTTTTTTATCGAACTTTTTCTTATGGTCGAAGCCTCTTTTGTAATCATGTTCTCCGGGTCTTCTCATATTTCCCGAATTTATGAGGTCATCGAAGAGTAGATGGTTCTCATTCTGAATTAAATTTCTCAAATCATCTAATGTTCTTAACTTTTCTGCTTTAGTCATAAGATATGTTCTTATGTGAAGGGGCATGTTAGTGTAAAAAAAATAAAGAATACTTTTCTCTAATGCGCTAATAATTGTTTCTCTATTTGGTGTGTTTTCTATCCGATGTTTAGAAATTATTAAAGTGCGGATCTTATCAATTCTTTGAAGGAAATCAAGAGGGTGTTCCTTATGATGTATTTTGTTATTAAATAATTCATGCGATAATTGTTCAATTGAGCGGCTGTCTCTGAAGGTTCTTTCGAGATAATTTAGTAATTCTTCAACACGACTAAATTCGCACGTTGTATTTATATAATCAGCTTCATCCGTAAGTTTTGCTAAAAGTTTACTTAATAATCTTTGTTCGTTTAGTTCCTTAAACGAGTTGTCCGGTTTACACACGATTTGGTAAACTTGTCTACAAACTGTCACGAATTTTAACAGATTGTGTGGATTTCCATTAAAATTAGGGATATGATCGTAGTCTGCCGATTTAATTTGAAAGCTTGCCATATTTGTAGTTAATATTAAATTATTTACTCGCAGGATTAAAGAATTTAAATAATCATCAGACATAAAATTACAATAGTAAAGGAAATTAACTTACAAAAATTGAGTACGCTGTCAAAATAATCTTCGACGGGGTGTGAAGATCTGTCCTTGAGCTGGATACCTGACGACAGTGAAGTCCGGCCAAGGTTGAGTGCAGATAAGAGACTTTGCCTGCGTTGCGAGATGCTCGGGGTGAGTGAACTCGTCCAGAATCTGAAGATCTCGAAGTTGGTAGTCCTCGGTAGGTAAGCCAAAATCTTGAGTCTTCACAGGTGAGGAATCCTAGGCGGTAGTCCTAATTCTGGATTTGCGGAAAAAGTTCGGATCTGCGGAAACTCGGTTCTTAAAACTGCGATAAAAATATGCAGTCCCTGTTTGGGCGCCAATTTTGGTGTTCGTGCTCGTTATTGAAAAAAAAATATTTTATTTATTCAAAAGTTACAAAATATCGATAATAACACTTTAAAAGACAATAATGACAATCTTGATAATAACAATATGGCTATACTAGATCTGACATAGATTACGTACCGTAATTACTGCGAGGACTTGAAGAGAGTGTGTGAGTGTCCTGGGAGAAGGGACAGGGTATATATAGGTTAATAGGACTGCTGAATAAGATTCAAGGAATATGGTGTGATCTGCAGGTGCATTATGGCCTCATGGTGGCGTGACTTAGTATAAATGCTTTTGGTTTATTATTTTCAATAATGAACCTTTGTAAGTTATTTCATTTGTAAGATGGAGAAAAAATTCTTTAGAGTTTTAGAATCAGTACACTGCTATTAGTTAAAGAACATAAAAAAAAAAAAAAAATAATAATAAAAAGATATTGAAAATTTACTTATATATTCAGAGTGTTTAAATCAGTAAAGCGTAATTAACAAAAAACATAAATAGATAAAATAAAAAATTTAAACAAAAATAAAAATTTATATATATATATATATATATATATATATAATATATATGTTTTATATTTATATATATATATATATATATATATATATATATATATATATATATATATATATATATATAGTATATATATATTATATATTCAAGTCAAATAAGAAGAGATTTAATTCTCCCAAAACTCGGTTATTATTGAAAATAGAGAAAATCGAACAGATTTTCGCGATCAAGACACTCCAGATGAACAAATAAAAAATAAAATAAAGAAATGAATTTTATATGGTCAATCCACAACTCATAAGAGATCTGATTCCCTGATGATACGTTAATTATAGATGGTAGAGAAAACAATTAAGGTGTTCTGGAATCAGGAAATTTCGTTTGAATTATTTGAATGAAAATCTAAAGAAAAGAAAAGGAAATTGTAAAGAAGTCTAGTTTAAAAGCTTTTGGTATATTATTCTCCATAACGAAACATAGTAATCGACTAAAAAAAAAAAAAAAAAAAAAATTACCCTGCTCCCCTATCAAAATTCGCCTGATTACGTTTTAAGATGCGTAGAAACCGAATAACTTTTTTTTTTTTTTTTAATTCCGATGTTCCGCATTAGAAATAAAAAAATTAATAAATTTTCTAAAATTACAAAATAACCGGATTATATCCAGATCGGCTTCATTAGCCATATATAGGATTAAAAAAAATAATAATAATAGTTATTACAATAGGTAACAATTGACGAAATACGGGTATAGTCTCTTACAAAATGCACCCCTAATAATCACATGTTTATGATTATTCCTAAGAATAAAATAAAGAAATTAAACTGATAACAGAACAATAATGATTAATGACAATAACAGTGAAAATCAAAAATATTAGTATAGTATACTCGGTTGATTTTCATTAAAATATTATATATAAAAAAGATAAATTTTATTGTTGTATAAATATACTAGCTGTACCTCGCGGCTTTGCACGCGACTATTTCATTTTTTTTTTAATTGCTGCAAATTAAGAAAGTTTGTTATAATAACTGCGTTAGGTGAGGTTATGCAATATAAATATACCTGAGATAGCAGTGAGTTAAACTTTTAACTACGCCAATATACGACAAATAAATGATTATTGTTGATTGTCAGATATTAATTTTATTCAGTTTAATCTACAATAACAACGGCAAGTAGCCGTACCCGTGATTATCCAATACTGACATTTTTGCTACAAAATATTATCATTCTGTACTATCCTAACTTCTATGTGAAATAAATGTGTATTTTCCCATCGGGGTGTACCCTTCCAACAGAATAAGCTCGCATTTTTTTTTTTTTAGGATTCAGAACTAAGTTCTATGATTTTTTCAAAACTTAAACATTTTTCAGCCAATTGATCATTCTAAAAAACCAACAACAATGAAACATATGGACTGGATAAAAACCTACACACGAAACATGGCTATGAAACAAAATATACCTAAATATATTTGTTATAAGTATTTTATTATCTATGCTATTACTGATCAGATTAAGACGCTTTGCTTCCAGGAGGTTAGATATATGCTTTCCATTCAAATGAGTACTTATAGTTTTTGAGTTATTCGATAACCGTTTTAGAAAAATAATTTTTTAAATCACTTTGAGGACGAATTTTCCCAAACCCGGCCTAATTGCATATCTAGACAGTAAGACGATCCTCCAGAAGAAATTTCAACTCCACAACCATAGCCGTTTTTTGAGAAAATGACCAGAAAATCGAGTAAAATGGCACTTTCTTTTATAAATATAGATAAATGGATCAATGGATAACGGCTAGACTTATTTCGCCATTCATTTTTTGTCGTGTTTTTTATTGTCAGGGGAAGGTTTGTATCGAAGAAAAGTTGAGTTTTTAACATGGTCGTTAAGTTTTCCTTCATTTTCTAAGATTATTAACTTTAGATTCTAAGATTAAGATTGAAAAGGATTTATTTAGCTTTGTAGTTCGGTGAATTACCTTATACAACCGGAAGTGAGGATAATAAAAAAAGTTGATGGGGGAATGGCATAGCTGAGTTAATGTTTTGAGAGTTACATGGTTGTACAAACGTTTTGCTAGACAATATCCATTACATCTATTCATTATCTGTTTATCTTTTGTACATGCAGGGTCAAGTTTATCATGTAGCAGGTTCCTAATTGCCAAGGCCGAATTTGATGTCCATAGTTGACAGGCATCGTCTGCTGGGTCAGCTGGTAAAAAATAATTAATATATAAAATAATAATAACTTTGAGGCAAGAAGATTAATAATAAAAGTAAAACCGATTTTAGTCAAAAAATATTAATAATAATAACGTTATGAAGTGAGAAGTTAGTTGAGGGTGCAGTCAAATGAACACGCAATTAAATATAAACTTGATTTAATGGTACAGATATTAATGCCTAAATTATCGACCTTCTTCAGTGCTATAAAAACCCAAAACAAAAGATAACAGCCAATAGTAGAATACAATACATGAAGATGATAAGTAAAATAAATTATACTGATAATTAAAAACAAAGTGAAACAGTAAATATGGCAATTGACAAATATAATAATAATAATTAGAAAGAAAATGGGCAAAAGAAATTTAATAAAAGGTGAATAATTAGATAATAGATAATTAAAAATTTTGAAATACCGATTTAAAAAGAATTAGCAGTATGAAAAATGTGAAACATATAAAGTTTAAAAAAAATTTAACATTGATATCTGACTCCATCCTCAACTAACTTCTCCCAAATAATAATGTTAATGTGAGATATGTTAAGCTAAATATATTTACAATAGAATGTCATGCAGTAGTTTGGGTTTGAGCCTACTATTTAGATGAAGTTCGAACTCAACTGTAGGCTGTTGGAAGCTGGGAGTATTTATTGAAGCGGTTTTTGATAAAGTCGTCGATGTATTTGATTTGTTGCTGGCAGGGTAATTGACTATTTCTATAGTCAAGATATAAGATTCTATCAAGATAAATAGACAGTGTACATGGTTCGTCTTTCTTAAGCTCTGCGATTAATTGGATACTTTACATACAAATTAACTGCCTTCACATTTATATAATTTTTAGTAAGAATCAATACAACACTGAGAAATAATTTTTTTTTAATTATTGAATTTGTTCTGAATGTTAAAAATCTTCCAAGTTCCGTGTGAACAGCCTAGATATATTTAAATAAATCATAGTATTGGGATTCATTTTCTATTCTATTTCTTTTTTTCCGCTGTTAGGTATCATTAATTTTGTTCATTGTTGTAAAGATTGTTGGTTGTTATCGGGTGATCTGGACTTATTCCGGACTGGAAAAAAAAGAAGGTAGAATCCTTTATCTGTGACCTTTTCGCTGAACGGAGACAGTAGGGATATCTATATTATCGGCTTGGGGAGGAGATAAAGGAAAGAGAGCCCTCCTCCATTCGGTCCATGATCTCACGTTTTCTCAACTCTTGCAATAATACATTTCAAATACTCGAAAAACCATACTTTTCGAATTAATTATGATAAAACTAAAATTAGTTTTCACACAACATGACTTGATATAAATATAATTCATAAAAATAGCAACTTCGATTATCACGAATTATCCGTAACCCGCAGCTCTGCTCGCGAATATTTCATTTTATCTTTATTTACATTTGTATATAAGCTTTTATGGAAAGAGTAACAATGAAGCGTATGAGATGCAGCAGTTTATTGGAGATGTGAATAAATAGAAATAAGATGAAACGATTAAATATGGATGGAAGGTCCTTGACTAGCTAATAAAAATAGTAACTTTGATTATCATGAATTATAAAAATAATGTGCTGATGTATTTAAGTTAAATTATTTTTTTCTGATATTATTATGCGATAGTTTATTTTTACTTTAATATTTTTATGAACAAAATGCTTGATTATTAATTAACCTGTTGTGTTTTCATCCATTAATTAAGCCTTGCATGCAGGCAAAAATTGATTTCTTGGAAAAAGTGAGCTTCTCGTATTTGTGTTAATGTAAATTGAGAATGTGAACCATTTAAGGGAGCATTATCTTTTGAAACGTAAATTAAATATGTTAAAATAAGAAAATAATAATCATAAATGTTTCTATTAGTTGGATAATTATTGATCCGAAGGCATTGATGAAGTTATTATTAATTAATAATAATAAGCTAACCTCAGTTTTTGCATTAGTAAAATAATCAGTACGTTTAATAAAAAAAAAAAAACGATTTAAACAAAAAATATCTCAATGATGTGAGAATGGTTGACTGAATGTATATATTGGGGACAAATTAATTCCAGACACATTCAACAGAACACTTAATTTATTTGTGCCAACGTTTCGGCCTAAATTTTAGGTCTTCTTCAGGGCTATTGGAGGAGGGAAATGGGTCATTGTTGTGTTCATATGTCTGTATGATATTGGAAGTATAGCGTAAGATCAGTAAATAATTTATTTTGATATATATTGAATAGAAAAGAACAATAAAAAACAACACTGTTCTTCAATAATAATCCATAATCTTCCATCATACTGTTAAATACCTAGGGATCATCGTCGAACAAACTCTTTCTTAAAAACCATGTCTGTAAAATCTCTCGACGCACCATCCACCTTAAAACTCCTAAATCATCACCGTCACCTTCTTCCATTTGAAACCCGTAGACTCCTGGTTTGTTCCTCAATATTCCACCACTTTGACTACTGCTGTGCGGTGTATAAGGGTGTCTCTCGGGATCTTGAAGCAAAACTCAAACGATTATTCAACTGCTTATTACGCTTCATCTTCTGGATATCCAGGGACACTTCTGTCACCCACTTCTATGAAGAGTTGAAGTGGCTTTACCGTTCCTACCGATGTAAGTACTTCCTAGCAACCTCCCTCTTTCAAGTTCTCCAATCCAGCCGCCCATCCTACATTTCAGATATGTTTCCGTTCAAATCAACCGAAAACTTCAATAAAAAGCAGTAAAAACATAGAAACAATAATTTAAATATAATATTTTATTTTTTTTGCATTTGCACATTTACTATATCATTTCATCAACATTCAACCAATATTTTAAAGTTCTTTTAATTATAATTTGTATTTATGGACTTATTTTTTTGGGTTTTATTTTTTTTTTATTAGAAGCTACATTTTAATTTATTATGTTTCATTTTTGTTTTTATTTATATTATTTTTTTTTTGTTTTGTCGTTGTACTCTAATACACTTAAGTTTCTTTTTGTAAATATTGTAGTATTATTCTATAGGGACTCGTCCCAGAATAAATAAAGGATTTATTATTATTATTTAAAAAAAAATGAATAATGAAGTTGAAATTGCTGTCAAGGAGTTCTTTGACATTCATCCAAAAAACAGTATCAGCGTGAGATCCAGTAGATGGTTAACGACGGTAGATAACAATGGGACATACTTTGATTAATAATTGTATTTTATGTCAAAGAAATATTAATTCAAATATTTGGTTAAAAAAAGGATTTTGTTTTTATTTTCAAAAGCGGTGCAATAACTGAAACTTGATGTACGTCATTCTTAATTTGATAGAATTTTGACGGGCAGCGGAAAACCTGTCAGAAAGAAGAATATGATAAAAAGTAAGAGGAAGATATGATTTTAGTCTAAAGAGCGTTCTAAGCATTAAGAAACGTACCATCAGCTTATTGTCTTAGTTCTGTGTGATTGATGGAAATCGGAATGTAATGCTCAGAATTTAATTAGTGTTCAGGTTAGATTTGTTTCTCTGTTAGAATATTAATCAATGCTTTGGATACAAGTTTTGGCATGATACTATTAGCTTCCGTCCTCAGTCGGGGTTATGTTTATAAATGCGTTGTAATTTCTAATTTACATTCCGTTATTAGATTGTTAGTCTGCCATACCTCCCTTGATATTTTCTATATTCTGATCAGATGTTTGTCAAAGGAATCAATTTCACAAGAGTGATCATAAATGCTTAATAAATAAAAAGTCATGTATTCTTGGAAGTAAACCAACAGGATGGTATTAAATAGATTTCACAAAACTTCATCTATAATTACATATATCATATTACTTATTTCCGAACCTATTTTCGATTAGACATCTTTACATGAAGTAATATGAAGGTATTTTTATGATTCATGGAATGCTTTGTATTCCACAGGTGAAATAAATCACAATGAACTATATTGGAGACCATTATCGGAGAAAGGATCAATCGGGTGCAGGTACCACCATCTCCTTTGCCCTTTCTGCTATAAATTACCCCTACAAGGATATCACTCACCGCTGACAGACTCATAGTGCTACATGGAGGGGCTCTATCTAACTCACTTCAAGAGCTTCTTTATAGACTATATCAAGCAGTATATAATATATAAACGATTCACATGAAAAAAACGTGAACATACAAATAATTAAGTAAAATAATATGAGCCACTTATCGCAAGACCTGATCTTAAAGGTTTCTGTAATCATTATGGTACACGATGTGTCTTACTTGGCTAGACAAAGAGATATACCTAGTCGATAACCTCTGAGGTGAAGAATTAGTTATTAATACTGGTGTTTGACAAGAATACAGACTGTTGCCTAAATCATTACGAAGCAGTCAGGGAAGCCATTAAAACCAGGTGAAGGGTTTGGATTCTATTGGAGATGTTGCAAATAAGTCGCGCGTTAGCTAGTGATATTGCCATCGTGATATTACCTGAAAACGCACCAAAGAAAGCCTGTAAACTCTTAAACATGTTAAATAACCCTTATCAAGAAAGTAGAAATGATTAAGTATATGATGAGGACGAGTTCGTAACACAGACTTCTGAAAACGTCTCTTCACCAGCCTCGGCCCATCCCTGGAATCCATCAGCCTGGTTACTGATGAAAACGTACAGCTCAATATGTCTTGCGACAAGGGCCTTTCACGCAAATACTGTACTTTATTGTTCTCGACGTTGTGCTCACAAGAGGCACCAAGATGAAACTATGATATTAACTAAAGGAGTTGAGAATTACCTCAAGGTTTTCGAACGGATATTAATAAGCTGAATCTACAGCGGATACGCAGATCCGAAAACTATTTTTGACAGTATATATAAATATTTTTTTTTTTAAACATATTTATTGATATTTACAACTGTATTAAATAAAAATACATCTAGTAAATGTGATGGAAATATACAAAACTGTCATGAAAAACATGTAGAGACACTACCCAGTGGCAGCACTCTAAAAATATTTTAAACTAGAAGGTCCCGGGGCCATTTCCTTTTTAGGCGCCTCAGGGGATTATCCGGAATTGAAGAGGAAGAAAGGATTGAAACTAGTGGGTTAGAGTGAGAATGGAGTTTGTCATGAAAGGATTGATACCTGGTCCGAGCCAAATCAGTAACATAGGGAACATTAAGGTCTTTATGGATAAGTTTATTCGTGACAAAGTAAGGAGCGTTGAGGATTTTACGAAGGATTTTGGATTGTAAGGATTGGATGCGGGAAGAATTTGATGGTTTAGTAGAGCCCCAAAGCTCTACTCCGTAAGTCCAGATTGGTCTTATAATAGTCATGTAGATGAGCCTTTTGTAGTTAAGAGGAAGGTTTGATCGTTTGTCTAGTAAGTGTTGAAGTAGCCTAAAGCGGCGAGCAGTTTCTTGTCGTTTTAGTCGTGTATGTGGATTCCAAGTTAGGCGTTTGTCAAGAAGAAGTCCTAGGTATCGGATCTGTTCAACAGGAACTAGTGTTATTAAAGGATACTTTAGGGCAGGAAGTCAAAGGTTTACGGCGAAGGGTAAAGGTTATTTGATGGGACTTGTTGGAATTTATTTTTATTCTCCAGTTCTGACACCATACTTCTAGGTCTTTGATGTGGGCTTGAAGGGTATTTGAAGCAACAAATGGATCTTTATGAACTGATAACACGCAGGTGTCATCAGCATAGGTAGAAAGGAAAGTGTTAGGATGGGTTGGGATATCAGCTGTATATACTGTGTATAGAATGGGTCCTAGAATATTGCCTTGAGGAACACCAGCATATATAAATATAAAAAATATATATAAAACTATATAAAAACTGCCTTAAGATTTCGAGGTGTGTTCAGAGGATTTCTGAAAAAAAAAAAGTTTCAGGGGCGTGTGTCTCGGTGCGTGTGTGGTAAGTATAGCACAAAAACGAAAAGTCATTATCATAAACTGATATATTGACTTCGATTAAACACTCAATATCGATGTAAAATTTAATGGATTGAAATAATCTTGCAAGGCTTACATGCTGAATTATTGTATTTTCTTCAACTGAAGATTCCTGAAAAATAACTATGTCATCTTGCATTGATAAAGAACAGCTAAATATACAAGTTGAATGAATCTGATAACCAACTAAAGGAGAAAAAACAACAATATTTTTTATGTAATTTTTGGTTATTTGAACATAAGAGCTGTAATATAGACGTATATTATAATGTATCGTTGGAAAGCTAGAGATTTTTAAAAAATATTATCTTATACACAAAATTATAAAAGGTAATGGAAAGTGATGAAGTGAAATTCGTGGGTTGCGAGCACCCGATTTTTCTTTATACTTACTTTAACAAGATAAACTCATTAAGTTTACTTTCAATAGGCCATACGACAGCATATAAAAATGATACAAAAATGTTTAGGAGAAACCATGGGCGGCACAGTTGACACATATACTTTTATTACAAGCATTATCCCAACCCGAGAAGAGATCCTGTGTCATATTAGAGGACTTTAATTAAATAAAAATATTTTAAAAGTTATATTATTTTCGAATAATTATTTCTATAATTCCCCAGATACACTACATTGGATATATAGTTAAACTTATAGTGGAAAATAGACCACATGAGAGATAGAATCATCAACATTGCATTGAATGCCAAAATACAACAAACTAGTTACATTTTTTTCACGATTTTGTATTTTTTTTTTTTTTTTTTGGCTTTATTCTGAGGTATAGAAAACTATGCCTCCGACCAATTGTTTGAAAAACGAAAACCTGTTCCTCGACAACAATTGGTTGGTTCAGTACATAGTGGTTATTCGTACACACTTTTAAAGGCTAGATGGTTCACAGAAGGGTCTACTTAGATCAGGACCACCTCACGGCTGCGATAACATAATAAATAATTATTCCGCCACAATTGGGTTCGAACACAGGATCAGAAGGAACCTCTGTTTCCAAATAAATCGTAAGGAGAGAAAAATCTGCAAAACTTTAAAACGGATAAATATGACGTAGGGTACAAACATGCACATATTTATTACCCTGAGGATTAAGGAACGTTAAATCCAGACGATGTAGATTAGTGAAGAGGGGATATTAATTAATGTACATCATCTACATTTAATTGTAAATTAAGTGTACTTTTTAAAAAGTAATATCTACTTCTTATTAAGAAAGTTATGAATCAAGGATGAAGGCTGAGCAAATATTGCATCAGAGAACGCATTTTTTCTCCAGCAGAGCAAGACTGGTGACTCAGCGAGTCCCGTGTGTATTGGCACATATTGCTCCTTACTGAATATCTTGTACTTCCCCAACTGTTCTCCGAAGCATTCTTGTCTGGGTATGGCAATTCCAATGATGAAATATTTCTAAGCATTCAGAAAAATATTCTTTTTTATATCCCAATCGTTAAAATTTAATTTCGTTTTCTTCTTCTTCCGAGGTACAATCACGGCTGGTATAGCAAAATAAATAATCATCCCGCCACTGCCAGATTAGAGGTGGACACTTCGAGATTAGGAGATTGAGCCATCCGGTAATTTTAATGATTTTTCAAAATTTTGAAACTATAGCTTTGGGCATTACAGTGATATGGATTGAGAGAATGAAAAATATTCCTTTTTATAAATATCCTTTATATATTGGCTTAGTGTCCCCAGGAGGGTTTCCCTACACCAGTGTCACTGCACGGCTGAAATTACAAAATAAATAATTAATTAATAAAAGCAAAATTAAAATTCCAACCCATGACGCGGAGAACAGTAGCCTGTTGCTCTATCCACTAGGCCTCTCCGTTCCTAAAACAAAAAAATACTTCACAATGGTTAACAATTTATATTGCTGTATAAAGCCTATTAACTTATATATGTATATTGCGATCAATTAATCAAAATAAAATGACCAATCATTATTGCTAAGTTCATAACACTATATATCTAGTATTTCTTAACCAATTTCAATTTTTTTTTTTGTTTGTTTTTGTTTTGTAGGCAATTTAATGTGATATCGATTAGCACTAAAATTATTCACGGTAAATTGGTACGGTGAAAAGGCGGATTTTTTAATATTTTTTTATTCGTATCTTGAAACGTAAGACCTCAAAATTTCAGAGGGAATAATTTTTTTTTGTGGTCGTTTACAAAGTTTTATTATGATGATATTATAAATCTAATGATATAATAAAAGGTTTTTTCCAGTTTAAGTTATTAGAATTCTTACATAACCTACTTTTTCAATTAACAAAACTAATAGAGTTGAAACTATTAATTTTTACAATAGATATATCAAAGACAAAAAAATCCATTTTACAGTTTCGAAAGTTAAAATACTGAGATTTAAAATTCATCTCATTGGAGATTTCTTCTCGAGCAACTGTGTCCCTTGGTGACATTATTTAGCCCGCCCTCTCTAGGGAAAAAGGGGCGACTTAAATATTAAATCTGCCTCGAAATATACCTCTTCTGACTTCTTGCTTTTCACAATATTAATGAAAAGGGAAATCCTCGCTATAAATTTTTCCTTTAGAATCCAGTTTATTAGATTAATATAACGCTTTACAGTGCCTCCTTGATAATCCTTGATAATTTCATACACATACAGAATTTTTAAAATTGGATGGGTTGTTTGGTTCACTGATAAAATAATTTTTAAAAAGTAAGAACTGCTATTAATCTTAATAAAGTTATTGGTTTATTATTTTCAATAATGAAAAAAAGATAACAAAGGCGGGGTAGATGAGTGGGCTAGCGCGCGTTGCTTTGAACATGCGTTGCTCTCCAATCTTGACGGAAATCAAATAATTACCAGTTCGAGTCTCGGTACTGGGGGGATTTTATCACGGTATTTATTCCCCGCCCTCGCCCACCGGCACGAGAAACCACCGTATAGTCTTTAAAGGCGAGGTAGAATTTAAAAAAAAATTAAATAAAATAATAATAATAATAAAGGCATTTTTTTTTATCACTCATAATTAATTTATTTTTCCATTTGATTCAATTCTGATCATTATGAATTGCATATCAGTGTCTTTATATATATATATATATATATATATATATATATATATATATATATATATATATAATATATACTTTTTTTTTTTTACCTCTAATGAAGACAAAACCAATGATTCAATAAGTCATGAAAGTAATAAAGAAAATTATCTACTCATACTTTATTAAAAAGTGTATTTTCAGGATCCGCATTTTTTTTTCTATATTACTACTGCACGTATAAGAGCCTCTGCTTCCGGAGTTTGAGTTAAAGCCATTGAAGGTAATAAATGGTGCACTATGAATGAACGCAATTAGTCATTGAGGGGTGACACCGAGTGACGTTATATCGATTATAAAAACGATTGCGACCGTGGGTGCCAGCGATACGGCAGTCCTAAGCAGGTAGTCGCAGAGCCATGAGCGAGAGACCAGGAGTAGAGAGGGTGGCGGGCCAGATGGCATCACCCACTGGAGGAAGGTGACCATCGTAGGGGCAGGATCTGTTGGGGTCGCCATAGGGGTTGCATTACTGGCCAAGGTAAGGCAGCAACATTGTTTGCTTCTCGGAATTAAAACTAAAAACAAAAATTTTTTATTTCACATGACAAAAAAATCGTTATAACCATTATGAGGTGATGCTAATTCATTGCAAATAACAATATCAGGACATGAAGAATTGAATATAAACACATATTAAAAACTCAAGAAATTTGTTCAACATCTTGATATGTAACAGAGTAAAAGGCGTATATTATCTCAATCATCATAACTTTTTATTTTTTTATGCTTGTTTCACTGATTGTAAAAGACTTGGCATATTTTATTCATCTTTGATGGATGTTGAACATGTTTGATTGGCCGCCATTTTGAAACCGAACGTCGTATTTTTACTTCGAGTTCTGAGGATCAAAGTGGAGTTGCCTGTAACGTTTGAGACAAACTAAAAGAAAAACATCTGGTGCGGGAAACTTTTACTTAGCTCGGTTGTTAAAATTAATTAAAGAACTATAAAGACAAAGTTAAATTTTTAAGGAAATAAAAACTGCAAAAGGTTTAAAGGAATTATATTCAGTTTCGTTGGAAACATATGTCTTACATTAAATCTGTGGCGGTCGTGATTAAGTGGTTAAGTCAAAATCTTTCATTTTACAGGTGAACGACTTAAACTTTGCGTCATACCCTAAATCTCTATTACTCTTAATAGCATACAGCTTTCTTTTCACCTGAAATTTCTTCCACCAAGAAATTTCTTTAACCGATTGACCCTTTAACTCATTTTTGATATAACTGGAGTTATCCAGTTTTTCACGACCGCCAGAGAAATAATATGTATTTTATTAAACAAGTATTATCTATATTACTATTCTTATGTTCGGAAAAAAAATTACTTAAAAATATTTGTGTTCTTTTCTCCTAAAGATGTTTATCACATTCGTTCAAGTTTCATATTAACCGGTTTTTTTTTTTAATAATGCTTAAAACATAAGTTAGTTAATTTTTTGGATTCCAAAAAATTAAAGTTTCTGCATTTAAGCACTGCAGACTATTTCAATCAGAATAAAACCTGCATGATATTAAAGCCCATTAAAATTTACATATATTTAGCGAGGTTTTATAAAATCGGCCCTAAAGATTATGAGAAGATCGTAAAAAGTTGCAAAGTGCATAGTATAAAGCATCATTTCTTGTTGCTCGATTTCGATAAATAAGGTTCCTGTAACATCTTAGGCATATAAGTTTTTTAAACACAAAATTTCCGTTTGATACAACTAATCGTTTTCGAGCTAGACTTACCACACACAGACCTTTTTGCAGGACTGGGTCATTTGGACGCATGGGACAACTGAAACGTGTATTTCTAGTGAATAGTCGAATTTGAAAATTTTCCCGATCAAAATACTTCCCTTTATATTTCATGTATAGGTTAGTAAAATTTAAAAAAATCAACCAAAAAAAAAATAGTAGACAATCCGAGGTCCGAGTAAAACACTTAAATTGTTAAATTAAATTCTTAAATTTTTAATTGTTCAATTTCAAGCAGAGAAATCTCTGCTTGAAGTCGAACAATTAAAAACTTTTAAGTTTAGTTCTAATTGAACTCTATTCAGCTTCCATATAATCATTTATGACATTTACGGGATAATCTGAGAATAGAAAGTATTAAAACAGGAAATTAATTAGTGGATCGGGTTCTTTTCTGTTTATATTCACTGGTACTAATTTTTTTGTTACATTGTAACAAGTTTTAAATTTTCCCGCTCTGTTTCCGTCCGCCCGGTGCCTTGAAGTTTGAACTTAATCTTATATAAGTGAATGTACAGTGTCGCTGCCTATGATAAGTACCGATGAGATAGAGGGACCCTCCAATTTTAAGCCATTCCGTAGGAAGCCTCTTCCCGAATACATGGATGGAAGAACAGTACCGAAATAACCAGGAGCAGTTTAAGGCTATTCTTTATTTAATTTTTTTCGTTATATTATTTTATACCCATTCGGAGACAGCGGTAAGCTACTATGTTAATTTTTCTTTGAAGATTAATCGATATTTTTTTTTTTTTGGTTTTAAAACTAATTATTATTTATTAATTTTAGTTGGTGTTATGATTGAATTTTCTACCGCCATGCCGCTTGCCAAAGAAAATAAATATAGTACTTTATATATTTTATTTATAATGAAAGGACCTGGACCCTAAACCATGGAACATTGGAAAAATGTTATTTTTTAGATTAAATAAAATTTTTAAAAACAAATACGTGACTGAGATCACACAATAGACGTACAACATACCCTACAATATGTCGTAAGTGAAAGACATTGCAACCTGAACTCATCAACATTCCGTACTTATGAAATCAAACTCGTTCCTTGTAATCCATAACCACTGTCCTGTTTATACAACTTACTGTAAAGATAAATCTATTACTTTAGTGAAACAGTATACTATTACTGTTCAATTATTACGATAGGCTTATCATTATTATTTATTAGTCATTACGACTAATGTTTCTTCGATTTTTGCCTCAAGATAAAAACAACAAGACCTTAAGTTCGTAAGATTCGAACTAGAGCAATAAAATAAGATTTATTTAAAAATACCGTTTGTTAGCGGAATGGTAAAATTTACTTATTGGAAAGTTATATGTATTAGAAAGATTATTATTGAAAGATAGTTACGAATATATACATGAGTAGAATGTATGCAGATGCCGTATAACCTACTTCGTCGAGTTAATTTTTTTATTTTATGAAACTACTTTAAAGACAGATTAAGTACCTCGGTAGCTAAGTGGATTAAGCTCATTATGTTACTAATCTAGTAAACGGATTAAGTCTCGCTTTCGCAAGATAATTATTAATTTTTTTATATCAAAGTAAATCGAGCTAGAATCAGAAGACCCTCTTGTAACTGACTCAACCTGTATAAAGAAGGGGACTTAGTTGTCTGTTTATTCATTCAACGTCACTTTCTGGTGTAAGACTAGGACTACGACAGTGGTATTTCCAAATTTTGCCTATCTAGGTTTAATAAGGGATCCATAGGATATGGATCTTTAACGAGTACCTGACATTGCAAAAGCCCGGGACCACTTTTTTACGTCTCCTCCGAAGAACGGTATAACTAAGAATTTTTTTTCTTCCTTTCGAAAGTCCTAGTACCACCTGCCAGGAATGAAATTGCGAACTTGGGCATTGGAGGCTATTATGCTAGCCTCTACACCACAAACATAGCCTTAACCAATAGCCCAAAATATAGCGGTTAATCGTCGTGTCGTCCTAATATCTTCCTTGCATAGCCGTTGGTCTAGAAATATTTTGAGAATTATTGAACATAAGAACATGCTTGGTTTTAAGTTGTTTTAATTTTTTTTTAAATTATTTTTTATTAATTTAATTCTCATCAAAGATAAGAAATAATAGCAAGTAATTAATTCTATATTAGTGACTCATATTGTATAAACAGCTAAATTCCAGTTTGTTTATTAATGAATGTAAAAATTAAAATACAAATTAATTCAGTTAAACATCAAGTAAAGTTTAGTACTAACTTTGAACTAAATAAATTTGAACTGCAACAACCACAACGTCTGTCACAGACTGCATCTATGTAGCATACAACATTTTTTCAATTTAGATAATTTTTCAAACAATTTGTAAGTATTATAAATCCACACAAACTAAATCGATTGAATTTAAATATCATAAATACATTATTTTTAATTTGTATTGTATTGTTGAACTAGAATATGGGAACAAAACGTATACATACAATTGCATTTGTTATTACTTACTCTCTACATCATCAAAATCTTATTTTATTAACAGTTAAGAAAAAAAATCTATATAATTGTAGACATTGAACACGTTATCGTACAGGATATGAGGAACTATGTGTCAGTAGGGTATTTTCTAGACGGAAATTTTACTTAACGAGGAAACTCAATCTTTTCCGTATATGATAGAATCATTTCATGAAAATTATAAGAACATATAATGTTAGTCTGAATTTAAATATGATTGGGAAAATAAAATAAGGTGAGGTTAATAAGTAATATTGATTACTCTTTACAGGTAAAATACTCTGGTTATTTATCTAATTTTTATTTTTTTAAGTAATACCTTAAATGATTTGGAAAAAATAAATTACCCTCTCTCAAAATTTGGTTTTTACGTTCCGAGATACATAAAACCCGAACAATGAATAAAAATAAAAATCCCTACAATATAATTAATAAACATTAAAAACGTTAAAAATTAAAGAAACAGTAGAGAAACATGACGTTATAAACTTAGCGGTGATTGGCCATTTTCCTTGAATATTAATTGATAGTGTTGCTGTTTTGATTAATTCTCGCTATAATTAATTTCCTGAACAGCTATATAAATTTTATACCCTGATATAATTATTTGGAAATAATAAACCATTGGGTAATAATTTACAAAGTTTTTTTATTCGTTTTCCTGATTTTTTTTGTTAGTTAAAATGTTTAATATTTTTTTCTAATTTTATGAAATTATACTTTACCTTTGTTTTGCACTATTACTATTGTTGATATTGAAACAGATTGTAATTTATCTCTATAAAAATTGTTCTAAAATAATTTGATTTAAAACTTAATTTTTTTTCCGATTTGAATATTCTTTGTCTTATATTTCTTGTTTATCAAAAATATATTATAATATTCAAGAGATCGAATTCTTTACTCAAAGTGCACAAAAAAAAAAAAACTCAGATCTTCCATAATGTTTTTTATTTTGAGGTAATTGAACATTTTTTTTTTTTTCTATAAATACAGATATTTATTATTTTTTTGCTAGTATAACTTAAAATCTGACTAAGTGAAAGTAATAATGATAAGGTTTCTTAGATCTTGGTTTTAGCTACTACCAGAATAAAATTTTTAATTATGTCGCATTTTGCTATCAGAAGCAATAAACATTGTGAGATGACATGAAGTGAAATGATTTTCACGGAAAACAGCGTGTATTTCCGTTTTCAGGGAAATACACTTTTCACTGATGACCGAGATGTTTTGTGCCAATAAATATATATATATATAAAACGGAAAACAGCGGTGACGCAAATCAACAGTTGTCATATTTTTGAAAATAATTATTATAATTAATTTTACCAGAGAACATAAACTTCTATATTTTTTTTTTATTAATTCTTATGTGCTTTTCTTTAATTTTCGATTGATATACTTTATAATTTATGTAATCAGAATTTTTTAAAACATGCGGTCATGTTTAATTTTTATTTATTTATTTTATTGATACAGGCAATCCACATCATAGGTGATGTTTGCTGACGTAAATTATTGCTATTTCAAATATATTACCAATAACAGTTCATAGTTATATAGATTGAAAAGGTAGATGTATGAAAGGTAGGTAGGAATATGGAGAAGGCTAATTAATGGAGTGATTAACATAATTTAATTGCAATAAAAATACAACTGGAAGAAAAAATCAAAATATTAAGCATAAATTATTCATGATAAAATAAAAATCAGTATACTTCGGGACATTAGATGGATTCATATAATTTGTTTCTTTTTAAATGATCAAATAAATGTGGGATGTGTGTACTGTTGTCATTTAATAGAGTATTTAAATGATATGGAAGGTCGACATCTATTAGTTGCCTGCAGTCTGTCAGTAAGTGTTTTATAGTGACTGGTACGTTACACTGTTCACAGTAAGGTCTTGTTGTTCTAGTCAGTAAATGTTGGTGTGTTAGTCGTGAGTGTCCTATTCTGAGTCTTGTTAATATCACTTCCTCTCTTCTATTGTTTTGTATAGATGATTTCCACGGAAATACTGTTTCTTTTATTTCCCTGAGTTTGTTATCCCTTACTTTGGTCCAATTAAACTGCCATTTGTCCACGATTAATAATTTTATAGAGATCATTATGTGGAGTGTCTAAGCAATCGGATGGAGGAATCAATGACGCCGCCTCATCTGCTTGGCAATTGCCATATATTCCTGCGTGGCTTGGGATCCAAACCAATAGAATTGATCTATTTGACCAATTTAACATATAAACGAATTGCAGAATGAGAATACCGATGGGATGTGTTGTATATACGTTCTTCAGGAAAAGTAAAGAGCTCAGTGAGTCAGTGAAGAGAACAATGTCAGTTTTACCCTCTCTGTAATAAGCTTCCCTAAGTCCCAGGTATATCGCAGTTAGCTCAGCTGTAAAGGAACTACATTCAGGAGGAAGGCTAGTTTGAACCGAGAAATCATCAACTATTGCTGCGTATCCAACACTATTGGCGCTTTTCGACTCATCAGTAAAAACAACAGTATGTCCTGTATATCTTTCTAAGAATTCATAAAAGTATTTTTTTTATGGTGCTACTTACTCTCGAATAATGACGGAATTTATAATTAATATCAATCGAGGGAATGTGCCAAGGTAGGATTTTTAAGAAGGTTTGTTGGAAAATTCGCGGAATTACAAAATTATTTTCAAGTAATAGAATTTTTAGGCGAACATTAAAAGGTTTGGGAATTTTTTCTTGGCTAGATATTTGTGGATGTTTAATTTTTTTAAATATTTTTTTTATTGAGTGATATGATTTGTTTCTTCATGACTGTATATAACTCTCAATTTAAAATAAAATAATATATTGATGGATTATTTTCAGAACATTGCAGACCCACTCGTATTAATTGATGTCGATGGAGACAGGGCACTCGGTGAGGTCCAGGATATGCAACATGGCTCAGCATTCCACAACACCCAAGAAATTATGGGTGGAAATGGTAAATTATACTAAATTAAAAACGTATTATACAAATATATTTTATTAAATAAATTAGTATAAAACTAAAAAAACTTAAACATTGTTTCAATGTAAGTTTGATATCTTTTTTTGGTATGACAGTCTTTTTTCATATGGAATAAAACCATAATACAATGTACCTTCAAAAATTATCACATTAAATAAGAAAACAGGCAGCAATGTATACTCATTACACATATTTTCTTTTCACAAAACCAAATATTAAAATTAATTTTTAAATTAATCTTTTTACGTTAATTTCGAATTATCGAAGGGTAGACAGAAGTTGTTGAATTGCAAGACATTGTTATTAAATTTAAATGAATCATTATATATATATATATATATATATATATATCATAGCGATTATTCTCCAGAGGGGAGCGACTGAACCCGTATTCAGGACTTAGGCAAAATTCTTTTTTGCCTCCAAATACCTCTTCACCCTCTCAGAATATTCCTTTTTCCTTTCAATCGTCCATCTTTTTCCAGGTTTCCACAAATTTTAAGTTGGAATTTCACATTTTTAATTTAATTTCGGCATTCTGTGCGGTCTTTAAAATTGAGACGTTGATTCCCAAAAGATACTAAATCCATTCTAAGAAATTTTACAGGAAGCGCAATAATCTCTCATTACTATATTATTTAACCAACTTATTTGATTCTTTTCGCATTGAAATCCTGAATTTTATTTTTAATAAAGTAATAACACTATATACAATTTATGAAATGAAAAGTTTAGTATGATTTGGATATGTAATTAGTACCTTTAGAAAATAATTGAATTTCTAAATAGCGTTTTTAAAGGACTTGAGTGTTGATTATTTAAAATAAAATAAAAGATTTTGATCAAACTAAGTGATTAGAATACAAATATGTCAAAACATCAATTTTGTAAAAAAAGTTCTTTATTACCTTTTGGAAATCAACGTGTGAATTGTCGATATTGAACATATTAAGTCCCTCTGTACCTTTTTCATGCCATTCATCGCGGCATTTACTCAAAGTAATTACATCCAGTAGCTTTTTTCTCATTCTTGATTCTTCCATTCTGATTTCTTCAGTTATTATACCGCATTTTTTTTATATTTACGCTCCTGCTGTTCTATTCCCTTAATACTAAAATGACTAGAAGTGACTACAGTTGCAGCTGCGTAGACAGCTTCTGGATGAATCACCGTTCTATAATGGCTTAATTTAGCATTTATCGAAATGTACTGTTTATTTTATTGAGCCCACTTGAGTTTGTAGGCTCTCTAAATTTTACCGATGTATTTAAAAAAACAACTCTATACAATTCTACCACATTTGGTGACTGGAGAGGATGAATTTTCTGGTCGTCTATCCAGAAAATTTATATGTTCATACATAAATATATATTTAAAAATTAAATTCATCGACCTTTTTTACTAAACATTAATCGAGTGACGTTGGTTTTTTTTTTTTTTTTTTTTTTTTTTTTTTTATTTATATGAAATGTTATTTCCTTCTTCTAATTTATCTTTATTTTGAACTCCTGTAGATTCAGTGGATCCTTTTTAAAACTATTCTTGCTGAACACTGGCTCACCCACCAGGCTAACACAGTGCCCTGTAAATATAAGATATAGTGGATTGAAATCCATACTTAGTAATCAATATGGAAGGTTTATCAGGCCATGTTGAGGGTATTTCATGTTATCTCGTTTCCAATACACGTGAGATAACGATGTAAAGCACTAACTGAAAATATACTCAGACAAGCTGATTGAATATTGGCACCGGAGGATTGATCACCTCATGAGAAAATCACGACTCAAGTAACCAAAATATAGGACCGGTGCGATGTATTAAACTCAAACACCTAGAAAAAAGAAAGAAATTAATTACTTACTGTGTAAGTGTTAAGCTGAAAACGCGTGCTAACTAGACTAGCCACTATTTACCGCAGTCATTTAATTTTAAATCCAGCAAAATATTTGGTATCAAATGCTGAGAAAAATGAAGATCATTGTGTCTTTTTGGATTTCTCGTAAAGAAATACAAGACTTTTTAAAGTTTAAAAATAAACTTAGTAACATGTTTCTTAGCATACTTAATCCAACATGAGGAAACAGTTTTCCCAAGACGATCATCATAACCGTTTCCTCTTCTACCGCTGTTCGGTGTAAGGATCCTGCCTGTAGAGTCTGGCCCATATGTCTCTTTCTTGTGCCAACTCTATTCTCTTACTACAGTCTATCCCGCGCCTCCTGCATGCTTCCTTTACACCGTCCTCCCAGGAGATGCGGGGTCTTCCTCCGGGCCTTTTTCTCTCTGTGCGGGTCTCATAAGTCTTCCTGGCACTTCTCTCCGGATCTACCCTAAGAAGATGTCCAAACCACCTCAGTTTGTGTTCCTCTAGAACGGTCTGCGCTGGTTTTACATCAAGGTTAGCCCGTATAGAGGCGTTCCGTATGTTATCTCTCCGTGTCTTTCTCTATATTTTTCGGAGATACCTCAATTCCATGGTCTGGATTTGGCTCCTATGTTTTGAGGTAAGAGTCCACGATTCTAAGGAGTACGATAGGATAGGAAGAAATGTCGATTTATATACGGCTAATTAGGTCCGCTTTGAAAACCTCGCCTTGCCATACAGAACATACTCCCTGCCGCTCCAATTCTCTGGGCCACTTCTTCGTCTATATAGCCATTATCATTGAGATGAGCTCCTAGATATTTGAAATTTTCAACCTGCTCTAATTTCTGTCCTCCAACCCTTAGTATCCTCATTATCCTTCGGGTTTCTTTCCAATACGCATGCATTTAGTCTTCCCAGGATTAATCTTCATATTTATTTTGGATAATTCCTCTTGTAGGACGTTTATGTTATGTGGGAGGCCTCGATCATTGTCAGCTGGCAGGATGAGGTCGTCAGCGAAGGCTAATAGGGAACATCTGGCGGGGTGCAGATTTCTGTGCCTTAGCTGGAATTCCCTCATTATAGGCTTGACCCTCCTTAGTTCCAAGTCCACAACCATAATGAAAAGTAACGGTCTGATACCCAATGACGTCTCGAATTCTTTTGAAGTGCGGTTGCTGGTTCTGACCACATTCCTCATCTTTTTATAGAGACTCATCACCGCCAAGGTTGTTCCACGGTCTACACCCCGCTCTGACAGTGTCATCTCTATATCTTCTTTCTTCACTCTGCCAAAAGCTTTCTGGAGGTCCACGAAGCAGATGGAGAACTCTTTATCTTTCTCAACAGTCTTTTCTGTCATTTGTCTCATTGTGAAGATAATTTCTTAGTGTTTAAATTGCGTCCATTTTGCAGTCAATTAGGCCATAATTATTTTTTCATTAAATTCAGAATTATTTTAATTTGAGTATAATGTTTAAAAAGGCTGTTAATGTAGAGTTCATTGGCCTATTGGCATAGAAGGCTGTTTTGTAAGCCTCTACACCACAGGTGACCCTGTTTTTATGTTGTTTTGACCATATGTTTTCTTTATATTATTGATTATATTTAAGATCTATAATATATAGCTTATTTATGTCTATAATTATGTTTTATAATAACATGGTACTACTGGTATATTTCGACACTTGCCGATAATAGGGGTACTCACTACCTTTGCTATAGCATGCTATTTGTGTTATTTTGCTAAACCCATCGAGTTTTTACAGTTATTTCCTGTATAAAATTGATGAGTTTAGCACAATAGCACAAATAGCATGCTATAGCAAACGTAGTGAGTACCCCTTATTTAAAAAATGTATGGTATTTGATATTGAAGTATTTTAGTATTTACATTTATTCCCTCAGATGTCGTTCTTGCTTTCGCATGCGTGAAATAGTGTTGTACGAACCATTTAATTTTCTCACTCTCGTGATCGATTTTTTAAAAATTGCTAGATTAATTTATATAGCTCTATAGTATTCCCTGTATTCTATAACATAAGAATATACCTTAATATCCATATTGTCTAGCCTCATCATCATCATCATCATAGCTGGCTCTACTGAACGTCACTGAACCTCCTCTAACAGCTTAAAAAATATATAAATTGAAAAAATAATCGATCTTAAAATCGATAATTTAAATAAACTTTTATGGCCTTAACAATACATTAATGGACCTCAAACGGACCAAGTCCGATATATATTATACAGTAGCTAATTATCCTTATCCTGGGAAGCTTTTAATATAAACTAGCCAAATACTCAAAGTTAAGTGATTCTGAGTAAATGAGGAAAATAGATGAGGAGTAGAGAGAAGATGGAGTACTGAGGAGGAAAGCTGATTACTTTTGGTACTTCAGATGATTTGAGTAAACTACTCGGTACTTTTAACTTGAGTGTTTGTTCATCTCCGGTGTAATCACGCGCTAGACAGAGCGTAATCACGCTGAACATAAATATACAGGAGTGGGTAATTCTTTAAATAGTTTCTTAAGTTAAATTATTATCCCATCCCCTCCTAACACCTTCCTTTCTACCGATGCTGGTGACACTTGTGTGTCAACGATCCAACTATTGCCTCCCATACTCTCTAATCCCACATCAGAAAACTTGAAGTATGGTGTCAGAATTTTAAAATAAAAATAAATTCCAATAAATCCCACCAAATAACCTTTACCCTTCGTCGTAAACCTATGACTTACTGCCCAACAGAATCCTTCCATAACATTCCTCTGGTCCCGGTTGAACAGATCTGATATCTTGGACTGCACCTTCACAGACATCTTACTTGCAACCCTCATACAAGACTGAAACGACAAGAAACTGCGCGACGTTTTCGACTACTTCAACACTTACTCCACAAACGCTCCAACCTTCCACATAACTACAAAAGACTCATCTACATGACTATAATAAGACCGATATGGACTTACGGAGTAGAGCTTAGGGGCTCTACTAAACCATCAAACTTTTCCCGTATCCAATCCCTACAGTCCAAAATCCTTCGTGAAATCCACAATGCTCCTTACTTCATGACCAATAAACTAATCAATAATGACCTTAATGTTCTATATGCTGGTGATTTGGTTCCAACCAGATACCATTCCTTTCATGACAAACTCGATTTCTACTAGTTTATATCCTTTCTTCCTCTTCTATTCCTGGTAATCCTCCGAGGCGTCTGAAAAGAAGATGGCCCCGAGACCTTCTAAATTAGAATATTTTTAGAGTGCTTTCAATGGGATGCTTCTCTACAAATCTATCATGATTTTTATATTTACTCACATTTACTTGTTGTATTCCTTTGTACAGTTCTACATAGCAATATATATATATATATATATATATATATATATATATATATATATATATATATATGAAAATAATACTGTTAAATTAATTATATTATATTCAGGGCTCCTCAACAGTCCAATACATTACATTGGTTTTATTATCGTTATTCATGTGACAGCTTCCGTGATATTTGACTTGACCCTGTATTTTGGTTAAGTAAATATGGTTCTAATAGAACTATTATTAATACTATTAATAGCTAGAACTATTTATAGTCAAAAGCTTTAAATCAACCCTATATGCCCTCGAAAAATCTTTGTCCTAGAAACGTATCGATTTCTTCATACTGTTTTCAGATTACAGCCTCACGGAGGGTTCTCAAGTATGTATCGTAACAGCTGGAGCAAGGCAGAAGCCAGGTCAGAGCAGAACCGATATGCTAGAGGCTAATATTAAAATCATGAAGCACATCATCTCAGAACTTGTAAAGTACAGCCCAGACGCGATTTTTATTATAGTCAGTAACCCAGGTAAGATATCTCTAAATAATTTTTAATTAATATTATCTAATTAGCTCTCCAAACCAACCAAATAGGTTTATTGGAAGGAATTAGTCCGGGTGGCGGTCATTAAATGAATTACTATAATAATTTTAACTTATGATTATAATTTCATTATTATAATCATAAGTTAAATTTCATTGATTCTTTGTATGGTAGTATTAAGAATTTTAGTCATTGTTGTGAGACCCTGTCCATAAATCGGTACGTACTTTCCATTCTACTTTTTTTCCTACGTATTTTCTATCCTACCTACCCCCCATCTACCAAAACAGTACCTAGTTTCCATTCTCCCACCATGCGGTACGTATATCCACTCTACTTCATATTTTTATGTTCATATTTCATGTAAATTATTGATACCTGTGTAAATTTTGTTTAGTGAACATTTTTTTTTTCTGTATAACACTTACATTATTGTACTATAGTCATTGTATTTTAATTTTTTTTTTTTACATATACAGTTCTTCTGTTATATTTTAATACCGACGTTCTCTAGCTAAATAGGTTATATAATATTGCATGTAATGTCATTGAAATTGTATTCTTTTGTACCTTTTTGACCCTGACGCTGACCCACGAAGGGGGTCGAAACGTTGGCAAACAATAAATAGTTGGAACTATTTAGTTGTTTCATTTAATGACCGCCACCCGGACTAATTCCTTCCAGTAATTCTCAATGGTCAACTAATTACATCCACAAATAGGTTTATGTACAAAGCTAGTCTAAAAATATCCTTTCTTTAACATGTGAATTATATACATATAATTTAAAAAGTGGAATTCAAGGAAAATCAGCTCAATTATTTCAAACTTCAAAATTGATGTCCTGATTATTAATTTTAAATTTTATTAGATATGCTAAATGTAATAATATTATCTCCATATCTGATATTTCATGAGAAACATTTGTTTAAACAGTTAACTGTGATAGTTAAATTTAATGCGAATAATTATTATATTTTAGTCGATGTTTTAACATACGCTGCATGGAAAATCTCTGGGCTACCTCTAAACCAAATATTTGGATCTGGAACACATTTAGATTCTTCAAGATTTCAATATTACATCGGGAAACTGACTGGTTATCCAGTACATCTCATAAAAGCACAAATACTTGGAGAACATGGAGCATCATGTGGTATGGATATTTAACAAAAATATTTATACATATTCATAGAATGTTGATAATATATCGTCGGTACGATGTTGAACTAAAGAATGTGAAAATTGGCAATTTTCAGGAGAGCCACAAAACTGAATATAATTTTGCTTTTAATATTAGTTAATTACCTATAAACAGTTATGCCCTAATAAAGTTATTTGAAAATAACAAACCATTGTTTAATAATTTGCAGCGTTTTCTACGCACAACATCGAATTTGAAAAACGTAATTTTTCACATTCTTTTGTTTAGCATGGTGCCGACGATATTACAGAATTATATTGTTTTAAATAAATTTAGGAATATTATTCTATATATTGGTTGTCCGAAAAGTTGGTAGAGATTTTAAAAATAAAATTTACCTTTTAGTTTTTCTACTAAAAATGAATCATAAAGCTAATGTTTATTTATATCCCTTTAATCCTCATGGAATTAACTTGGATTGGAAGTGACCCATACATTTTGAGCTCCTTCCAGAAAACCAAACTATAGTTTGGTTTTACGGACTTTTTCTGCGCCCAGTTAGATCGATTGAAGGTACCGTTTCCAGACATTTAAAGTGTATTGGGAAAGTACAAAAGGTCGATGCATGGGTACCTCATGATTTCACTGAGCGGCAGCAAGACCCCATGTTTCAAAACATACCGTGCAAAAATTGAAAGAACTGGGCTACGAAGTTCTTCCGCACCCACCACATTCTCCCGACTAGTCTCCAACAGATTACCACCTGTTCAGGAATTTAGACAACTTCGTCAAAGGAAATCTTTTTGAAAATGATGATCAAGTGAAAAGTGCGTTTTCAGATTTTGTTTCACTTCAAAGCTAAGAGTTTTTCAGTTCGGGGATAAAAACGTTGGTGTCACGTTGAGAAAAATGTGTAGAAAAAGAAGGTAAAAACTTCGATTATCTTGTTTTCATATCGTATTTTTAATAAAAATCCTTTACCTTGAAAACGGACATTTCATGTGACACAACCCAATATTATGTAGAAAAATTTATAAATAATATTATAAATCAATTTTAAAACTGTTCATTAATCTTAATTTTTGTCCAAATGTCTCTATGAATTTCCGGACAACCCAATACAATTTAGAAACTTTATTCTATCTACAATTTAGGAACTTTATTCTCCTACAGCTAAAATAAACAGACATATTTTATATAATAAATAAAAATTTATAAAATCTGTTTAATAATAAATAAACCTTGTAAATCAGACTCCTTATACATAGACAGATAAACTCGTAAAATAAAGCTTTTAATAATTAATTCATCCTAATATAACGAATAAATTATTAAATGTAATTAATAACCTTTAACAAACAAATATTTTAAAAAAATTAAATCTAATTATAAAATTAACACTGTATAAATAACGTATTTATCATAAATGAAAAGGACTATATACTAAGACATAATTATGTATTTTTATATTTAGAATTGAGATTAAAAAATCTTTACTCAAAGACAGATATTCAAAATATTATTTTTTAAATCACTTCCTTGTTTATATAATTGTCCGTATTCTCACCGAAGCTTACTACGTATTAAATCTATGCTACTATACGAAAAGCTAATTATTATCAAATCTATCTTCTGAAAAAAAATCCTGAATTTTCATATGAATGTTATTTAATAATAGTAATTGTCTTAGAATGTTCGTTGAATGGCAATTAACAGAGAAATCTGAATAGTAAAAAATTTCTTATTTCAATCGATTAAATTTAGCTAAAATCTAAGCAATCCTCTACCCTTCTATTAAATCGCTTCCAGTATAAGAAAGGTCTTCCTTCCAGGATGTGCCCCGTAAGCAATTTAACGAGCTAGTTCAAGTTGGTCACTATTTTATTGGATCAATAATAGGTGGCCGTTACTCATAAGCATTATATGATCCCGTTGTTTTAACATGGGATGATTTTGTATGTGTGTCCGGCGCAAAAATGAAAAACTACGAAACTGAAATTTCATATTTGATACAACTATACGTCCGAAAGAGAGCAAATTTTCCTTCAAAATCGGCTGACCGAAAGATCTACTTTATACCATGTATTTTGCACCTTTTTACGATTTTCTCAAAAACGGCAATAACGATTTTGATTAAATTCACTATATGGATGTGAGAATTAATGAGCTTAATGTTATGGAGGTTTCATTCTGACTGAAATAGTCTACGAGATCTTAAATGCCGATCATTTATTTTTTTTCCCTCTGAAGTGCCTTTAATTTTGTAGATTTGAATAAAATAACCATTTCAACTTGTTATTATTGATAAAAAACGGGTAAATATATAAGTTGAACGAATTCGATACCCAACAGATGGAGAAATGAGCAAACATATTTCTTCATACCATTTTCGAACATAAAAACAGTAGTATAATGTATATAGTATAGTAGTATAAATGTATAATAGTATAAATGTATAAATAAACCGTTGAAAAGCTAAATATTTTACCAAAAATATTACTATGAAATTGTAAAACTTTACGGAGAGTGAGGAAAATCCGATAAATCGTAGATAATGATATAATTAAATAGATTATTTAATAAAACATATCTTGAAACTGAAGGTAATTCATTTTTTAACAATTTCTTATAATCTCTAAATGTATTTAAATTTTTATTATAATCTTTATTTGTGTAGAATACACTGCACAGTTTTAAAACATTGATTGGAAATCCATTACAATATTCTTTAATTGATTATAACAAGAGAGATAAATGAATGTGCCGTGTTGCGCGCACCAGACTTATTTTACTTTGGTTGATAGTGAAAGATTACAATTTTCTACTACGGAATGCTTTTTGAACTTATCACAACTCTTTTCCAAATAGAAATAACTCTTTTTTATATATATATATATATATATATATATATATAATATATATATATATATATATATATACAGTTTTGACAGGACGAAAACGTTAAATGTGAGGTGTAAAGATGTCCGATTTTACTACACATTTTTTTACCGACCCAAGAAACGTGTGAAGGGACAGTAGGCACTAATTATAATAACAATACAAAATTTTGTTTGATGACGTGCTTATCGTTACTCGAATTATTATAATTCTTCTGAAGATTAACCATAATGTGAATTACGTGCATATTTTACCATAATATGCAATAAAGACCAATAAGCTATAAAAGGCCGCCCTCTCCTCCCCTCTAAAAATATTTTAAAAATTAAGAAATTGGATTAAAATAGCTATCTATTGAATAATAGGTATGATAGAGACTGTTTTTTACATCCTATCATTTACTTCAATTACTAATTTATATGCATATATACATCGTTTGAAAAAAAACAACATATATTTCCAAAAACTAATATCCTGCGTACGCCCTTGAATCGAGATAAAAGTTTCAGCCATGAGGTAATTTTTTTTTTTTCAACTTTAGAAGAAAATAAATAAATCAAGAACTTCTATCCTTTAAAATTTGCAAAATATGTAAATAAATCAAACAAATAGATATATATATATATATATATATATATATATATATATATATATATATATATATATAAATATATATTATATATCTTAGAACTTTAGACAAATATTGCTGTCAGTATATTATTACATCTTTTAAAATGTTTTAAAACTTCAATTTTTCATTTTTTTTATAACTGATTGTTTCATTTATATGCTTTATAAACATCCATTTTTAATTTAATTTATGAATTGTGCCATAGTTGGTTTTTATTATCCACTAATAAAATAAATTGGACGAATTATTATTTTTTACAGCTCCTATTTGGTCTGGAGTGAGTATTGCTGGACATCCTATAGAAAAGTTTGAGAATTTATTCACTGAAGAAAATAAAACTTCTGTGTTTGAACAAGTATTACAAAGGTATAATTTCTACAATTTTCTTATGACTTCATATTTTGTAATAATTTTCAATGACTCGTGGGTACATTTTTTTTCTGGAAATTGGTTTTATATTTAGTAAAAGTATCCATTTTATTGTGAAAAATCGTGGCTTCATTGTTGATATAAGCAATTATTTACACCCAGATCATATCAGGATTTTGAATAGAACTCAGATTCACAAATTTGTATACCGACTTTGCCATACCTAAACATGTATTAGCAAAGATAAATTATTGTTTCACATGAAGCATTTGTAATTGTTAACATCTTAATTTATAATTGGTTGTTACTAGTAATATTAAAGATCTGAATATCGTCAATAACGAATTTTAAAGGAATCACTTGTAGCCGGGTGGCTAGCATAATAGCCTCCTTATGCCTAAGATCACGGTTTCAAACCCGCAGATGATCCTAGAATTTTTATGGGAGTAAAAAATCCTTAGTTATGCCGTCCTTCGGAGGAGACGTTAAAAGGAGGTCTCGAGTATGTGCGATGTCAGTTACTCGTTAAAGATCCCTATCCTAATAAAACCTGGAAGGCAAAATTTAGGTCTCCCACTGTAGCATCGTCCGAATAACCATATTAGCATAAAGTGACGTTAAATAAATAAACAGACAACAAATTTTAAATAATCTATCTCCCCGCCTTACGAATTTATTAATACCTAATTATCTCGCAGGTGCTATTCGATGGAGGATTAAATTCCCTAAAAAATATAAAAAGAATCATTGATATCGGTGAAGAAATAGCGTTTTGAAATTAGTAGTAGTGATTGGCCATTTTCCTTCGAATAATTTATCATTTTTCATATTATTCAATTACTTGTGAACAGATATATTAACTGTTATAACCACCCTAACTTATTTATTTGAGAATATTAATCCATCGTGTAATTATTTTCAGCGTTTTTTTAATGGATTTGTACTAATTAAGTGTTTTAATGATTTGATTTAATAAATTTCTATTTCATGGTTTTAAACAACACATTCAACTTCATTTAAAAATACATAAATAAAAAGATGTTATGATAAGATATACTAATAATTTTGTTTATATAATAATGTATAGAGTTAAATTATTTCTTTGTCTCTTTTATCAGTCATGAATTATACCAAATAAATACTAACATTGGAAGAACAAATCTTGAATACACAAACATTCATTGGAAAAATTAGCTTAATCAAAGTTAAAAGGATATAAGAAATTTTTTATGAATCTTTCAAATCAGATAATTTGGAGTATCTTTATAGTTTGATTTCCAATGTAATTTGAACTTGAAATGTAAATATGAATTGAAATTTTTATCGGTAATTTATAACCGAAATTCTATTAATGTGTATTTATTTTTGTTTCAGTGTACCTGAGCTATTAAGGTTAAAAGGTTACACATCAACAGCAGTCGGGTTCGCTGTGGCAGATCAAGTTGAATCAATAATGTTCAACAAAATTAAAGCTATACCAGTTTCGACACTAGTAAAAGTAATTTTTATTTTATTTTTTCTTAACAATAGACAATAGGTAATATTATTTCTACTATAATATAATTTGCTATGATGAGTAAAGAGTTTTAAAAATTGACTTTAAAAAAATAATATTTGGGTACAAAATTAGTAATCATTGTAAACATTTATTAGAGCATCAGTGTCGAAAAAATAGTATTTATTTTATTTATTTATTTTTTACAGGGTTTCTACGATATTGAAGAAGATGTTTTTCTCTCATTGCCATGTTTGTTAGGCAACAGTGGAATATCGGAAGTTCTGCCTCCTGATTTGAATGAACATGAAAAAAGTTTATTTGAAGCATCAGCTGAAAACATGTTTCGATATCAACAAGAAATTGATGATTACATCAGTAAATAGAATGTTATGATAATTGTAATTGACAAATTATATATACATACTTAAAGAAGTAGTAATTTTTTTTATAATAAACCTTTAAGAAGTTCATAGTAAAATTCAGTTGAAACTATAGTATATAATAAAATAAGCGATAACGCTGTTTTATTTAGGTGATGGTTTGTTTATATGATCGAATTAATTGCGAAAGGTATAGAGAAGTGTTGTTTATAAATGCAGACATTTCTGAAGAATTTCCTGCAGAAACAGTTCTTCTCCAAGGTATAATTCTTCATTTTAACTTAGCCCTGGAATATGCAGTTAAACAAGCAAAAATACAAATAAAGGTGAAAATATTTCAAAAACATATTTAGCTCATAGCTTACACCTTAACTTGTGACTTTACAGGTATATTCTTAGACTTTCGAAACTAGAATTGTAATATATATTTCATAAATCCAAAGTCTTAAAGTGTTTAAAACCTCCTATTTTCGGGGAAAAAATTAGTTCCGCAAAAAAAACATTTTGTATAACACGTTAATGACAATGAAATTTCCTCTAAGATTGATAATTTCAAAAATATTTATTATAAAAACAGGGAAAGAAATTGTAAAATTTAGACCAACGACCAACATTGTTATCCGCGTTTAGAAATTATAATAATAATAATAGGCTTAGCGAACCCGAAGGTTCGATGCCGATACCACCAAATTGCGCCTACACAGACTCGTCCAATGCTCACCATTCAAGCCCAAGCTCCCGGGATCAGCCTTAACGCAATCCTCCCATCTCCGCTTCGGCCTAACTTTCGGACGCCTACCACTCGGATCAGCAAATACCAACTTTCTCGGAATCCGCTCGTCATCGAGCCCAACAACTTTACTCGCCCATTTGAGTCTCCGCGATGCAATCAGCTCAATTATATTCACAGGATGCAAGTTCCGCAATTCCGTGTTATGCAACCTTCTAAACTCCCCAGTGGCCTCATCTCTCTTTGGACCAAATATTTTACGCAATACCTTATTTTCGAAAACCTTAAGCCGTTGTTCATCCTTTAAAGTAAGCGGCCACGTTTCACATCCGTAAAGAACCGTTGGAAGAATAATAGTTTTATAAATTCTAATCTTTAAGTTTTTAGATAGAAGCCGCGAACTAAGTAACTTAGCAACTGAATAACAACACGCATTTCCCACCTTTAACCGAGACTTTATTTCTTCCTGGATTTCATTTTTTCTAGTTATAATTGAACCTAAATACTCGAATTTCTCTACGTGTTCAAAAGTATGACCTGATACATCAATATCACCAAGATCGACACCGTTTCTGCTACTAATCATATATTTCGTCTTATCGGTATTTAATTCGAGTCCTATTTCTTTACCGGTTTTTATTAACACACTTGTATTTAGTTGTATGGTTTCCGTGTCTTTACCTAGCAGTGCAAGATCATCGGCATACCCCAAAACCGGAATCTTGTCACCCATATTTAAGCCTTTCTCGGTACACATCACCTTTTCTATGACATATTCTAAAGTTATATTAAATAACACAGGTGAAAGGGAGTCACCCTGTTTCAAACCCGATCGCACCTCAAATCTCTCGGAGTAATTATGACCGATTCTAACTTTATGGAATGTTTCCGACAAACACATCTCTACTAGGTTTACTAACTTTCTAGGTATACCCTGTTCATGATGTTATATAGCTTCTGACGATCTATTGAATCATAAGCCTTTTTAAAATCGATATAAAGTTGATGGACTACACCGTTGTATTCCAATTTTTTCTCTAATATTTGACGTAAGGAAAATATTTGGTCAATAGTCGAGCGATTCTGCCTAAAACCACATTGGTAATCTCCGATAATTTCTTCAGCGTATTCCGTGATTCGACTAGTTAGAATTGACGAGAATATTTTATAGCATACTGGGAGAAAAGAGATCCCACGATAGTTGTTACAATCCGACCTCGGTCGTTTTTTGTGAATCGGAATAAGTATTGATTCTTTCCATTCTTTGAGCATTTTTTCAGTTTCCCAGATCTTTTTAACTAAAAAATGTATTTTGGAAACGCCCGCTTCTCCACACGCCTTGATTAATTCACTCGTGATATTATCATTTCCTGCAGCCTTATAACGTTTTAATTTTCCTATCGCCATTTCGACTTCCTCTTTACTCGGTGCGTCTATCCATGGTTCAGCGCTCTGATATTCAGAGAGAGGAGATTGATTATTATTTTCCGTATTTAAGATGCCGTCAAAGTGTTGTTTAAATTTATTTAATATCTCAGAAGGATCCGCAATTATATTGTTATTTGCATCTTTAACCGCATTCAATAGAGGTTCAAATCTTTTACGCTATTTGTTTATACCTTTGTATATCTCTCTTACGTTATTTTCGTTTTTGTGTTTTTCTATTTCCATTATTTTGCCTTTAAGATACTCTCTTTTCTTATTTTTTAAGAGTTTTGAAGTTTCATTCTTTACTAACCGAAAATAAGCCACATTATTATCGCTTGGATTATTTAAGGAATTCAGTTCAGCGGTTTTTCTTTTTTCGCACATATTTTGACAATCCCTGTCGAACCAAGGTTTGTTCTTTTTATTTTCGATTTTTCCAAGACATAAATTACCGACCTCTTTAATATTATCCCTGATCCCTTCCCATAGTTTGTTTACATCTTTGTGTTCCTCGTCTGAAGATTCCAAAGCTTCGAACCGATTTTTTACTTCTATCGCGAATTGTTTTCTAATTTCGAGGTTGTTCAATTTAACTAAATCAAAATTCTCGGGACGAATATAGTTCGGTGTTCTCTTTTTTGTATTTAGTTTTTGTCGAAGTTTCGCGATTACTAATTCATGATCAGAACCGCATTCTGCACCCCGATACGATCTCACGTTAATTATGCTACTTTGCCATCTGTTTTGTATTAAAACATAATCGATTTGATTCCGTGTTTGTCCATCCGGCGATGTCCACGTATACTTATGAATATCCTTATGTTTAAATGTAGTACTTTTGATTACTAGGTTTTTCGAAATGGCAAAGTTTATTAGTCGGGTCCCATTATCATTACTATATTCGTGCAAACTTTCTTTACCGATTGTAGGACGATATACTTCTTCCCTTCCAACCTTTGCGTTCGCGTCGCCTAGTATTATCTTAATGTAATTTCGCGGTAACTTACCGTAAACCGACTCATCACTGTCTTCGGTGGGGGAATGTATGTTTATAAACGCGATTTTAAACCAACGCCCTTGAAATATAGCAACCGATATTATTTCACTAAAGAACTGTACGTCCCGTAATGCGGAAAGAAATCTATTCCTAATCAGAAACCCGGTACGCGGTAATGAGATCCGCGCGAGGGCGTTTAGAAATTAAATGATAAATATTATATTGATATGGTAATTATATTATTACTATTTGTAGACAACTTTGAACCGAACCAGACGTGTTTTTCACATAAAAATATTCATGACAAGGAAAATAAGCAAGATTATGTGTAATCATCAATAGTTTAGCGTTCGACAAAATTCATATTGAAATCGATTTAATAATAATTGGCGAATTTTCTTGATCTTCGGGACGAATCTGAATGGCCTTTTCAGAAATATAGGTGTAACACGGAAAATATATTAACGCAAGTGTAATAAAAACTAGGTTGCAGGATTTGATAAACTTCATAAAGGATCAACAAGGAAAAGGTACAAAATTCATGAAAATCAAAAATTTTGAGCAGCAAGGTCTGGACGATTTCGGATGAATTGAAATCTGGGCTTGGGAGGAGTCTCAAACTTCTTTCTGGAAAAAAGCTTTGGGAGTATTTTTTGCTTCTCGCATTAAACTCTACAAGGGATCAGATGAAATCAGTAACTGCTTCAAGACATCCTCCAAATTATCTTTTCTTTAGCATTTTAATGCATATTTTTCTCCATTCACTTTAAAACACCTGGTCATAGTTTCCTGGGCTTCTTCTGACATTGCCCCGATCGGTGGACGAGTATCTTTAATCACAGCTGAGCCGTGAACCAGTATTTTATGAACGCATACAGGCATGCTATACCAAGAGTACACGTTCAAATAACGTTTTTCTGTTTCATGGTAATATTCTTCAAGACGTTGGGGATTAATCTGTGATTCGCTTGAGATTGTTTGTAGGATGGTATGTAAACCATTAAGTAAGTAATGATCGATTTCAGTTACTTGAGCAGAAACGGCCTTTCAGTATTGCAGTCATTTGAATTTCCCAAATGTGGTTTCGGAGTAACGATTACCAGACCCAGTCGTTCTCGAAATTCACGCAGTATTTCCCGTTTTCGATCCTCAACCAACATTTTTTCGTCGACAGATTGAACTGGCCATTTTTTATTAGCAGCTTGTAAGAAATATGTAACAAACACTCATAGAACGGTGATAATAACGGTGATATGAAAAAATAACAATAAAAAAACACATTTCACATTGAAACTTTCGATGAAGGGTGTATAAATGGACTGAAGGGAGACAGAAAACAGAGGAAAAAATCACCAAACAATGTTACGGATATCCCAAAGCAGAAATGTCATATTTGTAAAAATTTTGAGATAACATTTGATGTTTCAGAGCCCATTCCAAAAAATCTACGAGAAGAAGAAAATTCAAACTGCTTAGGAACATAACAGAATAGTGCTACAGATAGGAACCAGGAGAGAGTGCAATTGTTACAGGCCAATATGTCACTATATAATTTTATACAAATTATATATCTTGATTTCAGATAAAAAGCTATTATCATTAGTAAAAAATAAAATAAAAACCTGGAAGATAAGCAAACTATTGCACATTCTGTACTTTACCCATGATCACATCTTGACTTAAGAATGGTAATTGAGAATGCATGGGACCAAAATAAAAACCTTTGCATGGTTATTTTAAGTGTAAAAACAACTTTTGACCCAATCCCAGAAGTTAAGAAAGAGAATCTGTTCTTTCTAGACCCAAAATAGAGTTCAATAACTGCAGCAGTGATGAAGTATTTGCACAAAGTAGACGCTGGGATAAAATCCACCTGGGAAGTATCAGAAAATTAAAATCCTAGCAATCAAAGAGACAAGTGTGAATAATGAGCCCTGGTCAAGACTTTAATATCTCTCAGTTCAAGAGATAGGAAAAATATTGCAGAAGACTAAGAGAGGGAGAGAGAGTATGGAGATTTTAGGTTTCATCAATGTTTATGGAGATCAAATGTACATGAAATGCCTAAAGAGAAAGTTAAAGAACATTAGATATAGAAAATTCTTCAGAATATGCAAATTAGGAATATATACTCCAACATGTTTGTAAAAAATGTATTTAATATATATAAAAATGGACTTTATCTTTGACATCAACTGATTTAGGAACCTTTTTGTCAATAAGTAAAACTTGAAAATAATAATAATAACAAATCAAAATCAAAATTAATTGTATTTCTAATTAATTCCTTTAAAAATTAATGTATACAACTAAGTGTCTCACTTCAACTCTTGCATCAAACAACACTTTTGTTGTAAAAAAATTAATTCTAGTATTATTAGATAAGAAAAGAACTGTAACTTGTAATTCATTGTACATATAATAAGGAAATTAACAATTATTTTATTCAAAATCTTCTTAAAAATTGTAAGCCATCTATTGTTAATATTAATTCCCTTATTAAATATATTGACTATTATTTTATTTAGGGGCTATGGAACACATACTATATTCTTATCCCTAACTGCCTTGATCAAGCAAGTACAAATGAAACACGATAATAATGCCTAAAACCCCAACTACTCTAATAATCAATTTGAAAATTATGGGTGTCAAAAATAATGTAACCCCAGACCTCTAAGAATTACCAGATTTTCAAATCATTTGTTTAAAATACATAGATTATATATATTTTTCAAAATTGACTATTAATTGTATATTCTTGGCTTTTATCATTTTTATATATCATATTTAAGTTCTTATCCTTAAATAATGCAATTGGAGCATTGGGTTACGTTGCTATTGGAGCTATAGTCATGTAACAGTCGTTTCCAAACTATTGTATACTCATACCTGAGCCTGTTTGTGGAATAAGCCTCAGCTATGCAAAAGGTCTGATCAAGGCGGCTGCTGGCAGTAGAAACAGGCTTTATTGCAGTGATACTAGGAAGCAGCCTCATTCTAAGATGTTCTTGGAGGGACACTGCAAAGAGAGAAGCTGCAGTATTCTCTCAGTGGACAGGATAACTCTGAGGAGGGTGACAGGACTATACATTGAACACAGTCAGCTTAATAAGCACTGCCAAAATATGGGGTTAGTAGACTCACCGACTTGCAGGTTCTGCAAGAAGTTAAATGAAACAGCCTATCATGTGATATTTAGCTGTCCAGAGATAGCTGGTATACGGTTTTGGCAATGACCATATTTTAGATCCTAATCTGTGAACTGATAAGTCCTTAAAGTTTGGTAATATTCACTAAGACAACAAGCCTGTATTAACAGGATATGGACTGCGGACAATTAGAATACTTGAGGCAGCAGAGGAGGAAAATGAGCCAGAAGAAAAAAAAAAAAATAAGACAAGCAAATATATATATGTAATCCTTGGACTTCTAATAATAAGCCCAAATAAATAATGATCCATTTTTCTTTAACTTCTCCTGAGAAGAAGTTAAGATGTACAACCCTACATCCCTCAATAAACACTTTCTTAACACTGGATAATGAGGAACACAATAGTAATAATGTGGATAAAAACTCTTCCTACAATATCATTACTTATAAATAATTTTCTGTAATTATTAATATAATCTTGGATATTTTAATCTAATTTCCAGATTATATGTGTAGAAGAGTATGATAAATAATACAAACTTAAAATTAAAAAGTTATTTATAGTTAATGTAATTAAGAAACTTGGTTTTTTATACCTTAGAGAATTAATTAGTTGTACTTCTAAAAAATTCATGGAGTAGCCAAAAGGTATAATTATGATTACAAAATAGTAAAACTTTATTTTAGTCATTTTTTTCATATATAGTAAATGACAAAATTAAGCATTGGTATGGTTAAATAAATACTTTAAAGTTTAGCAAAAACAGATTACAGAGAACAAGTTTATTAAATTAACAAAATCAATTCAATCAAAAGTTGGTAACAAAAATAAATACGTTTGCTAATAAGATTTTTTTTTTTTTTTTAAATACTAATAAATAAACATAAACAATAAATAACAAAAACTTTTAATTTAAATACAACAGTCAATAACTTTAGGAATGCTGTTATTATACACTAGTTAGAATAATAATAATAAAGTACAATAGGTTGTGTGCTTTTGGTACGTTTATTACAGCTTTCAAAGTTGTGGTAAAAATAGATAAGTGACTAGAAATGATCAAAGGATAATACTCCTTCCAAGAACTCTTCACCTGAAATTATACATAGAATATACTTATAAAATACATTACCATTTAAATCAAAGGAATGTAATTAAATAATACTGACTTCAAAAGTACGAGATCATAAAAGTCAAAGACTTTCAAAAGTTAAAATTACATTTATTTAGGGACTAGACCTCTAGATTTCGGATACATTGGTTTCGTTGGGTTTCTTACAACAAAAGGTTTACGTTTTGTTTTGCTAACAGCAAGTGATGCATCAACATCAATGTCTTCTTCCCCTTTTAAAGCTGCTTCAAGTGCAGACAAAACAGAAGGTGCTACAGCAGGGCCCTGATAGTCCTTAGTCATTGTTTCTTGTGGTTCTAATTGTAATTCAATAATGTTTTCCCCCTTAAAACGATAATTATTACTAATATCTCTAGCATTCTTTGCATACTCAGAAATCGGTCGACGCTCCGACGGACTGGAAACTGGGCGCTCTAGAACCTTTAATGGTTCAGATTCAGGCATCATTCTCCAAACATCATCCTCATCATCATAAAACAATCTTGAAGAAATCCTTTTCTTCTCTTGGGGAGGTATAAAATTATCAATAATTAACAACCTTAATTTATAGTCTTTAAGTAGTTCATTATGTGTGCTCTCCAATTCCCGTCTGTCTTCGTTAAATGAATCAGTGATGTCAGCTATTTCTTGTCTTGTACTTTGTAATTTCTGGTATAATTTTCTGACTTTATTGTTTTTAGCTTCAACTTCTTGCTGCAAAGTGGCATAAGTTTCTCTAATCTCCTCCATTGTTTCTTCTTTCATTTCAAGCATTTGCTTTATTTGAACTTCTCGACGTTTTCTTTCATTTATTTCTAGTTTTCTTTGTTCTAGAGCTTTTTGTTGTTCATTAGTGTGATCAATAATATTTTTCCCTCCTCTAAGTAATTTACTCTCCATTGCATTAATACGATTATGAAGTTCTTCAGCATATTTCTTTTCTGTAGCAATTTCAGCCTTTCTTTTTTCTATTTCATGTAATAATTCAAGTCGTTCATTTTCTGGCATTTCACTGTCATTACTTAAAAGTTTCTTTTCTCTACTATTCAAACTTTCCTCTTCTTCCAACAGCATTTGTTCATGAGATTTTTCGTCTTGATTAGCTTCCAGGCCTTCTTTTTTCTTTTTCTTCTTCTTCATACCAGGGTCTCCGGTGCCAACAGACATAAGCAAAAGTTGTTTCAGACGAATAATCTCTTCTTGATACTGCCTTAATAAAGCATCCTTGGGATCTTCATTGATACGGGGTTTATTTTTAATATTTTTAGCTCTATTTGCATACCTAGGGTGGTTAAGCTTTCTTCATAATTATAGCTTGCAGGGCCAATATTTGCAACCATTAATGTTTTTGAATTCCCTCCTAAAGAATCCTGAAGCAATCTGTTAGTTTTGAGTCCCGGTAAGGGATATGTTGTCCCCTTCCATCAACAAGGGCTGAAATCACGTTACCCAATGCAGAGAGAGACAAATTAATTTTACTGGCTTCTTTTAATCTGGTACCTGTAGAGCCAGTTTTAGACTGTCTCTCACTACCAGCTAAATCAACTAAATTTAATTTGCCAACCCTAACCTGATTTTTAAGTTCTGTGCTGGTATCACTCATTTCAATAGTAACAATAAATATAGCATGAGACCGACTACTATGCTCATTCATGTTTGTTGCACCAATAGTACGATTTTGATTACCTATTGACATAACATGTTCAATTTCATTCACACTTTTACAAACAAATGACTGTAAATCTTTTACATAAACCCCGGTATCAGCATTTTCACGCAGTTCATACCTTTTTTTAGGATTAGTATCCAGAAGATCTCTAATTTCTTCTTGATAAATTTCAAGATACGAAGCTCGCACTAGATACTGCATGTTGTCTGTGCGTGATATATGGGTAAAAATTTGCTCAAAAGAGCGAGGGATGATTCCTCTTGAATCATATCCCTGATGTTTATTACCTTCCATAGTATATGTTTTACCAGTTCCCGTCTGGCCATAGGCAAAAATGGTGCCATTAAAACCTTCAAGGACCGAATTGACTAGAGGATAAACAGACTCATCATAAACATCTTGCTGGCTAGAAGTTTGATCATAGACTGCATCATACGTAAACATTTTCCCATTATTTCTGTCATCTTCCTTTGGATTAAATATTTCAACAACACCTCTGGTAGGATAAACCTCGACAACATTTTCATGCCCTTGAAGTAATTCCTTTTCATTCATGGGCCTACATCTCACAACTACTTGGACACACTCGTTTCTTGCTTTATTGTTACGATCTGCAGACATGTTGACTAGTTATGTTAACAATATATGAAAAGAAAATTCGCCTAAAAAAATCTAAATATCTTGTGAATATGTTATAACGATAGAAGGGAACTAAGCTTAAACACTCCATATTATATAAGTCTTAAAGATATTCACAAGAAATATCACCTAGTGGAATAGGTGGAAGAAAGATTGCACTATCAAGAACTAAGAAACATTTGGTAACAGCAATGAAACCTATTGACTAATGTTCCTGGAACATTAGTTCATCACGAAAATTGAAGTGTCAATTATTTACATTTTTTTAAATTTCTTAAATAGAGAAATTACTGATATATCAAAAAATGTAGGGTAAAAATATATTATTACTGAAGTATACAGTTAGTATATAAAAAATTCCCAATAGCTAATTTTATGTTCTTCAGTTTAATCAATATTATTCATGAAGTGATGTTTCGATTTTTAACTGTTTTATATTAGATTTAAAATATATATATTTTATTTTCATACATTACATAATTTTATAGGTAATAGAAATAAAAAATGATGAATTGTTGTTGTTAAGGGGAGTTTACATGGTAGAGTAACCTTCTAATGTTTATATTTATATTGATATGAATTTCCCTAGTACATTATGGTAAGATAATAGGAGAAATTAATAGATTATTTCTCTCAAATATTTGGAAAAAATTTCTTACATTAATCTTTTGTTGTGAACATTTTAGTCTGAACTTGGGTCTTATATCACCAATGAATATGGCATTTTGAAACAAATATTTTCATATTTGACATCCAAAGACCTATTGAGTGCTAGTGATGTATGCAGGTGAGTGATATATATAACTGATAGAAACTGAAACTTGATTTGTTTAAAAATTATTACTGTGAATATTACTTATAATATTGATAAATCATAGAGAATGGAAAGAAGTTGCAAAAAGGATTCTTATGATAAATAACAAACCAGTCAGTTATTCTAAAGATCTGGTTTCAGGATGGGGCAATTTTCATAGTAAACTTCATCCAAAGGTTGTCCTACATTTTTCTTGTTCTTATGGTAGGAAAAACCTAGGCTCAGGTAAGCCGAATCTATATCCTAAAATAATTATATCTATAATCACAAATGGTTATGGTTATAACATAAATTAGTGTTTGTTCATTCTGTAGTTAATTAAAATAATATTCTTCTGATATTAATTTTTAGCCCTAATACACTTAAACTAAGTACTTGATACAAATACTGGATTGTCTTTATTTTTGGTACACTCATCATTTATCATCGTTACATATGTAAAAGTTATATTTGCACAAGGTAGTTTTTCACTCTCAATAGTGGTTGACTCACTTTATCTTTATGAGGGTCACTGAAGACCTTTTTCTGCTCCTTTGAGCTTCAGGGGGAAGTGGCCTTTTAGCCCACTTCACCATTCACTCACCACAGTGCTGTATTCCCCACCTGATGCCTGCCTGTTTCTTGTCCTCTTATCCTTCCATCTTTCTCAATTTCAAAGACCTTTCCATTTTATATTTTCTTAAACGGTTTGTTTTCACTCATTCAGTTGGCATGGCCGTACCATTTCAGCCCACTGCCTACCTACTTATTCTTATAAAATTTGACTGAGACAGATAGCTGTAAAGATTGTACACTTCTTTACTCTTACTGCTTTGCCACACTCCATTCTCAATGGGCAAAACTGATTGATAGATCACTCAACTAGTTTGTAATATGTATTTTAAATATAAAGCGAGTGCAACTTAAAGATTTAATATGTTTGGTATTGTAGAGACACTATTTATAGCTCTATTTTTTTTTTCCTACAGATTTTTTCCCCAAGATATCGGAATTGTATGATGTGAAAGATATATCTGTTTTCAACATCAGGAACAATTACTTTATAGCTTCTGAATACACAGGGGGAAAGCTAGCAATTAAGCCCAAATTAGGTAAATTCATATAAAATGTTTTTATTTTTTATTATTAAGTATTATTATTTTATGACAATCTTGTTTTCTTCAGGCAAAAATGCTGAAACGGCTCTCTTTCTTTGTGATATGCCTGGAGTAGTTATTAATAGTTTTTATTTAAGGGAACCACTTACTTCCCAAGAATTAGAAAACCTAGATGTATGTTCCTTGTACTAAGGTAATTCAGTTTTTTATCTTATTTCTTGTAATTTTTTCATGTTTTATTTTTTTAGAGATTATCTGACACTAAATGCTTAATATTGATTGCTGGTGGGGAAGTACCTTGTATAAACTTGGCCCATAATGTTACCAGTATATTTAACAAGTTAGTATTTCTCAGCTTATCTTTGTTTTCTAAATACAAGCATTGGAGAAGAATTCTGATGATAGTAAAGTATTTGCCAAAAGTATTCTCTGTTGTTTGATATGTTTGTTGTATATTCTATATTTCCAAGACAGTTAACATTATAGAAGTCTTTAATTATAAAAAGAATACTAAGTCAGTTTTCCTCCATTTTTTCAATGTTACTTTTTGTAACTTTTCATCCTTTATCTGTCAGAGATGGTTCTCTTCTTATGGCAGGAGGTATTGCACAGAGAGCTGTGAGGTCACATCCAATTTTACCAACTTCTGTTACTAAATATGCAGTATTGGGTATAACATTTCATGGAGATAATGTTACAGCTCATCTTGGCCTTCATCAGCTTTCAAGAAATCTTCAAAACTTCATGGAGGCAGTAAGTTAAGACTAATATTTTCTCACAATGAAAAATATCTTGTGTGCCATAAAATATATTACATTACTTTTTTATTTGTTACCGTTTAAATTGATTTTACATAAAACAACCAAGTGCAACAAGTCTCAACTTTATATGCTGATTAACCGAAACCAGCAAGTACTAGCCAATTTAACAATAGAATACTTTTTAATGTTAAATTAAATGAGGAATATTTGTAGGGTAACATCATATTATCAATAATGTTGGTAACACTTAGTTAATTATCGATTCTGTTAATCGATTAGGTAGAGTAGGTTAAAAGAAGGTTACAAAATAAAAGTGTGTTAATATAATGTAATGTGCAGTAATAAAAAGAATACTTTTAATGTTAAGCTGTTATTTCATTTAAATATAAAGACAGTAACAAATTGGTGACCCCGACGTTCACGATGTCACAGAGTGGAAGCGGAATTGCTGATGTTGGCGAAAAAGGTGAGATAAAACCTAATTTAAATGTAGACAGGGTAGCTATAAAATTGCCCCCGTTCTGGGTGGAAAAGCCCGAAATATGGTTTTGTCAAGCCGAGGCCCAATTCAAACTTTCGAATGTAACCAGTGAAGAGACAAAATTTAACTACTTAATAGCTCAATTAGATTTGAAAACGGTGGAAAACATTTGGGACTTAGTAAAATCGGAGAAAAAAGAGAAGTATACTAGAGCCAAAGAAAGGTTAATAGCTATTTATAGGGAAAGCGAAGAACATCAGATTCGAAAATTAATCAGTGGCTTGGACATTGGCGACATGAAACCAAGTCAGCTTCTGAGAAAAATGAAAGGGTTAGGTACGTCTGAATTTTCAGACAAATTGATCAAAACTCTATGGCTTGATAAGCTCCCAAGTCAAATAAAAAGCATTTTAGCAATCGCAGATGGTGATTTAGATAAACTGGCGGATATTGGTGACCGAATTTGGGAGATCCAACCAAACCATGTGATGGAAGAGGTTAGGGAACCAAAACCTAACACTTCAGACACTTTCTTTTCCTCAATTGATTTCTAAGTTGGAGGCGATGGATAAAGAGATCAAACGTCTCAGTAGGTCTCGTGATACCAATTCAGCACCTCACCGAGGTCGAGGTAGAAGTCAAAGCCGAGGTAGGTATAAAGATGGAGGAAAATATTGTTATTTTCATTTTAGATTTGGATCAAAATGTCGACCAGATAAGTGCAAAGCTCCATGCCAGTGGGAAATAGACCACGGAAAATCTAAAAATCAGGGAAACTCCAATCAGCAGCAGATGTAGCGACCACAACTGTTGCTGAAATTCCTTTTGGCCGCACATACAGACTGTTCGTAACTGATAGAAACAGCAAACAAACTTTCTTGGTGGATAGTGGAGCTGATGTTTCAGTCATTCCCGCCAAAAAGAATAAAAAAGAAAAAAGCACTAATTTTAAATTATTTGCAGCCAACGGGACTGAAATTTGTACATATGGTTCACAGCTCATGGATATTGACCTTGGCCTAAAACGAAAATTTCAGTGGCCATTTGTTATTGCACAAACGACAAAAGGTATAATAGGCGCTGATTTTCTGCATAAATTCGGATTATTAATTGATCTAAAAAATAAAAAACTAATTGATAGTAATACAAAGATGTCCATAAATGGAGAAATCGTAGAAGTTTCAGTTGCTGATACTGTCAACACCAGTTGACAACAACTGAACACCTAGGTAGTGCGGTACAAGTGATTAATGAGTGCACTGTTCAACAGTATTTCAAAATATTTTAGTCTTCAGCTTTGAAGTCTAGTGGTTGATATTCTGCAAGCTTTGGTGAAGAAAATCCCAGAAGAGCCGAGAGAAACTCGATGTAAGTTAATCAGTCATTGATGACCACCTCAAGGCGAAAACAATGATCCATTTCTATCCACATCCGCTCTACTCTCCGGATCTAATTTCTGACACCTAGACTAATTTTTACGAAACAATTTTTTTTATCTGTGTTGAAGTAGAAAGTGGGTTATCTAAATTTATAAATTCTAAGTTAAGGGTATAGAAAAGCTGCCAAGAAAGCAGAAATATATTGAGAGTTAGTAATGGAGACTATTTTGATTGATAAAAACAGGTACACATTTTTTTTTTTTTTAACCGTAATCATGCATTATTTTCTGGACAATCCTATATTATAATCGTTTTCTCTGTTATAAAAATTATTTTTCTTGTAGTTCGCAAAAGAGGTGGGGCCTTTACCTGAAGGAGGTGTTAGAATAGCATTTATGTTTTCTTGTATCAACAGAATTAAGATGTTGAAAGACAAGGAAACACTGATCTTTTCAAAATGTTTTCCTAATGTGCCTGTTTATGGATTTTGGAGTTACGGAGAGTTTGCAGTGATTAGGAAAAAGCGTAAGTTTTATCATTGAAATTTTTATTTCCTTGAAGTATTAAATTTGCAAATCATTGTTTTATCAAAATTTAATTAAGATGTTATTGACAAATATTTTCCTACTTAAACATGATTTTCAGCTTCAGAACCATCCCCTAGTAAGAAAGCTAAATTGACTGACTGGCTGCATGAAGAATGTACATCTTATTTAATTTTAACTTTTAAAAAAGACTCTTAAGGACTCCCAAATCTGGTATATTTCTTGTGTTTTTTTTTTTTTTTTTTGTTTGAGTTCAAAATCATTACTCTTAGAAAGTAATGCCACAGCATTGTTTATTGTTAATAAGCTGTATACTTCTACCTCAATAAACATCTAATTTTTTAGAGGTATGTACTATGTTCGGAAATGGAATGGTAAAATATATAGGTATATTTACTGCCTTAAAATGTATTTTTATTCTTTAATAAAGATTATTTTTCAGATATTTTTATTAATTACCTTAGGAATCATTTTACCTTATTACTTTTGAACCTCCCACCTATCTGTTAGAAGGAATTATAGGTAAAAATTAACTTTTTTTTTCTAAGTCTGAAAATTTCTAGTTCATTATTTTTTAAGTTTAAAAATAATCAACATTGTTTGTCATGCTCAATGTAGCATTCCAATACTTATTTTACTATTTCAGCATGACCTTAATAAATGTATAAAATGAAACCTGGCTCATATGCCACTTAAGTTAGGGCGTGTTTATGGTGGTTTTATGCATTTTGGTGGTTGAAGTGGTAAGGGTTCCTGGAAATCAGTCTCAGGCGGCTTTCTAGGAACCCGCCTACCTCATGCAGAATAAACACAACCTTAGGTATTTTTTTCAAAAACTTTAAAGGGTTTTTCAGAACCTAGGCATGCTAAGAAAAGCTTTTAAAAAAAAAATTATAATTCCATCTCTTGGGAGTAATATTGTGATTTATTCAATTTAAACCCATTCATTCAATTAGGCAGCCATCTTGTCAAACTTTCTTACAAAATTATGCAATAATCATAAAATTTTTGGTTCTGATTGTTATTGCTCTTGTTATTAAAAAATATGCTTCATTTTTCCCATACTTCAATTTTTATACAGCTAATATCCCAACCCATGCTATCTAACACCATCTGCTAATGAAACTAATATGTTATCTGTCAATTGTTGTCCATTTACTGTAATATTCAGTCATTAACTCTTCAGTCCTGCATCTCAGACATTGAAGCATGACATCGAAACTGGAGGAATAAAATAAACTTCAACAAATCCCATCAAACAACCTTTATCATTTGTCATAAAGATAAAGCTCTTTTTCCTTTTAATCAACCTGCCTGATCAAGTTCCAATATCAGATGATCAGTCGAGGATAATGCTATTTTCCTGCACATTAAGGAAATTTCTTAATATCAGTTCCCATGCAATTGACCTCATCATCCAAGGTTTATTGCTTATTGACCCTGTAGTGTCAGCGAGTAATAAGAAGGGAGTTATAAGAAGATTTTCCCTGCCACATTTGTGAAATAGGGAACCAACTTGTATTGTTCTTTCTGCTTGTCTATGTTGAACAGTTACTATTCCCAGGACTCTAACTTGATAAATGTCTTACTTGAAATCCTCATACAAGACTGAAGCGACAAGAAACTGCTTGCCGTTTTTCAGTACTTTATCACTAACTAGAAAAATGCTCAAATCTTCCACTTAACTAAAAAATGCTTATTTAGATGACTATCACAAGGCTGATATGAATTAAAAGAGTAGAACTATGGGGCTCTACTAAGTCTTCTAGTATCCAACATTGAATTCCAAAATCCACTAAGACATTGTTTTATATATTGCTGATTTGGCCCTAGATAGTTCAGTTTCTTTCAGGGCCAACTCCATTCCCATTAGTTTCAAACCTAGCTTCCACTTCAACTTTTTATCATTTATTAACATTATTTGGGCATACAAGTCATAAATATGAAGGATTAAAAGGTATATTCAAAAATGTTAATTAACTTACTTGACCATGAAAACAATAGAAAAATGAACGTAGACATTAAAAGAGTTTCATCATAACAATGTATTTTAAATAAAAGCTACAATTACAAGTAAATAAATAACAAATACCATTTATTAAGCTTATTGGTACTAGTTTTTTTATCTCACCTTGCTTTTTAAAATTATTATGAACACTTAGAACCAATAAGTTAAAATCATGGCCTCATCAAACATCTTAACAAGATAAGTCAAATTGCTCTTGTATCTATATTATGTATATGTATATTTATATCTTGATTGAAGGAAAATCAGCAACTATCTTTATTGAATAAAGAAACTGTGACAATGCTAAAAATACTGTTAGTTTTGAATAGATAGGTTAAAAGCTCCATGTATATCACAGCTTCTATAACTTTCTCAAGCGATAACTCATTTGACTAATAGGACCTTATCAACCAGGTTAAAATGTCTAAGGAAATCACACTTCAAGATTCATAGGTGAGGAGGTAACAGACTAGCAAGTATTTAATTGACCACAATTGAACTAATTATTTGTATATTGTATATAAACATTTGTAATGATCATTCCTGTGATTTAAGGATACATAACTGATATTCTAAAAGGGTCATAATATACATGTGGTTTAAAAAACTAAAAATAATTATTTTTTTATAAAAAAACTAAAATTTACTATTGCCTGTTATTTTTAAAATAAATTTGGAATTATTTTAATTATGTTAGATACATAATTATGTAATTTAATTATAATATAAATTAAATTACATTATAAAAGTAAGTTAAAAATGTTAGGTTGTGATCACTGAAGGCTTTAAGAAAAAAAAGTTCAAGGACACAAAATTTTAAGATGAAATAATATTAAAAATTTGAAAACTAGCTATGCTATATACAAAGGGGGTGCATATTTCATACCTACGCGAGAGGGAGCGAGAAATATTAAATTAAATTAATATGCTTTAATGATAACTTAAAACTAATTTTCTCAACAGGTTGTAAATTGTCCTGAAATTCATTCATTCTTCATTTTCATTTTCAGATTCAGAATCTTCTTCATACTTCTAAAACAAATATATATCTAATTATGTCACATTTTATAACAATTTTTAAAAAATAATTCAAATAATTAAGAGCGTTATTGAATTTACTCATTTGTTAATTCATACTGGGTTAGCAAAAAAAGTCCTTTCTGTTTTTTTATGCCATTATGATTACCATACCATATACCATTATATTTTTATGCATCTTATTTGATGAATTAATCCCTCAAGTTTATTGTTTATCAGTTTCGTAATAAGTCAACAACTATATCTCTTAACTCTTGTTGAAACTAAATTAGTGTTTTTTTTTTGCTACTGCACTTTGCATATGGAAGAAAATATTCATAATCGGTATATTTTGTTGTATTATTTAAAAAATCTGGTGCGCACAACACACGACATTCACTTACCTCTGTTATTAATATCAATTTAGAATTATTAATCAAATTTAGAAACAAAAATAAATTGTTAAAGAATTATTTACATTTGATTTTAATAGAAAGATGTTATTACATATTATGTTATAATATTATCTATGAAATTCAGTAACTTTTTTTCGGCTTTTCATCACTCCGTGTTAGATTAAGGTGACCAGATTTTTAGATGGGCAAAGTGGGACAACTCTGAAGGAGGGGAGGGGGTATCAACAACAAAATTTCATACGGAATAAAAATAATATCTTGATATTTTTAGCATAAGTACAATTTATAAATATCAAAAATGTATATTTTATTCCTTGACATATTTTTTATTTGATTGAATTTGTTTCATTAAATTGTCATTTTTTAAAATATTGTAAAAAATCTTCACAAGAATTTGTCAAATCATTATTGATAAACAAAATGGCTTTTAAAGTTACAACATTTAATTTTGATTTTTCAGATGTCCACATTTGATTTACTGTAGAAAAACTTATAATTATATGTTTTGATTCTTAAAGATAAATTCAAATTTTAAATTATCTAACTTTTCTTTAATAAATTACAATATTATATGTCTATGAGAATTAAAAAAATTACTAAAATTTTATAAACACGTACAGTACAAATATGCGTTTCACATCGGCAAAATTTTGCCAAATTAATTTGCCTTAAACATAATTTACATGAAAATATTTTATTGTTGTTTGTAACAAAATTAGTTTCATTAACTTTAAATATTGGCAACATTTTATTCGTATATTTCTTTCTAAATTTCTTTATAGGTTAAAGTCGGTGGGTGATCAATTTTTGTCATCAATATAAAATATGAAGACTACGAGTTTTTTAAGCTGAGTTTAAGACAATTTATGTATTTTGAAATATATAAATAAATTACCTGAATTTTCTATGGTAAGTAGCAGATTTGCAATATTTATTTGTTTAATTAGCTTCCTAGCATGCAGTACGAACACGAATTATATCATCTGAGAGACAAATACAATGTAACTGGGTAACAAAAGCAATATGTTAGTCGTCGTAGCCAGTAAGATTCTTAGAATGTAAAACAAATTGAAGAATTCTTAGAACGCAAAACAATCATTTTAAATATAGAATTTAACTTAATTGTAAAAGTCAGGACTCTTAAAAAACGTTGCGGTACGCGGGACAAATTTTGAAAAATCGGCACTGTCCTGCCAAAAGCGGGCCAGCGATGACAGTGCCATCCAGCGGCCGAGAGGAGAAAGAATTGCATAAAGAATTATTTTAGGTCTTTTTTCCTTTTAGTTGTTAATCAAATTTGCTCAACTTGCATATTTATCAACTAAAATAAGATGATGTACCAAAATTTTTTTAATCTACAAAATTAAAGATACTTTGGAGGGAGAAAATTTAAAATGTCAACATTTAAGCCCCCTCAGACTATTTCAATCAGAATAAAACCTACATGATATTAAAGCCCATTAAAATTTTACATCGCTATAGTGGGTTTTATCAAAATCTTTAGAGCCTTTTTTGAGAAAATCGTAAAAAGGTGCTAAACGCATGGGATAAAGTAGGACGACGTGGGATCAATGAAAAGAAGAATGTTAAGGCTATTGTTGATCAAATCAACTAATCAGTACTAACCTAAGAGATTGCTATGGCTCTAAATTTGTTGCACACAAGCATAGAAGACGATTTGCAAAGCTCGGCTATGTTTCCAGGATTAATGTTTGGGTCCGTCACTCTCTAACTGAAGTCAAAAATTGGACTACGGAAATGGCAATAAAACGACCCATTTATTAAAATGTAGGTAACAGGAGATGAAAAATGGATTTTTTAAGGTAATGAAGTCCATAGAAAATCTTGGGAACCTAGTAGGGAGGCTCCAAGAAGAATGTCAAAACTTGGATTGCATCGCGAGAAGTTAATGCTTTCCATATGGTGTGATTTCAAAGGTGTTAATTTCTATAAGCTACTGCCATAGATAGATAAGTTTTTTTTAAAAAATAAAATCCAGAAATTCTATAAACATGGCATTAGGCAGTTAATGGAAAGAAGAGAAGAAAGTCAAATTAAATAATGGTCATGAAGTGACCATTGACCATGAGGTTGACTGACGCCTTCTCAGCTCACACAACCACCCTGAAGAAGGCCTATAATTTAGGCCGAAACGTCGGCACTAATACATTATGTTTACGCTTAATTATGTGTTAAATTGACTGCACCCTCAACCAACTTCTCTCATAAATAATGGTCAATATTGTAGAATCAAATAAATTTTAAGTCTATAATACATTGAGCTTCACCCTGGAAAATAGAAATGACTCATTTGCCAACCCCAGTATATTTGTGATGAAAACATTTTTTTTTCTATTAATATATTTTAGATCCTATTGTTCGTCAACAACTATTAGTCTATTATAGTGAATATACATAGTTTTTGTTAGTTTTTAAATATATAAATAAATTATTATATTAATTGCATGTATTGGGTTGCCGAAAAGTTCGTAGGGATTTTTAAAATAAAATTTACCTTTTATTTTTTCTACTAAAAATTAATCACAAAGCTAATGTTTATTTATATGCCTTAAATCCTCATGGAGAGATCACTTGTAGCTGGGTGGCTAGCGTAACAGCCTCCAATGCCAAAGGTCACAGGTTCAAACACGCAGGTGGTTCTAGGATTTTTTAATGGGAGTAAAAAATCCTTAGTTACGCCGTCCTTCGGAGGGGACGTTAAAAGGTGGTTCCGAGCATGTACGATGTCAGGTACTCGTTAAAGATCCCTATCCTAATAAAACCTGGATAGGCAAAATTTAGGACGCCCACTGTAGCATTGTCCGATTAGCCATAGCAGCTATAGTGAATCCATTATTCTTCAAATTTATTAATTCAAATTAAGCTTATGATTAAGTAGAAACAAATTTAAAGACCTCTTATAGGTAAATAGTAACTTACTTCAAGTTCTTTCTTGTAATGCTTATAATGATACTTAGTAAGCATATGAGTTTTACTCTTCTCCTTGTCCAAACAAATTATGTTGCAATAAGTGCAATGAAATGCTTTGATTTCAAATATTCCTTCATCTCCTGAAGCAAAATAAAAAAATATGGGTTAGCAACCTAGACTGCCACCTGATTATATCAAAATGTACTTCTGTATAACAGTTCTGTTTTTTTTTTCAAAGCATGTATCTATGTTTATAAACTAAAATACCATTCATGTTAGAATACCTAGTGATACCATCAGTATAATCACATACCAATTATAGTTTTTGCATCATATCTTGGAAGAGATTTGACAGTGTACTTGAAAGGACATTTTCCTAGATTAAAAAAAGTAAATTCATAATAATAATAATAATTAAGGATACAATATTTTTTAAAATTAATTAAAGCTTCTATAGTTTATAATACATACCTTTTGGTGTAGAAGAAATTTCTTCTGTACCAGAAAGACTATCTAAAAAATTAACAGTAAAACAAACTTAAATTAATTGACATAATTCCTAGAGTTGCTATTTTTTTTTTAATGGAAATACATTTAATGGCAAACTTTAAAGGTTAGGATTATTTCAGTCAAACAATCTAGGTAGATTTTTCCCATTTTTAAAACATACTGATCAAAATAGGGGGTCACCCATAGTGTAGTGGCTAGCATAACAGCTTTCTATGCCAGAGGTCGTGGGTTCAAACACGAGGATGGCCTTAGTATTTTTTAATGGGAGTAAAAAATCCTTAGTTATGCTGCCCTTCGGAGGTGGTCCTGAGCCTGTGGGATGTCGTTTAAAGATCCCTATCCTAATAAAACCTAGATAGACAAAAATTAGGACGTCCACTGTAGCATTGTCCGATTAGCCATAGTATAAAGTGATGTTAAATAAAAAAATTTAAAAAAATCCTCATGGAATTAACTGTTTACACACTGGATTCATCTTTATGCTCAGTAAAGTAGTTTACTGCAAACCAACATAAGAGACGATTCAGCTCATTTTCGTCATATTATACTGTTCTTTTTTAAAAAAAGAAAAAACAGCAAGAAAGATTCGAGCCATGTATGGTATGTATATATCGATTGCTGATTGCATGGTTCATAAGTGGTTTTTGCGGTTTAGATCAGGAGATTTCAATTTGGAAGACCAACCCCGGGCTGGCCAGAGTTCAAATCTTAACATTGAGGATATTATGACGGTCATCGCAAACAAAACACAAATTACTGTCCAGGAGATAGCTGCGGAGTTAAGAGTCTGCAAATCGACCGATTTTGATCATCTAAAGAAGCCCCCCTCCCCCTGGTTTATTGGTAATAATTCTGTTACAATAAAATAAAAATTAGTGCTTGCGACACACAAATCAGCATAAGAACTTTTAAATCAAGTTAGGATTGAAAAATGTTTAAAAAATTACATTGCGGTTTGATGAGAACATTTATTTTGGATTAAATAAGATAAAAATATGAATTAATATCTAAAACAATCACTATATTTTTGTCTACTTATCCTCATACACTACTTAGAATATAAGCTCTTTTTTTTTTTTTTTTTTTTTTTTTTTTACAAAATCTTATTTTATTTTTTTTCACTACATATATCTATAATCTTAGGTTTCCCAACAGTACATTATAAATCTATAATTACTACTGGCAGAGCATTTCTCCATGATAATACAAATGGGAAAACATACAGATTGAGATAGAAACAATGTTTTACTTAATTAAGATTATGGTTTACTTATTATACAATTTTATAGTTAGTTTTAGAGTCTATATTCAACAAGAAATAACAAATAACTTACCTTCATTATCACTTTCATCACTCTGAAATGCAGAAAAAACAAAACTTTATTTAGCAAAGCTCGAAACAATAAAATTGTAAAAAAAAAAAAAAAATGTAAAAGCAATCATAATCATAATTAAAATATGCCATGTGTCTGTCCACATAACTTTCCTTACCACTTAGTTTTAAATTCCAATATAAAAATTATTGAATATATATTTTGCTAAAGTGGTCTCTAAAACAACCTCTACTAAAAACATAAAATTTGAACCAATTTCTATTTCTTTCTTACCTTGATGGAATGCAAAATGAAAATTTGATAAGCTATAGAAGAAATAGTCAGGATACAAATTTTTAAAAATGATGAATGCCAATATATTGCCATATTCGTTTGAGGAATCACAAGAGATAAAAACAAAAATGCTTCTTTTTACAAAAATAATAGAAACAGTTAGCCAATAGCAGTAAGCTAGAAATGTAAAATAACGTGTTGTGTGTTAAAAAGTGTTTTTAAAAAAAGTCTTGATAATGGGGAAAGAACCCTGAAATGTAGAAAAACTACACTGCCGGACAAAATTAAAGGATCACTTACAAATATTTATATTACTATTACATAAGAGATAAAAATAGGAATTCCTTTGTCCCAGACTGGACTTTGTATTGTATCTTATCAAGTTAATCCTCTACCTGTTTATATTCCCACCCGTTTATGGAGAAAAGGGCAGTTAATTCTCTTCTTTTCTTTCTTCCTATCAGTAAATGGTTAGTTGTTAGCAAAGATTCCTCTTATTGTGAAGAAGGGTTTTCTCAAAGGCATATTGCGCAACGGCTCCAGCAGTCACAATCCCTAGTGTCCAGGGTGCTTAATAGGCACCGTCAAACTGGAGGGCATACAAGAAGAGTCGGACAAGGCCGTCTGAGGTCAACTTCCCACCGTGACGAGAGATTTTTGCAACTGCATGCTCTTCGGGATCGCCGATCAACTGGTAACAGTCTGCGTGGTCTCCTCCAGAGGTTCAGGAATGTGCAAATTTCAGAGCAAACCGTGTGAAGACGACTCAACGATTATGGATTGACCTCCTATCCTTCAGCTACTGGACCTCTTCTCTCTAGGGAACACCGGGTTGAGAGCTTGAGGTTTGCTCGGGAGCACCTAAACTGGACTCAGGAAGATTGGAGCCTCGTATTATTTAGCGATGAGTCAAGATTCTGTCTCCGATCTCCAGATGGACGGGAAAAGGTATGGAGAAGGCGGGGAGAGAGGTATGCTCCATGCACTTTTTCTCCAAGGGTTGCATTTTAGAGAAGTTGGTTCTTGTGAACCGTGGCTCTATAACTGCTGACAGGTACATTAGGGAAGTACTTGAGCCACATGTAATACCTTTCGCCAAAAATATCGCAGGTAACTTTATTTTTATGCACGATCCTCACGTTGCTCGATCAGTACCAGGAGGGTACACCGTGGTGCGCCTAATCAACTCAACTTCTTCACTGTCCTGGAAAGGGTTGTTCTGGGGTATGTGTAGTCAATGTACATCGTGGAAGAAAATGCTACGATGTACATTGACTACACATACCCCAGGGACAACCCTTCCCAGGACAGTGAAGAAGATGAGTTGATTAGGCGCACCACGGTGTACCCTCCTGGTACTGACCTATGCCCACCATGGGACAAATGTGGACCTACGGATGGCTGTCGAGAGGCAGAGGATCGGAAGGGCTCCAGGACTTGACGAAATAGATGCCGCGATCCTCAAGAAGAGTATCCCCTACGTTGAGGATGATATCCTTGACATCCTCAACGAATGTCTCGATAGGGGATAATTCCCAAGAGAATGGAGGATCGCGGACCTGAGATTGCTCTACAAAGGAGGAGGAAAGGACAAGGAATCGCCGAAGGCCTACCGGCCTATATGCCTCCTCCCTGTCATCAGTAAAGTTCTGGAGCACATGATTGCTTCCAGTCTTAGACCGGTCCTTGATGCGGCCAGCCATCCGCGGCAGTTCGGCTAGACCCGTGCAAGGGAACCACCGACGCGCTGCTGAGAGTGCGAGGGGATGTACAGGAGAGTGCGTAGAGATATGTCATGTTGGTCCTGTTTTACATATCCTCCGCCTTCGACAGCGTGTGGTGGCCCAGCGTACTCCAGCGGCTACAGGAATTGGATACCCTCAGCAACTTATACTGCCTCGTGAGCAGCTACCTCAGCAACAGGAGAGTAAAGATAGAGGTGGTTACTACGAAGTAGAGAGGGTTATAGAGAGAGGGTGCCCTCAGGGTTCAGTTCTAGGCCCGGCCCTTTGGAAGTTGGTGTTTGACCAGTTGCTGGGGGAACTAGAAGAAGCTGGTTTCCTTGCCACGGCCTACGTAGACGACTTAGCAGTTATCGTGGCCCAGAACAGCAGAGCCAGGGTGAAGACGGAAACAGAGAGGTGCGCCAGCCTCGTCGCAACTTGGTGAGAAGAGGAAGATGAGCATGGCCGCTGCCAAGACCCAGGCTGTGCTCATCAGAGGCTCCATGGACAGGGCTCACCCTATAATCCTGGACATCGGAGGAAGCAGAGTGAGGCTGGGTGAGGAGGTGACGTACTTAGGAGTGAAGATAAGAAGAGGTTTCGACTTCACCACTCACCTAGCATACCTACAGAATAGGTGACCCTGTCGATCAATGGATTAAGCAGAATAGGAGGTGCTTTCTGGGGCCTCAGGTACCCAGCCACGATGACCATCTACAGAGGAGTGGTGCTGGGTATCCTGAGGTACGCATCCCCCGCGTGGAGTCGGAACCTCACCCAAGGACAGAAGAGAAGACTGGCCATCATTCAGAGACTGGCTCTGCTGAGGGTCACGAAGGCATACCGAACGGTGTCGCACGAGGCAGTGCAGGTACTGGCCGGAGCGATGCCCCTGGATCTCATTTTCAGAGAAGACGCACTTAGGTACGACTGCAAGAGGCAGGGGCTAGAAGCGCTTCCGGAGGGACTCCGAGGAAGAATCGGCAAGACCCCAAATAAATGGAAGGAAATACTTCGGGAGGAACTAATAGAAGAGTGGAACGGACGGTGGGTGGCAAGCCAGAAGGGCTCCATGATGAGAAAGTTCTTCCCCACCGTCCGATCAAGACTAGAGGCCAAGTGGGTCTCCCGGATTACTGGGTCTCGCAGATACCAACAGGACATGGAGGGTTCCGGGGAAAGCGCATGACCACGGTAAGGATATCGATCCCCGGTATCCTACATGCGGAGTCCCTGAGACCGCAGAGCACGTGGTGTTGTCCTGCACTGCCATGGAGCGGCACCGCGCCACCTTAATGAGGAAGAACGGACTCTACACGCTCTCCGAGCCAGACCTTCCACGCCTGCTTGAGGAGGAGAACTACCCCTCCTTCAGGGAGTTTGTCTACGCGTGGAAGGAATTGTGGTGGGTCCTTCACACTTCACCCTTGGAAGAGCCCAACAAAGAAGGCGAAGAAGATGAGAACATCTGAAGCAAGGAAGGCTGGCCTGACGAATCCGGACAGATGCGGCGGCGGACCGGTGTTACATGACGGCTACTGGATGGTTAGAAAGAACCAGATGGATGGAGAGGTCTGGACGGATGCAGCTAACCAGGAGAAGTGGACTGTATCCGGACTGATGAAAAGGCTCAGGATGGCCGGCCTTAAAAATAAGGTGCAACCCCACCAGAAAGGTGCGCAACCGCGCACTGGATTGCACCGCAGTAGCGGCTAAGGTGCACATTCGTGCACCGGGCTGCACCACAGTTTAATATAAATAAATAAAGAAAAGAGAACAAAAACAGAGTATAATGGGGCAGTAGCATGCGCATTCCCAGCGCACTACCCTACTGCTTCCAAACCCCGTATGCAGAAATGGCGAGGCAGGGGTGAAAAAAAAAAAAGAAAAAAAAAAAAGTTGCTCGATCAGCGCAAAATTTCCTCAGACAAGAAGAAATTGATGTTATGGTTTGGCCACCCAGAAGTCCAGATATCAACCCAATAGAGCATGTATGGGACCATGCTTGGAAGACGTGTCCGGCCCAAGACCCACAAAATTTGGCAGATTTAAGGGAAATGTTAGTGGAATAGTGGAACAACATCCCAGAACAACATGTAAGAGCCCTGGTCGCTGGAATGGGCAGGAGAATCGAATCAAGTATCAAAGCTAGAGATGGGAATACCAATTATTGATCGTTTTCCTCGAATTCTTCCTTTATATTCAGTTTGGTTATTTCATTTCATTTCAAAGATTTACTTTTTCATTTTGAGACTGTAGGACATTTTAATTTTTTGATTTGTTTTCCTATTAAAATTTCTAGAAAAGAATTTTTTATTTTTTATTACCCTTATAATAAACTGTGACTTCCAAAGAAAAAAGAATATTTTCAAAAATACCCTATACAGTTCAGTAATTTCAAAATATTGAAGTGATCCTTTAATTTTGTCCGGCAGTGTATGTGATAAATCGTGAAAAAAAATAAAAGTATAATAACAGGAAGTTAAGGAGTGCATTTTTGAGAGAAAAAAAATAATATTTTAAGACTGGATGCTTTTTTTTCCACCTATGATTAATTCTACACACCTCCATTCAAAATTTAACACAACTAATTAAATTAGTGTAAATGATTTATGTTTCAATAGTAATGGCGAAACTGAAGGAATGTAGCAGTTGCCATCAGGACATTGACACTTTAAGGAACGTATAATGTATTTGTTTAAAAAATGCAACAATTCTAGAAAATATCTACTATTTCATTTACACATATTTGTATGTAACATCTAATCTGTATATGATTTGGTATTAAATATTTAAAAATACTTCTTTAAATTAGATTTAATGTTTACCTTACCCAAATCATTGATATCAGTTTTTGTTCATCTTTTGAAACAACTTTTGTTGGTATTTCTGAATCATCTGACTTATGATCCAAATCTGAATCAACCCAACCAGTATCTTTAGAATCACTTTCAGAATCTGACCAAGCGATATGCATTTGCTCACTAAAAAAAAATATATTATGATGCTAAAATGTAATTTTCATAAATAAAAAAATACATAAGAAAAACATCTTTTGAAGTTAAAATTACATTTTTTCATTTTTGCTAATATTATCTCTAATACAACCTTAACTTGAAATTTTTGTTATATTGGGTTGTCCGGAAATTTCGTAGAGAAATTTGGACAAAAATTAAAATTGATGAATAGCTTAAAATATATTTATTTAATCTACAAAATAGTTACCACCATTAGTGATTCCCCTTTTCCAACAGCTTAGAAGGTCATTGGGGCCTAGCGTTGTTTTGATGGAATAACACTCCTTTCCGATTTGCCAACTCTAGCTGTTTCTCTTCAATTGCTTCCTTCAATTGAGCTAACTGGGCGCAGTAAAAGTCCATATTTATAGTTTGGTTTTGTGGAAGGAGATCAAAATATATGGGCGGCCTCGTTCCAGGCAACCCCAAAGATTTTTCAGTGGTGTTGATGTAGAGAACCCATTTTTTGTCACCAGTAACAACTCGTTTTAAAAATGGATCCACATTTTTTTTCAGCAGAAAATCACAACACAAAATCCTTTCAATAAGGTTCCTTTTACTGAGCTCATGGGGAACTCAAACGTCGTTACAACAGACGTACCCGGCCTTCTTTAAATGATCAAAAATGGTCCATTTGCAGACTCTTAACTATGCAGCTATCTCATGGACAGTAATATGTGGATTGTTCGTGATCAAAATATCCTCAATGTCAAGAGTTGAACACCGGCCAGCCTGGGGTTGGTCTTTCAAATTGAAATCTCCTGATCTAAATTATTAAAACCACTTCTGAACCATGCTATTCAGCAATCGAATCGTTGCCACACAAGGCACAAATCTTTCTAGCAGTTTGGATTGCGTTTTTTTCCTTTTTTAAAAAACAACATAATATGCCGAAAATGAACTGAATCGTCACTCATGTTGGTTTGCAATAACTCAAATTCAGTGTAAACATGGTTGATTCCATGAGGATTAAAAGCATATACATAAACATTAACTTTGTTATTCATTTCTAGTAGAAAAAATAAAAGGTAAATTTTATTTTAAAAATCTCTAAGAACTTGTCAGACAACCCAATATATTTGTACTAGGGGAAGCGAAGCACAACATGTGATATATATATATATATATATATATATATATATATATAATATATATATTATATATATATATATAAATGAATGGCCTTTTCCCTTGATTATTGCCTCACATGTGAACGGCTGACTGATTTCACTAATTATTTTGTTGTTATATTTATAACAGGCAGGAAAGGATCTTATGAAAGAAAAAAAGAGATTATAGTTAGGACAGGACATTATCTATCAGGTCAGCTAGTATTGATAATACAAATTAAATTATTGTGTTACTAAATGAACAAATAATTTTTATTTGTAAGTATTTTCCTCCTAAAGGCTTTTGAAACACCTTTATGTTCTTCACTGCCTGCCCTAAATATTTTCAGCATCCATCCAGCATACTGTTATCGAAGAATCTTGAACATGACCTATAACACTATATTGTAGAAGATATCCAACAATCCTATTGTAAAATAGTCATGAGCTTAAATACAAAACACTTTCTACACTTAATACAGCCCAAAGAATTTACAACCTCTCATTCAAAGGTTTTTTTTAAGAATCGATGCTCATGACCTTTTTCATTACATTCAGTTATTGCGTGCTGAAGTTGCTCAGAATCTCTGCAGTGAGAAAGTGCCAGCAAATGATGGTTTTCCATCCCTAAGATACTCTTAAACTGTGCTGCCTTGGCTGCTGTTTTCTACTGTCTATTGCCACCGCAATAGCATTCTCGAACTCCTCCTAATCAATCGGATCATTTCCTCCTCCTCACACTTTTATCTAAATCATCCCTTTCTTATGGATTATCCTCAAACTGTCTTGATAAGCACTCACAGTGCAACATACTCTCAGTATCTACCCTCTTCGAAAACAACTCTCCTCTCTCATTTTTTATATTTCTTGTTTATTTTACACCTAAGCTACCTTTTACTATTAAGCTCATAAGAAAGCCACTGATTGACCTAATTATACTATAGTATAATCTCAGTAACTTAAACTAATTGATACAGGCGGGTGTTCGGATTACTAGAAAGTTCACTTTATAGAATGTAATAGGGAACAACAGGGAAAACAAAATCAACAATATGAAGAACCTCATATCTTTTATCTAATCTTATTTTCTTATGTTTGTGTTATTTTGATGTACAAAAATGTATTTTATAAACATTAAATTTCTCCCTTGTCCAAACACGACAGGTTAGATTTTTTCATTCATTTTAACTGAACACTTAAAATAAACAAATAACACTTACTAATTCTCTAATAAGTATGTACATTATTAACAAACTTCTTAAATTGGGGGATTCATCGGAAAATTATATTTGTTAAGACATTAAAGAAAATCCTTTGGCACAGCCACATGTTTTTTCATAATTTTCTTTCCACTGCTCACTAACTCAATCTGTCTTTCTAAGAAAATTTTTGTTCAGACTACTGAAGTTCAGATTACAGTGTATTATGGCTTGAAGAAAATTACTTTTACCACAGATCATTTTATAACTTTAATTTTTCTGTTGGCAATTTTCTAAAGGAAATCTTGAAATACAATTAATTAAACTAATTATATATATTATTTTATTAAAAGATAATTAATTTGAATAATATAAAAATTTACTTCTCTGAAACAAAATAAAATTTAAGTGTAATGAAAAATTTTAACCTTTTATGATCAGCTTTAACAGTCCTCTTGAAAGTTGAAGGGGAATAATCATCATCAATACTAAAAAATATACACAATTAAAAAATCGACTAGTAGTTTTCAAAACATTTTAAAATAAGCAAGTAAATGGTAATGAAATATGTCTATATACTTATAATCAACATAGGGGCTAATTTAATAACAAATGATCTATTATTTTTCATTGAATATAAAAAAAGTCTCATCAAGTAAACAGTATAAGCACTAAAAGTAGACAAAACATATCAATTAAAATAAAATTAAAAACTTTTATAATTTTATAAGAAAGGTCATTTAAAAAAAAAAAGTAGCATTTATTATTATTTTAAGAATACATCTTTAGTACAACAATGAGAAAGAGTAACTTCAAAATTAAATATTTTGGTACCTGCCAATAAAAGCCACCTCAGAGGTCAAGAACATCGAATCACTAAAAATAAAAATCAGAGAAATTGTGGTTTAATTTATTTTCTTGGTTAATTAATAATAATTTTGTGTCGTAACTGATTTAATTTCAATTTTCTTTCTTCATATATTATTAATTCCTTTATGTTAAGTATTTTAGCACAGCTTTCTCTATTTCTAATTATATTATCGTTTATCACTTAATGTTAAAAGAGATGATCTTTAATTATTTATTATTTAATAGTCATAATGTATTGCATATATCATACATATGTAATTATATTTCAAGTATTACTTTGTTTAAAAAAATAAATAAACAAAGAGATTTACGGATATCAGAGAGAAACATGAATTTAAAACTTTCCTAGGTTTCATTAACATTTAAATACAATAAATTAAAAATTTAAAAGCATATTTTTAATTTCCAAAAAGTTGGATTGTGTTATTTTTTAAAAAAAGAAAACCTATATAAATACAAACCTTTTTTTAACTGGATTCCTTTGATGTGGAGGTAAACTACAACAAACAATATAGATATAACATTTATAGTATATATACAAAGTTTAGTGGAATAATAATAAAGATTAATTATCGCAGGTAGAAATAATCTACCGACGATTCGGCGCAAACTTGTGAAAAGCTGATAAAAAAAAAAGACAAGCTGTAGCATTTATATTTAATGGGGAAAACCATTAGGTTTTTTTACATCAACCCCCTCCATACCCACCTATTGATATTTTCGATTTTCCTCAGTTTATGCTTGACATGGTTCACTAATGGTACGTTTATAAATATTTTTTTTAAACTCTATATTTAAGTCTAGAGTTTTGATTTCATAAATATCATCTTATTATTATTTGTGTTCAATATATTTATGTATCCTTATATATTTTTATTTTATTTTTTATCATTGTTACTTCATTCACAATTTTTCATGAACATATTGATATGTATATCTTTTTTGGTTCTGATGTTTGTAGCTCTGATATGATGGCTCACAAGTTTGAGCCAAAACGTCGGAAAAAATAAAAATATTCAAAAAACGGCTGTCTCCCAATTATTTTCACCTACGATAATTTCAACAGTCTACTATACATCCTCAACTAATAAAGATAAATTAATTTATTAAGAATTAATTAAAACAAATCATATTTTTTTCTTCAACATATCCGCATCATTGGAACATGCACTCGCCGAATAACATTTCGATTCGTATGAAAATGTACAAAAATGGCTCAACGACTAGTTTCTCTCAAAGGAAGAATTGTTTTTTTGGCATGGCATTCATAACCTGCCAAAGAGGTGAGGAAAATGTATAAATTCCAATGGAGATTATTTTGAATAAAAATTTTTTTATAATTTTCATATAACAGACATGCATTTTTACAAAAAAATTCCGGTTTCAAACTTCTACACCTGGTAGTTAGATACTGATACAGTATATATAGTTACGTTCCTGAAATTATATAGTTAAAATTTTCTACCTACCTTCTATTGTCAAAAAATTCTGGTTTTCTTGATTCGTGAATTCTATTTCTCATTAAAGGTGGAGGAAGTGAAGACTCTCTATAAATTATAAACAAAAAATGACATGATTAACATATAAATCGTATTCATGAACAGCATGGAACATAGTATCCATTCAGATAGGGAAGAACAGGATAAATTAGAATAGGGTGGTAATTTTTATATTATTATCATTGACTCATAACTTTACCACAAAAATAGTGTTTTAAAACTCTTAAAATTTGAAATTTTATCTTTTAAAATGCACATTCAACAAGGGAATCTGCATGCCACAGATAACAGATATGGGAATGAGCAAAGGAAGCACCTTGGAAGTTCCTCCTAACTAAGTTCAATGAAATCGCTTGCAGGCTAGCTGAAGAGTACGGTATAGCTTAGACCACTAACAGTCATGGACTGCTTGAAGGAAAAACACTAATTTTCCAAAGGTAAACTAGTTCCTTATTCAGGTCTCCAGGAGATGACTGCTATAGGAGATTCATGGTCTAAATTGAAAATCAGGGATATAGCTACGATGACAAGAAACATAAATTTATATACAGCAGATGGGTTAGAATTGATCGTGAATGTCGTCATAAGATTCAGATGGCACAGCAATAAACCTTCCTCTAACCAAAGGAAGATTCTAGCATAGAAGAATATTAAGCGATAATAATAATTTAAGTTAGGTAATGGATTTCTGATAAAGAACAGATTGCTTTCTGCATTGAGTAAAATACACTTTTCAGAGAAGTTGAAGAAAACTGATAAAGACATAAGGCTTGATATTAATTCATATAAGACAAAATATACTTTATATTCAACTCATAATCTGGCAAATACCTCTGCATCTTCAGTACATTACTTAGTCACACAAAGGCATGGTAACAATCCATGAACCATAAAGGAACATTAATCCAGAAAGAAAAAAAAAACTTTGAAATTTGATATAATTTTCAAAACAACTGTAATTCGGCTAAAGGCTGTGATTACATACCTGTGAAACATTTTTCTTTCGTGATGTACGGGAATAAAATCAATGTGTTCTGGTTCCCTAAAAAAACAGTAAAATCAATATATGCAAGACTAACAAAAAAAGAAAAAATGTTATAGACCAGCAATCACAAGGATGGCATAAATTACATCTATAACATCTACAACATTAACACGCCAAAATAGAATAAAACCTTACTGGAAACAATCTTCTTCTAACACCCAATTTCGGTTATTTACTGCATCACCAAATGACCTCCGTCTTCCATTATTAACACCATTAGTATTTATCATCCTATGATTTGATCTGTTGTACCCTCTTTTATGTCTGAAGTCATTCTAAGCAAATTAATAACAAAGAATATCTGATATGATAACAAATAATTTAACATGATTTGCTTTAATAACTAAATATCATAATCATTAATATTCAGTTATTGAAATATCAATCCAAAGCGTAATATTTGAAAAAATAAAAATCAATACCTGATACCTATCATGTTCAAAACCCATAATGTTTGAATTCCATTGCCTGAAATTAGATGAATAATTTTGGTATCGAGGGTGCTGAAAATTGTTTCTTTGTTGCATCCTATTCCTCGAATTGTTGAAGCCATATTGATTCATGTTCCACTGAAATATAAATTCCAACAATACAATATTTAATCAAGAACAAAAAAAAAAATTAAGGAATAACTCTTAACTCCAATTATAACATGTAGAATTAAAATTTTCTAATTGCATAAAGCTATCCTAGGTGTGTATCATAATATTAAAAACCAAATATATCTAAATATGGTCTGAACACTAGGAGGGTTGAATTCAAAAAGAGAAAAAATCTCAACTTTACCTGATTTCTGTTATTCATTTTGGCTGCACAATCCTCCTATCCCTCTAGAAGGGGTAATAAAGTACTTATCAGACCAATTCACTAATGGAAATACGGAAAACGGAAAACAGATTAAACGTCGTCATTCAATTATTGTTTAGAAATTATAAAGAGACATTATACATAATAAAACAACCTAGAAGACTTATAACCGCCATCATGACTTTCAAACGGAAGCTAAACATTCTAAAAACCTCCACCACTGATTTTAAAACTGGTAAGCTTTGTTTAGTTTGTATAAAAAATTATCGAAATTAATTTTACATATAAAAACCCAAAAAATTCTTTAAGTTATCCAACTTCTCCCTCACATCTCTTAATAAGTGACAAGCTTAATGCATTTTTAATTCTTGATTAGAGTATTTAAATCAAATGAAACTTGTCAGTAATTTAAATTAAATAAATTTAAATCATAACTGAAAGGAAACTTGAGGGATAAATGAAAACGAAATATAATCCTACATTTAGTTTTTAGGCTAATAAGTAATTCTTAATTTACGTTTCCGAATAATCTATTTCAAAGAACAAAGGAAATTTTATTCTGTAAAATTCTGCTTAATACTTGCAGACTGGATAACATCCTCATATCATTGGCTTCATTCTCAATACAGATATTGATTTAAGAACAAAGTTACTACTTATTAGCAAACATTATAAAATAAACAAGCAGAACGACTCCCGCTAATTTATAGTATTGGTATGCCTGTGATGTATGTAAATATTGAATATTCAACTTTTGAACAACTTATTACTTGGAGAATAACTAGAAATAATATGAACTTTTAAATTTTAGTAGAAACACGTAATTTTGAATAAGTAAAGAAAACAATTTTTTTCCTTGTTTTCCTATGTGTATCTTAAAACGATATAGATGGCCTGAGGTATTAGAAAAAGTTGTTTATACTATAAACAACTTTTATAAATAAGTTTTTAAAAACTTTATAGTGGCGAAATATTTAGAATATATATACATATTCCAAGATTGGATATCAGTTACATGAGGGTGAAAGATTTAGAACATAAAATAATGTTGAAGATTACTGAAATTATGAACATTTGAAACCATAAAACAACAGGATATTACGATACTTTTGACACTGAATGATCTTGTAATTTTACATAATTAATGGGATGTTAAAAAAAAAAAAAAAACAATATACATTTTGGTAATATGGTTAGAGATTTTTCTTTCTGGGAGTCTCTTCTAATATTTATGTGTTAAAAAGAATTATATAAATTAATAGTTGTAAAATACACTAATTAAATTAATACAAATACGGATTTCAAACACTTATAACACTCACTGTATCTGTGTTTGAGTCTGTACAAGAACCAAATATAATACAAACACCAAATATAATACAAACACTATATTTTTATTTAGCAGTATATGTTTAAATTGTGTTTTTTTTAAACTTATTATAAATAAAATCTTTGAATTTTCACACTGACCATTCAAATTAGAATATCATGACACCATTCTATTTAATCTAAATTTTAATGAGAAAAATGAAACCCATATGAATAAAGCCCAAACAACATCATATAGAATATAGCTAAATCATCGATAAAAAAAAAATCTAAGTTTAAATTAATCCATTTCTCATAAACTTTATAATAAGTACACAGAATTAGTTCTGGAAATGATTAAATGACCTACATGGTTTATCTTGAATGATAACAACAAATACATCTGAACTAGGATAGTTGATGCTGTGCATTCATAGAGGGCTGGCTGACTTAAGATGGGCTTCCTCATATTGACTTCAGTTGTGGTTTTGTTATTATTTATTTATTACTATTTCAGAAATGTTAAGTATCCTCCAGGTAATAATTTATTTGCATATTCTATCACTTAATTTACATTGCATATTAATACATATATTGTGTTTACCATTATTTTTGTTTAACTTGTTACCAAATTCAAAGGGACTTACTTTCTAAAATTCTTATGTAAACCATTCAATTTCTTTTCCAGATAATATGATTTAAAAAAATTATGTTGACTTAAGATAATGTTTTTGGATAACAAAAAGTTTTTAAATTAACTTTAAAATATCTAAGAAGTAAATTATTAGTTCTTATTTGATTTATAGCATGTTAAATCTATTTGTAATAGCTCTACCAATAAAAGCTTCAAATCATTCTCTAACTCTCTGTGAGATGTGCAATAATCTATTAGATGAACACAGTTTCAGCAAACCAGGTATCTATTCCATGAAACAATGAGCTCCAAACTTTTTTCCTGGATTTCTCAAGGCTTACCTGAGAAACACAATTTTCTTTTCCAGTAGGCTCTCTGACAGTGAAAAAGTGTTATAAATCCAAGAGCCCTACCATGTGCAATTCTTAATATCCCATTCTTAACTGAATAAAAACTTTTATTATTATCACTAGAAGAATATTATTATTGAATCTATGAACTGTCGTTTTCTAATTTAGAACTTTAGATACAATTTGATCCATAGATTGATTTTTCATTCAATGTGTTTTTCAGAATAAGAAAATCTAAAGTCAGAACACTTTTTTTTAATGAAAAAAGAGAAACAAAATGCTAAACCAATACTGAATGTGTTTCAGGAACTATTTTCCTGTCCTTATGAAATTAATTGCTTAGTAGCATATTTGAAATCTGAAAAGAGCTGTCTGTACCCTTCTAGCTAAAGCCAGAAATATTTTGAGCTAATAAGAAACTAATGCAATATTTGTTAATATATAACACCAGTATTAAGCATAAATGACCTTGTTTAATCCGAAGAATATCAGGTCTTTCTTAAATGCATAGATAAAACCAAATATATATAACTGTTCTAATAATGATTAAAACATTGATATATCGACTTCATTTTCTTAAGGGGCGCAACAAATTTTTTCTGATATTTCTGTTTAAATAATCTATTTCTTCTAAAATCATAGTCAGTTTCTGCAGCCATACTAAATTTGTGATTTCATAGAAAATTTTCATGTAGCAAAACTTGGTTTGTGCATCAAACAACTTTTACTTTATTTCTGATACTTTTCTTCCAGTTTTCATCAAATTGTTTCGTTTTGATTAACTTTAAAATGAGCAAATTATTAACCAAAAAAAAAAAAAAAAAAAAAACAACAAATAAAACTCTACCTCTAAAACCCTTTGGGGTAAAGCAAAAGGCCTCATATAGTGATTCGCACTATTTCTAGGTCAATGGCCATGCAATCAGGGGGGTCTCCTAACCCTGGGTTGCTCCATGGCTGAAATAACATTATATACATATATATATATATATATATATATATATATATATATATATATATATATATAGAGAAGAGAGAGAGAGAGAGAGAGAGAGAGAGAGAGAAAGAAAATTGCAAATATGAAATTTGAGCAAAGAAAATTGTGGCAACCTGGGAAAAAATTGACTGACAAAAGAAAAAAGGAGCAATCTGAGAGGATGAAGAGATATTTGGAAGCAAGAAAGAAAGACTTGAAGTTGTGATTTGAGGTTCAATAGCTCTCCTTATTACAATCAGCAAATGTGGTAAAATCTTAGGAAACATGGAGTGGGCAGGCATGAGGGAGACAGCACCCAGTGGTGCATCCTCCTGACATTTATCACAACTATGTTTTTAGGTCAGGAGGTCCCTCATCCAACTCTTTTTTCCGCCTACGTCGAGTTATGAATGGTAAGTCAGTTGTAGCCATATTTTGCACAAGTTTGTTTATGTTTCCATTTAGCTTGTCGTGAATTCGTTTGTAGGTCTTTCGAATGTGGTTTGTTGTAGTTGGAATACGTAAGTCAGTATGAAGGGTATCGTTTGAAACATATGGTGGTGAGTTCGATTGCCAGTCTTAAACATTAATTGCGATTGAAAGGTTTGTATTTTTCGTATGTGTGTCTTTTTAGTAGGTCCGTATATTTGCTAAGCGGAAGTCCATATTGGTTTTAATAAATAAGTGTTTAATAAATATACGTTATGTTTCTGTCTGATGGGTAATTTAGAATGTCTATGAAGTATAGAATACAATACTCTGTCGAAAATTTAGAGTTTTACGTTTTGTCTTGATGTAATATTAAATTTAAAATTTTGAGCGTAGTATTAAAATATATTTTTTCTTGTATTTGTCGATTGATTATTGAAAAAAAAATAACCAAAAATTGTATGAATTCAGTTTTCTGTTATATTTATATACACAGAGTGTCACAAGTTTATTTCAACTTTTTTATTTAATAATAATTTTTTCTTAAATAATATTTTATATAAATATATATTATTAAAAATAATAACACTTTATTAAATAAACTTAATAAGTAACACCAACCGTCAATTAAATTTAACTTTTTACTTTATCGTTAAAGCACAATTACTACGTGGTTGAAAAGTGGTGTTAGTATTTTTCGATGCGAAATGTATCGTAGTGTTTACTTGTATTAATTCTCACTGATCCTCAATAGAATCTTGTATTACAAACATTTCTCCTCAGTATTTAACTGATATCTGACCTGGATAGAATGACTATTTAAGATGGGAGTAAAAGTAAAAATTCAATTACCATCTACGAGAAAAGAGTAAATTGAAATAGACCTGAGATAGCCTATGTCTACAGTGGGAGATTCAATAAAAAATATAGAAGCGAAAATATGTTTCATGATGGTGAATAACTAACCACTAATTTTGTTAAATTGAAAAGGTTCATTATTAATCAAATTAAAAAAAAAAAAATCCTTTAAAGAGTGGCTTTGTTTTTTAAATTCAGAGTACTTCTTCTATCTATACTCCTGAAAAAATGTTTACATGCCAAGTATTGTATGAAAGCATCCATTAATAAATAAAAATTCTTTAGATAAAGAATGCTCACCATTGTATTTAATATTTAATGTCTTTAGAGGAAAAAAAAAATCAATTTGGTAAGCAAAATTAAAGACATAGAGATATTTTTCAAAATTTAAAAATCATTGCTTAATGTTTTTTTATTTCTAATAAGTAATTGTGTTATTCGATATTTAAATTCTACGTATATTCAAACGTTGGACCTCAAATATTAATTTTCGGTTTTTCTTAGCTCACTACAAAAGTAAATTATTGAAAATAATAAACCAAGCATTCACGATGTTAAATTCTTATGGTTTAAAGTTTAAGACAAATAATTTGAAATAATGGAAAAGAATATCTTTCCTTTGGCGATGGTTTTGTCAGAAGTTTGTTGTTTTTAAAATTATTAGAGTCGTCCAAAGTTTTAATACACCTGTGAAAGACAGTAACCGTTTTATGAATAAAAAAGAACAACCCGAAGATACTACCATATTTAAATGAACGTTAGCTAGCAAATGAAATCATGAAACCACCCAATATATTCTTTTACGCAGTACGAAGTATTTGGTTATTCAAGTAAACGTTAGGAACAGAGACCTACGCACTGCGGGACAACTTCCTTTTTAATATCGTCTCAGTTCCGTCACTTATTTTGATGCGATAGCTGCTGAACACTATACGTTTTAAAATGTACTATTAAAAAATAATCAAGCATGAATTTTATTATTATTTATGATATACAACATATAAAATCTATCAAAGAAATGTATTATTTTTGAAGAAGATGAAAAGAAAAATATAAAGGAAGAATTGAAAATGTGTTTCAACTTGAGTTCAAAGAGAACAAAGACCAAATAAATGAGATCTCAAGGTTAATGTTGGACAGTTCACTTTTAGCCCAAATGTTTTGGGAGGATTACTGACTTGAACACTCTCGGCTCTGAACTGAACTCTGACAAAATTATGCAACAAGAAATTAATAAATGGTTAATAGCAGCTGATAAGTCCCACTTTGTTTAAAAAGTGCCTCAATTACAGAATGCTACTTTGGGGTCAGAAATTTATGAAAGGCCCTCTTCAGATTTTGAAGTGTTTCCGCACGCTATTGGACCCTCAGGGAGTGTCAGAAACCAATGCTTCTGAGATTCAAGCGTATTTTCTCGTATGCGACAGGACTTAGGGGTTTCGAGATAATTAAATTGTTTACGAAAATTAAGAAACATATAAAATATTTTAGTGTAGACACAACTAACAATAGTTGCAGTGCACTTTGGCCCTAGAATAAAATGGAAAGACTTGTCAGTGAAAACACCAGTTATTCACATATTAAAAACATTTATTAAAATTATTATTCCAGTTTTTACAAGTAAGAATAGTGAAAATATACTTTCTATTGCTACTTCATAATAATAATAATAGCTTTATTGACATCATTATTGACAAAAGCCTCTCCCATAGGAAGGAATTTATAGTAGTTGGCTATAGTAAGAAGTAAATATATAAACAATTGAAATACTGAATAACAGCAAATAAACCAAAGAAATAAAAACAAAAAGTGCCCAGCCCAGCTCCATTTCATTCGATGTGCCTCGAACCTCAGAATTTTAATTTTTACGTTCTGAAGAATATGTTCGTTTTTTATTCTTTCCCGTTTCATTAAACTCCTAAGAAGCTGCATTTGCATGGAATTCAGCCTCAGATCAAGTTTCCTTGTTAGTGCCCAGGTTTGAGCCCCATAGAGAACCGTTGGATATACATATATGTGTTCAGAACTTTGTTTTAAGATCCAGTGATAGATTGCTTTTAAATATTTTTTGGAGACACCAATGTTTACGCCACCCGAGCTTGATTCTTTTTTCTGTTTCCTTATTCATATTTTCCCTAAATGTTATTGTCTGCCCTAAGTATATGTACTCCTGTACATATTCTATCCCACTATTGTTTGAATAAATTGGTATTTCTATTGAATTCGTCATGATTTCTGTTTATATTAAGCCCACAATTTTTGCAAATGTCTACTATTTCCTTCTACTAAGTCCTTCTTAGACCGCTCATGTCCGGAGGTATTGTTACTTATTTATTTTTAATAAAATATTTATCCCTTCAGATAAAGTAATTTATTACATTTTTACAGGTCCGACCGCACTTCCTATTTTGGGAAATATTATCACCATAAATAAATTAAGTAAGAGGTATAAAGGCCTTCCGAATATTTTTATTGAACTGAGCAAACAGTATCAGACCGATGTTCTCGGAGTAACCATTTCAGGAAACTATACAGTTGTTGTGCAGGGTAAAGAATTGATAGATGAAGTGCTTAAAGGTGATGAATTTCAAGGGAGACCAAATAACTTTTTCATAAAGCTGCGATCGATGGGGGTAAGGAGAGGTAAGTATAGCACTCAATATTTATTTTCTAACAAAATATACTTATCATTAGCGTATTCAATTAATATTACCATTCACAATGAAATGTGAACTTTCAGAAGTAATGAGTTAACTATACTGAACAATTCAGGATTCTGTAGCAATTATGAGGAAAATGGGTTTTTGATTTTTTTTTCTCGATAATTTGGTAAAAACGGTTCTTCAAATTCAGTTTTAGAGATTTTTTTTTTCTTCTTTTAATACGAATATTAGCATTGGGAAATCACAATGAGTTGTCCGTAACCCGCTCTCCTTAGTGGGGAAGAAGAAGCTTAAAAAAATAAAGCTGTCCCTACATAGCACCAAACTAAGGAAAAAAAAGTGAAATATAAAATAAATGGTTTGCTGGATTATATGTACAATGTATGTTGTAACTAACTGTATGAAAGATAAGGTTTAAGTTTACAAACTTTTTTAGGAATCTTAATTTGTCAATCACTCGGTTAAAATTAATGCATTTACAGCAAACTAGTTCAGTAACTTTAGAATTTTCTTAGTTATAATTAAATAAACTTTCTTTTTTTCATTGAAAGCTTTAAGTGACACCTGGTAAGTATCCGCCTCTTAGTAGTTTGTATATTTTTTTCGCGACGCTTCGTTATTACAAAATAGAGACCATAAACCTTTTTTTCGATACTTTTTACTGACTTGATACTTTCTCTTACAAAATTATATTCTCTCCTTAAAAAATTATGGAAATCAAAATATTTCGAAAAAGCAAATATTGATAATATATATATATATATATATATATTTTTTTTTTTGTTGAGGATTTTTCTTATTTTTTAAAAACCAGAGGTGAAGAATTTTTGATTTTTCAATTTTTTTAAGGGAGTAAAATGGTGTTCTCGAGCCTGTGCGATGTCAGGTACTCGTTAAAAATCCATATCCAAATTAAAACCTTGATTGGTAAAATTTAGGACTCCCGCTGTTAACATCGTCAGATTAAATGAATAAAGTACGCACTTTTTAAAAATTAAATTTCGGTAAAAATTACGAATTAAGGTCACAATCACCTGATTGTATCATGTAAATATTAATAAAAATATTCACAAAAATATAATGTCCTTTTATTTAATTATTTTGAAAAAGTGAATAATATTTAAATTAATTTTGCTGTATTGTAAAATTTAGGATTAAAATTAAATCTTGAAGACTTTAAAACGTAGGTTTAAAATATATGCGTTTATATTTGTCTAGAGAACTTAATTGAAAAGTCCTATTGAGGGATTTAGTTAATTTCGCTAAAAATAAAAATAATTACCCTAATCAATAAAACGATCATGCGAACAAATTGACGACGGTATAGATCATATCAATATTCTTGATAATATAATCAGATAAGGATAAAATATATATAGAAGTAATTCAATTAATTAATTCATTGCAATTTATTTTTCTCTGAACGTTATCTTCAGTATTTGCGAGCATGCCTATCCGTGGTAAGATGATAAAATCTACTTCCATTGAACTAGTAAGGGCTGGCAGTTACTGTCACAAGTCAGAAAGCATTATTTCTATTTTATCCTGGCTAAAAGTTTCATTAATCTAACAGTTTTGCTCAACTCAGCGTTTACTATGTCCGGAAGCATTTAGGAATGAAAAAAAAAAATCTTTCAAAACTGATTAAACTAAAACACGATCACATTTACAGGATATGAAATTCTTATACTGTATTAATCAATATTAATATTGATATTTCTAGGTTATCAGGAAATATCCAAGGATGAATATTGTATTGTAGACATTTTTTTTTTAATTTCCATAGTTATGTAACATTTGAGCAATAAAGTAATAATGTGATAACAAATTAAAAACATGGCTATCATCGAAAAAGAAAAAAAAGGCATTCGCTAGAAAAGGCATGAAAACCTATATGAATCTTTTTTTAATTTTTTTTTAAATACTATTTCATATACAAGTGGCACCCACACCAAAAAAGTTACTGTTTTGAAACTAATGTATTAACTACACGGTGAAAAAAAAAAAATGAATTTATGAAATATTATATTAATAAAAAAAAAAATTCTCTTTATAAATGCATTGAATGTAAAGTACTTAACACTTGTTAACTCATGCTGCCGTGTTCTCTTTTACCTTGGATAAGTGGGTAACCAAAACTGAAGTTAAAATTAGACTAACTAACCCCATTTAATGACCACAGGATTTTTCGCTCTTAAATATAATAAAGTCATCAACACTTGTTATAATGTTATAAATAATTTAAAAAGAAAATATCACTAAATGTACTTACAATTTTAAGCTAAAAAGTGCCCCACATAGAACCTTGTGAATATTACAATATTCAAGAAAATGTAGGGTAATGTTGGTAACGTAAGGTAATGTTGGGTTTTTCTTGAATTACTATAGTTATAGTTGTGATATTTGTTCTTAGTGTGGGTTAATTTAGTATGTCTGATTTTATGTTTACAACGAGATTTGTATTTTCTTCAATGATTGTTATTTGTTTCTTAATGTAACGTCACTTTCTGATACTTTGGCTGATCGGACGATGCTACAATAGGAGTCCTGAATTTCGCCTGTTCAGGTTTTATTAGGATATGGATCTTTAACGAGTAACTGACATAGCACGAATCCGAATAAACTTTTACGTCACAAGGACGGCATTACCAAGAATATTTTACTCCCTTTAATAAAATCTTAGGGCCACCTGCTTGGCTTCAACGGTTATCAATGACTATTCGGGTTTTTAATGGTTATAATTTCATTCATATCGCGTTTGGAACACACACATACATATAAACACACGCACAAACACATTCACACGCATACAACTAACATATATACAAATAAATATTTGTCGTTTACTTAATATTTGTTATCATATAGGTATAACGATGACTGATGGCCCATTGTGGAAGGAACAACGAGCATTTGCTTTCAAACATTTACACGATCATGGATTAGGAACTCCAAAAATGAACTCAATGTTGCAAAGACAATTGCAGGTATATTTTTCTTTTCTTTTTATAAGTCTAAAAGAAAGTTAGTATAAAGGTTGTAAACAAATTTAAAAAAAAAACTGGCTAGATTTATAAAGATAATTCTCAGTAGCCGTATCTTAAATCAATCAGAAAGAACTCTGTATCATAAATTCATGTAGCCTGTATCTTAAAATTTGAAAGCAACCACCTTGTTGGCACCCTTTTCTCCTATTATATACTTTAGATCAGTTATAATATTTTATATTGTTTATTTGAAGTTCTTTCTCATATATTTTTTTATTTATTGTTCTTAGGTTGTTATCTCTAGGGTATGAAGTCTGTAAATAGCTATGTATAAAGCCCACAAACATATTTTCTAAAATGTTTCGGGCGATGGATAACTTTATCATGTTGTTTATCCTATCATAGTTTCATATTCTTAATTTTGGCTCTTTGGGTTTTAATGTTCCACAATGTCTCTGTTATTTTGTAATTTTGCTTTATATCATCGGTATTGAATTTTTGGGCAATTCTCTCTTTGGTATTATTTGATTATTTGGAAAATAATGCAGGATTTTGCGTTTTCATTAAAACCCTTCTACATAACTAACAATTAACGTTTGCTGGATTATGAATATCAACACTTATTAATTATCTTCCAAACGATAACGTTTTGTTTCCCTCTGTAGCATTTCGCGTTATAATTCCGTTTTTAGCAAAATGTCAACGCATGATATATGTATAATTATGTTTTCACGAGTTGAAACTCACTTTGAACGGGATCTAGGTGGTCAGAAACATCAATCAAGAAAGGACGAGGACATCATTAATGAATGTTTTGTCCAGCGGGGGTTCAAAAAATTTCATTGGGAGATCACCCTTAAAGACGAAGAAAGTGGTGGAAGGACTTCCTTTCTTGAAGACGATGTTCTGCGGGCTATGATGGAAGAAAACCCCAGCACTATGAGAACTTAAAGAGAAACTAAACCTTAACAAATCGACAGTCGATGACTACATCTAGGCGACTGTAAAGGTAAAAAAGCTTGAAAGTTTGGTTCCACACACATTAACGACCGCCGAAAAAACACAGCGCTATGAAGTTAGTGCTGTACTTCTTTGTGAAAACAAAAACGAAGTTCTGGATAATGGCTCGACAAAGGAGAAGCAGCACAACATTTTTCAAAGTCCCCAACTCATTATAAAAAGATGATAATTATTTTTTGATACACTATAGTTTCTAAATTCCTGGAGAAACCTTTAATGCCGATTCTTATTGCAGGCAAATTAAAACAATGCATCCGAAATTGCCAATCTGCCAATCAATTGGTCAAGACAATCTGAAGAGGCTATTTTGATATAGTAAAACAGTTGTAAATCTTTCTTTTCTCTTTTTAAACCTAAGTCTTGCATTATTTTCCGGACAACCCAATATTATAGTATTTTTTTTCTTGGCAGTTTTATTTTTGTCCAGTATTTCTTAAATTTTCTATAGCTATGCCTGGTTCCATCATTTTTCTCTTTTGACATGGTCCTGTGGGTTTTTAGGTGTCTTTTTATATTAAAAGTCAACCTGGAAATACTTTAAGTTTATATGTTTCCTTCTCTTTACAAGTTTTCCAAATTGGTTTGAATCCTTAAATTACTATTCAGCACGTTTGTTCCTTAGTCAAATCTAACCTCACTCTGCTTCATAAATGGAGATATAAAATTTGTATTTTTTTAATTATCACGTGGTCAATTTTTTTTTAACTTCACCCTTTATTTTTTTTTAATCATCCTTATTTTAAAACCGAAATTCCAGTAAATAATTTTTAAAAAATTCTATTTTCGAAAGTTTATTATATTTAAGTTAATGTTTGAACTACTTTTATACAATTAATAACCAGTTAGTTGTGAAATTATAATTATACTTTCAATTTAAGGAAATGCTGTCAGAACTGAAGGACTGCGAACTGAGCAACGTTGTTTTGAAACAGTATATATCTAAGTGTGTATTGAATGTATTGTGGGAAATGGTCACTGGATCTTCGTTTCAAGATGAGAAAACTATGAATTCCTTAATATCCTTGATGGAAGCGCGTTCGAAGGCATTTGACATGAGTGGTGGTCTTCTTTCGCAGTTTCCTTGGATTCGTTACTTATTTCCAAATTATACTGGTTATAATCTGATTAAAAAATTAAACAACAAATTCAAAGAAATGATAACGGTAAATAAAGTGTTTTCTTCAAATATCTGAAATTTTATAAAAATTAAATTTTTAGTACAATTACACATTAAATAACTTATAGGAAATTATTAACCATCATAAAAAGACACTTTTGAAAGGACATTCTCGCGACTTTATAGATGCTTTTCTTCATGAAATGAATGAGAATCCTACATCGACCTCTTTTACTGGTACTATAGATATTTACATTTAGAAAAATAATCGATTAATTAGCTTAAAACTTGCTTTATTCTTTATTTCTATCATTTCAGTAGCCCTTATTAAACTCATTTTCCACAGACGAACAGCTGATCATGGTGTGTCTGGATTTCTTCATTGGTGGTTCTCAAACTATAAGCAGCTCTCTTGACTTCTGTTTTCTTTATATGACGTCATTTCAAGACGTACAAGAAAAAGTTCAAAAAGAACTTGATGTGTACTTGTACCTGGTCAATTTCCATCTCGGAATGATAAAGATAAGTAGGTACAATACTTAATTACAGGCGATATTTGATGTGTAATATATATAATGGTTATACGAACAGATTTCTGTAATCAGTTTTAAATAACTGATTACATTCCATTTCGTATCATATTACATCAAATCTTTGTATCACGAGTGACTGACTGAAAAAGAAATTTTTTTTTTAAATATAATCTGTGCGTGTTTATCATACTCTCTGTTGCGTCCTTGCTACATAACTGAGCCTTACTTGGTATTATTCAATAACCATTTAATAATTTGTCATAAAATATTTATTTCCTTTTAATATATAAATTGAATGAAGTAATTCTTTAAATTAGAGTTATGCATGCATTAAATTATTTTTTTGGTTTATTATTTTCAATAATGAACCTTGGTAATCAAACAAAAATAAATAAAAACGCTGCAAATTATTACACAATGGTTTATTATGTCCAAATAACAATATTAGGGTTTTATAAAGCTGCAGATAGGTAATTAAGTAATGTGAAAAGCAATAAATAATAGAAAGGAAAATTGTTGGTATTAATTAATTAGGAGAAACGGATTTTTTTATTCGGTTGTTTGTTTAACGTCACTTTTGTGCTACTATGGCTAATCGGACGATCATCAATAATAACCGAGTTATCAGAGAGTCACATCTCTTATAAGTTGTGGCTTGACCATATGAGATTTTTTTTCTTCTTCTGCTTCTTCATCGCCGCGGTGACTTGATCTCAAGTCTTTTCGATTTTTCTCCATCTATCAATTCAATCATGGTATCAGCGTCGAGGTTTTAGGATCATCGTTGAATGCCCTTCTATTTTTGTGGCGAATCTAAAAAACTATTGTCCAGTAGTTTCGGAGAAATGCCGAGGACGGCGAGCAAACGGATTTCTTTAATTCGTTATTCGGATTCTACGCATCTTGGAACGTAAGCCCCCAAATTTGTAAGGGGGTTAATTTTATTTTATTTTTTGGTCGATTTTCATTCAAGTAATTCAAATAAAATTTCTTGATTCCAGGACAATAACCGAGTTATCAGAGAGTCACATCTCATACAAATTGTGTCTTGAACATATAAGATTTTTTTTTTTCTTCTGCATATTCAAGGCCGCGGTGTCTTGATCTCAAGTCTTTTAGATTTTTCTCCATCTATCAATCCAATCACGGTAATAACGTCTAAGTGTTAGGACCATCGTTGAATGCCCTACTATTTTTGTGACGAACTTCAAAACGCTGCAAATTATTACACAATGGTTTATTATTTCCAAATAACAATATTAGGATATAACTGTTTATATAGCTGTTGATAGGTAACTAAGTAATATGAAAAGCACTAATTCAAAGCATCATATCATAACACTACAACTGATTTCAAAACGCAATATCTGAGCTAGTTGTCAACCAAATTAAATGATTCTTTTTTTCATTTGGTCCAAAATTTAATTCTCTATCAAATAGCAATAAAAGCATTTATTTATTAATTAGAAGAAACGGATTTTTTTTTTATTCGTTATTTGGATACTACGCATCATGAAACGTAAACCCTCAAATTTTGAGGGGGTTTATTGTTATTTTTTTTTTTTTGTAGATTGAAAATAATAAACCAAAAAATTGTCCAGTAGTTTCGGAGAAATGCCGCGGACATCGGACAAACGGATTGTTTTTTATTCGTTATTCGGGTTCTACGCCTATTGAAACGTAAGCCCTCAAATTTTTAAGGGGTTTAATTTGATTTTATTATTATTATTTTTTTTTTTTTTGGTCGATTACAAAGTTTCATTATTGAAAATAATAAACCCATTTTTAATGTTTTAATCATCGATGAACAATTATCCTTGCAAAGAGTTGCCCAAACTCTGAAAAATGTGTTATTCTGTAAGGAATAGATCGGGGGAATATGGAGAGTAAAGTAGTACTTTATAGCCCAATTCCTTTAATTTATCCACTGTCTGTATTGAGACATGAGGTTGGCCGTTATCATGAAGGAGAATAGGATTACCATCAAATTTTGATGCATTGGGTCAATTTCTTTGCAGTATGATGTTGAATCAATTGTTTTTACATTTGTTAGAAAAGAAAAATGAATGACCCCGGTAAAGACGATTATTTTATTTATTTTTTTATGGAGAAACTGTTTTGGTTTGTCAATCAGCCAGGAGACAGATCGGCATCTAATCATTGATCTAATCTGCGTTGAATGTCATATATTATTTACTTTTCGTCACAGGTTATTGGAACCTGAGAAATGGTTCGTTCCTTTGACGAGCGAGCAATGAAACACACTTTTCTTGAAGTGTCAACTGCTAACTTTCATTGAGCTCGTGTCCTATTTCAATATTTTATTGTATTTGCTTTTATAGTTTCCGTCACTCTGAACAACAAGAAATTTTGTAAAAGTTTTGTGATTTAATTGTTATTAACAGATTTTTACAATTTCTAGGCTATCCCGACCAGATTTCGTGAAAGATTATCTTCGTCGAGAAAAAAAAAAATGTCCTAGGTCGGAGACTGTTTCGCACTATTTTTAATTAAGGCGCTGTAGTGCAATAAAAACTCATTATACAAATGCTAATTGATTTATTGGTGTTTTATTTTTAGATGTCCATTCGTAGAAGCTGTAATACTGGAAGTTAGCAGGATAGCTCCAGTGACACCATTAGTTGGACCAAGGAGAATTACATCTAATACTTTTCTCAATGGGTATTTCTTGCCAAAGGTATACCATCTCAGACACGAATATTATTTTAAGCACCATTAAAATATACCATAAACACTACCTGAAATTTCTATGGGCCAAGTCTCAGATATTTAGTCCTTACTAGCTCTTTAACTAAACCATATATATGGAAATACTAGATTGTTTTTTTATAAGCACTGTTAGTTAGGAAAAATTTCAATGTTATTCGAATAAACTATCAAAAGATCACTTCCAACACAAAGATTTGATAGAAGAAAAAAAAAGTATGTGTATGAAAATAGGGAGCGGCGTGGTCTAGTGGATAGAGCGCTAGTCTGCTATGCTCTGGGTCCTGGCTTCGAATCCCGGTTGTGACAGAATATTATTTATTCTGTTAATTCAGTCGGGGGGCGACCCTAGGGTATGGAGACCCTCCTGGGCAGGACCCAGCCTCTATAAAGTGGGTACCCAAAATAATTGGGGGAAAACCTAGCGGCTGAGCGTGATTAAGGCTTAATCACCTCATTGCACGGCCGTTGGCCTAGAAACAGTACAAATCTCTATATGTACTGAGCCCAAGACCCTTCATGGGTTGTAGAGGTACAGGTATATGAAAATATTTAAATAAACTATAATATAAAGAGTTTTGAGCTTCATAAATCAAAAACATTGAAGATTATTATCTGAATACACTAAGTATATTTTCAGATTTTTCAAAGTTAGATAGGAACATATCAAACTATTCATAATATCCTAAAAAAACAGTTAAAACTAGAATAAAGAATGTTGGATATATCGTTGACCTTAGATGTAATTAATGGAGTTTGTTGAAGTTAGGATCCAATTATTCATGTAAATAGGTAATTTACATAACAGTACTAGATAAAATTGTAAGTAACAAATTTGAATCAGAAAGAGATATGAAAAGTTTTGTAAATAATACATGAATTATTAATTTGGAGCATATGTATTCATAGCTCATAATTTTTTTTTTCAGATTTAATTCTTTTTATTGAATATTGCAATATGTCCTTATTAGGACATTTATAATAGTGATCAAGTATAACATTCATACAATATTTACAAAACTATAAAATAATATACAATAAATTTCATAAAAATGAGACAAATGAGTAGCAAACCAACTGATTTGATGTTATGCTCATTCAAAATTATTTAGGTATACTAGCTTAAATACAGTACTCCTACCACAAAAAAAAAGGCTTTTGTATTTGTTTTCCCCTTAAACATCACTGATCTTCAAAAACTAATATTTTACCTTCTTTCTATTTCGGAATTTAATGTTCTCATTACCATCAACTTGGACAACTTTTTCCTAAACAAATTTATTATAAAGTAAACTCGCATTTACTTTTTTGTTTTTTAGTTCCGTTTGACAATCGAATGCACTCAGAGTGTCTTAAGGCATCACATTATCGAACTACGACGCACAGTGGGCAAAATGACCAATTTAGGTAGACAAAAGTCAAGTCAAAAGTTTGGAACTTTCCTGTGCTTCACCTTTTTATTATTAGTTTGTAAGACCCCTAATACTGATTTTTTCCGCCTTACCGTGTTTACTGATAAATAAGCGATTCATTCCTGTTAGCATAAGTGCCTAATAACCGGCAGTAGGATTATCTTTATTCGATGGTCATTTATTGTGTTCAAGGTGTATTTAGAGCAAAGTCTTTTTGCTTTTATTTAACAATGGGCATTGCTGAGACAGGTTAAGACATTATATCCAAACTCGTTATTGAATATATATTGCAATCTCACCTGTAGAGTTAATATAACACTTTGTAAGTGTATGTCCCTATTCAATATCGAAACAATATATAACCCCCAAGGATTTGTTTTATCAGTCCTTCTAGTCTTTAGATATTACAAACAATTTTCGCGATTTTTTGCGTTTTGGGTGATACATACTTTTTTCAGACACAACATTCCGAATCCAAATTTTTACAATCTTTAATTTAAAGAATTTCCTAAATGATATAAAATACATCTATTAGCAGGTTTTTAGCAACTCCAAGCCATAATTAGATTTTTTGTATTTTTTTTTTTTCCGTATTCAGGGACTTCAAGCGTAAAATGTAGGAAAGTTTTAGATTTTAGCAAATAAATTTGATCTTTGACCGCTGTGCGATCGCCAGTCGTGTCAAAAAATTAATTAGTTTTTATTTATTTTTCTTAAAATTTTTTTCCGTAATCTGGGACCCCAAAGGTTAAATATAGACAAGTTTCAGAATTTGTTCCACCTAAATCGGTCATATTTCCCACTGTGCGACGGTTGACATTCAATTTATGGCGATCCCACGGAATGAATCTGTTAAAATATATATTTCTAAACAGCTGAATGAACCAGGATTGGACGATTGAAGGACCCAAGATAAAACAGCAAAAATTATATATACCTCACGCTTAAGTTATATTTTAAAATTTGTAGCGTTCGGATTATATCTAAGACCAAGTTTTTTTTTAAAACAAAGATCAGTTAATTCAGCATCTGTTTCTTCGGACTAATAGGAGTTTTCTCGAGAGTAGGTTGATAAACAAGTCAACTAAAATACTAGTCTTCTAAATCCTCAAAGGGCTAGTGATGACACATGGTTCAGAGAACTAGAATATTTGCAAATCATGAAAACAAAAGAGCCGGCAGTCCAACGGAGTCTACATGTGGAAGGGATGGACCAAGAACCAAGAGCAGTATGGGAAACATCGAAAACAATTGACCGAATGTTTGTTTGCTGCGTATTGGCTGGCTATATACCTCGCTTGAGTAACGTAAGAAGACATTTTATATGAGACTACAACACATAGTAGAGAAAATATGTACCCTTCTTGGCGTTCGAAAATGAATGTATGATGCACATACAACTAGAAGTCATGGTCATGGGTTGTAAGCCAAGAAGAAGATATCTAAAACCTAATTACATGAAAATTGATTTTAAAAATTACAAAAAAACAATAGTTTTAATGATAATAGTTTGACCTAAAACTCTCTCAAAATCTGAGTGCAAGAAAATCTAGCTCCTCTTTCAAGAATAATAAAAAAAAAAAAAAAACTATCGTCCGATCAGCCTTCTTTCGCACATAAGCAAAATCTTTGAGAGACTGGTCCATAACGAACTGATGAGATACTGCGATGAGGGGAATATTATTTCACCAGAGCAGACAGGCTTTCAGCGAGGAGTCACTAGTGAGCATCATTTGGCGAAACTTCAGGTACACACCAAAGAGCAGATGCGTAACAACACAGCTGCGGCGTTCATCTCCGTGGACTACACACAGGCCTTTGACTGTGTGTCTCACGTACTACTACTTCGCCGTCTGGAGGATTTCAGGTTCCCTGCCTCCCTTTGCCGATTGATCCGAAGCTATCATTCTTCGTACGGGCTATCGACTCCACGCGTCACCACCTGCGGAGTACTTCAAGGGTCGGTGCTGGGGCCGCTACTTTTCGTTGTTTTTACAGCGCCGGTGGTCTCAGTGAAGCATCAAGGAGCAGTAGTAGCAGTCTATGCTGACAATATCGAGATGTACACATTCAGTGTAAACGCTGAACAAGCATTGAAAGCACAGGTGGCTTCAACTTCCATCATTGAAAGTCTAAGGAAAAACGTCATCAAGGTGAACCCGGCTAAGACGGATGCCATCGTGATGTCGTTTCAAAAGGGTAAGAAGCCTCTACCAAGAACTTTCAAGCTGGATACCAAGGACCTATCTGTTTCCCAAACTATTCTCTACCTGGGCGTGACATTGGGCATTTGAAATTCCTGTGAGTAACGAGAGTAACTCGTCGAGCACATGTGGAGGAGCGGCCTGTACCAACACGAAGTGTTATAACCAGATACACCACCCGCCGTGCTAAAGGGGAGAACAAGGGACCTCCACTACCTTGCGCTAGCCCGAAACAGACCCACTCCTTTGCAGGCTAAGGTCGTCTCGACCCAGTCATCACCGCCACTACGTCGGCACGGTAACAGCACGGCACCCGAAGGTCCTTGCCACCACCCAGCGGTACAAGTACTGCCATCCGTAGTACCATTTTTGGCCGAAGCCCCGAAGCCTAGAATGGTCGCATGCCCGAAAGGATTCCCCGAAAGGAATCCCTTCTACGGTTTCGGGTAACAGTAGGGCCGCGGTCTCCGTACCGGCGTGACATTGTACAGGCATCTTACCTTCTCCAGTCACGTTCGGGAGAGATTGCAATTGGCTCGATTAAAGACGCTTAGGCTCTACTATCTGTTGACATCGCCGCAGCTCTCTTTACGTCTGAAACTTCATATTTATAAGGCTATTATCAGGCCTAACCTGCTCTATGGTGCACCATTGTTACGCCATCTGTATAACACGACTCTTCAGAGGCTGCAGAGCTACCAGAACTCCGGCAGATCGTCCGTGGTACTTCGCTCCAAGGGCACGAAATCGCAACATCCACGAGGAGCTCCAGCTCCCCCTCCTCCCCTCCCCATGCCTGAGTATATAGGCCGGAGGCACATCTTTGATGGGCTAAAGGCCTGTGCCAACCCTCTCTTCAGAGATATTGAACCACCATCCAGACCTGGAATGTGGCAAAGCACTGTCCCTTTGATTGACGTCCTCGCTGAGGGAAGGGGTCTGGACTCTGCAGTTTGAATCCGTTATATGTTCATAAGCCTGAAAGATGGTCTCTGTCCATCCAGTATTGTTGAGGCAAAAGCCTGCAGTCGGAACCACCACATACAGTGGACTTAGGAATGCCAAACTTAAAATGCCTCAAAGGTAGCATAAGTTCGGATAACGCCTGTACTGTTGCACTAATTTGTTTAGCAACATTGTTTTCTTTGTTTTGGAGTTTTTCAACAATAAAGGAGATCAGAAAAAAAAAAAAGGAATAAACAAAACTCAGAAAATAAGTGATCATTCTTAAGAACTCGAACATTTATGTAAAAAAAAAAAAAAAAAAAAAAAAAAAAAAAAAAAAAAAAAAAAAAAAAAACTTGTTTTATGTAAACGAACTATAGATTTGAATAAGAAATGAAATAAATAACCGGATAAATTAAACAAAATGTTTTGAATTCAGCCCCCTTGAATCTTTGCACATCCTCTTCTCTTTTTGAGAGGAGTTTGGTAATATACCCATTTGGCCATCCTTACTCCACAAACGAATGAAACTTAAGCTATTTTAGAAAATTAAATGTTTTCATTCAAGTAAGTAAAGAACAAAATGTCTTTATTACCCGTTGTTAAACTTCCTCAACAAACAATCATGTAAATCATTTGAGCTCTCCGACAAAAGAACATAGTAAAAGTTAATCAACATATCAAACATACTTTTTTCTGCGTAAAAGTTTCATAATTAAAGTATTGGAAAACAGGAAGTTGTATTAAATCACCTCGGTCCATATGAACCACTGTTAAATAATAGTACGAAAATTGACCGAGAATGTTTTCACAGCCAACCTCCGTAAATTAAGTACTATATAACTGTAATAGGGGAGCGGCGTGGTCTAGTGGATAGAGCGCTAGTCTGCTGTGCTCCGGGTCCTGGCTTCGAATCCCGGCTTGGCGGAATATTATTTATTCTGTTAATTCAGTCTGGGGGCGACCCTAGGGTATGGAGACCCTCCTGGGGCAGACCCAGCCTCTACGAAGTGGGTACCCAAATTAATTGGGGAAAAACCTGGCGGCTGAGCGCGATTCAGGCCTAATCACCTTATTGTACTGCCACTGGTCTTGAAACAGTACGAATCTCTATATGTACTGAGCCCAAGACCCTTCATGGGTTGTAGTGGTACAGGTTTTTTTTTTGGTTTTTTTTTATAACTGTAATAACTACAATGTAAAAATGTTGTTTAGATAGATGCCTGAATGTTTAATATTGAATAAAATTTCAATAAGAATAACTTTAATTTTATCCAAGAGCGTGGTTCCCTACTGGGACGGTAAAGCCGAGAAGTTTCTCAGGTTTTCTTCTAATCTTGGTATTCCTCATGCCCCTTGTTTTCCCTTCTGTTCGGCGCAAGAATCGCATTTATCAACCATTGGCGTATCAAAGTCAATGAATCAAAATTCAAACATATCACCTTTACCCTCCGACGCAGATCCTGCCCTTCAGTCCATTTTAACCCCATTCCTCTTCCCTTTTTCGACACAGCCAAGAACCTTGGTTTTCTATTAGACAAAAAACTGACATGGAATCCACATACTAGACTCAAACGACAAGAACTCGATCGGCTATATGGCCAGCTATATAGACTACTAAATAGGAAATCTCATCTTTCAACGAACAACAAACTATTACTTTACAATACTATTCTAAAACCCATTTGGACCTACGGACTTGAACTATGGAGAACAGTATAATTTTCGAATATCAAACGTATCCAATCCTTTCAGTCTAAAGTCCTTAGAACAATAGTCGATGTCCTATATTATGTCACTAACAAAACCTTACACCATGACCTGAATATCCCATTTGTCCTTGATCTAATACCACCCAAATTCACAATCTTCCATCAGAAGCTTATTCACCTTCCTAATCCCTTGGCACAATCCCTATCTGGTTCCAAAAAAACCCTACTACCCTTCTCGTAGGTTGAAGCGGCAGTGGCCCAGAAATCTCTTGTAAATATGCCATTGGAGTATTGGCAATGGTCAGCTTCTCCACTCAAGTCCTGGGTGTATGTGGCTCTAGCGGTCTCACTCAGCATCTACTGGCTCGTGACGCGGCTGACTGAGAGGCGCTGGGATCTCCTGGTATTATTCCTTGATACCCACTAGTGGGTCTCGTGGTTTGATCCGGATATCCCAGGGTCAATGGTAAATATTATATATAGGTATCAATGTAGCCAAGGTTGTAATTATTATTATTGTATTATTTCCTTATATTAACTTGTTTTGTGTTTTTTCTTTATTTAGTTTTTATTTAATTCTTCTTGTAATTGTTTATTTTGTACATTTGGGATAAATAATTTCTTCTAGCTGTAATACTTATTGCCTCAGGCGGCAGATTATATTATTAATGAATAAGAAAGTCAAAAAAAGAAAATAAATTCTAAAGAAAAAAAATTAAGTCAGTTAAAGGAATACAGTATAGTAAGGAACAATACAATCTTCGTCGTGATGGTTATTCCTTTTATAATTAGCATTCCATTTCCAAAATGTACCTATTCAACTAACATATTATTAATTTACAGGACACCACTGTACTTCTTAATATTAAAACTATCCACGACAATTCCAAATATTGGGAGGATCCGGGGACATTTAAGCCTGAAAGATTTTTAAATGTTGAAGGAACAATAAAACAAGAACAACCGTTGTACAACTTTGGGAGAGGTAAAACAATCTTATTTCATTACTGCTGTATTTAAACATTAAAGATTGATATGTAGTTTTAATTATTTGAGGATTGTAAAACTCTGATATAGCTTATTGCCGATTTTGAATGCAAAAAATGCAGACATAAAAAATGTGTCATTTGATATTTCAGGCAAAAGACGTTGTCCTGCTGAAGTTCTTGCTAGAACCGCTCTATTTATACTTTTTTCTGGCGTGCTTCACAAATTTAAATTGCAGCCTGCAAATGTAAAAGATCCACCTTCATTAACGCAGGTTCCAGGAATAACCACATCTCCTGCTAAATATTACATTAAACTAACCAGGCGACATTAGTAACAAAATGTGATAAACATAAGTTATATCATCGTAATCAAGAAGGATATAGACTTTTACTAGTAATACTAAGTTAGTGTTATGTTAATATCATAGTAAATTTATGCTATAATTCCGAGATAATAATCTATTTTGATAGTATTATCCTGTTATATTACAATTTTGAACATGATATTATTTTCGTACCAAGTATTATATTATTTAACATGACTGAAACTCTGATTAAATAAACTTAAAAGAACTTTTTTTAAAAGGTAATAATGATAATGTCAATACACTTTTAATGTATTTAATTAATTCTTTCGACAATTTTAATGTTAGAAACCCCAGTGCACTTAATATATATTAATTTATAAAATATAAGAAAAGAATAATAATGTGTAAAAGCAGTATTTAAAATAAAACTACTTTAGAATGTAAACTAAGAATCTAGTGTTTATTTAAATGAAAATATTAACTATGATTTCTGTAAAATCCTTATTTATATATACATATCAATATATGATGTTTAAAACCATTTATTTTTATGCTGTCATAAAGTCGAACAAATTTATGTACCATTGTGTATAAAGTATTCCCTAATGTTTAATATTTTGACCTTTCCCGTCGAGTAAAATGTACCCTTTAAAGTAGAAGAGATCGCCTACAATCGTACAAATCCTAAGAAATTCAATCCAAACCACAAGGGGCTTTGAAATAAAAAAATAAAAATAACCGCTCACTAAAGTAGTAGTACTAAAAATACTGAGTTTTCTGTGGTTGAGAATAGTAATCCACGGTTTGAGATCAGTTAGATAAGTGGAGAGATTAACAAGAGGCTGTAGCATGTAACTGATTACACAATGTCTCAGGTATAGGTGTAGTTCACAACCAGTGAATGTGATAGTTCAAAGAAGATGATAGGCATGATGGAGAGCGATTGCCCAGTGTCTTGATTATTTATGTTATGAGGTCCCTCATCCAACTTCATTCAAGCATTCTGCGAGTGTTGAGGGACATGTTAGTAGTGGCCATGTTTTGTATTAGTGAGTTGGTGTGTCTGTGTAAGTTGTGAAAACGTTTGTAGAGGGTACGAATCTGTTCTTTGACCGTTAGGCACGTGAAGGTGTGTATGTAGTGTCGCTAACGTACCATGGTGAGTTTGTAATAGTTCTAAAACTTTTGGATTGAAAATTTTGAATTTTACGAATGTGTGTTTTTTTGGCAAGCCCGTAAATCTGTGAGGCGTAAGTCCAAATGGGTTTCAGTAGGTAAGTTTAAGTGTTTAGTTTATTTTTAAGTTTTAATTTTGAACGTCTTGAGAGTAGTGAGTATAAAAGTTTTTGTCTTTTGTTTAGCGTTATCTGTTTGTTCTTGATATGTAGGCCCCATGTCATTCTTCTCTCGAATGTCAAGCCGAGATATCTTATTGTGTCTGTCTGTGGAATTTGGATGTTATCAAGATATACTGGTGGACAGGTGTTATGCCGAAGAGTGAAAGTAATGTTGGGATATGTCTTGGTTAATTCGAATTTTCCATAGTTTGCTCCAGTCATGGAATTGTGTTAGGTAGTGTTGTAATGTCTGTGAGGCGTGCGTAGGATTGGGATGTTTTGTTATGATTGATGTATCGTCTGCGTATTTCGCTGTTAGAGTTTCGGAGGTGATAGGCATGTCGTGTGTGTATATTGTGTAAAGTAGTGGTGCGAGAACCGACCCTTGAGGTACTTCTGCTAAGACTGGGCTAATTGAAGAGATTTCCGTGCATTAACAGACAGAGAAAAATAAGAAAGGACTTAAGGATAAGATAGTAGGTAGGAGAGAGTATAGTCTTTAGTTTGAAATAAGCCCCTGATGCCAGACCCGATCAAATGCTTGAGCAACATCCAGAAATACTCCTGTTGCATACGATTTCTGCTCTAGTGCTTATGCAATGTAGTCAGTCACTCTATGTAATTGAAGAGTGGCTGAATGTTGTGTGCGGAATCCAATTTGATGGTCGGGTATTGTGTTACAGTTCGTTAAGTGTCTCAGAAAGTCTTAGTTAAAATAATTTCTCAAATATTTTTGACAGGCTCACAGGTCTAAATGCGAAGGGTTGTCTGTGTTTTAGTTCGGTTTGTGGATGATTGTTATGTATGAGTATTTCCATTGTAAAGGGAATTTAGTTGTTCTGAGTATAGCGTTGCAAATACAAGTTAGGAACACTAGAGCTTTTCTGGAGCACTTGAGCATTTATCAAGTCATGCTCAACCTTTTTAGGTAACTGTCTAATTTTCTGTGCAACTTATTTTAGTGTGATGCAAGGAGGAGGTAGTGCTAGTTGTAGTGGAAAATCTAAGTGTCGAGTACGTGTTTCTCGTGTTTAGAGTTCATGAAGTCGGTATGTAGTTTAAAAATAGAGGAAAGAAAATTTGCAAAGAGCTCAGATTTTTCACTGTCTGACACATCCCAGGAATCATCCGCTTTATGCAGTGGTGCTGACACAACGTGGTTTTACAAGTTTTTTGGTTTACCTCCACAAATCTCCCATCGTCAGTGGACAGGTTTTTAATGTAGTTTTCGTAATTCGTGATTTTGAAATTTTCAATCTGTTGTTTAAGTTCGTTATTAAGTCTGTTAAAAGTACGTTTGTTTAAAGTCTGTTAAAAGTTAGTTTGCCAACCTTTTCGAGCTCTTCTCTTAGCCTTGATCAAATCCTTATGTAATGGGGATAGTTTGCAAGCTGCTCAACTCTTCGATTCCTTGGTAAAGATGAAGGACCAAACTGCCAGCTGGATACTGTTTGTAAACGTACCAACTGTTTTCTCTAAGTCATCTTCTGTCTTTAGAGACATTGAAATAGAAAGTGCTGAGCTTGAGTGGTTATTATATTCGTCTCAACCTATGATTCCTTCTTGAAAAGATGGTCGTTTTATAGCTGTACAATGGACAGACTTGTCCAACAGTACTCTATTGAGAGGATGGCAGAATTCATGTTTTTTCCTCTAGGAGTACATAACCCTGACCCCCAAGACTGATGTTTGGCATTGTAATCCCCTCCTGCGATAAAACATCTTCCTAGACGCCTGAAGAAATTGTAGAACATCGCGGTTGTCAGCACGTACCTCGGAGGGCAGTAGACGGCAGTTAACGTAATTTGGTATATTACAAAGGTTGATTATTGAAAATAATAAACCAAAAGCAACGATAAGCTCTCGATATGAATTGTCATTTCATTTTATAATATTTTAGGATATTAAAATTTATTTATTCTTCACTATCTATAATGTAGTTGTTGACATTTACATTGCATGTAGAATTAAAGTTTTATATGAAAAAAAAAAAAAAAAAAAAGTCAAAGATATTCATGATCCTAATTTCTTTTAGTTCTACATATTGTATTTTTACCTTCTCGTCTCTTTAGCCTATTTTTTAAATTATTAAAATACCTTAGTCTATCATAGAAAGATTCACGAGTAGTTCAATCATCTTTTTTTATCTTCTTAGCAGGAGACATTCGCTACATACCTATGTATTGCGCACTCAATCTCGCTTTTGGTATCAAGGTTATTTACATATAAAGTATTAATACCTTTATTTGTGACATTTTTAGAGTTATAAGAATTACAATATGATTAAAAACCGATTACGATAGCGTTAACAGGTGTTAAACTGCTTATTTATAGGTTTTCCTTGTCAATGACTAAAGGATCTGCTAGATGTCATTGAGAAATAATTTTTGCAAGTATCATAATAAATGAATTTTAAAATATTTTGAATAATCCATAAATTGAAGCAAAAAATATTTAACCAGACGTAGCCAGTCATATTAATTAATCAAATTCATTTCACTGATAATTGTTTTTGAGCGAGGTGTCTATTTTATTTTGAAGATAATTTCACTGTTTCATATAAATGGACATTTCTAAGTACCTAAATATAGTTCAGTTCAATACTTTCAGCCTCTTTATGATTTATTTTCTTATTCACAAAAGGTTCAAACCCGCAATGGGAGTAAAAAACACTTAGTCCTTCGGAGGGGACTTTAAAAGGGGGTCCCGAGTCTGTACGGTGACAGGTACTCGTTAAAGTTCCCTATCCTAATTAAACCTGGATAGGCCAAATTTAGGACTCAAACTGTAGTGTCGTCCAATTAGCCACAGCAGCATAAAGGGACGTTAAATGAAGAAACGACAAAAGGTTACATTTACATTCTTATACAAGGAGGTTGTAATAGTACTGCATTGTAGTACTAAATCGTAATACTATTATGACCTCGTTGTGCTTATTGTTGCCGACTCCATTCTGAACGACTTCAGCTTGTTTATAAATTCACGTGTAATTTCGGTGGTCAGTACCATGTATTTAAGTGATTTACAGTTTGATGAAGACGATCCAGTGGATTTTGATTTAGCAGATAGTGATGATTCCATGTCAGAGAGCGAAGATGATACTGAAAGCAATGAATCTGCCGATTTTATTGAATTAGAAGTAATTGGTAATGATTATGATGAAAACCCAATTCAGAATGAGGATTTATTAATATCTGCAATTGAAGAACGCCGCAACAATACACAAAATAAGTTGTCCCCCATCAGAAGCGATGACCTTTTTACTGATTTATCATTTCATCCCTCCGAGGATCTGATTACAGTCAGTTACCTTAGTGGAAATATTGAAGTATATTCTTATGATGTTGAAGGAAATACATTAAAAGGAACTATAGAGGCACATACGAAATCATGCAGAGCTGTTGAATTCTCAGATGATGGAAGGACCATATACTCTGCTGGCAAAGACAAGAATATTGTTATTTCAGACCTAGAAAGATTAGATATGAAAATGTTTATAGATAATGCCCATCATGTTGCATTAACAGCATTAACATCCCCTGACGAAAATATTCTTTCCACTGGAGATGACGAAGGTGTGATCAAAGTATGGGATATAAGGTTTAGTCAAACACCAACTATGAAATTTCATGATGCCCAGGATTATGTTTCTTGTATTATATCTAAAGATTCTTATAAAATAGCCTGTACTAGTGGTGATGGTACCCTAACTTCTTATGATCTGAGAACAAAAAAAAGACTTCAGCAAAGCGCACCCTTTGATGCCGATTTGACTTGCTGTTCCTCAACACACAGTGATACAATGATAGTTTGTGGCACTATGACAGGACAGTTCCTTTTTTATAAGTGGTCTGATTTCTCAGATCTAGCTGGCTCATATAAACCATCTAAAAAGCGTTTAATTAATTCTGTTTTGGAAGTATCTGATAATGTGATTCTTTCTGGTATGGAGGATGGGCTACTTCGAGCTTTCCATTTTTTTCCAAATAAAGAAATAGGAATCGTTGGACAACACACTCTTATCATAGGAAGTTTAGATATATCTCATGATGGTAAAATAGTAGCATCTTTATCTCCTGATCCCATTATTAAGTTTTGGGATATTTCGTATTTAGAGGGATTCCTGGTTACTGAAGTTGAAAGAAATAGGGGTCCAGAAAGTAAAAACTTACCCTCATCTGAGTTTGATGATAGGAAAAGTTTTTTTTCTGATCTTTCTTAAGTTTTAATTTTAATTGTTTATTTTTAATTCTGTAAATCTATTTTTTGTCTTATTTTGTTTTAACAAAGTGCTTCACAAGTTATTTTTCTGAGAATATTTTTATGTATTCATTTTATCATTGTTTTTTAGAGAAGTAATATTAATTAATTTTCTCTTATAATCCATTCTTCAATTTTTCTTTTCTTTATTTTTTTATTTATGCGTAAATACTAACATTTGTTATTGTCATTTACGAATATTTTAGAGCAATATTCACCAAGTGAATTTTATTATGATTTATTAATTGTTAAGGAATTATTCTTAGTTGAATTCCTTATATTTCTTTGTAAGTATGTAAATTGTGTTATACTGAATAAATTAAAAGTTGTTTACTATCCAATCAGTTGTTTATTTTTTTTACACTTAAATACTTCTTGAAGTTTTTTTTTTTAATTATTCTTTTGCAGGTTGGATATTAATTTATAGTGACATAACATCATTCAGGACCAACGGTTTCTGAAAGCTGAATTGAATATGAAATATGTAATATTTTATAAAGTGAGTTTATATGGAAACATCTCAGAAACCTAACATTTAAAAAATTAAGTTAATAATATATCAGTTTGAACTAGATATCTGAAGCCCCACTACTGAATATGAATGTTCTTTGGTGTGGACTTTATAAATTGTTGATAATGTAATGATCCTTTGCCTCAACAGGAATTCAGGCACAACCATGTTCTTTAACCCATAGAAAGGATAAGGCCCTTAAGGATGTCTCAATCATTTGAAACAAATAAATCATAAAGTTGATATATATATATGAAATTCACTCTTTCTAGAATTAATTGAAACATTTTATAAAATATGGAGAAAGTTTTTTTTTTGTTGTTCTAATTATCACTCTGGTGATGTTTTTTTGAGTCAACGAATAGCTGTTTGTACCAAGGTATTAAAATGTATTTTTTATTTAGAATGTTCTATAAAAACAAAAGTACTTTCTGAAAAACAAATTTGTTTGTTAATTATAATACAGTGTGGAGGCCTAAATTTTGTCTGTCCAGGCTTAATAAGGATAGGAATCTTTAAGGAGTACCTGACATCGCACAGGCTCGGACCACCTTTATAAGTCCCTTCTGAAGGACGGCATAACTAAAGATTTTTTACTCCTATTAAAAAATCATAGGACCGACCACCTGCAGGTTTGAACCCATGACCTTTGGCATAGAAGGCTGTTATGCTAGCCAAGCTACAACAGGTGATCCCTATAAATTTGTTTCTTCCATGTATTAAAAATAACTGCATTTCATACACCTTTAATTACTTCCCTTAATAAGGAAAGTATATATGTCTTGAATTTTAGTCCGAAATATGCCACCCTAATTCATTGTCACAATCTGTTCACTTGTAAATATTTAACAAAGACTTTTTAAACCTCAAGCCTTGAATTTCTTAATCGAACCAATCTCAGATCTGAGCCTGAAGTTAGGAACAGTGCCTTTACTGTTTACTGTACTCCGATTTCGGTGGAAGAAGAACAAATGAATAAAAATAGAGCAAGACCCCTATACTTCTTATGGTTCCACAGTCAAATCTACTCTGTTGTTCTAGTGAATTGATTCCATCCAATTACTTGGAACTATTAGTAGTTTTCATTCTCAAAAACAAGATACTGCCACTTATATATTCCTTTTGCATAGACCTACCTAAAAATTGTCTTATGCTAATTAAGTAATAATGCTTCATAGAGATATATTAGACAACAAAACATTTAAAAATTAAAATCTTCTGAAGACAATTGTGTTCAACAAAATAAATTAATAAAATTTAAATTTGGTCAGTAAACAATTATTTGGCTTCATTCAAAGTTTGATATCTAAAATTGAAATATCACTTGACAGAAGGTATTGGAAAAGTTGGGATTTGTATGAAGATAGGGAAGCAGCATGGTGGATATGGGTTGGTAGAGGGTTCAAGAAGGTAGTAGAGCAACAATAGAGATCAAAAGTATTAGATTAGTGGGTAGGAAGTTCCTACTAGGAACTAAAGGTCAGAATGATGGGTTCTTGTTAAAGTGTGTGGACTGTGGATTTTAATGGAAAGAGACTGTGGATGTAGGAAGGATGCTGAGATTTAATATTTTGTTAAAGGTATGATCCTAGTCAATATTTTCTGCAAGTGGAGGGGAGCCACTTTAACTCCCTGTATAAGTGGGTAACATAAGATCTCTTTGAAGTACCGAAAGAAAATCTTAACAAACTAGAGGTCACAATATACCTCACAGCAATATTCAAAGTGAGGATACAAACAACTTACGAGTGGAGAGTGGAAATTGATGTGAACGTTCAAAAAAATAAATGGAGACTAATTGTTCTTTTAGAAATATTGACAATATGGGGTTTTCAGGAAAGGGTTTGGTCGATGGTGATACCCAGGTTTTTGACTGAGGAACTAAAGGGGGTTGCGTAATCATTTAGGATTAGATTAGGAAAGGTGGTATTAGACATGATAAGAGGGTTGTAACCTATGACAATGGCCTATGTTCATATAGCATTTAGCTTTAGTTTATTCAGATTTCCTCAACCACTAATTATGTCCAGGTCCTTACGAATATTGGCGAATGCTACCAATGACTCAGAGTTAATGATAAGTAGATCTGGAAATAATCAGTGTATATGATGGGAGCAGTGATGGGTGAATTGGGAAAATCATTGATATAGCAATTAAAAAGGAGAAGAGATATACTTGAGCCTTGGGCCACCTCTACTGAAAGGGCAATTAAGGAGGATGGGGGATGATTAGAAACGGTGACAGCTTGAGTCCTATCGTAGAGAAATGATTGAAACCAAAAGAATAGTGCTGTTGGGAAAAGGATGTGGATTGTAGTTTGGAGAAAAGGATGGGTGGTCCATGGAGTTTAAAGCTTTTGTATAGTCCAAAAGTATTAGTACGGACAGTTTATTTTTATCCATATGGGTATGTATGTCGCTTGTGATTTTGAGGAAAGTGGGTTTTGTAGAAAAGGTGTGTGGATAGGATGAAGAAGTTTTTAAGGAAATTACATAATTGCGATTGGACTATCATTCTAAAGGTTTAGAAGGGTTACATAGAATGGACATTAGGCGATGGTCTTTTGGGGATATAGGGTTAGAGGCTTTATTGGTATGGTAGATTGTTTTTTTCGAACTAACTACAAGTTTGCATATTCTAAACTACCTAATAAATTGCAAGAGTAACATACTGTTTATTCATGAAAAGTCATTTAGTTAATCCGGGAGTTAATCCGTTCGTCGCAACTTTCATGACTATATTTTAATAGTTAATAAACAACTGTGCAATCAATGTAACTTGAGTAAGCCTATTTGATAAGCGCGATAATCACTTTTAGGTGACTTTCAGTCTTTCCTCAGGATCAGGTATGATCCGTTGATGTATGAGGAAAGAGCCAGTGTTTGCCTAAGCATTTAAATGCTCCTAACACTGAGATGGTTTAGATGAAATCTACATACATGACTGCCGCCAAGATGGGAGCCAAGTCATCTCCAACTCTAGTAACCGTCTTTTTTTTTATATTTTACTTTGCACTGTGCCACCCTTTATGGTATACTCAAGGGATTCTTTGTTGATCCCTTAACTCTGAAATCTTCTTAGAACTTCTCCTCGAGATGCTGTTACCACTGATTTCTTTTGGTTGAAAAGAAGAACATAATATCAATTCACTTTGTTGAAAAGACTAATACTGTTTTTCTGAACAGCAGAAATATTGGTTTATTTAAGAACACCTTCTAGAGTTCGATTTCGGGGACGTAATCTTTAGAATGGTGTGATTTCACTTATAAATATAGGCAAATGGTATTTTACAAGCTATTTTTCCAAAACGTTTACTAAACTTAGGAGTGGTTATGAAGGGATTGATATCGAGGTTTTGGCGATGTTACGGAAACCTCGAGACAGCTAAGCCGCAGTTTGTTTGAGAATTACCTGTTGCACGTAATATGTACACACAAACACTAAGTATACCTACAGCAACTTTTAGTCAATGTTATTAAAATTAATTAACCCTAAAATATTTTTCTAATTTTAAGGATTTTCCAAAAAAGAAATTAGTATTTCTATTGCTCCTAACTAGTTTATCATTTGTAAGGTTATTGTTATCCCAATGAATCGTTTTTATTCTCATTCGAAAATTTATTTTATTAAATAATAAATCAAATCACACAGTAAAAATAACCATGTGACATGACAATCGCTGAATTTGACGCTAAGGAAGAGGATGAATTCAACAAATAAGGTCTTATTTATTATCAAACAATAATCTTGAATATTCTAAACTTTTCTTCTTTAAAATCTTTATAAAGAAGAATGTATATCAGGGTTTATAAATGCAATATAGACAAACCGAACTGAATACATACATGTCGGTTTTAGAAATAAAGTAGCTTTTTAAAAGTATTTAAACTATATTACTTACGTTTCTTAAATTAAATCATTACTCCAACATTTTTTACAATATATCTTTACACACTTGGTAACAAAATAATTATTTTTCTTTTAACTGAAAAAGCAAACCCTTGTCTGCATAGAAGTTCATTTTCGTTCAACGAAGTTAGATTTACTCTTTCTATATTATTAATTTTATTGTTAACATAATTTTTTTTTATAATAGGCTAAAGAAATAACATAATGTACCACTTATAAAAGAATTATTACTTCACAATTGAACATTTCGAATTTAAACTGATTTTGTATCAGCTGGTTGGTATTGATACTGGTAGATACTCGAATTTGTTTATTATACCAGCAGAGATCTTCAACTTGTATTTACTATTACAACTTTTAGTATTTGTTGAAATTATTGTTTGTTCAGGATGTCTGATTGGGAAACTGTTACTATTCTACGTAAAAAGCCTCAAAAGGCATCAGCTTTAAAGACTGAACAAGTTAGTTTGCATTTTTATTTGTAATTTTAATTTAATATAATTTTGCTTAAATGATTTATTATTTCAAATCTATGCAATTCGCATTTATTGTTAGTAATGTTTGAGTTTGTGATGAATAGTGGTTTTTAACACATGTTTCTCATTGTTGTTGAAGATAAATGTGCTATAAAAAATTCTGTACTTAAAATATGCTGGGATGTAGTTCTGTTCCTTAAGTTTTGATCAATGTATTTTCTTTTTCTTTTTAAGTTCTAATCGCTTATTTTTGCTATAAATAGGTTGTCCCATTTTCCATAAGGTTATATTAGTGAGAATGCCAGTAATTATGAATTATTTTAGTTATGTTTTGAAACTGTTGTTTTCTGAAGTTTGCTTTACATTTATTTTTACTTGTATTCGTTAATGTCCTTTTTACTAGTTTTGGGGTATTTTTGGGGAAAATAACTTAAAAACAAACAGTTTTTATTAAATCTAATAATTTTATATCCCTTCTTCTTGGCTAAAATGAATGCTTCATTTATGCCAGAAGACAATATGGATTGCATCGTGTTTTGATATTTATGATTGCTATTTACTTCTATTTCAATCACATAATTTATTATACCAGTATTATTACTTGCATATATTATATCTTGTGAAAGTTCATTTGCCATTTTTTTGTTGTAATAATATTCGTGTAAGAACTGTCATTAGTTATTTTACATCTTGGGTATAGCTGTTCTCAGCATTTTATTCCTTGTATTTTGTTTTCTTCTATTTTATTTGCCTTAAGAATCTTTCAGAATTTAAATGATCCAAATTTTCTGCTAGAGTTTGTTTAAAATGTTTTTTTGACAGTATTGGAATTAAACAATAAAAAAACTCAGTTTTTTGTTCCTATAAGTCTGGAAATCAGGCCATTTTAAAGAGAGTTATCTTAAGTTGTTCATGTTAATGATTTAAAAATATATATATAAATGAGTAACCTTCGAATTATTTGTTTTATAAATAATGGTCTTGCTCAAATCCTTTTTAAATTGTATGTATCTTACTTTACCCTAAAATCCTTAAATTGATTAGTCCTTGTATGGAAGATGACAAAGCAGTTTACACTAGTTCCTAAAGGATAGAAATAAGAGAGAATATGCTTAAATCACTATTTCGCAAATCACTTAAATGACCAATACTACAATAATTTGAAAATAAAAATGCATGAAGCTGAAATATTAGCAATAATTTTTAACATAAGACAGTCTGTTTTATCTGATCATATAACTTTGAAAACAATTCTAATTCTCTAAGAAAATTACCTGAACTACCTCAGACAATGGAGAAACAGTAAACTTCCCAAACATTCATCACTCATTAATCAAAATTCTACTACTTTAATGTAATGAAACCTCTCTAATCGATATCCCTCCCATGAGACAATTCTCTAATATCCTGGTTGGGATGTCAAGGAATTTTACATATTTGCTATAGTGACACTTCTCACAATTGTAGACAGCTTCATATTTTTCACCGAAAAAGGATCGCTCCAGACTGAACTCATAATAAAAAAAATTCAAAATTTATCATTCCAGCTAGGAAAGAAAAGAAAGAAAATAAACTTTATTTACAAATTGACAAAATATTTACAAATGATTTAGGATGAAACATCCTTACAATCAAAAAAATGTTTTTTGTTTTGGTAATTATAATCTATTAGCCTAATGACTAAATATGTGGTAAAATTAAATCGATATTATCTATGGTAGTAGGAAAAATTATACAAAAAACCTACGTATGAAAAAAAAGGAAAAAAATAAATAATAATAATTGACAATATAAAATTTAGAATTTAAAACATATTAGCTTAGCAATGTTAGCAACACATATTTAGTTCTTTTATGATTGTAGTGTTTCAGTGAAGTTTTATTATAATTATCGATTTCCTTTATTAGTGGATTTTTGGAGACTGGTGTTTTACAGAAGTATGAAGCTGTTTGAGTGTGGCCAATTGTTTGACTGTTGGAAGCTTCAAATCCTGGAGCATAGATGATATTTTAGTGTAGCGGAGGTAGTTGTTAATAATCCGTATTGATAGATTTTGAATTCTTTCAAGTTTTTGATAATTAGTCAAGCAGGTTGAGCTCCAGACTGGCAAGGCGAATGTGATTAATTAAGTTATGGCGAATAACTGAATTATATATTGTCAATTTGTTACGAGGGCTCAAATGGGATTTTTTGTTGAAGTATGGGAACATTTTATATATTAATTTTTTGGCTTTATCGATTTTTCTATTGACATGTTCTGTGAAAGTAAGATATTTATCTAATGTTAGACCTAGGAACTCTATGGATTTTGACCATGGGATGGGAGCTGTATTGGTGGTTTATTTGTGGGCCACGTTTAGTGAAAAGAATTGCTTCAGATTTGGAGGAATTAATTTTCAATTTCCACTTAATGCAATATTTGTTAAATTTTTTTTTAAAGTATTGTTGAAGGCGATTAACTATTGTATCCATGTGGTATGAGGGATCACTTGTAGCTGGGTGGCTAGTGTAACAGCCTCCCATGCTAAAGGGCACAGGTTCAATCCCGCAGGTGGTCCTAGGATTTTTTAATGGGAGTAAAAAATCCTTAGTTACGCCGTCCTTCGGAGGGGACGTTAAAAGGTGGTCCCGAGCCTGTGCGATGTCAGGTACTCGTTAAAGATCCCTATCCTAATAAAACCTGGATAGGCAAAATTTAGGACTCCCACTGTAGCATCGTCCGATTAGCCATAGTAGCATAAAGTGATGTTAAATAATAAACAATAAATATTGGTATGATGAAGTATACAATGCTGTGTCATCGGTGTATAGGGATCTATACACAATATAGGGATCTATACAAATGGATGGGTCGGTAGGTCGTTAATAAACTAATTAAGTAGAATTGGAGGTAGGCAAGAGCCTTGGGGAAGACCTGCTGAGATGGGGAGTATATCAGAAGTAGATGTGCCAACTTGAATATAAAACTGTCTATTTGATAAATAGGAGTGAATGATGTGAATCAGGTATGGTGGGAAGTTATATGATATTAATTTGTATATGAGCCCGGAGTGCCATACAGTATGAAATGCTTTTTCGATGTCTAGAAGGAGCATGCCGGCATGTTTGCATTCATTAAAGGCTTTAGTTGCAATTGAAAAACAGTGGAATGTTGTTCCCTAAAACCAAATTGCTCATCTATTAGGAGATTCATCAGTCTGATGTGCTTGTTATTTCGTCTGAGTTTAGTTTTCCAGAATTTTAGAAAGTATATTTAGGAGACTTATCAGTCTGTAGTTTGATACATTGCTATGGTCTTTGTTTGGTTTTTGTATTGCTATAGTTTTGGAAGTATTGCTATAGTATTCCAGCTAGAGTATTTTCTTAGTGACTGATATAATTTTTTTCTGTTAATAAGGAAGATGTTTTCACACAAATTGATCGCTCCTATCTTTTTTCCTAAAACTTGACTGCATTTTTTAAAATGGTCCTATGATGCTGGACTGTGATCAGTTTAGATTTTTCTTTGTAATGTTTAAAAATTCCCAAATCTGGTTATAAGCTGTAATTTTTTGATCTTATAATTCTATTTTTTCCCCCTTACTATTAAGATTACTGCATCTGAGATTTGAAGTTAAGTTTAGTTTTCTATCTTGTTAGGAAAGAAGCTAATAATTCAAAACATCGGTTTGGTCATAAATGCCAAATGAATAAAGACTGGAATCCATAGCAGTTTCTGAAAAAGACCAGATTATTTATTAATTAATCACATTTCAGCAAAAGGATTAAAGAAGAGAATGAGTATAAACCCAATGTGGGTTGTGGTTTGGGTCTAATGGGTCACCCATCTCCTTGTGAAGCGAAAGGAAGAATATATTGAAGGAGACTATTTCAATGTACTGATATTAAAGACCAGTTAATTGTGTATTGATATAATCAGTTTAACCTGAATCATTTGTAATTTTTTGAGAAAATTGTGAAAAATATTATAACAAGTAACTGAACATTCTTATATTGATAGAAAATATATATTTTATAGAAAATTTCTTTGAATTATTATATTAAATTAAACTATATATATATTAGTGTACATTCTTTTTTATACTATGTGTATGGTTTTAGGCAGTCAACCGTGCTCGTCGCGAAGGAGTTCCTGTTGAGACCCAACAAAAATGTAAATATAACCTTTAAAACAGTTTTTATGTTTTCAAATATATTTGGTTTTCAAGAACAGTGTTTATGACATCTAGGGGGAGGTGGTCAAAACAAACAGCATGTTACTACTAAGAACACTGCCAAGCTAGATCGTGAAACAGAAGAGTTAAAGCATGAGACTGTTCCTTTAAGTCTTGGAAAGTTGATTCAGCAGGGGCGACAAGCTAAAGGTTGGAGTCAGAAAGAATTCGCTACAGTAAGTGTTATTTTTTCATCTCATATTAACTATATAAGTCACTATCTTTTGGAACAATTATTTAGAAATATTTTATACTATGATTTAAAACCTATGTACAATATGCAATTATTATTATTATAATTTTTTTCTAGAGATGTAATGAAAAACCTCAAGTTGTTAATGATTATGAAGCTGGACGTGGAATTCCAAACCAGGCCATCATTGGGAAAATGGAAAGAGTGCTTGGTATGTAATCATTTTAAAGTTCTTTTTTCTCTTTCTATTTATTTTATAATACGATATATACAGAATGTAAAAGATATTAACCAACATCAGGGCCATCAAGAGCTACTAAAAAGTTCATATAGACCATAGTCAGATTTCACACTGTTATTTTGTTGTATAGGACTTCTGTTTTTCCTCATTTCATATATTTGTATGCTGCTGTGCCTAATTGGATGATGCTACAGTGGGAATATTAATTTTTGCCAATCCTGGTTTAGTGAGAATAGGAATATTTAACAAGTACTTGACATGGACCAGGCTAGGGACCACCATTTTTCTTCCCCTCCATTTATATTTCTAGGGACATCTGCTGAGTAGGAACCTATGAGCTTGGGCATAAAAGGCTGTTATGCAAGCCACTACACCACAGGTGATCCCAATATAATCACATATATAATGAAGGTTATTCATTATTGAGGCTATCAAGTACTTTTATGTTGTACAAGGAGTGTTGGTTGATAATTCTTAATTTTTATGTTTTTTTAAAAGTTTGAATTAAAATAAAGAAAAGATGGTTATTCAAATTATGCACCATCACTGTTTACATATTTTTCTTATCTTATATTTTTTATCCATATATTTTTTTATATCCATATATTATATTTTTTATCCATATTTTTTTATGGATACCTTCTTAGTAAAACTGTATATCTTAATTATCTAGAAAATGTTTAACATCGCCATATTTGTTTCATGGATATGGCATGAAATATCAATTAAATCTAGTGGCAGTCAGAAAGGGTCAAGTCTGATGAATACAGCTGGTGGGGCAAGAGTTTCTAGCCAGTTGTGGATGGAGTCTTTGACCACTTTTACCATTTGACATGGCTTTGCCTTGTTGCACAATTGCTTTCCATGTTTTGAAGAACACTCTAGTTGCTTTTCGATTATTGCATTGTTCAAATTAAGCCTTTGTTTGATTTAGGAGACCGTTTCAACTGGTTTTAGAAGCTCATGGTACACAACATTCTTCTGATCTCTTCAATTGTCTTTCCAAAGTGATTGGATCTTGCAGTTGATGTTAATGATTTGTTCTGTCATATCAACAAAATGACATGGTCAGATGGTGCACCAATTATTGTTTTCAACACCATCTGTTGAAGAAATTAAGAATTAGTAACCATCACTTCTATATAAATATTTACAATTAATTCAAGTCCCCAAAGCCCTATCTTGGTGACAGATACCTAACAAAACAAATAATGTGAAGAGAGTGTGAATTGGGTGGAATTGTGAAGGAGAAACAACGTACGTTCCATCCCTTCAGCAGTACGTGCAAGTGATTTGATGAACAAACTTTCTCAGTCATATGACTCTGCTTTGTCTAGTGTGAAGGACCTATTTTTTGTATTTGTGACATATCTCTTGCAGACGTGCAAAAAATATTTACAAGTCGTTTCATTACCACAACAATGAGTAACCATGGTCATAGCACATATAATTCCAAAATATATCATATCTCAACTTTGCAGATGATCAGAATTTTTCTTCTGCTATCCATTGACCAGAATTACATAAATTCTTATTACAAACACACCAGGTTCTTGACCTATGTCCTATTATTTTCGGTCCTCAATACTTGATGTTGAATTGAAATAGTACATTTAAACAAAACATAATTATTTCCCTTTTCATATAATTGCCAATTTTTGTATTTAAATTATTTATAGCTCTACGACCCATATAAATTTTTTCTTCAGTAAATATGTTTCAGTCTAATTTTATTTAGTATAGTGTCTGGCATCTTATGAGAGAATTCTTTTGAGGTTGTTCAAACCCTTAGGTGCTGGAGGTTGATGAACATCTAAGGGCTAAACTTATTTTTATGAAAAGTCGCTCATATATTTTTTATTAGTTTCCTAAAAGTCCTATAGATTTGCTTTAGCCCTCCCTTTTTTTTTTCTTAAAGAATTTCACGATTCACGTGAATAAATCACCTGTTTGATTCAATCAGGTGACACCAAAACAAAAATTTATTTATATAATATACAGTAAATAAACTACATTTAATTAATTTCATTATAAAAATCTCTTATATTATTTAGTATAGTTATAAATACAATGAATCTTGATTTTTATCCTTTTGGCTTTACATAAATTCCGTTGAAGATTCTTGAAGACACTAAGAAGTCTTCAACTTATCTTCTTCTTTTCTTATTCACCCATTTGGCACTTTCCCAGAGCCTTTCTATAATTTCAGTATTTGTAACGTTTTCAGAATCAACAAAGTAAAAGTTATGATTCACTGTTTGATGTACTATGGTATAAATTTCTTTACCATTTTCAACAATCGGTCACAATAATACTGCCATTGTTTATTTTTCTGTGAATAATGTCTGTTAGGGTTTCTTCACATTCTGTAATGACATAGCTCCAGGAAGCATTGCCCTGTTTCCCTACAAAGGGTCACCAAACACTCACAAATTTCTGGCGAACAAACGAACTTTGGTCTATTTTGACTTACCTTGATCTTTCCTTCATTCTTTATCTTCCAAGCACACACTTTTCCCTCATATAAACGCTCGAGTCAACAAATATATTTCAAAGGGACATACTCAGATACTCTGGTGTTGGTTGGTCAATTTCTTTAGCTGAGAAATAAATGAATTAAACAAGTGTTTCAAAATCTAATCTTGATCTTTATCTTATATTGTTTCTTATTCCTTTTTTTTCTGTTCATCCTCTGACATTGCCAGGCCAGGCTATGCCTATGGAGTAAATTTTTTTTATGTTTTAATCATTTATTTAGTAATTTAGTTATTTATGTTAACTAGCAAATAAAAGTGGAATTTAATATGATAGTACTATATTTTTTTTAGTATTTTCAATAAAGATATTCTTGCAGTAGGTTGCCATAGTAATTTTTTTTTTGTAATTTGTATTTCTTCTGAAAAACACTAATATTAGTCAGTAAAATTATGTATATATAATATTAGTATTTTATATAAATAGATATAAAACTAATGGTTTGTGGTGTTAAAATAAAAAACTAACCTAAAATTCTATAAAAGAAAATATGTTTTTAATAATCATTTTAATGCAGGTATAAAGCTGCGAGGCAAGGACCAGGGCAAACCAATTGTTTAATTTCTTCTTTAAACAGTTATCATCTTTAATTTCTACTGACCTGTTTTAGTAGTTAAGGGGTAAAAGTTTAAACACATTATGATCCAAATGTACAAAGTGTAAGGTGTGTGTATCTCAATAAAAACATGTGTATTATATTGTTCAAAAGGTAATAATTTACAGTTGGAACAATGCATTGTTCCTATTTGATTACATTGTTCTTTTAAAATAATTTCTCATTTTTGTATTCATGTTTTTTAAAATTAACTCAGTAATAAGAAATTTTAAAATAAAGGTTGTTATTTATAGTTTATTTAAATAAGTTTTTTGTCTAAATATACAATATATTTTTTATGTGATTTTTATTAACATTGTTCTTCCGGTGAGTTATTCTTAATTTTTTATTCGAAGCTTTAGAGTCCTCTTAAACATAGTAATAAAACCTTATATAAATGGTTTATTGTATTTAAGTAGTATTGATATTAAGAAATGAACATGCAATCTAAGAATTTGGATAATTTAAATTCTATTTTAATAATGATTTTAATGCAGGTATAAAGCTGCGCGGCAAGGACCAGGGCAAACCGCTTGTGCCCCCAGGGAAAAAGTGATCCCCGGGGGCGATGAAATCAGCCTCATGACTGTCTTTCTGAAATTATATATATTCACTGGAAGCTATTAATTTTCATTAAAGTTATCATCTTTAATTTCTACTGAACTGTTTTGGTAGTTGAGGGGTATTAGTTAAATACATTATGACCCAAGTGTACAAAGTGTAAGGTGTGTGTATCAATAAAAATATTTATATTATTTTGTTCTAAAGGGTTATAGTTTGTTGGAACGATGTATGTTCCTAACTAGTTCCAATGTTCGTTTTTATTTTTTTTTACTCTTTGTTATTTAAAATAAGCTCATTTAGAAGAAGTAATGAAATTATAGCTGTTGTAGTTTATTGAAAATAAGGATTTTCAGAATAACAAAAATGAAGTCAATTTGTACCATACAACAGTGGTAATGTCCAATACATTCTCATTCAATCATACTGTTTCTGCCTGAAAAATGTCATTCCATTATTTGTCCTAACCCCATTATTATGCAAGTGTGTATGTTCATTTTAGTACCATCAATCGAGGATTGATAAAATATGCACTTTTGCACTGCATTAACTGTTGAGATATAAACTTAATGTTAGTTGCACATAGCAAGAAATTAAAATGTTCTTTGTACGCAATTTAACATTAAAGTTACAAAATTATTGTACCCACTGGGTTTTATAACATAAAAGAAAAACATTTATTTGTTTGCAATAAGTTTATGTTCTATTGTAAATTTTTTTAAAACAGCATTATTTCGTTCTAGACTTGTTCTTTAGATATTAAAATTTATTATGTAAACCACAGGGATTATTGTCAATGTAATAGCATATGCTATTAATCGCCCAAAATAGATCTGTTTTTTTTTTTTTTTTTCTAAATGTTCATGACATGAGAAATAAAGTGATATAAACATTTAAATAAAGTTTAATGACTTAGCTTATTAATGTAGAGTATTAAATATTGAATAATTTGACTTATTAAAATGGAACATGTTTTGCAATGGGTAACCTCTTAAAAGTATGGTTATATTTTCATATGATTATATTTTTTATTTGTGATTTTTTTAAAGTATGAAAAATACTTCATTCAAAGAGATTCTAGAAGAGTAAAATTGTATGAGATTTTAAAAAATTCATTTTCTAGCAGCTACTCTTTTGATATTTCTTTAGTTATTGAATATTATTAGTCAGTATCATGCCTGGGAGCTGACTGTTAACAGGTATAGATGTTAATCTTCGAATCATTTCTGTACAGTAACCGAATTTGAAAAATAATACTAAAACTTGTTTTAGATTGTTCTCTCTACTAACTCCAGAGCTTTTTACTAGTTGACGCTATGAATAATGAACAGTTTAGTTTCAGATTTAATTTTTGATGTTCAGGTTACAGTTTCTCTTAAAATGATTTGAAAATGGAACATTTTTCCTAAGAGGATGCCTAGTTGCATTTTAAGAACTTTCAATAAGTAAAAATATTAAGAATACATAGCACTGTCGAAGAAGACATAGAGTAAACGATTAGGTAGTTACAGGTATATATTGAGATTCAACGTCCAGTGACAAAGTAAGGTGAGGTGGAAAGACAAATGATGTCCAGATCTAGTCGTTGCCTTGGATTATTAAAGGTGGAGTGGAAGAAAATGTGACAGGAACAGAATTCTCAAGTTTGCTGCTCTCTGGTGCTGCACTTAAATCATCTTTAAAAAAGTTGTTGATCTTAAAAAAAAAAAAAGATTGATTTAATTCATCTATGTTATATGTTTCTGCATAATAGGCTAATTGCTTGCCCACTCCATTCTTGTTAAACTTGCAAACATGTATAGGCCAAATAAAAAAACACCATTTTCATTCTACTCAATTTTATCAAAGCTTTTGGCTTTGTGGACAACAATAACCTCCTAACCAAACTAAAAAATATCTCCATGTCATCTAGTGCCATCATTGGTTCCAATCTTTGCTGTTGCTACCAGTATGTTGCAGTCCCTAATAAACTTTCTTCTAAATCTGAGTACCACAAGGTTCCTCCTTATCTTTCATTATTTTTAAAAAGTCTTGGTGTGCACGCAACACACAACATTCACTTACCTCCGTTGTTAAAATCAATTTAAGAATTTTCAACTACATTTAAAGATACAAATAAATTGTTAAAGAATTAATTACTTTGAATTTCAATAGAAACATGTGTTTTATTAAATAATCTATTATATTTTTATCTACAACAATCAGTTAGTTGGCTTAGTTATTGGCTTTTCATCACTCTCCATTAGCCTTTTAAATTCTGTACATTAGATAATATTTTTTCTAAAATCTCTAGCTATCCAATGGTATATTATACACCTATATTACTATTCTTGTGTTCGTAAACACAAAAATTGCATAAAAAATATGTTTGCACTTTTCTCCTTTAGTTGTTTATCAAATTTGCTCAACTTGCATATTTTACTGTTATTTATCAAAGTTAATTAGACGATGTTCGAAATTTTTTGAAATAAAATCAAAGGTACTTTAGAGGAAGAAATCTTGAAATATTGGCATTAAAGCCCTGTTAGACTATTTCAATCAGAATGAAACCTACATGATATTGAAGCCTGTTCAATTTTACATCGACACAGTGAGTATAATCAAAATCGTTAGAGCCGTTTTTGAGAAAATCGTAAAAAGGTGCAAAATGCATGGTATAAAGTAGATCTTCCGGTCCGCTGATTTTGGCGAAAAAGATTCTGTAACATCTCAGGCATATAGTTGTCTTAAATATGAAATTTCAGTTTCATAGGACTTTTTGTTTTTACCCGGGAGTTACCACACAGACCTTTTTGTGGGACTTGGTTATTTGGACTCAGGGGACCCTAAAACGTGTATTTCTGTTGAAAACTCGAATTTGAAAATTTTCACGATCGCAATACTTTTCCTTGCTAAATGGTTCATATGTACATAAGTGAAAGTAAAAATAAATATCAATGACCTGTTGTCCTCTATTCAGCTCCATCAATACCACCTATATTCCGTTGTCATCGAACTCTGTTTTTCATTTGATCCTAATGATTCCTCTGATACGTTCCTAAAACTCCAGAAAGATGTCAAAAGAATATGTTATTGAGCAGACCTTAATAAGCTCACTTTAAACGCTATGAACACAAAAGCCATCGTCATTGGAACCACCTCCCTTCTAATACATTCTTGTACTTCCTAATCTTTTTCTGGACAACTCACCTTTCTCATCCTTACTTCCATTAAAAACTTTGTTCAATCCCTCTCTATCTTAGAAACTGTACATCTCACAAATTTCCTGTCGTTATATTTTTACCCTCAAACAGTTCCACTGTCTACACTTATTTTCTTCCATTCAAAACTAAGTATTTAATTTATTCAAACCATGGTTTTATAAAATAAAAATAAATATATCTATCAACATAAAATAATAACTTATGAATCTAAAACAAAATAAATCTAGATTAACATCAAATTTCTCCATATTTTGATTACTAATTAATTGACATTACTTAGGAACAGCAAGTCTTAAAAATTAATAAAATAAAATTGTATTATATCAATATACCAATGAGTATATAATATATATAATAGAACAAGTCTGTGTGATATTTGTTCATTTATGATATGTTACATGTGTTTAGAAAGAAAATTAACGTATAAATATATAAAGATAATTTATATTTTGCATTAATGTGTTTGATTTATACATTTGATGTAAATGTATATATATATATATATATATATATTATATATATATATATATATTATATATATATATATATATATATATATATATATCCAAAAAGGGCAGGAACTATGTAGAAAAAAAAAGTGTCATAAAAAGATAACTAATATGAAAAAGATATTTAACTAAAAACCGTTAATTATAAGTAGATTTTTTGGATAATAATGCTACTGATTGTTGATTTTTTTTTTTTTTTAAACATCATTTATTGAAATTTACAATTGTACTTCAAGGTACAACAAGTAAATGTGACAAAAGTTAAGTGGCGTGAAACAAACTTGAAGAAGAACTACCCAATGGCAGCACTCCTGTAACTTTTCTACACTAGAAGGTCTCGAGGCCATCTTCTTTTCAGACGCCTCGGAGGATTGTCAGGAATTGAAGAGGAAAAAAGTATTGAAACAAGAGGATTAGGGTGGGAATGGAGATTTTGGATTGTAGGGATTGGATACGGGAAGAATTCGATGGTTTAGTAGAGCCCCAAAGCTCCACTCCGTAAGTCCATATCGGCCTTATGATAGTCATGTAGATGAGTCTTTTGTAGTTAAGTGGAAGATTAGAACGTTTGTCTAGTAAGTGTTGAATAAGTAGAAAATGTCGTGCAGTTTCTTGTCGTTTCAGTCTTGTGTGAGGGTTCCAAGTAAAGCGTTTGTCAAGGTGCAGTCCTAGATATCGGATCTGTTCAACCGGGACAAGAGGAGTATTATTGAAGGAGACAGTAGGGCAGGATGTCATATGTTTACGACAAAGGGTAAAGGTAATTTGGTTGGATTTGTTGGCATTGATTTTAATTCTCCAGTTCTGACACCATACCTCAAGGTCTCTGAGGTGGGATTGGAGAGTTTGAGAGGCAATAGTTGGATCAGTATTGACTGATAACACACAAGTGTCATCAGCATAGGTAGAAAGGAAAGTGTTAGGATGGAAGGGATATCAGCTGTATAAACTGTGTAAAGAATGGGTCCTAGGATACTGCCTTGAAGAACACCAGCAAACTGACTAAAAATGGATGAATAGGAATTATTATGATTGACTTTGAAGGATCTGTCTGTGAGGTAGGACTGGATAATAAGGAAGTATGTTGGGGGAGGAATTTGCGGAGCTTGTAAAGCAACCCTGGGTGCCAGACTCGGTCAAAGGCCTGTTCCACGTCGAGGAAGGCTCCTGTACAATACAAGCCGCGCTCCAATGTAGACGATACAACGTCCACCACACGATGACATTGCTGGATAGTGGAGTGGGACGTTCTGAATCCAAACTGATGATGAGGAATTATGGAATTAGTATCAAGGATGGGATACAGGCGTTTCAGTATAAGCTTTTCCAAGATTTTCCCCATGATTGGTAAAAGTGAGATGGGAGAGTAAGAAGATGGATTTTCTGGCGGTTTCTTAGGTTCGGGAATCATTTTGACAATGGATAATTTCCAGGAAGCAGGAAAGTATGTGGAATGGAGTACGGAATTGTATATGTAAGTGAGATATAGGATAGCTTTTCGAGGAAGTAGTTTTAAAATATGGGAAGTTATAAGATCATGCCCAGGAGCTTTGCGGGATGGTAAACTCTGGATGATGTTAGATATTTCAGAAGGATGGAACCCTTTAGGAGGAAGGACCATTTGGAGTGGGATATCTAGTTCATCTTCTATAAACGTAATGTGACCGGGATTATGGATATCCGAATGTGGATTAAAGGTTCTAAAAAGGTGCTGACCGAATATCTGGGCCTTCTCTTCATCAGATCTTGTCCAGATACGGGAATCAGTTAGGAGTGGATGATTACAGTTTTTGAACTTTAGTAGCTTTTTTGTTGTCATCCATAATGATCTGTCTGTAATAGTAAGTTTTGAATTTTTATTTTTCTGATTTTAGTCTGTTAGTCAGTTTATTATAATAAGTTTTGTCTGATGGATATCTAGTCCTATGCCACTTCGATCTTGCCCTGCGTTTTTCCCTTAATAAGATTCGAATGTGCTGTGGCAAGGTAGTCTCCTGCGAGTTATTAGTAGTAATGGTTGAAGTGTAGTCAAGTATGCTATTGCTAATTGAGTCAGTCAGTTGGTCAACGGCTTTATCAATATCATGTTTAGTCTTAAGTGGGATCTTTAAGTCCAGTTTGGTTTCCAAGTCACATCTGAATCCGTCCCAGTCCACTCGTCCTGTACTTGTTGATTTGAATATTTATATTAAATATATATATATATATATTTTATATATATATATATATATATATATATATATATATATATATATATATATATATATATATATATATATATAATGATTTAAAAGCAAAACAAATTAATAGCATTATTTTCCAAAATATCAACTTATAATTAATGATTTTTAATAATAATAATAGGCTTAGCGAACCCAAAGGTTCGATGCCGATACCACCAAATTCCGCCTACACAGACTCGTCCAATGCTCACCATTCAAGCCCAAGCTCCCGAGATCAGCCTTAACGCAATCCTCCCATCTTCGCTTCGGCCTACCTTTCGGACGCCTACCAGTCGGATCAGCAAATACCAACTTTCTCGGAATCCGTTCGTCATCGAGCCCAACAACTTTACTCGCCCATTTGAGTCTCCGCGATGCAATCAGCTCAATTATATTCACAGGATGCAAGTTCCGCAATTCCGCGTTATGCAACCTTCTAAACTCCCCAGTGGCCTCATCTCTCTTTGGACCAAATATTTTACGCAATACTTTATTTTCGAAAACCTTAAGCCGCTGTTCATCCTTTAAAGTAAGCGGCCACGTTTCACATCCGTAAAGAACCGTTGGAAGAATAATAGTTTTATAAATTCTAATCTTTAAGTTTTTAGATAGAAGCCGCGAACTAAGTAACTTAGCAACTGAATAATAACACGCATTTCCCACCTTTAACCGGGACTTTATTTCTTCCTGGATTTCATTTTTTCTAGTTATAATTGAACCTAAATACTTGAATTTCTCTACGTGTTCAAAAGTATGACCTGATACATCAATATCTCCAAGATCGACACCGTTTCTGCTACTAATCATATACTTCGTTTTATCGGTATTTAATTCGAGTCCTATTTCTTTACCGGTTTTTATTAACACACTTGTATTTAGTTGTATGGTTTCCGTGTCTTCACCTAGCAGTACCAGATCATCGGCATACCCCAAAACCGGAATCTTGTCACCCATATTTAAGCCTTTCTCGGTACACATCACCTTTTCTATGACATATTCTAAAGCTAAATTAAATAACACAGGTGAAAGGGAGTCACCCTGTTTTAAACCCGATCGCACCTCAAATCTCTCGGAGTAATTATGACCGATTCTAACTTTATGGAATGTTTCCGACAAACACATCTCTACTAGGTTTACTAACTTTCTAGGTATTCCCTGTTCAATCATGATGTTATATAGCTTCTGACGGTCTATTGAATCATAAGCCTTTTTAAAATCGATATAAAGTTGATGGACTACACCGTTGTATTCCAATTTTTTCTCTAATATTTGACGTAGGGAAAATATTTGGTCAATAGTCGAGCGATTCCGCCTAAAACCACATTGGTAATCTCCGATAATTTCCTCAGCGTATTCCGTGATTCGACTAGTTAGAATTGACGAGAATATTTTATAGCATACTGGGAGAAGAGAGATCCCACGATAGTTGTTACAATCCGACCTCGGTCCTTTTTTGTGAATCGGAATAAGTATTGATTCTTTCCATTCCTCGGGCATTTTTTCAGTTTCCCAGATCTTTTTAACTAAAAAATGTATTTTGGAAACGCCCGCTTCTCCACACGCCTTGATTAATTCACTCGTGATATTATCATTTCCTGCGGCCTTATAACGTTTTAATTTTCCTATCGCCATTTCGACTTCCTCTTTACTCGGTGCGTCTATCCATGGTTCAGCGCTCTGATATTCAGAGAGAGGAGATTGATTATTATTTTCCGTATTTAAGATGCCGTCAAAGTGTTGTTTAAATTTATTTAATATCTCAGAAGGATCCGCAATTATATTGTTATTTGCATCTTTAATCGCATTCAATAGAGGTTCAAATCTTTTACGCGATTTGTTTATACCTTTGTACATCTCTCTTACGTCATTTTCGTTTCTGTGTTTTTCTATTTCTATTATTTTGCCTTTAAGATACTCTCTTTTCTTATTTTTTAAGAGTTTTGATGTTTCATTCTTTACTAACCGAAAATAAGCCACATTATTATCGCTTGGATTATTTAAGGAATTCAGTTTAGCGGTTTTTCTTTTTTCGCACATATTTTGACAATCCCTGTCGAACCAAGGTTTGTTCTTTTTATTTTCAATTTTTCCAAGACATAAATTACCGACCTCTTTAATATTATCCCTGATCTCTTCCCATAGTTTGTTTACATCTTTGTGTTCCTCGTCTGAAGATTCCAAAGCTTCGAACCGATTTTTTACTTCTATCGCGAATTGTTTTCTAATTTCGAGGTTGTTCAATTTAACTAAATCAAAATTCTCGGGACGAATATAGTTCGGTGTTCTCTTTTTTGTATTTAGTTTTTGTCGAAGTTTCGCGATTACTAATTCATGATCAGAACCGCATTCTGCACCCCGATACGATCTCACGTTAATTATGCTACTTTGCCATCTGTTTTGTATTAAAACATGATCGATTTGATTCCGTGTTTGTCCATCCGGCGATGTCCACGTATACTTATGAATATCCTTATGTTTAAATGTAGTACTTTTGATTACTAGGTTTTTCGAAATGGCAAAGTTTATTAGTCGGGTCCCATTATCATTACTATATTCGTGCAAACTTTCTTTACCGATTGTAGGACGATATACTTCTTCCCTTCCAACCTTTGCGTTCGCGTCGCCTAGTATTATCTTAATGTAATTTCGTGGTAACTTATCGTAAACCGACTCTAGTTTATCATAAAATTCGCATTTTACTTCCTCATCACTGTCTTCGGTGGGAGAATGAATGTTTATAAACGCGATTTTAAACCAACGCCCTTGAAATATAGCAACCGATATTCTTTCACTAAAGAACTGTACGTCCCGTAAAGTGGAAAGAAATCTATTCCTAATCAGAAACCCGGTACCTAGACAATAATTAACGCTCCCCCCGTTTAATGATTTTTAGTTAAATAAATATCTTTTTCATATTAGATATCTTTTTATGACACCTTTTTTTTTTTTGTCATAGTTCTTGCCCTTTTTGGAGAACATGGACATTTAGAATGCTTATAATCTTGCTCAACATCCTTCATGGGTTTCCAATACTTCACAATAACTCCCAAAATTTATCTTAGTCCCAGTAGGAATAAAGCATATGACTAGTCTCAAAACACTCGTTACGAATTTAGAAGTGTAGTGAAATGCTGCTATTTGCATATTTGTTAAAACTTTTATCAACAATAGCCATTTATAGAGTGGTGAAGAATAAATGTAAAGAAAGAATAAGCTTGTTAATAATCAATCATTAGCAATTATAACACATATCAAGCATATATCTTTCAATTTTTCTCTAAAATCGTGACAGTGCTACTTCTAGAAATTTTAATAACCATCTGCTTTTCTTTAAACAACTCTTGTTTGTACATCTTTAATGCTTGTTTAAGCATGGAAGCAATTATCCCAACAGTGTGACCAATAATCTCATAATCACTTCATTTGCATACAAACACTTGGCACACCTTACCATTTCCAAATTTACTAACGGTGGCCTCAAAATCAGCAAAAGAGCAACTTACTTGGTTTTAACTTCACATGCATACTTCACCTCTATTTCATCAACATCTAAGACCTTACACATGTGTTTAAGATAATAGAACTTAATTTAGGGATCACCTGTGGTTTAGTGACTAGTATAACATCCTTCTATCCCAACAATCTCATAATCACTTCATCCGCATACAAACACTTGGCACACCTTACTATTTCCTTTACTAATGGTGGCCTCAAAATCAGTAAAACGAGCAATTTACTTGGTTTTAACTTCACATTTTTTTCATCAACATCTAAGACCATACACATTTATTTAAGATAATAGAACTTAATTTAGGGATCACCAGGGCTAGCATAACATCCTTCTATGCCCAATGCCATGAGTTCTAACCAGGCAGATAGCTACAAGTTTTATGGGAATAAACTATCCCTGATTATGCCTTCTTACGGTTGGAAAGTTAATTGGTTGTCCCAAGGCTGTGATATTCGGAAATCTTTAAAGATCCCTATATTAACTAAAACTGGATAAGACAAATTTAGTTCTTCCACTGTAACATCCTTCGATCAGCTACAGTAGCGTAAAGTGACGTTAAATGCGCTCATAAACAAACCAACTTTGCTGGCCTTACTTATGAAATCAATTTCGTAGCAATTCATCAAAATACTAATACTTTTTCCTAATTCATAATTATTTTTCATCGGGTGGTGCTATTTCACCATTCTCTATTTTAATGACATAAGCTGCCCATATTAATCAGCATATAGTTTATGTAATTTTTATACTACTATGGCTAATCAGACAATGCTAGATTGGGATCAAGTCTAATTAGGATAGGAATCTTTAATGAGTACCTTGAATCACTAAAGGGTGGGGACCACCATTTTATATTCCCTTCAAAGGACGGCATAACCAAGGATTTTATATAGTAAAGACAAATATTAATTAACCAAAATTGTAAATGTTTATTTTTAAAAGTGAATAAGATACATAAATGATAAATGACATGAATGTAAGTGGAATAGCTAGTCCTTCCTAAGCTCAAATGAATCTTCTCTGATCCCATCCTTGGTTAATATATTGATTGATATTCTGTCACCAGTAAATATATCTCTTTCAGCAGCTGATATAAAGACATCTTTTACGATTGCATGCGCTTTCTCCAAAGTGTATGTTTTGTCTTGAACATTTTCTTGATTCAACATACCAAGCTGAAATGTGAAAGTATAAAAATTAATTTGAAGTTTTTTACTGTGAAATATATATAAAAAATTAAATAAAGAAAAGTATTAAGTAAAACATCAACTGTTGATCAATTAACACTCAAATTTGGCACTGAATTTAGAATAAATAAGTTTTTGAATTTTTAAACAATAATTGGATAGAAAAAGAAATTTGTTTATAGGACTATGCCATCATAGAATAACATTTGAACATGGCAAGAACCATATATGGTAAAGAGATAGATTTAAGAAAACTGGAAATACTGAAGAAATCCCAAAAAGCAGTCATAAATTACAGTATCAACTTTCCTTAAATATGAATAAGAGGTCGCCATATACCATAAAGCTGTTATCAAAATGGAGGAAAACAAGTGAGAATATAAGAAGTTATATTAACAGTTGATTGTGGATAAGATGGAATAACTTATTGACCATCAGGAATTTGTGCAATATGAGGTTTCCAGGACAGGTTATTGTCAACAATAATACCTAAGCTTTAAACACAGAAGCTGAAAGTGATGGAAGGTTATGTTTAATGTTGACGTATAAATTATCGAATATTAAAGCAAATTACACATTTTCCTTTGCCTTTATCAATAGTATACTTGTGCCAAATTTCAAGAAAATCTGAGATTGTGAATGTAAGACTTTGTGTTGATTTGACATTAAATATACATACTTAAATTTATAAAAATCATATTAAACATACCTGATTGTCCAACAGAGGCTGTAATAATGCTCCAGCAGTTCCTCCAGCTCTGAATTTTGAGCTTTCATGATGACCAATAGGATCATAACTGTAAACAACTCCTTTGCCATTATCATCTATTCCGGCAAGAATATTGGCGACATAGTAAGGAAAAAAGCGTTTGTAATAAAGTAGTACGGAAAGCATTTGGGCAACTGCTGGAGTAGACATAACTTTGTTATGATCATACTGATACATCTGAAATAAGGATTTTAAATTTGTAAAAATTGAAGATTTTAATCATGGAGATAATATATGATCAATTAAAATGTATTAAATTAATTACTTTTATTCGGGTTTGAACAAGCCTAGTAAGAGAAAGAACATCACACCAACATCCAGTACTTCCAAGAATTGTTTTATCAGACAGTTTAAATAATTTTGACTGGTTCCTGGTGTAAATTTGAAAACCAGTACTTAAACGTGTATCAGAGGCTATAATCGCGAAGTCATCTCCTGCTACAGCAACCACACTCCTGAAAAAATATAATTGAATACAATTTCATTGAATATTTCAAGTTTTAAATAATAGAAAAATACATACCCTCCATTTTCAGAATAAGGGCTAAAGGACGGTGCAGGAACGCTTCTATAATCTGATAAACCACCATAAGTTCTAGGCATTGCCATTTTAATGAATAATTTTTGATTAACAACTAAGTCACCCCAAGAATGACCAACGTTTTCAAATATAACCTTCCTGGAGGGGATATTACTTAGACCGTAATGCTCTCTGTGGACACAATATGTACTACTACCTAATCAAATTTAAAATCATAAATTGATATTGTATGTTAATTTATCTTTCATTGCACGAAAAAATAGGCCATATTGTTAATTTTATTAAACTGACTGCTGAGGATTTAAATTAATATACTTTAAAAATAATTTATGTGATGGCAATGAGTAGCCAATATTTATTTTACTTTTTCATTTATATGGATTGTTTATTTAAGGAAAAAGTGAAATTATGAGGCTCTTCTGTTAAAAAATATTTTCATAGTCTTTATAAATAATAATTCTGTTATTATAACTGATGTGGGTATATAAGCAGCAGAACTGTTGTAGGGGAGGGGTTGTGATCAATATAAGGGAGTCAAACTCTGTCATACCTACCCTCACTACCTATTTCTGATCCACATGTAGTTTTATTTAATTCAAAATAATATAATATTCACATAACATGGCAGACAGTGAATTTGAGGAATTTAGACAACATTTTGAAAGAGTTCCACAACATATTAGAGCTACTGTTCAAACTTATACGTGAGTTTGAGATAAATACATTATAAAAGTAAAGAAAAACCAAATATGATAGTTTTTAAAACTAAAATAATTGTTATTAAAAAATATGTTTTTAAAAAATTAAAAATAAGTACCTACCTTGCCTTTTTGAAATTACATAAAATCACAATTAATTTTTAATTTAAACAATATAAAATTCAATTGTATTTTATTATTATCCATTGTATAAATAATAAAATAATTTTTGTAAATTTCTAATTAGTAGTCATAAATAATACCAATTTAACACAATGCTGACCTTTAGACTGGTACCTGACATTTTGCTGGAAGACTCCCCAACTTCATCAAAGAGCAATGATTCTCCCGATGAAAATATTTGTATGCAAGTACCAGCTGGAAACGAAAAGGGAGATTTCGGAGGGAAAATATTCCATGAAAGGCAAGTCACATTTCATCTATAATTTTTACCTTTTAGTATGTTTTATGTGGGATCTAAAATAAAATAAAAATCAATCAACATTTCTCAAAGCATAGAGATCTGCATGATTATGCTTTGAACATTTTTTTTTTCGCTCCAACAGATACTCTTCTATAAGAAAAAAAAAAATGTATTGCACATGATCTACCAGATCTCTAAAAAAATAAGTGGCAAGGAAACAGTTTTGTTCATATTTAAAAATTCTAGTATGGAATAAATACAATATCAATTAGACAAAATATAGAAGAAATTTCACACAAAGACTTTGCAAAAACAGGTTTCAACTTATATTTTAACTTGAGAATAAAAAATAATGTAGTTATGTAGATTCAATTGCTTATATTCAATTGATATTAAAGTCTGATGTTGCAATGATCTGTAATTTATAAAATAAAGGAATTTTTTTTTAATTATTATTATGTATACTTTTTAAATTATTATTATTAGATATAATTGTTTATATCATAGATTTTTTGTGTGGTAATTTAAAATTCTATTCCACAACTTAGTGAAGAGTCTTGGCCTCCTCAACCAACTTCCTCCAGTCACTCCTGCTCTGTGCAGCCATCATCCAGTTTCCAACTCCCAGGATATCCCTTGAATCTTTTGCTACACCGTGTGACCATCTCAGTTTTGGTCTCCCTCTTCTTCTCGTGCGGTATAGAGGTTCTGTCTGGATCTTTTTAGGGATCGCTTCATTCTCCATCCTTGCCACATGACCAGCTCATCTAAGTCTTCCAAGCTTCATCCTCAGAACGACATCTTGCTCATTAAAAATTGTGTAAATTTCAGTATTTGTCCGCCTTCTCCAGTTTCCATCAATCTGTACTCCTCCAAATATCCTTCAAAGAATTTTTCTCTCAAAGATTAGGAGGTCTTGTTCGATTCTTTTTGTTGTCCTCCATGTTTCCCATGCCTATGGCAGGCCTGGACAGATTAGTGCTTTGTAGAGATATAGCTTGTTCTGCCGGAATAGAAGGCGAGAGGTGAATTCTTTGCGAAGGGCAAAGTAACACTTATTAGCCATCAATATTCTTTTCTTGACTTCGACCTCAGGTGCATTGTCTTGTGTTACCAGTGATCCCAGATACTTGAACTGCACTACTTTTTCAAAGTTAAAGGCGCCAATATTGATGGTCTTGCCAGGTCAAGAGATTTCTCCTGAGGCCATATATTTAGTTTCGCCTTCATTCACTTCTAACCCAAGTGCTCTTACGGCCTCCAACAAAGCTAAAAATCCCTCTCTGACAGAATGCAATGATTACCCCACGATGTCCACATCATCTGCATAGGCTAATAGCTGAACCATCCAATTGTAGATGGTTCCATTAGTCAGCAAACCAGAATCCCTCACTGCCTTCTTCAGCACCAAGTTGAACAGGAGGAATGAACAGGATGGCTCATCACCTTGACAAATTCCTTTTGTTGAGGGAAACTCTTCTGTCCTGTTACCACCAATCTGCACGGCGCACTGCTTTTAATTTAAAATTACAACATGAATGTGAATAGTTTCATAACGAAACATATATCGATTAATTTATTTTTCTAAAGTATCATTCTATTAAATACAATATAATATATAATTAATTCACATCAGTATTTATTATATGTATGAGTTCTGTCTAGTCTTCAAATAATTTTAAAATATTAATTTTTAAGACTAGAGATACAGAACACCTCAGTTCAAATTGGTCTAGCTTCATTTTACTTGTGTTAACTAATAAGTTTCCCAGAGAATTTTTTTTATGTGGATTTAATGTTGTCATGAACTCTAAATAAGACAGGTTGGAGTAGTTACCAAAGTATTTTAGCCAGAGTCAGAAGTTTCGAAGGGGAAAAGGGAAAATGTTTCATTCGATTTATTCTCACAAAATTATTTTTTACCGAATTAAACACCTCAAACTGGCACCATTTTAGGATCATGAATTTTAATGTGGCTCCATAGTACTTGTCCACCACCACCTATTTTTGGAAACCAAGCAAACCCAGACTGTCCAGAAAAGTGTAGCAAACTTTAGAAATTCCTTGTTTTGCAGTGTATACTATGTATTTTTGGCTAGTCAGATCTCTTAAGTGAACTATGTCTCGGATATTAATTATTAACCTATAAATGACCTAATTTTTCCCTTACAGATTTTTTGGTTCTCATTGTAATCTGAACTACTCTATTTCTCAGAAAGGTTTGAGCATCTATAACTGATTTAAATATATGATGGGCTTAAATAATCTCATAGGGTGTTGTGAATTAAATTTCATAAGAAAGTTTTAACAATTTCCCAAAAATTTAAATAATATCTCACTAAGTAAGATAAGTCACGCCTGACGAACTCAATAACTATTTTATATCCTCAGCTCCTAATTCTTCGACAACTTCTGACATTACTTACCGAAGCTTCAACCCATACAGTTTCTTCTTTTCTCACGTGTCCTACGACGAACTACTTAATGCAATCTTAAAATCCCGTACTAACGACTATGGACCAGACAATATTCCTGTAAAACTAATAAAATCCAGCCTCCCATCCCTCATACCAGTACTATATCATATTTATGATTTCTCTCTGCAAAATTCCACTTTTCCTTTTTTCTGGAAAACCGCCCTCGCCCGACCACTAAATAAAGTTCCCTCACTACCTCACCGCAAGATTTCTGCCCTATTTCTATCCTCTCCAATTTATCAAAACCGCTCGAACGCCTTGTCCAAACCCAGCTATCAAATTTCCTTGAAGAAAACTTTAACCTTAGTCCTCTTCAGTCCGGTTTCCGACCTGGTTATTCTACCCAATCTGCTCTCCTTAAAATAACACAAGACCTCCAAAATGCTATTGATCACCAAAAATTAACTATTCTCATCCTCCTAGATTTCTCAAAGGCGTTTGATACGGTTGAATAGTAACCTTTGACCAAACTCTGTCCTTCAAAAATCATATTTCCGAAATCTCTCGTCGTACCTTTTCAACCTTAAAGCGACTGTATTCCCTCCATCACCTATTCTCGGTTGAAACCCGAAAACTCCTCGTTACCTCTCTAATATTTCCCCACTTCGACTATTGCTGTACGGTATACGGTGGTGTGTCTGGGGACCTCGAGGTAAAAATAAAACGCTTAATTAATTGCTTTGTTCGATTCATCTTTGGGGTCTCTAGATACACCTCTGTATCCCAATTTTATGGCGAGTTGAAGTGGCTTAACCCTTCCAATCGTCGCAAGTATTTCCTTGCGTCATTCCTTTACTAAGTAATCCAATCCCGCCGTCCATCATACATTTTTGACCTCCTACAATTCAAATCCTCTGTCCTTCCCCATTATACACGCTCCAGGCCCACCGAACTGCACATTTCGACAGATCCTTTCTTATCTGGTCCTTAATCCTATGGAATTCTATCCCTCCTACCATCCGTCACTCCAATTCTCTTCCTACCTTCAAATCACGTATATTCGATCACTTTATTAGTACCCAGACTCAATAGAATTGTAAATAAGCTTTTTTATATATTATTTTTATTTATTTTTTTCTCTATTATTATTTTTTTTTTTCCTCATTGAAAAATGTCTATTTTATACCAGCAATTATTAACTTGTTTGTATTCAATTAATTTACTCTAAGAATCTTAAGCCCTTTTTGTACATTCTGTATAATTTATTCTAAAGGGACATGTCCCAGAATAATAAAGAATTTATTTATTTATTTAAGTAGCTTATTTATGGGATTCAATAACCTTTTGAATTTGAAAACAAAATTCCTTTCTTTTTTTTGTTTTGGTAAAAAGGTGTGATACATTAAGTAGTGAGGGGAGCCCAGAAAGTGCAGATGGGGAACCATGGCAAATACGGCCTCCCATAGGAAGGCGGAGGAGAAAGCTACCAGAAATACCAAAACATAAAAAGCGTAAGTTATTCTCTCTTAGAATTAAATACTGAGACCTAAGTATAAAAGTAAAAATGGATGACAAGGTATTGCTCTAAAGTGAAAATAACAAATATTGTAGTTATAAGTATTTTGTAAAAACTGTTGTAATTGTAGCAATAATAGATATTATCATAAAAAATTGAAGATTAGAACTGATGACATGTTTATGTATCTACTCTATTCTTAAATAATTTATATTGCATATAAGATAATATATAATTTTATATATATTATGTATGTTTAGTATGAAATGTGTTTGACAATAATTGATTAAAAAAAAAATCATCTTTGTAATCTATTCATCTTAATTTCTATAATATTTTCGGTGGATAAAAATGTACTCTTTCAGCATATATGACATCATTGGCGGACGAACTTGGAGATACTGTAAATATCAATTTTGAAGTTGGAGGAGGAACTCATCCTCGAAATTTGCTTATGATGAAATATTTACGAGATGAAGATCTATATGGTTGTGATGTTGATTCTGGAAATTCTACAGCACATTCTCCTGATGGACCTAAGTCTACTTCACCTGTGCCAATGAATATGGGTAATTTACTTCACTTAAATTGTTACTATATTAAAATTAATAATTCTTTTAATTAAAACTAAAAATTTTAAAGGTTCAATCACACCAACTTCGACTGATAGCTGCAGTTTACCCTGGTCTCAACTAGAACTTTTTGAAGCAACCCATAGAGGTTTACACAAATTCGTACCTCGACATAGGGATGAGATGGAAGTGGAAATAGGAGATCCAATTTATGTTCAAAAAGAAGCTGATGATCTTTGGTCTGAAGGTAGTTTTTCATCATTTTTAGTTTTTATATTTTATCTGAATTTCAGTTAAACATGATTTTGCTTTTAATTACTCATTAAGTAACTTTTAAAATTCACTAAAATACAATCACACTTTATTGAGCTTTAATTAAAAGTTAGCTTTAAAAGGTCAGGGTAAGCTACTTTAATTCTCTGTTAAAACAAGTTATTTATTCTTTATTATTATTTATAAACAATGCTAAAATTTATCTATGATTTGGTGTCATTGTGTTGTTTTTTAATTATATAATCTAAATATTCACATTTTTAGTTGTATTTTCTATAAATAGTGTAAAGGAGAATATCAGCTTCATTAAACTAAATTAAGTTTAATGATATTTTGTTTCTTAATTAAAATTGCAAAGTTTAATTATTTAGGTCATATTGCCAAATATTAATTTATTGCTTTTCTCAACTAAGGTTGATCTTAATAATTTTGCGGAAAATGAGATATCACTTTTTTCTAACATTATTATGGCTACTATCATGGAAACGGCTCATTCTATGAGGATAATTGTTATAACAATTATAGGTGGAATAGTCAGGAATCAGTCATTTTTAAAAAGTTTTTAATTTTGCCAACGTTTCGGCTCAAGCTTGTGAGCCATCATCAGGGCATTACTGAGCCATGTCCAAGCATAAACTCAATTTATGCTTGGAAAAAAGCAGAAAAGTTTATGCTTGGACATGGCTCAGTAATGCCCTGATGATGGCTCACAAGCTTGAGCCGAAACGTTGGTAAAATTAAAAACTTTTTAAAAATGACTGATTCCTGACTATTCCACCTATAATAGTTTCTACAGTCGACTATACACCCTCAATATAATTCACTCTACTTGGGACCTCAACTTCATCATCGCAAACTTCAGAAACCATCACATCTGAGATATGTACTCTTCATCTTATAAACCTACCACTACATGTTCATCACCAGTGTCACCTTCACAACATCCGGACGCCGATTCATCAGTTACTGTTACTTCATCTCCAGCAACAATAACAGCGACATCAGAAAATAACATTAGAACTGTGGTAAACTCTTTTGTAATTCTAAAATCAAAATATCCTGATAAAAAACCTTTTCTTAACCGTATTTCCCATCTTTATAAACAATTAGCCAACAAAGAGGAGTCGCTCATATTCCTTCTAAAATGCCGCTCTCATTCTTTATTCCCCCCCTTCATTTCCAACAATTTCAACAACTTTAATGTTAACAAAAAATTTCTCTCAAAACTTGAAAGCATCCAATTCCGTCTTAAAAAATCACTCCTTAGCCTACATATCAAAGAAACGATTTTCCTCATTCAAGCAGTAAAAAAGAAAATTAATTATTTATTTAACTCCTTTTATTCCATTCTCTCTACTGACGATATTTCCTCACTAAACTCTTGCATTAATAATATCTATATTTCTCATAAATCAAAGAAAAAAAGTATATTAGCAAATAAATTTAAACAACTTAAAGAAAACTTTAACGCGAATAAGATATATCCTTCCGGGGATCCTGATTGGGTTCACAACATCTCCTCCGTTAAACTCCCTCAACATGTCAATAATATTCTCAGCTTAGGTCCAAATTTCAATATCCCTTTTACAAATTCAAAAAAACTAATACCATCTCTTATAACCGACCTTGAATTCATCCATCAGGACACTCTTTTGATTCCTGACGATGAAAAACGAATGATTTCCCGTACCCGAACCTCTAATATTATTACCAATTACTTACAAAACCCTCTGTCTAACCCTTCTCCATTTTCACCTCAATTTACTAAGGACCTATCCTCTACCCGATCCTTTCTCAAAACCAATAACCATATAATAGTCACCCGTGCAGATAAAGGAAACAAAACCGTTATCATGGACCGGGCAGAATACGATGAAAAACTAAATTTCCTTCTTTCTGACAAAACCACATACCTTCCTACCAAACGCGATCCTACATCCTCTCTCACCACTAAATTTAACCAGCATTTAAAATATCTCCACGAATCCAAACAGATCACAGTTTATGCTTGGACATGGCTCAGTAATGCCCTGATGATGGCTCACAAGCTTGAGCCGAAACGTTGGCAAAATTAAAAACTTTTTAAAAATGACTGATTCCTGACTATTCCACCTATAATAGTTTCTACAGTCGACTATACACCCTCAATATGTTATAACAATTAATATAGAAAATTAAATCACCTTTAATTTGACTCGTAAAACACATCTGTACGAATAATAGTTATATATATATATATATATATATATATATATATATATATATATATATATATATATATATATATGGTTCTTACAAAAACCGGAAACCGAGAAACTTCATATTTTTATCATTAATTTGCTTAATATCATGGAAACGGCTGTTCCTAACAATATAATGGTTATGAACTACTTTACGAGGCATAAAATTAGCTTTAAGTTGAATAGTAATATAAATTAGTAGGTCTAATGTCAGACTCAGGGACATAATATCAATGCAATGGTTATATGGGTCAGAATTTCTGTCCCTAAAAACGGGTCAAATGAGTCAAAATTTCGTCTTTTTGGTCACTTTTTGATTGGCTGCCATTTTGTAATCCACCTGTTTTGAGTTGGTGTATTTTTTGATATATCATGATGGATGCTTTGCATAAAACATACTAAAAATTTTGGTAAAATTTTGCATTGGTAAAGTGTTGCATTTTCATTGCTGGCTCACTACACACTATATGTATAGGCAATTCTGCATAACCTTTGGATCTTCAGTTTAGCCTATGAGCCCCTTAACATTTATTTTTTATCAAATTAATTCTATACTTCAAGGATTACCTGTAGTATGGTGGGACTAGCATAACAGCCTTCTATGCCAAAGGTTGTGAGTTCAAACCCGCAGGTGATACTAAGATTTTTTAATGGGAGTAAAAATTCCTTAGTTATGCCATCCTTCGGAGGGGATGGTTAATGATCCCTATCTTAATTAAACCTGGATAGGCAAAATTTAGGACTCCCACTGTAGCATCGTCCGACTAGCCACAGTAACATAAAGTGACATTAAATAAACAAACAATTCTATAATTCCTCATTATTTGATATTAGTGAAATAGCAGTGTGTAATTTTCTATTTAGATTAAATGAATGATAAATGATATTGAACACTAAGTTTGTTCTTCATTTTCAAGATAAAATATCAATATCAATTTTAAAATTTTATCTCTAAGAATGATAATCTATATTGAAATGAAGATTTATTTTATTTATCAACCAATCAAAAGTGAAAGTGGTGAACCATACTGATCTGTGAGTGGATAGGGAAATACTTGTCATTTGCCACAATCTATGTAAATGGGATGTTAGTCGGAAGTTCAAAATTATTTCATTCTCAGGTAGATATAACATAATTAGAGAACAAAATGAAAATAGTTCATATGCAAACAGACAAAAATTTTCAATTTGCAATTTAAACTAGTTTCATGAAATTATCTCTGGGATCTTAAGACAGACCTGAACTATTAGCTTATCAAAGATTTTAATTTATCATTGAGTTTTCAGTGATCTCACCATGCTCTAGAAAGTATAAATTCAAAGGGAGATTATAAAAAATAAAATCAAGAGTTTACAAGAATTTGGCAGGAACCTACAGTATCACTGAAATGAAAGGTTAGCTAAATGTCAGGATATTTGGAAAAAAAATAAGGGCTTACCATGGGATTGATTGTGGGTTATACAATCTTCTTTTGTTATTGAACTATTAAATAATATTGGCTGTAAAACCAAAACTGTAGCACTTGTTTTAACCATCTTTAAGATTAATTTGTTTTTGATAACCTAGAAATGTATTGTTTACAGTCGTATGGTATATTTCAATTTTGTTTTATTTTCACTCCCTTTCCAATTCATCTTTCACAGTAAACCATTATTAACTATGTTTCTACTATATGAGAAATAAATCATATAAAAAATAAAAATTCTCTCCTCCTCCAAGCATTTTCCACTTGCAGAAAAGAAATAAACCGTTTACAACTTGATCCTAGATCTTCACCAAACTGCTCTTATGATTGTTTGAAAAATTCCTAACCTAAGGAATTACCACATACCTCAGTATAACCACATATTTATTTTTTCCTAAAAAAAAGCCTGTACCTCTACTACCCATGAAAGGTCTTGCTTGGGCTCAGTACATGTAGAGATTCATACTGTTCTAGGCCAACGGCCGTGCAATGAGGTGATTAGACCTTGATCATGCTCAGCTGCCACATTTATTATTCAGACGGTTTTAGTCCCAATTTGTTTGGGTACCCACTTTATAGATGTTGGGTCTACCCGAGGAGGGTCTCCACACCCTAGGGTCTTCCCCCAACTGAATTAACAGAATAAATAATTTTTGCCACAGCCAGGATTCGAACCCAGAACCCGGAGTAGTGCAATAGTAGACTAGTGTTCTGGATAGTGGATACTAGACCATGCTGCTCCCAGATTAAATAATATAACAATATAAAATTTATTTTTTCCTAAGACCACTAAAACCTTCTCATCATAGATCAAACCGAGTTCATGTGTGAGGTGCATAAAATATTCCTAAATCATTTACTATACCAGTTGTTTGTTGTTCAAATATCAGCAGAAATGTTTTATTGTTTTGTTAAAGGGGTAAATCTCAGGACAGGTCGTCAAGGAATTTTTCCTTCTGCATATGCAGTTGATATGGAATACAATGATTTTGACCCAAGCGCTCCTAAAGTAAAAGTAGAAAGGTTTCTTCTTGGATATTTAGGATCAGTTGAAACCCTATGGCACAAAGGAACCTCTGTACTTTGCCAGGCCGTGAAAAAAATTATTACCTCAAAACATAAGCCTCATCAGTGTATTTTAGAAATTTCTGATCAAGGTCTCAGGATGGTTGATAAAAGCAAAAAGAAGGTATGTATGATTTCTCAGATTTTAAATTTTATTAGCTGTTAAATAGTTTGTATCTTTAAAGTCTATTAAATTTATAATTGATTTTAAGATCTTCCAGTTTCTTAAAGACATAAAATTGCTTTAAGTTTCATTTTTAACGGACATGAATGTATTTAAAATGACAATAAAAATTATTTTTGTTCATTGTTATGATTCTTTTTAGCTTTCTTCTTTAGTTCCATTAATATCATCCAAATTTGTTTTTTCCATCATCAAGTTGTTGTTCTTTTTTAAAAAAATTATTCCCCATTCATCATAAAAATTTAAAATACAAGTTGTAATATGATAAAAAATATTTGAATTTTAAATTTACAATAGTAGTTACAAAAAAAAAAAAAAAAAAATGAACGATTAGTGGAATATCTTCACACTGTTGACTTATCTCACACTTTTCGTTTTCACTTCTGCCTGTCTCTATAACTGTGCAGCAGCTCACTCTTTAATAATTTATACATATTTAATTATTTTTAATGATTTTTTGGGATTCCCTAAATTAAAATTTATTTTTATGTTAATGGTGTCAATGTAATACACTTGTTATTTTACAAAATTTTTTAAAATGTTTGTATGGTACTATTACCTTATGTGAATATAATAGTTGCTATGTCTTTTATGTCTAATCTTATCTATAATTCTGGTTAATTTGTTTCATGAAGAACTCTGCTCCTTGTCAAGACTATTTCTATTCACTGAAAAATGTGTCATTTTGTGCATTTCATCCCAAAGACCATAGATATATGGGTTTTATTACAAAGCATCCAAATCTTCAAAGGTTTGCTTGTCATGTCTTCCTTGGCTGTGAGTCTACAAGACCTGTTGCAGAAGCTGTGGGGTATGATATAATAATTATAACTTGATGTTTTAAAATAACATATTTTTATTTCTGAACCTTTTTTTTTTTTCACTACTATTGTATACTTTCACTGAAATATATAGCAAGGGAAAGAAAGTATTGTGATCGTGAACAATTTCGAATTAGAGTTTTCACCAGAAATACATGTTTTAGGATTCCCTGAGTCCAAATGACCAAGTCCCTCAAAAAAAGGTCTGTATGTGTGTGTAGTAAGTCTAGCTCAAAAAATTTATAAGCTTCATTTTAAAAGCTTGTATTACTGAGATGTTTCAACTACTTTTTCATCAAAATCGGCCAACCAGCCGTTTTATGCCACGGGTTTTGCACATTTTTGTAAATTTCTCAAAAACAGCTCTAACGATTTTTACTAAACTCACTATATGGATGTAAAATTTAATGGGCTTTAATATCATACAAATTTTATTCTAATTGAAATAGTCTGCCAGGGCTTAAATGCCAATTAAAAAATATATATATTCTTTCTTTAAAGTATCTTAAATTTTATAGATTCCAAAAAAAAAAAAAAAAAATCGTATTATTAGCATTGATAAGAAAAGACTAAAAAAAACAAGATGAAAAATTTGATAAAAAACTAAAGGAAAAAAGAGCCAAAATATTTTTTTTCCGAACAGAAGATTAGTAATATAGATGTATAATATACCGTTGGAAAGATGAAGATTTTAGAAAAATGTTTTCTTATTTGCTGAGTTGTGGAAGGTAATGTAAAGTGAGGAATAGGGCATAAAACATATGTGATTATTGTACATAACAATTTTATATTGTTTAACCTAAAACATATGTTTCCAACATAACTGAATATAATTATTTCAAAATTTTTAACTCTAACTTTATTTAATAATTCTTAAATTATTTTTAACAGCTGTCAGTGAATGTCGCGTGTTGCCCGCACCAGATTTTGTTATCGTGAAGTGAGAATGGTTGACTGTGTGTATATATGGGAGAAGTTAATACAGGGTGCAGTCAAAAGAACACACAATTAAGTATAACCTATGTCGGAAGCAGTTAATTAAGTTTATACTTAATTGTGTGTTCTTTTGACTGTACCCTGAACTAACTTCTCCCACAGTTTTTTTTTTTATTAGAGTATATCACATATTATATGTTTTATAATTCTAATAGAATAGTTATAATAAAGCCATATATTTATTTAATTGTTTATGATTAGGCGTTCTTAGACAGGAAAAAGTACTATACCAGTCTGTCTATAAGCACTTTTTATCACCCATCCATAAATAATCTTTTTGTTGCATAATTTTTTCAGTACTTTATTAGAAATATCTCTGTTTCATGGTTAATAGTTTTAGAAGGAAATGATCTAATGTGTGTTCTTACTAGACTGAGCGATTTCCTTTTTCCCATTAAAGTAACAAATACCATCTAGAAGCTAGGTCACTTAGTGCTAAGATTGATAGAACTGTAAATAAATTTTCTACCCCAGGAGTAATGTGGCTTGCTCACTGATTTATCTCCTTTCAGGAGCTTCATGAATATGAACAATATTTTTTTTTTTTTAATCGTCATTTATAAAACGGCACATTTTCTTTTTTTTTTTCTTAATCTAATATCATAAAGGCTCTGAAATTTACGCAGTTTAAATTTTGTAGATGAAGAGTACAAGTAGAATTTCTTTGTTTCATTTTTAAAATTGTTTGTTCTAAATTTCTGCTTAGTTAAAACAATTAATAACTTATTTTATTAATATTAATCATTAAGTATTTGACTTTGTCCTATGAACATTTAAATCTTTTACTGTTTAGATTTTTCAACATTGCTTCAGAAATGAGCCATTTTATTATTATATATTCTGAATGTACTGTGAGGTGTACATATTGTATATTTTTTTGTTTTCAGCCGCGCTTTTCAAAGGTTCTACACGAAATTTATTGAGACTGCCTATCCTATAGAAGATATATACATTGAGTGAATTATAATTATCAACCCGATGTCTTACAGTGATATATAATTATAGAAATATTTCGATAAAATTGAAATTATGGCTGTTAAAAACAGCTCCCTTTCTAGAAATGAAATTCTATTCTTTCTACTGAAGCAGAAGGACTGTTAAAAGATTTATCAGAAAGGAAGTTAAGTAGTTGCGAAATTCAATTTATGTTTATTTTATTTTTCATATTTTAAAGCAATATATGTTTAATATGACTTTTATTATTTATTTTAAGTTTTGAAGATATTTACATTTATTGTTTATATCATATTTGATTGTTTTAATTTTATGGCACAATCAAATTAAGACTGGAACTTGGTTCATGATTTATTTTTTTGATTGTAGTACTCAATCACTGTGATCTGTAAATTTGATACACGGAAGATAATTTGGAATACATTAGACAAAGACTGCATAAATTAGCGTGCTTGCAGCCTTTAAAGTATTTAATAAATTTTCAATCACTTAGCCTTCAACATTTAAGCAGGAACAAGTAATATATTTGGCAGATTTTGTACGTCTGTAGTCAGATTGTTTTAAGGATTTTCATAAATTTTCTAGCCAATGACCATGTCAGGCATTTGGGCCAATTGGTGATACATTGACCAACAAGACAGATGTTATAAGGCTATATTTAATTAATCCAGTTTGTTTATCAATTAAACAAAGTTATTAAATAATAAATCAAATAATAAAATTTGAATTAGCAAGTTCCTTAATAAATGAATCTATTTATTAAATCTTGCAGAAGTATTTTTTAATTGAAAAATTATTCAATAATTATACAACTATACTTTACTTTCATGATCTCATAGCAATATTTTAAATACACATTAAGGAATAAAGGCTTTGTATATTTAAATTAACATTCACTAAAGAAAATTAAAATCAGTGACAATAAGGCAATTTTGTAATAAAATAAATCATACTGTTACGCTTAAATGATTACATATGTATAATTACTTGTAATCGATCAATTGTATTGTATATACCAATACATTTATCTAAAAATTGTATTTAGAGTTTGATAAATTCTACACAATTTATTTCCACTAAATACCACCAGTAAAGGGAGACATTGGTCTAAATAATTTGAATATCTAGGAATTCTCAATCTGTAAAATTCTATTATTAATAAAAGTAAGAAATAGTTTAGTTTTTGTTTCATCACTTTCATAAACCAAGGAGAATCCTCGGTGGAATAGCTATATACCAATCATATGAAAAGACCAGTATCATAATGTTAATATTAATGTTTTTAAACGTTCTAGATTATATTTTGAAATATGCATAATTTTCTAATCCAATAAGTATTTTCCTATTAATGCTATTTGGACATCACTATACAATTTCAGTCCATATTATTTAGTATATTTAATGACACGAGAAGCTTTTGGTTGTGTAGCACCATATTTATCTCTTTTAATCGTCTTCTCCTTCATAAGTAAGGTTGTTATAATTAGGTTCATCCTAAAAGTAAAAGTTTTTTCTTTTCAAAATTTACTTCATGGGAAAAAGAAAAATCTGATCTAGGCTATTCAAATCAGAATGGCACAGGACCACTTAAAGTTCCTTGTTTCATTAAATATATGTTGAATAAAATGAACTAAGACTGTAAGATGGTTTCCACCTTACAATATAAGTAAAATAAAACAATCTAGAATCGGCATAATAGTATGTATTTTATTTAATTTTGAACATATTTCTAGTTGATTCGCAAACCATGTAATCCCATTTTTGTATCTAATTAATGACTCATTTATTATTTTTAAAACTTTTTCCAATACACTGTAAGATTGAGCAATTTACTCTTTTCACAAGTAAACTTGGAGGCTATGAAAGTAATAAGTATAGTTTTTACATTTTATTATAATTTTGTTTTCTCCATTTCCATGCAACACTAGGGATATTTCAGATTTTATTCTAAGTATATTGGTTATAAGTGAGTCTGGCATAAATATTTGTTGAATTTCTACAACTCCTTTGAATTATAGAATAGTATTAAAAACGAAATGAAATTTTATTTTTGAATACTGAAAATTGAAAAAAAGAATTGATTTCAGAGCATTAAGATAAACAAATTTCTTTATAACATGTATAAAGTTTTAATTAAAATTTAGATTTGATAAAAAAAATTATTTCTGTTTAACAATACATATATTATTACATAGCAAGCACTCACAATGGTTTGTCATCGTTTTCATTAATCTAAACAAATTTAAAGTTTTTTTTTATACAGAAATTTAACATGACATCATTTTCAAATTATGCTTATAGTTTTTAGTAATGTAAAGTTGTACTAAGGTGTATTATTTTTTAGATGTTATACATTTTAATAAAATGCCCAAAATGATTTCCTGTAAACCTCATTATTATTTACCATTATGGTGGCATGTATTTTAAACATTAATTGTTGTTGTTATTTTTTAAGATATTATTTAATAATTGAAAAATTCTTTGGAACTAATAAAAATAATATCTTAAAATTGTGAAAGTGAGAGGGTCAGACTCACTTTGGTGTGATACAGACAGAATTTGACAGTGCAATTTATGTAAGTAGTATTCTATCGATATCAGTTACATCACTGTAAATAATTTATTGTTAGAGCTGTGAAATAATGTAAATTATTATTTTTATTACAAGCAATGTAAGAATTCCTTCTAGAGTTTTTATTTGTCTTCAATATTTTTAAACTGTAATTATGTAAATAAAAGAATAACTAAAATCATTTTTATTTCTTTAGAAATAGCTTTTTACTTAAAATTAGTCCAGTGCATTTAGTTTTATACTTGAAACTCAGCTAGGGTGAATGGATTTGATTTTTTTTTATTTAGTGAGCTTACATTACATCAAGCAGTAAAAAAATTACTCATTAAAACGTTCCAATTTTTCAAATTCTTATTGTTATTTTATTTATTTTTGTTGCATCCTTTGGTGAAATTATGTTTTGTGTTAAAAATGGTTTTGTTTTTTACTTTGACTATACATTTACAATGGGATTAAAATATTGATGGAATATTGTATTTCAAGAGAATGCCTGCAGAGGTTCTTTTTATTTTATAAGACAAACACTAAACGTTTTACTTATATTTCGTTCATTGCTCAGTATGTAATAACAATCTAATTGAATGCATATTTCAGAAAAAATCTAAGGTACTAAAATTTAAGCTCTAATAAAGTTATTTATATTTAGTAGTTACTGAGATAAAGAAACTAAAAAATAACACTTTTTTTTCTTTAAAAAAATTGCAATAGCTATTTCTAGAGTTCATTCTGGCAAATATCATGACAATCACTCTACCACCATATTATTTATGTACAATACAAACCACGTATTTTATGGTATAGGGCAGTAGTACCCAGCAAAAGATTTTTGTAGACACCTTCAACCAATCATTTCAATAGCAAGGACCCCCTAAATTCTGAAAATCTTAATCCCAAATATTATATATATCTTATATAATACTGTATTATACAGAGAGCTACACAGTGTTACATACAGTTCATGCGAAATACCACTGCTATTGAAATTTAGTATGATTGAAAAGGATCAATTTTAAGATTGTTATTGTTATTGTCACTTGTCAGTGATCATTAGCTGTTAATTGTATCATATATGATATTGTTATATCTGCTCGTATTGTATCAGTATATAGAGCATTTCTGATTCTTATTAAGAGCCAAGGCTTCACAAATATTTTCAGTTCCGAGGGCCACAAGTCCTCAATCCTCTGGTCAGATCATCAGCCACAATCCTCTGGTACAGAGGATATGGGCCTCCAAACTTTTGGGTGAAAGAAATATCAGTGAGTTGTTGAGTGACATGTTCACAAGGTGTTTTTAAAAAGAGGTCCAATAAATAGAATCAGTGAATGGAAAGTATCGATCTTATCCTTACATGTACAAGTACCAGTAATCATACATACCTACTTTTTTTTTTCCAACCTCTGCTATTCATGGAATTTTTTGTTGTATTCCTTTGTGGTCAAAATATACATATGTTTACAAGACGTTCTTTAATAAGGTTTCTTCTAAACCTATTTTAGTAATATATTAGTTTGAAATGAAAGATGTTTAAAACAAAGACTTTTTTATTTTTACAAATATTACGCGATCAATCCATTTGTCCAAACCATGTTCAACATTTCGGATTTTTTTCCAGTTAATCTGTATTCTTTTCTGAATTAAAAACAGTGGATAAAACATATTTTGGGCATATACTTTTAGTTTTGCAGCCATTTTAAGCCATCTTCGCGTCTGAAAACTTGTGTCAAGAATATTTCTCCAACTCTAGTAATTCTGCAGATATTAAACCACATAAACAATTAACAATATGATAAGAATTTGCTTTACGTTTTTTGTACTCAAAACCCATTGTCTAAATAGTGAGGAAAGTGGTGAAAAAATTATTGAAAAATAACAAAAACGAGACTGTTAGGTACGTAAAAGTTTATTAAGAAAAAGAGACTCACCTGTGATTGTTTTTTACTTTCACTTACTATATACAGTAAGGGAAAGTATTGTGATCGTGAAAATTTTCGAATCCCAGTTTTCAATGGAAATACACATTTTAGGGTCCCTTGAGTCCAAATAACCAAGTCCCGCAAAAAGGTCTGTGTGTGTGGTAACTCCCGGGCGGAAACGGTAAGTCCTATGAAACTGAAATTTCATATTTAAGACTAATATACGCCAGAGACGTTACAAAACATTTTTAATCAAAATGAGCTTAACAGAAGAGCCACTTTATACCATGCATTTTGCACCTTTTTTCGATTTTCTCGAAAACGGTTCCGACGATTTTGATTAAACTCGCTATATCATTGTAAAATTTAATGTACTTTAATATAAATTAGGTTTCATTCGGATTAAAATGGTCTGACAGGGCTTAAATGCCGATATTTTAAATTTTCTTTCTCTAAAGTACCTTTATTTTTTATTTTTATTCTATAAAAATAACTATATTATCTTGTTACTACAGATGAAAAACAGGTAAATATATAAATTGAATTAACTCGATACCCAACTAAAGGAGAAAACAGAAAAAATATTTTTAATGCAATTTTTTGTTTTTGAACATACGAGTAGTAATATACATGTATGATATACTGTTGGAAAGCTTAAGATTTTAGAAAAAATATTATCTTATACTCAAGCTTTTAAAAGTTAATAGAGAGTGATGAAAAGAAGATAAAACTAGCTGATTATTTTTGATAATAATATAATAGATTTTTGAATCAAACACATGTTTCTATAGAAATTCGATTTAATTAATTCTTTAATAGATTCACGTATTACTTTCCCTCACTTTTTTATCTCTAACTGTATTTGAAAATTCTTTCATTGATTTTAAAAACGGAGGTAAGTGAAAATCGTGTGTTGCCCGCACCAGATTTTTTTATATATAGCTCCATAATTATCATGCTTATTTTAAACAATTTAGATCTTAAAGAAAAAACCTTTAAAATAAAAAATGTTGAGCGGCAAAACTTATGAAAATTGGACGATTTCAAATGGATTGAGCATAGTTAATAACATTTATTACTTAAATTCTATAAAACTATATATAGTATTAATCAAATTCACAAATAAACCTATAATCACTACTTTAGCTCAGTATGGTTCAGACTGTAGGCTGCATATCCTTCTGCGATGAGGTGCAAAGTGCGGATCATACTCTCCTCTGGTGACCGGCGCTTCCTCCTCTTCTTGCCGCTGATGATTGCCGCCGGAGCCACAGACGGCATCACCGTTATTGGAATCTGGTTCACCGGCGTATTTCTCAGTGACTGGCACAGCAAGCAAAGCAAGTACCCTCCGAAGGCTAGGAACGAAAGAACGGTCACCGTAGATTGGAATATCGAAGAAACGCCTTTGTCTTTACCTGTCGTGATACAAATTTTACTCTTATTGTGCATATGTATAAAAATTATAGTTAATTATGATTTGATAGTTCCGTGATACTTGAAAAAAAAAAAGAAGTAAATGACTCGTTATCAGTGATAAGGTACACTCCAGTTTAACTCCTTGGAAAGTTAAGTAAGACCTAAGTGAGAGTGGAATTTGTAAAAGTGAGGATGACCTCTGTAGCATAGGAGTACATAGCTAGAACCTTACTATTGTGATATACTTTTACTATCATTATATACTATAACTATTGCTGCTACTATGCTAAAATAACATAAAAGGGTAAGGTAAATGATGATTCAATGTCAACTAATGTGTGGAACTCATCGGATTTCTTTATTTAAACTGGAAGCCGAATGTTATATATTAATCATGGATTGAAAAACATTCGTAATTAGAAAAAATAAAATCATTACAAATTACATAGTTAAAACCTAAAATAAGAAAAATAAAAGGAATAGTAAAATGATAAATACAATATTTTGCGAAGACGGCAATGGTGCATAATAAAGCAGTCAAATTAACTCCTTGTGTCAATTTCCAAATATCTTTTTTTATACCAACCTAAGTTACGAATATATACGAATATATATGTTGAGGGAAAAATGAGTATTTTGGTTAAGAGGGTTAAAGTTGGGTCAGTGCTACCTTATGATATAGGGGCGTCCAGTTTAGAGAGTTTATTTTCAGAGAAACTTTGGATTATCAAAAGAACTAGACCACAATCTATTTAAAAATAGTTATTATTTTACTATTGCCTAGTATTGAACATCTACAAGAGGAAGTGGTGATTATGATTGAGCTCAGGTTATATATGTAGATATATATATGACACTGGTCTAGGATTAATTCTGTACATGATGTTTGTAACTCAAGTAGTTTTATTATGAACACGTTCCTTGAGTAATTATGTTTTTACTTTCACTTACTATATATAGTAAGGAGAAGTATTGCGATCGTGAAAATTTTCGAATTCCAGTTTTCAACGGAAATACACGTTTTAGGGTCAGTTAAGGTACAAAACCCTACATCCCTGAATCAGCACTTTCCCCCTCCTTCTAGTATTGTATAAATATCCCTTCTAGAGATGTAACCATTCAGTCTAGCCACTCTAGCCATTCCAGTAGATCTAGATAGTAGTTTAGTTCTTTGTAAATAGTAGTGTAGTGCTTGTAACAGTTTGTTTTTACCAATAAAGTTTTTTTTAAGTTCATCGAGCGGTTAAGTTCTTTATCTGTCCCCTGAGTCCAAATAACCAAGTCCCGCAAAAAGGTCTGTGTGTGTGTGGTAACTCCCGGGCGGAAACGGTAAGTCCTATGAAACTGAAATTTCATATTTAAGACAACTATACGCCCGAGACGTGACAAAACTTTTTTCATCAAAATGAGCCTACCAGAAGAGGCACTTTATACCATGCATTTTGCACCTTTTTTCGATTTTCTCAAAAACGGTTCCGACGATTTTGATTAAACTCGCTATATCGATGTAAAATTTAATGGGCTTTAATATCATGTAGGTTTTATTTAGATAAAAATGGTCTGACAGGGCTTAAATGCCGATATTTTAAATTGTCTTCCCCTAAAGTACCTTTAATTTTGTAGATTCAATAATAATAACTAGATTATCTTGTTAACGCTAATGAAAAACTGGTAAATATATAAATTGAATAAATTCGATACCCAACTAAAGGGGAAAACAGAAAAAATATTTTTTTAATGCAATTTTTCGTTTTTGAACATAAGAGCAGTAATATACATGTATGATATACCGTTGGAAAGCTAAAGATTTTAGAAAAATTATCATCTCATACACAAGCTTTTAAAAGTTAATAGAGAGTGATGAAATAAACATAAAACTAACTGATTATTTTAGATAATAATATAATAGATTTTTTAATAAAACACATGTTTCTAAAGAAATTTAATTTGATTAATTCCTTAATAATTTCACGTATTTTTATCTCTAACTGTATTTGAAAATCCTTTCATTGATTTTAAAAATTGAGGTAAGTGAAAGTCGTGTGTTGCCCGCACCAGATTTTTTATTTTGTATTTATGCAACTCTAATTGTTTGAAAATTTATCGTAACCTTATACGAGTTCCAAAAAAACAATCATATATAGCCGTATCAGTTCTAATAATAACAATTATCGTGTAATCTTGGCTGCATATCTCTGCCTTAGATATTTATTACCTTCTTTCTCGTGAGCCCAGGGGTCCCCTCTACGGGTTGGACCGTTCACTCTCCTCCGATCTGACTCTGTTCGATACGGCAAGGCTGTTTCCTCTCCATTTTCCAAGTTAGCTGTTTCACCCTTGCTGTGGCTATCTAAAAAATAAAAAAGAAAATTGTAAAAAAAAATTATCATATAAGAAAATGTGACTGTTACTTGAAAAAAAGTTAACTTCAATGCTCAACAATATTAATTTGGATCCTTCCACTTATAAAATCGAAAGCTTAAGCAGTCAACGTAACGAAAACAATTAACACACTTAACAACACAAACAATTACCCTTTTCTTTGATTTTTTTTGTTATTTATTCTAAAATATAATTCGTTGCTACAGGTCTTTAGACAAATATGATATAGATGGTAATCTCCTCGATATCCTTGATTGTTTTTAAGGTGATGAACAATAAATGTTGAATGCTAATTAAAGCAAATAAGTGACCATTCCCTTTTTCATCTACGTTGGTATAAAGAAGAAAGAGATAAAACATGTGGAGCTGAGTGGTTATTAGTTGATGAATGAATTAAAAAAAAAAAAAAAAAAAAAATATATATATATATATATATATATATATATATATTAATATAAGCGTCAGATTTGACTTTATAATTTTCACAGTAATAAAAGGCCTACCGGTTGTAATACACATATCGGGCCACCATTATGTACAGTGAGAGTTTACTACTGGATTGCTCATGACATTATGTACCGGTTGATTCGACACAAAGCATGATGCATAAACTATTTTTCATAGATTTTTTTATTCTGCTGTTTCTATTCGTTTGGTGTACGCGTTTAGTTGTATAATATTGTAAGAAGTAAGTACTGTTAGGTATAAGTAGAGTGTTAAAGACCAGGTTGGTCAAGTGTAGTAAGAATATGATAGTAGCTCGTTTGTTTGTTTATTTATTTAACGTCCCTTTATGCTGCTATGGCTAATCGGCCGATACTAAGCGGGAGTCCTAAATTTTGCCTATCCAGGTTTAATTAGGATGGGGATCTTTACTTTAACGAGTAACTGACATCGCACAGGCTCGGGACCACCGTTTAACGTCCCCTCCGAAATACGGCATAAGTAAGGATTTTTTACTCCCATTAAAAAATCCTAGTGCCACCTGCGGGTTTGAACCCTGAACCTTTGGCATAGGAGACTATTATGCTAACCACCATGCTACAGGTATCCCCAATAGAAGCTTGTAATTGATAGAGAAGGTACTTAATTAAGACTAACCAATAGAGGTAGCAAATAGTTAAGAGTTTCTTCCTTCGGACGATAGAAGTGAGTTCAAGTACACTTGATTTATTATAAATAAAAGATGAATTATCTAGGAACGATAATGAAATGTCAGATCAGTGATCACAATGTAATTAACCAATAAAGGCTGTGTGATTTTGGTGTAAAATAATTATTTAGAATCACCATTATATACTCACGTTTAGAACTTAATGTCTGTTTAACATGGAGTAATTTTTCCAAAGGTAGTTGTGCAAGACTGGTTCTTCTCGCTTCCAGGCTCTCTTCCTGAGCCGATGTACTAATTGGTATATGGATGAAAATCTGAAATTGGAAATATAGTATTAATAGTTAAAGTAAATATGATTTTTTTTTTTGGCGAGTATTTAAGAAAATACTTATGTCTACTTTAATGAATATTTAATGTCGTAGACCTCATAAGATATGTAAAGATCTTCTTGATTACATTCTGATAAGCTGGAAACTTAATAATGTTAGTGCCAGTAACAGTTTTCATGATTTTGTTACTGGCAACAGGGATTGTTTTAAAAACTCCGCAAATTCATCGTCATCCAGTCCTACCTCAGGGAAAGATCTTTCAAAGTAAATCATTATAATACCTATTCATCTCTCTTTAATCAGTCTGCTGTTGTTCCTCAGGGCAGTATTCTTGGACCCACTCTTTACACAGTATATTCAGCTAATATCTTAACCCATCCTACTACTCACCTTACCTTCTACTTATGCTGATGACAGTTATGTATTATCAGTCAATAATCATCCTATTATTGCCTCTCAAACTTTTCAATCCCACATCAGAGACCTTAAATTTATGGTGTCCGAATTGGATAATTAAAATAAATTCCAAAAAATTCTACTAAATAACCTTTACTCTTTGTTGCAAACCAATGACATCCTGCCATACAGTATCCATCAATAACACTCCGCTTGTCAGAGTTGAACAGATCCGATATCTAGGACTCCTTGACAAACGTCTTTATTGTTTTTAAAACAATTTCTATTCGAATTTCTCCACCTAGCTTGAGATAAAGCCAACTGTTTTTATCTCTGGTTATACCGGACTCGATTTCTTTCGTAGCCATTTACGAATGACAAATATTTTTCTTCTTTACTGGGGGCGAATTTCATGAAATGCAAGCATTAAAAATGTCTTTGATAATCGAAAAAATATACGAAAATAAACATAATTAAAACCTGTTTTATTTTTATTAAATTAGGAATATTGCATATTTAACAATATTTTAAAAAGTGCCTGTAAATCTAAGTCATGGTAAACCACAACTTTTCCTACTCATCCACATTTTCCCTATCTGCTGGAGTGCCTCAAGATAGTATCTTAGGTCCTATCCTCTACTCCCTTTATACAGCTGACATTCCACTCCATCCTCGCACTGTCCTCCCTACTTATGCTGATGACACGTGTGTCTTATCCGTCCATAATGATCCAACTACTGCATCCCAAACCCTTCAGTCCCACATCAAAGCCATTGAAGAATGGTGTCAAAATTGGAGGATTAAAATAAATCCCAACAAATCCCACCATATCACCTTTACCCTTCGTCGCAAACCGATGACTATCTGCCCCCCCAGTATCCTTTAATAACATTACCCTTACTTCTGTAGAACAAATCCGATACCTAGGTCTCCATCTTGACAAGCGCCTTACTTGGAATCCTCACACAAGACTGAAACGAGAAGAAACTGCTCGAAGATATCGATTACTACAACACTTACTAGACAAAAGTTCAAAACTTCCAGTACATTACAAAAGACTCATCTACATCACAGTAATCAGACCTATTTGGACATATGGAATCGAGCTTTGGGGCTCTACGAAACCATCTAATTCCTCCCCCATCCAGTCCTTACAATCAAAAATCCTTCGCAAAATCCTGAATGCTCCTTATTTTGTCACAAATCAACTCCTCCATAATGACCTAAACATCCCATTTGTTGCAGACATAGCCCGTGATAGATACTCCTCTTTCCATTCTAAACTCCCTGCCCATACAAACCCACTTGTCCGTAATTTATCTCCTCAGATATCCCTGATAACCCTCCAAGGCGACTGAAAAGAAGGTGGCCTCGGGACCTACTGTATTAAAATAGTTAGTGAAGTGCTACCACTGGGTGGTTCTTTCTCAAGACATTTTCATGACTTTTTATATTCATTCTACATATTTACTTATTGTATTCTATAGTACAGTTGTAAATTACTATAAATAAATAAATAAACAAATAAATCTAATTCCATGGATCTCCTCCGCTACATGAAAGATATTCCTATTCAAATTTAGAAAATTATCCTCACACAAGACTGAAACGACAAGAAATTGCTCGAAGATACCGATTACTACAACACTTACTAGACAAACGTTCAAAACTTCTAATATATTACAAAAGTCTCATTTACATCATTATTATCAGACCTATTTGAACATATGGAAACGATCTTAGGGGCTCAATTAAACCATCTAATTCCTCCCGCATACAATCCTTATAATCCAAACTCCTTAATGCCCCTTATTTTGTCACAAATCCACTCCTCCTATAATGACCTATACGTTCCATTTGTTGCAGACGTAGCCCGTGATTCCTGATACACCTCTTTTCATTCTAAACTCCGTGTCCACAGAAATCCACTTTTCCGTAATCTATCTTCTTTAGCTATTCCTGATAGCCCTCTGAGACAATTGAAAAGAAGGTGGCCTCGGGACCTACTGCCCTAAAATAGTTAGTGAAGTGCTACCACTTGGTTGTACTTTCTTAAGACATTTTCAGGACTTTTCTTCACTCTGCATTTTTGCTCATTGTGTTATATAACACAGTTGTAAATTACAATAAAGAAAGAACTTAAAAAAAAAAAATTATTTTCCCCAGATGATTTTGTACTAGATCATGTTCATTAATGTATAGTTATAAATATAATTGTAAACTTTAAATAAATGTACTTACAATCGCAAGACTGAGCTGATACAACATTTGAGGATGGTGACAGGACATGTTGTGCCGAAGACCGTGTCGAAGATCCGCTCCTCACCGGAAGCCGACAATTCTTCATGCACTGAAGCTTCGCTCATTAGGCAAAGGCGTCATATTTTACGTTCGTGTGTCCCTTTACTTGAGTTTTCAAAGAAATCATATTCGCGATTACCATTGTATTAGTATATGAAAACCATAATGAGTACCTTAACCATATTTGAGTAATGTTTTAATAACTCATATCTAAAAACTGGATCGATACCTGCGACTTATAAACGATATGACATGTCATATCCGGATAGTAGAAATATTAAATACAATATATTTTTATAGTCTCGTCTTGGAAGAATAACTTTCTTTAGTAACTGGTGTATTATAAATGGAAAAGAATTTCCAATTCTTTTCATATCAGATTTATTCTCATCCATTTATTAGCTCTAGATTAATTATTTAGAGATAGCACCAACTGATTTCCAGGTTTCATTAATTTTTTTTGAGTTCTCCATAACTTGAAAATTCCTTGAAGATCTTCATCTATATCTGAATAAATCTTGTCTTCCCTTTTAATTTAATTTCCATTTTAATGTTCGAACTATATTACTTATATTTAAAAAAAAATCTTTTTCTATGGTATACAATTAAATATAGATCGATTTACGTATATTTTAAATTTTATTTATTACCCACTGTATATTTTATTATTATTATTATATAAATTTATAGTTTTGTATATATCGTGTGAATGTAGTATGAATGTTGTACGTTATCACTATTAAAAATGTCCTGAATTGGACAGATTGTAATATTGCTCAATGAATAAAAAAAAAAAAAAAAAAAAAATGTATTACCCATACCTATACGAGTATACTTAAATATCATGGCAATAATTTATGACATCCTCATTATATTTCTGGCATTTCATTGCTTAACTGAGTATAGCAAAATAGTTAGACTTGTAAAAGTTTGATTCGATTTGATTAAATTTGAGTGATGCTCTTGGCTCGGCATTGAGCAGTCTAGCTACAATTTAGGAATTAAAAAAAAATTAATCAGTTAATTAATTAAAAAATGAATTAAAAATAAGTTAGAATTAAGGAATAAAAATTAAATCTTCGTTAAATAAAGAGTGGGTTGAATTAAGAACACACATACACAAACAATATGTATAATGCAGCCAATTTCAAAACTGATTCGTACAGCTATTAATTTATTACGTTGATGCCATAGAAAAATTAAAAATATAGAAGATGTTAGAGAACTTATTATTTATGAAACAATTTTACCAATATATTTGTATATTAAATATGTTAGATTTATTTCAAGTCAGTAATTATAAGTCGAACAATAAACAAAATACTGCAAATTATTATACAATGGTTTATTATTTCTTAATTACTGTATTATTATAACTGTTTCTATAGCTGTTTATAGAAAATTAACTAATATATAAAGCAATAAACAATTCTTAGGAAAATCACCGTTGCTAATTTCAAAACACTATATCTCTGTTGTTTCTGAAACTATTTCAATGATTGTTTTTTGTTTCGTAGAAAATTTCATTCTCTAATCGAATAGCTCTATAACAACTAATTGTTATTTATTTATTCGAACCGTTATTTAAAAATAACTAAGTTATGGGCGTATTTATAGTCAAATTATTTCACTTCACTTTTCTTTTCTCTTTTTTTATAAGTATTCGCAGTTTGTTGGCTAGAAAACATTCATAACTTTTTTCTCTATCTTCAAAAATAACTGAGTTATTTATTTAAATTATTTTTGATTGGCCGCCATTTTAAAGCTAGTTGGCTGTTATCAACGTTGGATGCCCTGGTATTTTTTCGAGTTTAAAAAAAGTTTTTAAAAAAATTGATGGAGTAAAGCCGCTGACGGCGTACGGCGGAGGGCGGACAAAATGATTTATTTAATTGCTTCAGAAATAGCAGTGGTGATATGCCATTATTTATTGCTCTTAATATTAGTTAATTGCCTATAAACAATTATACCCTAATATAGTTATTTGGAAATAATCAACCATTGTGTAATAATTTGCAGCGTTTTTAAAAATAAGGAATCTTTGTAATCGACCAAAAAAAAAAAATACCCTCATAATTTGAGCGCTTACTTTTCAAGATAAGTAGAACCCGAAGAAAGAATTTTATTTTTTAAAATCCGACTTTTTTTAATTCATAAATTAATAAATACCAAATGTAAAAAGAATCATTGAAGTCATGAAGAGATATGGCGTTTTGAAATTAGCAGTGGCGATATGCCATTTTCCTTTAAATTATTCATTGCTTTTCATATTAGTTAATAGCCTATAAACAGTTATACTCTAATATAGCTGTTTGGAAAAATAATAAACCATTGTGTGATAATTTGCAGGGTTTTTTAAATAATGAACCTTTTTAATCGACAAAAAAAAAAAACAACTCTCAGAATTTGAGGGCTTACTTTTCAAGATAAGTAGAACCCGAATAAGGCATTAAAAAAAAAAACCTTTCTTTTCTAACTTATTAATTAATAAATACGATATGTAAAAATATAATAATTATAATAGTATTTATTTATTTATATACAATATTTACAAAGTACGTATAGATAATATGTTTTGTTACATGGTTTCAGTTATCCTTTTATCATGATAATAGAGTTTCAATTATCGTTTGATTTACCTAATTATAATACAATGCTTTGCTTAAGGCAGTAGGAAAAGTAACCTACAAAAAAAAAAAAAAAAAAAAAAACCTACTCAATATAAATTACAAAATGTAAAAAGTATCATTGAAATCATGAAGAGATATATAGTTTTGAATTTAGCAGTGGTGATATGCCACTTTCCTTTGAATTATTACTTGTTTTTCATATTATTTAGTTGCTTTTAAACAACTATAGACACAGTTATACCCTAATATAGTTATTTGGAAAAAATAATCCAATTTGTAATAATTTGCAGCTTTTTTTTTTTTTGGTCGATTAGAATTGTTCATTATTGAAAATAATGAACAAAATCATAGAGATAAAATCAACTATCATTATTAATCTCCATTTAATAGATTTTTAATAGAAATAGGCAGCGGTTTTATTTAGAATGAAGGGTTGGAGAGAGGATAAACCATGCCTGTGTGCATACGTGAAGTGTTGCTCACTTAGTGGCAGTGCAGGTAGCCACGGCCCGCATAACTCACCTCGTATATTGTCCATTATATCACCGGGGGGCCGCCCAGCTCTTCTTTTTTCATTCTTTTTTCCATTATATATTATTTGAAATTTATTTACTGCCAGGCCTTTTATTAATTCCCATCGAGGGGAAAGCTATGTTTGTTTATCTGTACGGAATTACTTTTAATGGGAAATCATAAAGAAATCAGGGGGTTGGGTTGAGTTATGGCTACCGTGTTAATATGATAATGTGCCTTTAATATAACAGGGGCTGTTGATATACTGCGGCGGATAGGGCGAGAGAGACAAATTTCGTCTCGCCTGGCGTTTAACCAACCAGGGGCTATATCTCTCCCGGGTCCGCTTCGGATAAATTATATTCTCACAGATATCAGGCTCATCTACCTCATGAAAATTCAAATATTTTATTCCTTTTGCAACCGGTCTTCGATATGAAATAGATTCCGTTCAAGCGATATATGCTGGAATGTTGGCCGTTTTTGACTGATGCCCTTCTATTCCAGCGCGAAAAGACTTATTAATCGTGGTATCGATAAATGACACTCTCAAATAGAACCAATCACGGAATAGAATATTGCTTTGCTGATGAGTCGCCCCCGCTTTGCTCGGGTGCAATATGAATGTGGTGCCAATTGAAGATGTTGATTTCCAAAAGGTACTAAAGGACATTTTTTTAGAAATAGATATTTTGACATATTTGTATTCTTGTTGGGGCCAGCAAGGTCGTCCTTAGGATCTCCTTACGCTGTGCCTGAAAGCTGAGCTGATTCGTAGGACCGTTTTTCTTGAAGTTAATTTATGTTTTGCAGAACGATGATTGAAGAAATAAATAAATGATTATGGTAAAAGAGATAATAGGTAAACAAGGAAAAAAACAGGTTAAAGATAAACGTGTTATATATTAACAAAATAGGTAAGAGTTAATAATCCACACTGGAAGTTTTTATCCTATCTGTTCCAACAGTAATATAAAACCATATGTTTTTCTCTTATTATCCTGATCAATGAGTACTAGATAATAGCATTTGTCCAAAGTATGTGAGGAATTTATAAAAGATAAATATACTGGTATAAGTGGCGTTAACATTCTAATGGTTTGGTTTTATCTAAATCCGTCATCAGATTGTATATAAAAACATAAATCTCCTTTAAAACCGTATTTAAAAATTGCATTTTATTCCAAAAGGTACTAAATCCACATTTCGTTTCATTCCAAAAGGTACTAAAAACATTTCCTTCCGAACCGTACTATATCCTCTGTAAACAGATATAACCTTTCCTTTCACTTCATTCCAAAAGGTACTATATTTCCTATCATACGACTGAAGTACCTAACCCCGTAATATATTATCATTAATTTATCGTTTTATTCATTTTGTGTATTTAATGGCTCATTTAGTACGTCTTGAATCACTGCTATTATTTTGATCAATAGTTTTAACCTAGTAATCAGTTTTTAGGCTGTTTTAAACAACTTAGTTGTGTTGCTTTGATTCTTGTAAGTTGTCAATTAAATTAAGTTTTTTTATAGTATTTCTTCTTGCAGCAACAAAAATTTAGTTAGAAAAAATTTCACAAACTCACATTTTAATAGAATAATGGTATTTGATCCACCAATAGTTGGAATTAACACTCCACGAGCTTGCTAAATATGAGAGAAAAAAACGTACCTGATCTAACTTAATAGTAGATTTTTTGATTTTTGTAGGTAAAATAAAAGCTCAAAAGTTATTTATATATCAGTCTCTATAATTAAATATTGTTTAAACGTAGTTAATAATATAGATACATTTGCTAAATTCACACAAATAGTAAATACAAGTTCAAAACAAACTTCATAATTACATTCTTTCTTATTATAGTGCTATAATTAGATAAATTATCCTTTGAATATTTTCTTTCTTTATGACAAATAGATAATCAATGTAATTAACAAACAAAGAAAGATATTTCTCAGAGAGAGAATAAGAAAATATAGATAACTTAGTAATTAACAATATAAAGACGTTAGTTTTCACTAATGTTGTATCTGGAAGGTTATAGTGACACATACCTTAAACAGCTTATCGCGCGTTATATTCTTCCAAAATGTACTATAATATCCCTTTTAATTCTTTCCAAAAAGTACTATATCCACGATTCATTCCAAAAAGTACTATATCCATATTATATTGTTTAAAAGTCATGGGAAAAGTGCAATAATTTGGAAAAATAAGTTGGCAATAACATAAAAATCAACTTTAGATTTTAATAAAAAAAAGAATCAAGTAATTTGGTCCATTAATAAATAAATGACAGATTTTTGCGTTTCCTGTAAAATTGTCTAAAGTGGATATAGTGCCTTTTGGAAATCGACCGTGGCAATATTATAAAGGGGATTTATTTTAATTGTTCATTATGCAATAAGGTCCACCACAAAAAATATTTAAAAGGATATGAACATATGAAAATGACAAGTCTGATTGATTTATTTCTTATATCGTGGAGTTTGATGCGGATATAAATGGAGATGAAGGTACTAATGACGATGATGAAATGTAAATTATTTTTTTCATCTCACGTTACATATATCTACCGGAATTTTCGATCTATTTTTTTGGTGTTATTTAAAATAGTTTTGTTTATTATGTTGAATAAAGAGGTTGAATATTTCAATTGCTTTGTATATTACATTAAAGTTTAGCATGTTCATGTGATATTATTTCTTTCTAATGACATATCATAAATTAGAAAAAAAAAAAAAAAAAATAAGGGACAGAGGGTGTCAATAACTAGTTTTTAAGCTATTTAACTTAATATCGCCATATTTTAAAATTATTGAACTTTTGCCCCAAAAAAACCTTAGAGTCTTTAGAAGGATAAATAAAGAAGAGCTATAGAAAGTTTCAATTTGATCCGTTCATAAAAAAGATTTATTTTTAATTTTACCACAATAATGTAGTCTAAAGAGTGTAGATAACTATCTGGTATACCCTATGTTTAAAAATGCACTTTCAGACCGAGTTAATTGTACTACAGAAATCACGCATCGATTTTATATGTAGACAGAGTGAAATTCTCAACTGGGTCGGCTGCTCCACTGAGTTGCTATTAAAGATGGGACAGTAAACAAATGGCCTTTTTTGCTTCAGGGCATTTCTGCCACCTTCAAGATCCTACAAACATTTTCAACAAACCACTGCAAAATCCTTTATAGTTAATTTTAATATAAATAACACAAATGCCTTGCTAATTTAAAGATTTAGGTATCCGAATCAAAAATATTACATAAATTCAAAATAAAGAGTCTTAGATTAAAAAAAGAGACTTAAGAACAGGACTATTCAATATTAATTTTCATGGATAACATTACATTAAAAAGAATCAAATGGGTAAAATAATATACTCTCAAAAGTGGTATTACAAATTTTGGTTTAAAAATATATCAATAATTAATTTGATCCATTTTATATCAATACTTTTTAATGATTTAAAATTGCTTATATTTAGAGGCATAATTGATTTCTACTCACTTCCTCAAATCTCCAAGATAAATCTTCTCTCAATATTTATTTTGAAAATATTTCTCGTTTCTCTGTTGACGATTTTGAACATATAAACCTAAGTCGCATGTCTTCAAAATATATTAGTATTATGACTTAATCATAATAATCTTTTACATTGTTTTGCTATTATTGAATAATAATAATCTTTTATATGTTGAAGGGAATAATCCATTCGGTGAAGTAGATATTTACAAGTATTCAGTTCCTGCTTATTTTGCCTTATTGGATCGTGTCAAAGCAATGCAGCACATCTTGGTTTTTATAAGCGTTGTATGGCATCTAGATGATATAGTGGACAGTTTCTGGTGTGATAGATAGATTGCAGGATTCGGGTATATTTTAATAAAAAATACTTTCTAGATTAATAAGTAACTATAAAAAACATTAAAAATCTAAATGATAAAACAATTTACCATGTTATTCTTGGATTTAATATACAAAAAAATTGACAATAAATTATTTTTTTAATGAATCTTTGTAATCGACCAATATATATATATAATTACATTATGTGGTTTCTATATCATGAAACGACGTTCTTTTTTTATTTCTTATTATAATATAAAGTTACACATTAATTTGCGAATCGATAAATTTTTCTCTGCTAAACCTGTTAGGTATTGCGGTTACAACGTTTATAAAACTGAGTCATAATAATAAAATTAGCTGTAATAACCATTTAAAATATTACACGACCTCACCGATAGGTGCTGCAGAACGCAGTTATCGCAGTGGGATGGTGTTGGGTTTTGCCATGGTGGCCGGTAGGCTCCTCGTAAAGATGGTTAGAGGGATCAGTTACAAGGATTGCCCGTATTCCTTATGGCAATTAACTAAGCTATTTACCGCCTGTATCTGTTACATTCTGGTTAGCAGCACCTTTAAATATCCGCTCAGCCTATAAGCTATATCCTCCGTGGCTACAGCGCAGTCTCTATACTCCGTACTCTTTATTCGCCCCTTTAAGTATTTTCAACACGTTGCAAAATTTATAATTCTGTGTGGAAACCGAACTCGAAACATGAACTTGCTTCTGATGGGATAGGCCGTTCAGACTCTGATGCACGTCGCCTATCTTACATAAAACTTGTATCAGTTGCTAATAAATGAGCCGTAAATATTTAATAAGATTCATGTTGCCACTCTCTATGTAATGTAACTTTTGGAATATTGTGGTAATAACGAATTTAACTTTATGATAGGAATATAATAACCTAAAGTTATAATGTTCAATCAATGGTAAAGCGGTATCCTTAATTCTTGTCGATAGAATATTCTTTGGAAATGGTGCTGTAGACATTAATATTAATTCTCAATCAATGTTAGTAAATAATTTTTATTTATTATTTTGTTATATGTTGAGCGAAATTGAGTGCCTATTTAATTGCTATTTCTTATTTACAAGAATTTAATGTACTGAGGTCCAGCGTCTTCTTCTTGCGGACAGATTGGGATATTATTATTAAAGTCTTATGTATACTGAGTCCTCTTATACGGAGTGGAAGCAATTATGCTAAAAGTTGCTTGCAATAACAATATTGAAGCAATTAGAGCTTAATACCTTGGACTTCGATCGAGACTATTTCATTCATATAAAAGGAAGGAAGATACGTAACCTAGGGCACATCCCTAATCTTATAATCTTGAAAGAAAAAAAGACGCATAAGAATGTATCCTTTGCAAAGAAAAAATCAAAACATAATATTTAAGAAATATTCGGAAATGGATGGGAATACAGAACTTTCAGTAATTTGACGGAAAAGTTTGGAATTTTAATGTTTCAGAGTATTTTTATCATTATTTTCTCTATATGAAAATTTAATAGTTACCTAAAGTATTTTCAGCTAGAGAATTATGAAGTGAATGGTTGGTTAGGCACTAATCGGGAGCAACTTTAGAAACATGAGTATGTTCCTTTATTTTTTTAAACTTTATTATACATTCATTACAGTAGTCACATAGGATTCTATTTACATTTCCCCAATACGTTTTGTGAACCCAATCGATCGTTGTCAGTTTCTATTCACATAAGGATTCAAACATTAGCATAAACTTTAATACTGTCCGTGTTTCATCGGGAAGGGTCAGAATATATAATGTTACTTAATATCTCTTTCGGTCCAACAAAAAAAAAGATGTTTGACACACGAACTAGTTAATGCCATAAACTGATATAAAATATTTTATTAGGAATCACTTGTAGCTGGGTGGCTAGCATAACGGCCTCATATGCCAAATGTCACAGATTCAAACCCGCAGTTTCTCATTCTTATTTAAATCCAAGTCATGGGATCACCTGTAGCATATTGCTTGACAGTGGTCCTAGGATTTTTTAATGGGAGTAAAAAATCCTTAGTTATGCCGTCCTTCGGAGGGGACGTTTAAAGGTGATCCCGAGCCTGTGCGATGTCAGGTACTCGTTAAAGATCCATATCCTAATAAAACCTGGATAGGCAAAATTTAGGACTCCCACTGTAGCATCGTCCGATTTGCCACAGTATCATAAAGGGCGTTAAATTAATAAACAAACAATTTTTTGGGATCACCTGTTGTAAAGTAGCTAACATAACAGTCTTCTATGCCCAAGGTCGCAGGTTTAGGTGGTCCTAGCATTATTTAAAGGGAATAAAAAATCCTTGGTTATCCGTCCTACAGAGGAGACGTAAATTGTGGTCCCCATCAGTGCTGTCAGGTACTCTTTAAAGATCCCTATTCTGATATGCAACATGCAATTATATTCAGAACGTAGGAAACATTTATATTTCTACAGTAGGAAACAAGTGACGTTAAATGTACAAGCAAGCGAACAGAACTCGTATAAGTATATCTACTATTTTTTCTGTTAATATTTTTTAATTAATTTTTTATTGAAAATCGTAAACTGCAAAGCCTTTCATATTTTTTTTAAAAACTCTGGTGCGCACTTAGCAAACGTCACTTACAATTAATTTCTTGTTTCATATCATTCATTAATTTTTAAATTTTGTAGCAAAAATAATAGTAAAGGTTTTCAGAGACATTCTATCTAGTTTCCATAAAAAAATCTGGAAAAATTTAAAAAGAAAAATATTAAACACAACCATATCCTAAGTTCATGGGCTTTTAAATCTCAATATCCAGGACTTTATTCCTTAGATATAAATTTTTCTGCACTATCCTACGGTATATTATACACATACATTACTAGTATTATGTTCATACATCTGTTTTATCTTTAAAAAAAAAAAAAAAATGTATCCTTTTTTTGCTTTAGTTTGTTCTCAAATTCTTCAATATATAATTTTCTCGCTTTTCTTATCAATGATATTGAGGACAAATGGTTATATATTTTAAATTAGCAATCTTAAAGGTAGTTTTGTTCCACGTCAGACTATTTCTATGAGGAAATAACAAAAATTATAAATATGTGAAAGTAAAAAAAAAAAGAAGATTTATATTTATAAATGTGTTTTCACGAACGTTGCATATAGATATACACACACACTCATTCATACAGGTACACCCACATTTTAATGATGAGGAGGTAATTGACACGCATGAGGAAAAAGTTTAAGAAAGAAAATAGATGCGATCTGTTTAATATCGTTTACTTACTATTATCGATTATCGTCTAATGATTTAGTTGATGCTTGTTTCTTGAAGGGCTTTTAAATAATCCGAGCCGGATCCCAATGAAAAGGTAAACGGCTCTAAAATAAAACAGAAGACCAATCTCTGTTTAGAACAAGAGGTGATTAAGAATAACCGAAAGCCGCTTTTAACTACAATTACTTATCCGGATGAAGGTTCATATCAACAGAGCCGGCGCATCTGTTTTACCTGAAACAATAATCAACTCCAAACCCCTCGTTAATCACGGTCGCCTTATCGAGTCTTTTAAATATACCTGTTATTTATAAGTGCCTATTGGACATTACTATCCCCGTATTCCTTTAATACTATTTAACTGATTCTAACTTTTATTTTTATTCGATAATTTGACAAAATTCATTTTATTTAAAATCGATAAATAATAATATTGATATACGCAAGGCTCATATTGATTAATAAATCTTTGCGTCGACAAAAAAAAAAAAAAAAAAAAAAAAAAAAAAAAAAAAAAAAAAAAAAAAAAAAAAAAAAAAAAAAAAAAAAAAATCAGGTAGTCATAGGGACCAACGATGGAAGTGTCAATCTTTTTCTTGAATTCTTGATTTGCGTTGAAAGTTTGTTGGAAAGATGAGTACGTTCGTTAAAGTAGATCATCATTTAGTAGAACATCATCACCTTGTATACATATAACATTTAGAGATATATATCATATATACATCCCGTCCTTCTGACCTCTATACGCCTTCCCATCGAACCAAAAAATATGAATTTTCCTTTTTATATACTTGTATATACTTTTTTCTGGAATACTCTCCCATCAAATATCCGTCATGCTCCTTCCCAATCTTCATTAAAATCGCTCCTTTTTAAACACCTTCTTGCTTCCCAACCAGATGCCAACTAATTTCAGTTTAAAAATTAGAGCGATGTGAGATGTCCACATTTCATGACATAAATGTTAATAAAGTTTTCATTATTATTTTTAATTATTCTAAAATTTTTTTTTTTAGTTTGTTAGTCAAATGTTACTTTTAGACACTATTGTAATCTTTTTAATTTTTATTTTTCATTTCTTTCTGTTTTTACCATTTAAAATACTTGTATATATTTATTGTAATCATTAATGTTATAAGTCTTTTTTGTTTTTCTTTTTATGCGTTCTTTGGTCAGTCATAATACTTATTTGTTTTGTACCTGTATGTTATTCTTAAGAGACCTAGTCCAAGAATAAAATTCTTTTTTTCATTCATTCATTCATTTATACATCATATCCAATTAGAGATATATCTTCTTGAAGTATGTCATCGTAATCTTAATCTGACTGTGGAGTTGGTGGTACACATAGCACATTTTTTTTTTTTTTTTGTGGACCTGCCATTTGTATTAAGGAAATTCAGGCATTTAGGAATAAGGTTTATGGTGGTTTCACAGCATAACCTTAGTTTCTCTCCCAAGTAAACAAAAAACATATGTATTAATTAGTAATGAAATATGCACTGTGCTTAATAGAAATCTATATTATTTAATTGAATTTAATATTCAAATGTCATATTTCTATGCTTGTATAATCAAGATATTCTTTTTGATTTAGCTTTACTACGATTTAAATATTGGCAGTATGATCATCATGTTTTTGCTTCGTATGTTTGAATTTTTTCATGCAAAGTAATGTTTTAATAATATTTACAAATATTGATATTTTAGAGTCAAGAGAAACAAGATATTCATTATATTAACTTTTTTGTTTATTTATTTAACGTCACTTTATGCTACTATGGCTAATCGGACGATGCTACAGTGGGAGTTATAAATTTTGCCTATCCAGGTTTTATTAGGATAGGGATCTTTAACGAGTACCTGACATCGCACAGGCTCGGCACCACCTTTTAACGTCCCCTCCGAAGGACGGCGTAAGTAAGAATTTTTTACTCCCATTAAAAAATCCTAGGACCGCCTGCGGATTTGAACCCGTGACCTTTGGCATGGGAGGCTGTTACGCTAGCCACCCAGCTACAAGTGATCCCTATATTAACTTTATAAATAGTAAGTGGTAAGTTCTAAGACATAGTTTATCTACCATGCCTTTACTGATTCATTTGCAACTGACTTTAATTCAAGTAAGTAGTGAAATAAAGTATTATAAAAACCGATATTTTTGTGCCGATATTACACCGGTATCGATAACGTTCACAGAAATTAATATAGCTATTCTATGTCTAATAGACAAGTATACACAGAGCGCATGCGCCAGTCTAAAGTATAATATTCTAGTTGCGTTACCATGGTTACAAAATCAAAGCTATTACTCCAGTCAAAAAAATAAAGAAGATTTTACTCACAAAAACAAAAAATAAAGAAAGAAAATTATCCCCCCTCCTTCCTTCCTCTCCTCAAAATATGAGGTTTTACTTTTCAAGACACGTAGAACCCGAATTACAAAAACAAAAAATACGTCAACCGTATCAATTAACGAATACCTAATGTGCCGTAAATATAAATATAAAATATAAATTTGTTATACTCTAACGTAATTATTTGAAAATACTAAACCGTACTAAATTCTTGTTAGTACTGTTCGATAAACAATTAAATTTCCTACAAAACAAAAAAAAATTAAAATCAGTTAAGATATAGCAGAGATATTTTTTTCTCTTTATATCTTTATTTACACCTGTCAGAAGATGTCTGACTATCAGCAAATGTGTTAGACAAATGTATGATCAGACATGGTAGGCATGGGGAAGTAAAGTGCCCAGCAGCACCCCTTCCAAGGATTTAATCTTGCAGAGGAGGTCCCTCATCCAGCTTCGTTTTAGCCTTCTTCTGACCGGCATTTCAGCTACTGACATGAAGTTAATCAGTCTATTGTCCTGTCCGTTAAGTTTAATGTGAAAACGAGAATAGAGTGTTCGTATATCAATCAATAGTTGATCAACTGTTGGTTGCCGTAAGTCCGTATGTAGGGTTCTGTTGTTTACGTACCAAGGAGCTGTCATTATGAGTCTTAAAATTTTGGATTGAAATGATTGCAGTTTTTGCATTTGAGTCTTTTGTGCTGAACCAAAAATCTGTGAAGCGTAAGTCCATAGTGGCTGAAGAAGGTATCTGTATGTATTCAGTTTCTGTCTAATTTATAGCGTTAAGAAATTTTCATTGGTGATAGGCTATTTTCCTTTGATTAATTCATTACTTTTCAGATTAGTTAATTTTCTGGAAACAGCTATATAAACTGTTGTATCCCAAAATACTCATTATTGAAATTACGATATTTTAAATTTTCTTCCTCTAAACTATCTTTGATTTTGTAGATTCTATAAAATAATCATATCATCTTGTTATAATTAATAAAACACAGGCAAATATATAAGTTGAATCAATGCGATATCCAACTAAAGGAGAAAATAGCAAAACTATTTTTTTAATGCAATTTTTTGTTTTTGAAAATAATAACAGTAATATAAATATATAATATACCATTGGAAAGCTAACGATTTTAGAAAAAATATTATCTCATACACAAGCTTTTGAAAGTTGGTAGAGAGTGATAAAAAGCCGATAAAACTAAGTGATTGTTTAAGATAATAATATAATAGATTTTTTAATAAAACACATGTTTCTATAGAAATTTAATTTAATTAATTCTTCAGCAGTTTCACGTATTTTTACTTTCACTTACTATAAATCGTAAGGGAAAGTATTGCGATCGGGAAAATTTTCGAATTCCAGTTTTCTTATATCTTTCTTATATTTACTTTATTATATACTTTCTTTATATTCATTATATATTATATTTATTATAATTATTATATATTTATATTTATTATATAATTTCTTTATATTTCCTTATATTTATTATATACTTTCTTATATTTCTTATATCTTGTGACGAAAAACCAATAAAACTGATTGATTATTTTAGATAATAATGTAATAGATTTTTTATTAAATCACATTTGTTTATAGAAATTCAATTTAATTAATTTCTTATTAGTTTCAATCATTTTTATCTTTAACTGTATTTGAAAATTCTTTAATCGATTTTCACAACGGAAGTAAGTGAAAGTCGTGTGTTGCTCGCACCAAATTTTTAAACATAAAATAGTAATATAGATGTATAATATGCCGTTGGAAAGTTAAAGATTTTAGAAAAAAATATATTTTTCTTATAGGAAAGGAAGTGTAAGGAACACATTATTGTTGGCTTTGATGAGTAATCAACGTCTGTATATATTTTATTTTTATTTGAATTTTAAATTTTACTTGGCCGCCTTATTTGGAATCCCCACACAAGACTGAAACGACAAAAAACTACCCGCTTACTACAACAGTTACTCGACAAACGATCAAAACTCCCTATTTAATACGAAAAATTCATTTACATAACCATTATCCGACCTATTTGGACATATGGCATTGAGCTATGGGGGTCCACAAAACTATCAAACTCCTCTCGCACCGAATCCTTGCAATACAAAATCCTACGAAAAATCCTCAATGCTCCTTACTTTGTAACTAATAAACACATCCAAACTACCAGCCCATTCAAACCCACTTGTCCGTAACCTCTGAACTACATCTAATCCGGATAATCCTCCGAGGCGCCTGAAAAGACGGTGGCCTCGAGACCTACTTATACAATAACATTACAGTATTACCTAAAAGAATGATTGAAGTGTGACCACTGGGAAACTTCTTCACAAGACTATTTCATGGCTATATTTGTAATTTTAGCCCTTTTACTTGTTCTATATTTTGTATATACGGTTGTTAACATCGATATAATATAGTTTAATAAACTATCATGAATGAATCTATTAATAAATTAAAAACGTTAATTTCATTGATATAGACTCATTAGAACATTCGTTAGAAATATTATAATAATCGGTTAGAAGCAAGTATAATAATTCACTTTCTAATGAGAAATGAGCCAGGACATTTACAACGAATCTTTTTTTAAAAAAATTAATGGTCATGATTATACAATAAAAAAGTCAAAAGAGAAAAAAAAATTACTATATTCATCGAGCCTGATTCAACCGTGGAACATATCGGAGGTGTAATAAAAGGAGGTTGAATTTACATTTGAAAGAAGATATGGCACATAATGAGGAAGGCATCGCTTGAAAGGGTTTAAGGAGACTATTGGAACCAGGGGCAGGATTTATTTGATGGATATAATCCGTGTATTGTGCCTGGTGGAGAGGCTGTTGAATAGTCCTTCAGTACAGCCAATACACTAACTCCATAGTCCCTGAGTACAGCCAATACACTAACTCAACGGGGACAATGAGGCCCTAGCTGGGGACATTTAGTATCGACAAATAACCGTGTAAATAGTAGCGCCCTGCCAGGAAGAGATGTTTAGCACCTCCCGGCCTCACAATACCCCGGCTTATCTCCTCTACACTCCCTCTCAAATAGATAGAGGAACTTAGCTGGAAAAACATAACCAGCTCTCTCTCCCATCGACGGTGAAGTTCACTGAAAACCCATTTACAATACGTCTAAGGTATTTATCATCCCGATTTCTAACCAATTATGAAATATAAACGACACTTTATATAACCAAAAATAACAATAAAGCAGTTAATTATAAAACAGGTGCCAAAAATCTTGGTACTAATCACGCTGACATAATAAATAATATAAAATTTTAATTAAAAAAATAGAATTATAAAAAAGTGAAATACAAAAGAAATAATAACATCAAAATAAAAATAAATACAGACCTCAGGAATTAGATTAATGTAACAATATTACTACTAGCTTAGTACAAAGTTTGCAATAGTAAAAAAAAAATATAACAGTGAACCAATAGTCAACTTTTATAAATGGATGTAGCAGTTAGCTAATGGAAATAACATGTATCAATAAAAAAGGTAATTTGTAGCTAATTGTATATTATGAAAACATTTTTATTTAATAAGTGACTTCATGAAAATTGGTATGCATAGATATAGAAAAAAAATTAAATAAATGTAACCAAAATCAAATTACGAACGAATTATATAATAATGATAATAAAAAAGATGATGGAAGAAAAAAAATGTGCTTGTTTTAATATGGACACTGTAACTGTTTTTAGTAGCCATTTTAGTTATATAAAATAAGATACCATGAAATATCAACTACATTACACTAAGCTGACGCTGCAAAGGACGTTAAACCTCAAAGAGTTTAACGTCATTATTGTCAGAGATAAAATCAAAAGGATAGGAAGAAACAGACTTTTGGATTAACCTATTTGCAGTTGTAAAAAAAGTAAGTTGCCATAAATCCGTATGTGGTCAAAATATGTCAATCATAACGCACATTTCCTAAGGACAAGAAAGAACGTTTGATAATTTGGAGCTTTATTATATTGGTGCAAAGTACAAAGCACAAATTAAATTATACGAAAAAATAAAAATAGTTATTTAGCTCTAAATAATCTTTGTTAAAAATCGTACCCCAGATTTTTTTTTTCTTGACATCTTAGTTCCGATAGCTGGAACGTCGAAGGCCACTCTACAATGATCATAAGAACTCGGCATTAACATTTAGTTTCAAAATATGAGATGTTACAAGCCCATTACTCGATTATTTACAGAGATTGAGAAAATACATGTGTTATAAAGAAGTTTTTAGGAAACAATGCTCTAAAAATTAAAAAATCTGATGTATATGACTCACTTACCTCGATTGTTAAAATAAATTTAAGAACCATTGAATAAAGTCGTGGTTGGAAAATTTTTAAAGAATTGTATTCATTTTGTTGGGACCCTATGTTTTAGATAAAATAATATAACAATGTAAAATTGTTATGTACAATAATCATCGCGTTTTGAAATTTAATATTATAGTTCAATTTACAAAAAAATTAACTTAGGCTTACACCATATTCGTCACTTTGCAGAACCTTTCACAACCAACAATTACATTTTTTTTTTTTAAATCTTTAGCCTTTCAACGGTATATTATACATCTATATTACTATTCTTACACTGTAAAAAAAAAAAAAATTACCTAAGAAAATATGTTTTTTTTTTTTTTATCCTTCGTTTGGTACCAAATTCGTTCACTTGTATATATAGCCGTTTTTTTATCGATAATATGGTATAACTTAAACCCTATGATACTATAGTTTAAGATTTGGAATCTGCAAAATTAAAAGTACTTTAGAGGAATAAAATTCGACATTTAAGAATTGTCAGACTATTTCAATCGGAATGAAACCTTTACGGTATTAAAGACCAATAAATTTTATATCGATTTAGCGAGTATAATCAAAATCATTTTGGAGAAAATTGTAAAATGGTGAAAAACTTGTGGTATTAAGTGGCTCTTTTGGATCGATTGTTGAAAAAGTTTCTGTAACATCTCAGGTATGAACAACTTATCATATTCGAGCTAGACTTACCACACAAATCTTTTTTGCGGGTCATTTGGACTTAAGGGACCCTAAAACGATTATTTTCGGTGAAAACTAGAATTCGTAAATGTTCACTTTTGCAATACTTTCTATATTTTATATTTCATATCCAGATAAATGAAAGGGGCACCTGTAGCAGGGTGGCCAGCATAACAGCCTTCTATACCAAATGTCACGGGTTCGAACCAGAAGGTGCTCCTAGGATTTTTAAATAGGAATAAAAAAATCCTTAGTTTAGCCGTCTTTCGGAGGGGACGTAAAATGATGGTTCCGAGCCTGTGTGATGTCAGGTACTCTTTAAAGATCCCTATCCTAACTAAACCTGGACAGGCAAAATTTAAGACTTCCACTATAGCATCGTTCGATTAGCCACATTAGCATAAAGTGGCGTTAAATTAATAAACAAATAAACAAACAACAAATCTTTTATTGGGATCACCTGTGGTAAAGTAGCTAACATAACAGTCTTCTATGCCCAAGGTCGCAGGTTTAAAAAAAACAAACATACAGGTAAGTTAAAGTAATAATGTGGGACAACGGTGTTTTTATTTCATGCTGTTAAATATAAGTATACTTCAATTTTATAGAATAACATAGTACAATAATATATTTTAATCGGAGTGAAACCTACATGGTATTAAGTGGCATTAAATTTTACATCAATTTAGTGAGTTTAATCAAAATCGTTTTTAAGAAAATCTGATAAGGCGCATAAGGCACGTTATAAAATAGTTCTTCTGGTTTGATGAAAAAGTGGCTGTAACATCTCAGTGATATACACTCCTAATTTTGACATTATAGCATTACAGTTTTTGAGCTATATTTACCTCATACACTTGTTTTTTGCGGGTGATTTGAACGGACTCAGGGGACCTTTAAATTCTGTCCCTTCTGCCATTTCCTGTCAATTCAATTCCCAAATAATCCTAATTAGATCCCAATTTCAGGGAAAATCAAAAGACAGAAATGCTTTATTTATTTGGCAATGCTGCCCAAATACATCGGGTTGCGTACATAACAGAACATACTTTATCAATCCCTTGGACATATTTCACATACATTTTAATTTTTTTTTGTCCTATCCTAATACAATTTTTTATATAATTAACAATTTTGTTTTTCTCATTTAGCTATTTACATTATTTTATTTTATTTCTCTCTACCACTATATTGTAAATTTAGACCTTTGGTGCGCACATTACATAATCATATTCACCATTTAATTGCAATACAGGTGATGGTGGATGATCCCCAGGGAGTCCAAAATCATGTTTTCTGCTAACACCGCTATATCTATTATATCGACACCCAGGTCTTCCAAAAATCTCCTTGTGCTTCCATGGATCGCTCCGCAAGACCCAAACCATAGACCTCTAACGGAGAACTGTCTCTCGCCAAAGGTCTCACGGAGCTTTTCTTTTAGGAAAGGGATGCATTTCTCGTAAATGGCTCTCTTCTCCCTTTCCACTCCACCCGCTTGATCGAGGTCATTAGTCTCATATCGAACGGTAGGGTCCAGGATCATTGCACTAGTTCCTTTCTTCGGGAATGCAACGATGTCTGTGTACCTAACTGATCCGTCCGTATCAATGCAGTAGACCTCGTCAAAATAGGTGAAATCTTTGTGAACCGGAAGAGCTTTGTTAATTCGTTCTTAACCCTGTGGTGCCGACGCGTGATGAGCAGGGAGTTGTTGGAGGATTTTCAACCATATATTTATTTTATAACGTTTCTTTATTTATTCAATTTTATTTCATGAGCAAATATTATTTGAAAAGATTATCTTTTAAAAGATGTAAGATTTTGTTTTTTCTTTGACGAGTTTTTTTACAACTTAGTTGTTTCTCGTTCCTGAATTATTTTGACACTTCTTTCCGTCTAGCCAACCTCCCTCTCGAAGATCCCTGGCAGCCATGCCTTCCTCCACATCCTGTAGCCATCTCTTCCTGGGTCTTCCCCCTTTTCACTTTTCCATAGGTTGATAGAGAAAGGTCATCTTTGGCCATCGCTCCTCTGTCATTCTTAGTACATGTTCATTTTAGCCTTTTTATGTCTATTTCGTTCGGAATATTTTTTCTTCTTGGACATTCCGCCTAATAGTTTGGTTGGAAACATGCTGTAGTCTTGATATGGCACAAGAGCGCCTCCAAAAGTCCATCTCCAAAGCCTTTTTTTAGCCTTGCCTCCTCCTTTTTGGTAATCACCCATGTTTCTGCTTCATACAGCTAAAAGGAAAGGTGTAGTCTTTTTTTTGGTTTAGAGACTCACCGGCTTGCTCCATCTGCCAAGATATTTAAACTCTTTTACCCTTTCTAATTCCCAATTTTATAGGGATAAGGCTTCTATTTTTTTTCAGTGGTGCGACAGGCCGTGCAGGCCCTGGGCCTCGCGGTGTGATCCTCTGGGAATATATATATATATATATATATATATATATATATATATATATATATATCGTTCGTCGACTTCAAGAAGGCGTACGACTCGGTAGACAGGGAGGAATATGGGGTCGACCAGAAAACCAGGACGCTGATAGGACTGACCCTGTCAGAGACCGAGTCAAAAGTCAAGTACCAAGGACACGTCAGCAAACCGTTCCAGATCAAAACGGGACTCAGACAGGGAGATGGGCTATCCCCAGTATTATTCAATGTAGTACTGGATAAGATAATGAGAGAACTGTGGAAAGAAAACGACTCCGGAGCGGTCCTAGGTACGAAGAAGGACCATGTAAAAGTAAAGTGTCTTGCCTATGCAGACGACCTCGCCCTCTTCGTGGAAACGGAGGAAGAGGCGATCGCTCAGATAAATGCCCTCTCAAGGATAGCCATGAAAACGGACTTACAAATCTCCTCTAAAAAGACAGTACTAATGACCACAGATTCAAAATACAAGAAAAAGGCGGTCGACACCGTATGTGGAAAGATAAAGGTGACCCCGAAATTCAGATACCTGGGAGAAGTCATCTGCAATAACGGATCGGACCGAGAAAGCTTTAAGGGAAAAGCCGCGAAATTGGAGAGCTTGTATTTCGACCTCAAGAACTTCTACAACAAAAAGAACCTATCCATCAAAGCCAAAGTCCGACATTATAACACCGTTATCAAACCCGTGATACTCTATGGGACAGAGACCTCCTGCCTCCCTAGCTTAGAAAAACTTCTGAAGGTAGAAAGAAAAATACTTAGGAAGATCTATGGGCCCAACAAGACACCCGAAGGATACAGGCTAAAGTCCAACAAAGAAATATACGTTGACAACAAAAGTCTGGAGATCGACATCAGGGTAAGAAGGCTCAAATTCTATGGGCACATGATGAGGATGAGCCCTGAAAGGTTAAACCGGGAAATCATCCGACGATTCCACCAGCGCAAGAACACGACTGGTTTTTTCAAGCAGATCAGGGTCGACATGGATTCAGCAGGACTGAAGGATTCAGACTGTGGGGATAGAGAGACCTACAGCAGTTCACTGAACAATATAAAGGACTTCGTGGTCAAAGAACGCCAAAAAAGGGATTATGCGTGGTCGGAGGAAAGAAAGCGCAAACATGCGGAGCTCATGAGGGAAGTATGGAATAGAAGGAAGTCGAGGAAGCAAACCTGAACATGGTCTTCAAGGCCTTTTCGCGTCCAAAAAAAAAAAATATATATATATATATATATATATATATATATATATATATATATATATATATATAAAAGGCTTCTATATTCCCCTTAAATGCCATATGCTTGGTTTTTTCTTTACTTACTTCCAGGCCCCATGCTCTATACTCCACCAGGAGCTTTCTTAGCATGTGGTTGGCATCTTCATTAAATTAAAGATTAAATCATATATTATTTTACAACTATTCAAAAGCATTGTAATTTCCTTTTTTTTTTTTTTTAAACTGTATATTTTTAGTTGTTTTTAAAAAAAATAATATTATTATATTTTTTATTATATATTATTCTCTGTTCTCATTTTAACATAGTTTTTTTTTCTTTTTTTTACATTTGTATAAGAATTTATCTTTCGAGTTATTTTATTGTTTCATTTTTATTAGTTTAATTCTGTTGTTTTCAATTATTTTACTCTAATACTCTATTCTTAAGACCATTGTTTATTTCCTATATTTATATTCTGAAGCAACTCGTCCCACAATAAATGAAAAATTATTATTATTAAAATGTGTATTTTGGGAGCAAAGTGGAATTAAAACATTTGAACTACCAAGATACTTTTTCTTACTAGATATTTGATATATAGGTAAGTGAAAGTCGTAGTTGAGTTAAGGAATTTAGAAAATTAAACAAAATAAAATATGGAACTAATAAAAGTGGCGTAAACAGTTAGCATGGTATAATTAATTGCTTTATGCGGTTTTAAAAGGGGAGCTGGTTGGAAGGTGGGATATAGGGAACAATGAGCCACTAAATCAAAGCCCAAGCGGCCACACAGGCAGCCCTCCTCCAACACCCCACCGGTCTTTACACTTAATAAACTTTAACGGCCTACTTAATACATAATATGTAAGAGGAATGGAGGCTCTATCTCCGGGCGCCCCTCGTATAGCAGGAGATGCTCACGCATGGTCACACCGCCGCGCTCGTATATCTACTCTGCCTTCTCGGGGATTTGTTAATAATAAATATAAAAAAGGATAAGGAGGCAGAAACAAAAAATGAGGGTCGGAGCGAAGAGATACGGCGACCACCTAGCGGGCAACACGAGCCTCATAAAGGCCTCTGTCCGAATCATTGTCTCTCGTCGAGCTGGAATGAATTTCAAGTCCACCCTGTGTGTAGATTTCGGCTGTAGATCTCATAAATGGTCCTTTTTAGTCAACAAACATATTATTTATGGTAAACCTTCTTCTTCTCCTGTTTCAAAACTACTGGGCGGTGTTTATTCTCTTTTACATTTATTTGATGGCAGGTTTACATCAAATATAATCAGTTCTTATATTGGGAGTTTAATTGGGAAGTTTTTTAGAAACTTAATTCATCTTCTTGCAGATGCTAATGTCTGAGAATCATTTAGCAATTAGAACAGATGATGGGTGCTTGAAACATAGAAATTATTGGAGGCCTCACTAATACAATCCTACTAAAATGGGATCACTTGTAACTGGGTGGCTACCATATGACAAAGGTCACGGGTTCAAACCAGCAGGTGGTCCTAAGATTTTTTAATAGGAGTAAAAAATCCTTAGTTATGCCCTTCTTCGGAGGGGATGTTAAAAGTTGGTCAAGCGTCTGTGTGATGTCAGGTACTCGTTAAAGATCTCCATTCTAATAAAACCTGGATAGGCAAAATTTAGGACTCCCACTGTAGCATCGTCCGATTAGCCACAGTAGCATAAAAGTGACGTTAAATAAATAAACAAACAACCTCCTACTAAAATATTTCTGCTTGATATTTTTTTATTTTTTTTATATTTGTATTGTGTTGTCTTGTCAGATCTCTCTCTTTTTTTTATTTTAACCTTATCTTACCATTATAGAGTATACGGGCTTTTTTCGAGCCAGGGAGGATGGGCTTAGGATTTATGCTAGAGTCGCCTGGCACTGAGACGTGAACTCGTTTTTATTTTAATCTTTTTTTTTTTTTTTGTTCAGCTGGTTGCTCACTTGTCCACCCCGGCTCCTTGTGCGACAGATCACCCAAAGCAGATCGTTGGCCTTTCGCCAGATTCTTCCAAGAACCTCCAAACTCACATCTTCGGGAGATAACTAAATCCTGGTTGTTCTCTTTATGATAGAGTAGTCATTTCAACGCCATTTTGTTCCTGAGTAAATTTGATTTCGACGGTAAGGGTAGCAAAGTTTTAACTAATTTTTAATTCATAAAAATAATACATTTTCTTTGGTTAATTTCATTCTTATATGTATCTATTTTCTGCGTTTTGCTTTGTTTGTAATTGCTAGTAGATAAGTTTAGATTGGGGTTTTATATTAGGCCTTGCTATATTTTTTTTAATGTATAATAAAATTATGATTTATTTAATTATCTCAATATACACAGAACGTAATGAAATGCAAAGTGCGTCCAAAATTTATTTTTGGTAGTTCTTTATACTTACTATATTTTGCAACCATACATTTTGACTAAAGTATGAGTGTGTTCATCCATTGTTCAGTTACTTGTTAACCTTGTATTTATTTAATTTATAAATTTTGTTATTATATACCTTTATTTATCTTTGTTTTATTTTATATAATTTGACTTTCACTTTTGTTTATACTGTAAATATTGTATGAATGTGATCCTGTAGCAATAATATTATTATTGTCCATTGAGACAAATTATAATATATCCAAATAAATAAAAAAAACATTTTGAAAAACCTTAGTGTACAGAAAGTTTTCAGGTCAAAATAGTCAAAAACAAATAGTTTAATTACTTAAGGATATTATATGATAAACAGGAAAGAAGTTGTAAAGTAGACAAGTTTGTGTAACATATAAAGGAGATGTAATATTGTTTATTTTTATAAAATATAATAAAATTTTGTGTTACTCATGAATCCTAACCTCCATTCGTCATTTTAAATAGTACTTTTTTTTATTATTTTTTTTTTTTAAATCATATTTGTTTCTTCAGTTTTATAAGTACGTATCTCATATCCTTGTTGCATTGACAGGTTGAAAGAAAATTTACATTAATTTTCTATAAATATAGAATTATAACAAACTTCACTCCGCTTATGAATTAATGGGGCCTCAGAATTATCTATAGACCATATTATTGACTACGATATACCATAGTTCGCTTATTGTATGCTATATATGTACGTATTTAATATTATGCATTGAAAAATTTATTGTTTCTATCCTATTCATGGATTAGTTGATGAAATGGTAGACAATCTGTAGAATTGCTTGCTACTCTCTTTCTGTTAAGGGTACGAAATAAATAATAAAAAAATTGTTATTTATAATTTTGTTTCATTTGTAAATTAATTTAATTATAAATTCGTTCATTAACCTGTTCTGCTGTAGTATTTATTTTTTAATATAAATTTCAAATAAATTCTATTGCTTACCCGTATAATGTTTATTTACACATTCGATTTTCTACCCCTACCACTTTTTATCTCATAGACTAATCTAATTAGTAACAAAACGATGTTTTGCGTAATTTGTAATTGTCATATAATAAATTTATTACAAGCTTAATGCCTTATAAAAAAAAAAAAAAGTAATAGAAGAGCCGTATTTAGAAGGAGTTATTGAATACGGCAATGATTTACGAGGAGAAGGTGTGGTAGGTAGTGGGAATAATTCCCTGGTAGTGAGGCCGGTGTGAGAAAACTAAACGACAATTACAATATATCATGGGCCATGAATCAAGCCGGGTGTCCCGTGGATTTAATGAGTTCTTACATAATATATTATAAGGATAAATGGGTTCGAAAGGGAAGGAAAAATCTAAGGCTGGCTATCACGCGAAACAGCAAAATACTGTCCTGCCTCCCGGCATACCGTTCTGTCTTTCCTATGCTTGCCCCTATAACATTCTCCTTATAATCCACCAATTCCATATTTATTCTCTTAACTGTCATTTAAATGTTCTCCATTTAGAATTCGGTGAATAAGTATATATACAAAATACCATAGTAAATTTCGGTATTTATATAATTATTAATATTCGCAACTATATTATTATTATATTTCGTGTTGATGGGCATCTAGCGAATGTTAACCTTTAAATTATTTTCTTAGGTTGTGATAATTAATTGGATAAATTTCTCGGTCATCTTAATTTTATTCTTCTTTGGAGTTGCATTGACAACAGAGAGGAAAAGAGAAAAGAAACCAGTTGATTTGGGTGGTTATGTGTCGATGAATGAAACCTGCTATATTTGTCGTGGATGCTTAAACGATTTTTCGTAGAATTATTCTAGGAATGAAGATTATCTTATCTTATTATTATTATTATTTATTTTCTTCCTCTCAGGTAACTGGAGCTTCATCTACCTCCCGGATAAAAGTCAAGGGAAAATAGAAGTTTTTACTTATTTAAAAATTGCCTAACAATTCTGCAGGTATCCAGCAGAATTGCTTTCTGTGCTAATTTTAGAAGCTTGTGGTCAAGCTCTTCTGTGCCCTTCTTCGTGCTTTTTAGGATCAGACCATTCGAAGACAGAACTATAGGAGTTATTGTAACTTTTTCTAGGTGGTAAAGTGATTTTAGCTTTAGAGAGAGTTCTTGAAATTGTCGGATGTTTTCAGCTCTAGTGCTTAACATATTGAAGCCACTTGAAACAGCTATAACGATGATTCTGGCCATTTTATCCGGACGATTATGCAGCACTCTGTGGTCGGTGATGATCTGTTCATCTCAGTAAACTTTTACGTCTTTATTTTACGTACAAGTTTTTCAGGGGTAAACCGATAATAGGGGATAATAGGGTATCTCTTCATCCCCCAACAATTCCATAGCTCTACACAAAAACTACTTGGTGCTGTATAGCGAGAACAAAACCCTCTTTCTCGCTAAAAAGTTGACCCATCCTCAGCCAGTCGACAGAGAGCTCACTGTCAATATCAGGCGAATTCAGTTGATAGTGAAATCTCCTATGCAATTCTTTCTCTTTCCAAACTGATTTATAGTGATCCGCATTTTTTATTTCATGCAGCATGGGTTCTTTGAGATTAAGTGCTGTGCATTCCTCTTCTAAATTTCGCATCATGCTGATGATTGAAGATGGGCATGTTAGAAAATACTGCTTCAAGGAATTTTCTTGTTTTCGGCACAGATCATCAATTGAGATAAGCCCACGATCAACTTCTTTTCTTTTTAGATAGAGTTTATTCTAAGCTTTTGGGTGATACATTTTAGCGTCCGTCATCATCGTACGCACTAGCCAGTCGTTATTATTCTTATTATATTATATTGTATCCTGTAGCAATATTACTATTGTCCATTGTGACAAATTGTAATATATCCGAATATATATATATATATATATATATATATATATATATATATATATATATATATATATATATATATATATATGAAAATTGCTCAGAGGACTTCAGACTGGAATGATGTGGATTCCATGTGAATTTTCCACATGAAAAATGTGAATAGGAAGTGGTTTGGTGATGAAAATGGATGGTGGGCAGTAGGAGAGTGAACATGCTTATATTTTGATTCATTGTCTGTGATTGATGTCCACGTACCACTGTTCAATCAAGAAATAGTGCGATTGAATTTTTGAGAATGTTATTTCAGTGTTTAAACATAACGATAGGATATATGTATCATCAGCGATTGTTACAAGAAGGGGATGAACTAAAATGTCAGTAGTTTGAATAAAAATTAGAGGATGGGATCTAAATACTGGAACAAAATTCTGGAACACACACTTCGTTCATGGAACAATTATAACATTCCGTTCCAAACAGTAGAAGGTTTTGAGTATGTGGATTTTTAGTTTGAAATACAAAACATCGTGCCACAACCAGTTAAAAGCTTGTGATACGTCTGAACTGGCTCCGGTGCAATATTATTTACTTCCAAAGGCAGATGATATGAAGTCAAACTGTGCGAGGACCTTACTGTAACGGTGGAATGACATGAACGTAGTGCAAAATGTGAAGGCGCTTTTTGAGATTTGTGATTATATTCCATCCTCAATGTCTTGCCGTAAATTATAGATTAGATTATTGAAATAAGAGTACATTTTATTCCCAAAGAATCATGGACAAAATAAGTTCAGGTTATTGTTTGGGTCTCTTAATTGAAATCATCATTAACATATTTACGAAAGATTGATCATTGTGGGTATGGACAAATAAATGGTGTTTGAATGTGGTAAAGAAATTTTTCATGATTATTTATAAAACATTTACATTTGATTTTGTTATGTTTTTAGCCATTATGAAGACCCACAACTTGGGTAGAAACGTTGCATAGCATATGTGGTGGACGAAAACTATAAATAGACAAAAACTATGGTTTTTCACTATTTTCTAATGTTTTTTGAGAGCCACCCGAACTACTTTATTCTTAGTAATTATTATGATTGTGCTATGTTTTTGCCCGGCTGCTTTCCTAAGGCAGCGGTTGCTTCAAAAACTAGCTTATTTACTATATTTAGTCAATATATAAATATATTTAATGATACCATTGGATCTCCTTTCCAAAGGTATCGTGTTTACCAATCCAATAGGTGGCATGCAGTGTAAAATTAAAGTAAACAAGATTCAATTAATACATTACTATAATTATTTATTTACACATATCCTTAATACCATCACATTGCCTAGAACTCTGAGAATACTGAGGGACATTTTCACTACTACCTTTGCCATATAATATTACAAATAACGAGATACCTATAAACACTGTCGGCTGGCGAAGGTGGAATCATCTTAAGACGTCCATTCTCTGTTTCATCCTCCAGCTGCTCTCAGAACCCCGACGGCCACCTCCTCTTCTTGTAGATGGAACCCAACTCCCTCTTCTTCAGGATAAAACTTGACTGACTCTTTCGAATCTCCTCCTAATCGTCGTCACCTCGGGCGGGGCTGATCTGGAAAGTATCCCACGCCGAGGGTGCTTTGTCCTATGGTCTAGAAACTTTCCTGAGGTATCGCTGGGGGCCCCCATGGATTCAAGTAAACGCCTTTTGATCTCTTGCCGACAAAGGCTTATTAACATTTATTTAATTAATATAATAGTTCTCTAATAAAGAATGTCCACCCCTCAGTATCCTCAATACATTACAATTGTGATTAAGATACCAATGACTTTAGACTCTAGTCTTTACCTGAGGGAGTAGATCAACCATTTAATTTCTACCCACCATATTTTAAACATGCAATAATATAATCTATGATACAATGGAGAGATGAGGAAGGATCTGATAATGAAGTTACCGTGCAAAAATAAAATTAATAGAATACCATTTACTGTGAACTCTTGCGGAAGGATTTCTGTGCAGAAGATTATGTTTAACTTAATGGTTATTTCAGCGTGTCTTTATCTTCATCTTTTTCTAGTAATGCTAATGCTCCTTTTTGCATTTTTTAAAAGTGTATTTGCCATTTTGACCTAAGCCATCCTATACCGAGATTTACTTTCACAATTGTAGTTAAGACGTATTTATTGTCAGTAAGATTAATGGAGATATTCAATTCTACTACTACTTCCTTTCATGTTACATGAGTGATGGAAGAGTATTTGCTGCAATATAATAGGCAGAGAAACTTTGCAATGCAAATTAATAACACACATAATCTAAGCTTTCCATTTGTGACGCTAATGCCACTTTTAAACCGTTATTAATCACTTTAACTGTATATAACGAGAAAACTAGACTAGGTGTATTTGAAAAATAAACTGCTATTGAGAAAAAAAAAAAAAAAAAAAAAAAAGAAGAAAAGGGCTGCTATTATTAGATCTTATTTGGTTGGACATTTCTTAGGGAGGTACTAATATCTGCGTTTATGAAATAAAACCGTATCAATGACTACATTTAATTGGAATTACATCGTCTATGATGAATGTCTAGGTTTTTTTTACACATTTTACAACATAAGTCTTGTTATTAAAACGATTAATTTCAGAAGTCATAACAGTATGATTACTGTTATACAAGTTTCTATTTGATTAAGGTATCCGAAAAATGTCATAAATTGGTTTCAGTGACAGATCCATAGAGATCAGATGTAAGTAATGTAAAAGTATTTAGTTATCTGAGCAGTTATCTAGATGACTTAAAAAAAAGTTTTGGATTCAATGTAGAATGGAGCCATCTGCAATATAATAATTACATGTATATGAAACCTAGTTCTGGATTACGAGCTAAATCGAAGAGTTATTAGCTGAGTATTGGTTTAGTTTAGAGCTGTACTCAATAGGATATTTAGTAAGGTGGATTAATTTTAGGTATAATTGATGACTTCAAGACTGGCTTGATTCTGAAATTCCGCTCTGCAGATTACTTTAGAGCTATTAAATGAATTCATTAAATAATCGAATCTATATAACTTAGGAGTAGATTACTCGTTTTCAATTCAAGTAATCGAAAACGTCGGGCAGTTTCTTGTCGTTTTAGTGTAGTGTGAGGGTTCATAGTAAGACGTTTTTCAAGATGCAATCACAGATATCGGATCTGTTCAACCGGGACAAGTATTAAAGTATACTGTTTGTCAGGATGTCATAGGTTTACGACGAAGGGTAAAGGTTATTTGGTGGGATTTATTGGAATTAATTTTTATTCTCCAATTCTGACACCATAATTCAAGGTCTCTGATGTGGGATTGAAGAGATTGGGAGACAATAGTTGGATCGTTGTTGACTGATAACTCACAAGTGTCATCAGCATAGGTAGCAAGCAAAGTGTAAGAACGGGATGGGATATCAGCTGTATAACCGTGTAGAGAATGGATTATGTAGTTAATTGACTTTATCATTTTTTTTTTTACTATTTGCTATTGACAGTAACTATAATCATAAAAAACTAAATGTCCACACATGCGGCCAATTTTAATTTTACGCGTTTCTAAAGATGCAGGCTTGAATGTTATGGAGGTATGGTGCCCGGCAACCTGATAACGGAAGTTGGAGACGATAAAATAATTTCGACTTCTGGGAGCGGGAAGGCTTTCAACTGAGGCATTGATCCTTCGTATACACCCCCTGGCCTGAGAAAACTCCCGTATAGCCTAAAAAGGTTGGGTAGGGGAGAACAAAACAAAAGTAGGCAAATTTAATAAACTTTAACTGCCATATAGCCTCATAATTGTCGGATTAATATTAGTAAAGAACTCCTACCTTTCATTGTAGAGTTATTCCTTTAAGCAATTTCCCAAATATCTTTAAGAACACGGGCAAGAGTAGGAAAATAATATTGTTAGTAAAACTATAATAAAATAGTAAAAGCAAATATAACAAAAATACAGGAATATATAAAGAAAGGACTTCTTGCTATAGCTGGTTAACTATCCTTATTGGTGCGCATAACGATTAGAGACAAATATAGAGTTTAATGGTTGGTGTAGTAAATCTCAAAGGCTGTTTTTAATGGCTTATTTCCAATGTTGAGGGGCCAGGTGGCCTGGACTGTTTGGATTCCTAAATCTATAGCCTTCTGTAATTAATGAAACCGACTCTGAGGTCCATTGGATTACAAAATATCGTATTTATTAAAGGAAGATACATCGCTTTAATAATTAAAGTTGAGTATTTCATTTAGAAAGACCTCCAATAAGCTATCTTTGAGCCGTTGGCTATTTTACATGTGTGTTGCCACTCAAAGATTTAAAGAACATGCCTGGCGATTAGATTCTCTCTAAAATTTCATATCTAATACCTAAATTGAAATAAAAATCCTAATGCAATACTTGTTTTTTTTAAACATTTTAACGGTAGAAATTGTAAATGTTTATTTTCCATTAGTGAATGAGTAGCAGTAAAAATCCTGAAATTTAAATACTCAAACACGTCAAGAGAGTCAAATAGTAATTCAGGAACATAAAGTTATATAAGGGATCATTAATATATATATATATATATATATATATATATATATATATATATATAAAATCATATAAATCCATATTACATTAACCCACGAGAATTGAGGGGGAAGAATAACGATTAAAAAAGAAAAATGAACTTTATAAGATAAAGTTTAAGATGATTAAGATTGAAAATCTGGAATCATCAATGAATAAAAGGAGATTAAAGTGTTTAGGGCATATAAAACGAATGGCCCAGAATAAGTTAAACAAAAACATACTTATTTATCAAGTAATGAGACTAAAGAATAAGAAAGTCAACCAGAAAAAAAAAAAAAAAAAAAAAAAAAAATGAAGACTACGAAGATAGGGATAAATTCGTGAAAATAGTTAAAAAGTTCTTGTTGAGGGTTAAGAAGCAAGAAATTTAGATTTAGCCAATGGAGGGAGAAGAGAGAAAAATGAGAAGAATATGGGCAAAAAAAAAAACCCTAAAAATTATAGCTTTATAATTGATACCCATCTTTAGAACTTCAAAAGAAGTTTTTTAATTCTCTTAGTCCATTGAATTGTAGTGTTCCAAGTTTCTTAAAAAGTAACAATCCGTAGGCGAGAGTTTCGGAGAATAGGGCGGGTGTGGCATTTCATATCCAAGCTCCAACAGTTTTTGTGACATCAAACGTGAGATATACCTTCGGGCGTTGTCATGCATTGGTTCTTTCTGATGGACCAAAAATGGCTTCATTATTTCCGATTTTTGATGCATCTCATTAATTCGGTTAAAATACGATTCGCCAGAATTAATGAACCTGTTGTGTATCAAACAAACTGAAATCTACCAAACAGTAACAAAATCACCTCCTTTTTTTTAATGAGTTGGGGTTTTTGGAAAATGTTCGTCGAGCTACCGGAACGTGTACTGTTATCGTAAAGCATCCAATTTTCATCTCAAGTAATAATTCTGGACAGAAAAGGCTCGTTTTTGTTTCACCAAAGAAGTGTACTTAAACTTCATAGCACTGTTGTTTTTTTTGGGGGGGAGGGGTTCTTTTACGGTCGTTAAATGTGTGTAGAAAGTAACTTTCAAGGTTTTTCCCTTTCTAAGCACCTTTCGGCGGTCATCGATTTGCTAAGGTAAAGTTTTCCTGCAACTTCTCGAACAGTTGTTCTATGCTATAGTGGTACCGAAGTCCGCAGAACATCGTCATTTAAAAAGAAGTCCTTCCACGATCTTCTTTTTCTGAAGATCAACCGTTAAACAGTGCACTTATTAATGCTGCCCTCGCCCTAGACTTGATTGATATTTCTGGCCTTCTGGGCCCCGTTACATCCGAGTTTTAACTTGTAAAACAAAATTATACGAATATCAAGCCTTGACAACTTAGTAAAGACTGAATTATTTCTAAGCGGTGAAATGGTACAGAAGTAAACAGACATTATTATTTCGAAAAGGATTTATAAGTAAGTGCTGACATTAATCCAAATAATTAATCCATTAAACATATACAGTTTGTTATATAGAGGGGCATTTTAAAGAGAGGCATTAGAACATTTCAGTTGCTTATTCGTTAAACTAGTGAAAATCACAAAGCCAACATCTAAGTACCCATTCTACCCTCTTATTATGTAGCTTACAGTATGAAATACTCATACGGCCAACTATTCTTTATTCAATATGATTTTTGAAAAACGGGGATAAATACAATCGTACTCCGATGGTTTGGATAGAGAAACCCGCAATGTAGACATGTTATGTTGGTTGTTATTTTAGTTACACATCCCACATCTCACATACACTTTTTATTCACATAGGTCAACTGTTTTACTGACTAACGCATATTAAATAAGTAAACATTATTTCGGAATAAGTAATATAAACTTTACTTTTACCCATATCATAAAAAAAAAAAAACTTGGAAAGTTAATATTCGAGGCATTCATAGATTAAGTGCGCTGAAGATATTTCACATTCGACAGTTTGGTATGACGTAATAAACCATTGGTGCGCGCAACACATGTCTTATACGTACCTTTGTTGTTGTAATATATTTAAAAACTTTTAAATATCCTTAGAGATGAATAAAGATTAAATAATTACATTGAGTTTCGATAAAAATATGCATTTCATGAAATAATCTATTATCTGAACAAAAACCTCAAGGTTGTTAACTCCTAAAATATATTTCTAAAAATACATATGTATTGATATTTACAACTGTGTTATGAAATGAATCTAGTAAATGTGATACAATACTCCTAAAATATGAAATTTCAGTTTTATACATCTTATCGTTTTTCAGCTGGACTGACCGCATGTACACATACAGCTTTTTGCAGAACTTGGTCATTTGGACAGATGGTATATATACTATATACTAATTTAATGGATAATAATCTTTAATATATATATATATATATAATATATATATATATATATATGTAATAGTTAAATTATATTCAAATGTAATAGATTGTAATGCGTTCTGAAATACTCAAATCTTCAATTCGATGTCGGATTTTAAAGCAGAAATTTAAAGAGTGTATTTAAACAGTGTTTAAACCTTCATTTGCTTAGTTTTATTATTCATATTTTATTACTACAAACTAGAATTTACGATATTATAACCCGCACTTTTAAAAAATGCTAAAGGGCTGTATTTTAGAGAGTATGATGTGTGCAAGTACTTCAGAAACGTTAGTTTGTGAAATTGTTTCTTTTTTTTTACCCTTTAGAAAGCCTTTGATGGAGTCTGGCACCATACTGTTTTACAAACTCCATAAATTCCTCCTTCCCACATACTTCTTTATTGTGCAATTCTACCTCTCGAATAGATCCTTAAAAATAAATCACAATAGTTTCTATTCATCCCTTTTTACACAGTCTGCTGGTGTTCCTCAAGGCAGCATCCTAGAACCCAATCTCTACACAGTCTTTACAACTGATATTCCAGCCCATCCAAACACTTTCTTTTCTACCTATGCTGATGACGCTTCGTGTTATCAGTTCATAAAGATCCATTTATTGCCTCACATAGTCTGCAATCCCACATCAAAAACTTAGAAGTATGGTGTCAGGACTGGAGAAGAATAATATATTCCAACAAATCCCATCAAATAGCCTTTACCCTTAGTCGTAAACCTTTGAATTCCTGCCCTACAGTAACCTTTAATTACACTCAACTGGTTCCTGTTGAACAGATCCGATACCTAGGACTCCTTGACATACGTTTAATCTGGAATCCTCATAAACGACTAAAACGACAAGAAACTGCTCGGCGTTTTAGGCTACTTCAACACTTACTAGACAAACGGTCAAACCTTCCTCTTATATACAAAAGGCTTATCTACGTGACTATTATAAGACTAATCTAGACTTACGGAGTAGAACTAAGGGGCTCAATCCAATCCTTACAATTCATAATTCTTCGTAAAATCCTCAACGCTCCTTACTTTGTCCCGAATAAACTCATCCTTAAAGACCTTACTGTTCCCTATGTTACTGTTAAAGAAAAGAAAGAAAGAAAGAAAGTAAATTTTATTCTGGGACCTTCAGTCCCCTAAGAATAACAGAAAAGTACAAAACTTTGGCTTGTGTCTGGCACAGAAACAAAAACATAAAAGAAATACAAACTTAAGATATAATATTATTTAAAAATAAGAATAAATAAAATTAAATAAATAACTACGATTACTTAGTATGCATATATGTTTATAGTTATATAATCATTAATGTGTATCTAAAGATATATTAATATTGTGCTTCTTATGGTATAATAAGGTCACCGAGAAAAACAGAAGAAAGAAAGAGAAAGGTGAATATATATCTGAAACATTGTTTACATATTTGTTGTGGTCCTCATTTTAGAATGTGACATGACCACTATTCTAGCGTTTTGTTTACAATTAATCTGTAGATGGATGGTTGAGGAGATGAAGGAACAGTTTGCTTTTAAATGAGGTTAAAGAAGGTGCTTTGCGTATAGAGGTAGGTATGGAATTCCAGAACGATGTGGCACGCAAACTAAATGATTTTTTAAAGGATGATGTTTGATGAAAAGGAATATATAGGTTACTGGACTGGGATCTTGTATTAAACGAATGTACCGATGAACAAGGGATGAGTAGGTCAAGAATGTAGGATGGATTTTTGGTATTGAAAGTACGGAATAGAAAAACTCCCAAGAAATACTTTCGCCGGGAAACAGGATTGAGCCACTTCAACTCGGCATACCTGTCAGAAACGCTGGAGCGCCTAGGGACCCCGAAGATGAATCTAATGAAACATTTCATAAGTCTTTCCAGTCTCATTTCGAGTCCACCAGACAATCCACCGAACACCAGGCAGCAGTAATCGAAGTGGGGGAAGACAAGGGACGAAACAAGGAACCGACGAACATCGAAAGGCAGTGAATCACGCAATCTTGAGAACAGTTTAAGAGTAGAGATGGAATTACGAATGATATGGGATACATGATTATTCCAAGAAAGATTTTGGTCAAAGACGACACCAAGATTTCTAACGGTAGTATGGAAATGGATAGGTAGTCCGTTAAGGTATAGCAAGGGATAATAAGGAAGGGAATTAACGAGATGTTTGGAACCTATAATTATGGCCTTAGTTTTATCGACGTTCAGTCTTAAATCATTCTTTAATGCCCATGCGTTAATATTATCTATGTCTTCCTGCATCTTACGAATCGCCTCAAACATCTCGCTGGGATAAAAGGAAAGGTAGATCTGAAGATCATCGGCATATAAATGATATTTTGAATGATGGATAGAGTCAGGTAGATCATTTATGTATAAAGAGAATAGAGTCGGAGAGAGTGAGGATCCTTGTGGAACACCGCGAGTTAGTAAGAGTGGAGAAGAAGTAGGTTTATCAGGAATAATAACTGTTTGGGAACGATGAGATAGGTAGGATTGGAACCACTTTAAGACACTGTTTGATAGAGATAGATTTTCGAGTTTTGAAAGTAGGATATCATGGTTCACTAGGTCGAACGCTTTGGAAAAGTCAAATAGAACAAGGATTGTGATTTTGCGTTTATCTATGGAGGATTGGATATCTTGAGTAATTTTCAACAAGGCGGATTGTGTTGAGAAGTGAGTTCGGAAACCGGATTGGAGGGGATTTATTAGGGACTTTTGCTCTAGGAAGGTGTTGAGCTGTGAATGTACTATTCTTTCCAACGGCTTTGAGAGATTGGAGAGGATGGAAATCGGTCGGAAATCAGAAGCTCTGGTTGGAACTGAAACTTTGCTAATAGGACGGATTATAGCTTTTTTCCAAGCTGTTGGAAAGGTAGAATTCTGTAGAGAGTAGTTATAAATATGCAAAAGGATTGGAAATATGATAGGTAAGCACAAATTGATTAATTTAACGGGAATTTGATCCGGTCCATGGTCTGTGGTTCTGGATTTCAATACGGAGGTGAATAGGTCTTCAGGGTATATATTTGAGAAATAGAATTTTTCGGGGTTGAAAGATATTTTTGGAATGGAGTATGAAAAGGTTGAAGACGTTTGGATAGGATTGGTAAAGTAGGAGTTTAATTGGTCGGAGGAAACAGGGTAGGAGATACATGCCTTTGTCTTCACAATGGAGTGATTTTTGAGGATTTTCCATCGAGACTTATGATCCGGGGCTTGCGATAGTGAAGTGTGGAAGAACAGTGCTTTAGCACGGCGTAGGGATGACTGGGTAAGGTTTCTCAGGATTTTAAACGAGGAATAGTCATCGGGATTTCGTGTACGCCGGAAGCGTCTCCTAGCTGCATCCCTTCCCCTCATCATCTCTCTGATTTCGGGGTTGATCCAGGGAGCAGAGGGTCTTCTGAAAGTTGAGGTTTTTAGTGGTGCGTGACGATTTAGAAATAAAAGGAGATTGGAGCATAAACACTTTACTTTTTCATCAATAGAAGAATAGGAGTAGATTGGTTCTAAGGAGCGGTCAAGGGCTTCTAGATGAGGATTTAAAGTTTCTGGGTTCAAAGAGTCGAAGTCGCGCCATGAGATTTGTTTAGGAGTGAATTTAGGTATTGGAACGTTGTAAGAAATCTCGATGAGATCATGGTGAGATAGGAAAGATACTGGGTTTTGAGAAGAAGACAACAGGTTTTGAGGAGAATCCACTATGAAGAGGTCAAGCCAGGTGCTTGACAGCCGTGTATGATGAGTAGGATTAAACGGAACGATGAAAAGGTCTAGAGAGTGAATAAGGTCAATTAAGTATGATTTGTCAGGGGAGTCGGAAGATAAATTGGTATTGAGGTCACCGGTTATTATTATATTGTTGTATAAGGGAACATATGTGAAAAGAGAGGATTCCAGTGTAGGATCGAATCGGACATGTGGAGGGCGATATATTATGATATAAAGGAGGGAAAATAAATTTGAGGAAATTTCCACAAATAAATATTCAGGGTGAGGTATATCGGAAGATGGAGATTCGAATAGGATTTTTGTCCTCAAACTTTCATGAACGTATAGACCAACACCCCCACCTGTTCGGTCCACCCGATCATGACGAATGAGTGCGTAATTAGGTATGGATACAGAGGAGGAAGGAACGGTCGGTTTGAGCCAGGTTTCTGAAACGGCAATGATATGACGGAAGTTATGTAGGAAATAATCTAGGAACTCATCAAAATGAGCTGGAATGGATTGAGCGTTAACGTGGCAGGTTAATAGAATATTAGTCATATTGGGATAGAAAAGGTAACTTTATCAGAAAAAAATTGAATAGGAAGGAACAAATACTATTACATGAGTAAAAGATACCTGACAATGATAATATTGGAAAGTAAGAGATTAAAATGTGAAGAAATGTAGTGGTTATAGCTAATAATATAAAGTTTACTACAGAAAAGAGAAAATAACATTTTAAGCTAACGATTACAATTAATAAAATGACGAGGTTACCTAGGATTATATAATAGTAAATATAAATGAATGAATAAAAAAATAAAATTTCAAAATGATTATATATCGAATGTTTAAGATAGAAATGAATGAAGACAATCGAGAGTAAAGTAGGTGACCATGGAAAGCGTAATATGGACGAATTTTCAAATTTGATGTGACGGGCGATTAGCTGCTATTGGAAGGCCTCGAGGTCTTCCGCTTTGTTAATGATGATCACCGGCTGGCCATCATCACGCCTGCATCGAACCCTTCCTCGAGAGAACCAGACATATTTGATTTTCCCCGAGGTTCTCATCTGCCTCGCCAACCAGTATAAATGTCGGTTCCCAGGCGACATCTCTTCACCAACATATATTCTCTCGTCACTCTCCCATCCTAGATGTCTTGTGGTAAAATCACGTTTTATTTTTCTGAGACGGATCACCTCATCTCTAGTGGTTTGACGGACGAAACGTACGATAATTGGTGGTGGCCGATTGTCTTCTTTTCCCGGTCTTTTTCTTTGTACGGTGTCCAGTTCCTCTGCACTGAGCTTTATTCCCAGCGCTACACCTACTGAGCAAACCACGCCTTCAGGTGTTTCCCCAGTCTTCAGCGGAACCCCTCTTATCTCAAGCGAGTGAGACAATTGATTTTGCTCCATCTGATTGATTCTGATCTCCATGGTTGAAATTTTAGATTTTAAATTATTATTTTCCTGTAATAATTTTTCTATTAATTCTTCCTGCCTTTTTGACCTGTCTTCGATAATTTTTAATTTTTCCAAATTTTCGAAAACTATATCTCCATGTTTGTTAAGCGTGTTTTTAATATCTTTAGTGTCATCGTTAATTTTTGATACCTCGGTAAGCACAGCTGCTATATTTTCTTCCATGCTTTTGCATGGTGTTTTCTTTTCACAAGAGGGGCAAGACCAGTTTTTCTTTTTTAATTCATTTTCCGCGAGATTGACACATTTAATGTGAAAAATAGTTTTACATGCGTTG